>CM032063.1:45278243-45878243 GCA_018831715.1 Matsumurasca onukii | reverse complement strand
ACCCACTCATTCTCTCACTTATTTGTCCATTATCCATCCGTCCGCCCACTCATGTATTCCTCCTTTTATCAATCCATACATCCGTTTATCGGGTTGTCAATTCATCCATTCATTCTTCCATACATCCGATCATCCATTAATCAATTCATCCATTTGTCCATTCGTTCAGTCATCCATAAATCTGTTCGTGGTTCATTCGTTTGTCCATTTACCTTCTTCCATTCATCATTCGTTATTCACTAATTACTTTGATTTGAGACACCGACCACTCCTAGAGGGTATTTTCTATCCTCTATCCATCCTTGACGCTTGCGTACATTCTCACAGCAGTTCGTGTATTCGTTCCAACTGCGAATACTAAACTTTTTATTTATCCGTCCAGTTGTTCATTCGTTCATTCATTCTTCTGTAAATTCTCCTCTCACATTAAGCAAGTGAAGGACGAACTGTGACCCTGCGCTCTAATGATGTTAGATTTCTTTGCACAAAACTTAAGCCTCATCTCTCTATCAAGATCAATCAAACTCAGTCTTGTTTACTTACTGGCAAGGGAGAGGGTGTGTAGAAAATAACTTTCACCCTTACTATCGGCAGGAAATAGCCCAAAAAACTCATAGCATCCTTATGTTTTTTTAACTAGCTCTTTTCCTAATGTTTTGTGTTATGTTTTAGGTTACTTTTCACCTGAAGACGGGGCCCGAATCCAGATCCCGAAACGTTGTATACTTATTGTTCACTCATAAACGATGGAAAAGCCCGTAATAATATTTTAACCTCGTAAATTTTACCGTCGTCATCAACAAACTCCAAACAAAGAGTAGACAATAAGTTACTCTAAACCGTTTTAAAACTTCAAAGCATTTATATAAACATTTGTGTCAGAAATATACTAAGGTACTTCCAATTTTCTCACCTGCAAGTTATTGTAAGTTATTTGTATGGAAAACATCTGTGTAGGAAAGAGGAGGGTATGGAAAAACCGACCTAAATCCAGAGCGCAGAGGGCGTTTGTTCTTTATGTATATTGTATACAATCTACTCCAGCAGTGGGCGGACCTCTTGCACGCTATCATGGGTCTGCTAGTGAATATAGCAGCATTTAATGGAATGTTTGAGTTGTTCGTAAAAACTATGTTACAAAAGAATACCTCTTTTCATTATTGTTCTTTACATTTGCTTAACGTGATATTTTACGAAAATATTTAACACATTGTTATCAGTGCTGCCCTCAACTTTAAAGACGTAACATTTAATGATGCTGTATATTTGCTGTTTTAGTAGAAACCAGGCCGACACGCAGCTAAGCGCTAAAGCGCCACTGACATGAGTGAATCGTATTTCCTTTGCAATTTGTCACTCTAATTCGCTCCGTTCACAGCCTCGCTTCGGCATTCGGCTTCGCCTGTTCTATTACCACGGGCGGTACGGCCTCCAGCTTGGCCTCCTGGGGGACCACGGCCGTTACGTTTTACTGCAAGTTGAATTCAAACATATATTGTTGATTCTAACTTCAGCTGTTTCTGTATTGTACCTAAAAATGAGTGCCTAGGCAAGTCTTCAAAATCAAAAATTGACATTTTCATGAAATGATTGACTATAGAATTAAAAACCCCTATAACAACTCGTCTAAATCGTCCAACCCTTTTTGGATATAATATGTCTATATTTATTACAAAAATTGTTTCATCAGCACGGACATAAACACTATTTCTATCATAATTAGCAAGGGATGTACAGGAACAAGGGTAGCTAGGCCTATTCACTTGTGCAATACTCCTGCCCAGGCTTCAAGGTGTCCTGATTTAACAGTCCACCTGTACCATTGGGTGGTGGGAGGGGAGGGTGTGACAGGTGCTGCCCCTGGTGGCCACGACTCGAACTAACTTTGTGACAGTGCAAACAACATTTAAGTGCTCAGTGCATTGGCTTGTCAAAAATTAACTTTAAAAAATCAATGATACTATTTCCGTTGAATATTTGCTGAAACCCCTACTTTTGTAAATTATATTTCGAAAAGTGCGTTACAGTCTGATAGAGGGTGGTAGCTCAGTGGTATAGTGCGTGCTTCGCACCGAATCGGCCCTGGTTCGATTCCTGGGCGCAGTGATAACTTTTCACGATGGCCACTCCTCGTAGTTTGGAAGTCGTTAATACATTCCATTGGTCTTTAAGCTCTTAATTAATGACCCAAGCTGGCCCTAGTTTGTAACAAGACTATATCTCATCATCCATAAAACACTCAACGCGCTCACCACCATTCTATATTCACCTTAAAATACCCAAGAGTAGTCGATGTCTCAAAGCAAAGCTATCAAAGATGGTTTGCCATAGAATAAATACTAGTTTAAATGTATTAGTACTTTTATGTTATTATTTTTCTAGGAAACTCTGGTGTAGATAAATTGGTAACAATAATGCTGGCGTACTAAATCTAAATGTACGTGTAAATGTAAACATTAAATTGTACTTTTCGATCAACCTTTATTTAAATTTCAACTTTCGATGGTACTTTAGTCCTGATTGGTTATACTCGGCTTACTGTGTAATTTTGATAGCTGCAAACCGGTTTTCAGAAATAAATAGAAAATTTACTTTAATATTGGCTTTGAGACACCGACCACTCTTAGAGGGTATTTTAAGGTGAATATGGAATGAATGATGAGTGTGATGAGTGTTTAACGGATGATGATATGTACACTTGATACAAACTAGGAGAGCCGACTGTTCCCCAGATTGGGTCGTTAGTTAATAGCCAACGACCAATGGAACGGACCACCGGCTTAACGTGACTTCCTAACCGGGGGAGTGGCCATCGTAAAAAGTTGTTACTGCCGCGCCGGGAATTGCACACAGGCCGATTTTTGATCGAAGCACGCACTCTACCACTGAGCTATGGCCACCCTCAGGGTGGCATAAAACATCGTTAAATTTCTAGAGTCCGTGCGTTTCTTCGTGGCGCTTGGTGAGGGGAAGTGAGGGGACAGAGTGGGGGAACAAATCGATGTTTTCAAAAAGTACAGCAATAGTCTTTCCTCACAGTACGAGTACCATGGAAAGACTGAACAGTCGGTTACCCCCACCCTCGAAAACCCAGTTATAACTGGTTTTAGTCGTCAAGGTCAAGTGCCACGAAGAAACGCACGGACTCTAAATTTGAACACATATTTTTGAAATGCTTCTAAATTATATATCGGCGTGATGCATAAAGTGCGGTTGAAATTGTCAACAACGCGTGTTGTGTTAGCAGCTGACAGACTGTGAGTCAGTGAATGAGACTATTGATGTCAGTTCACACGCCAATGTGCATGTCTCCACTGACATCAATAAACTCGCTCTGGGGTCATTGATTCTTCATGACGGTCTTTCATCATTGCTTTCTCCTCTTGCAACTCTACTCTCCACTGTAATTTTCTGTCCATAACTTTCCAAGAAGATGTTCTCTCTGAAAAGGGTAGTATCTTAGAAATCGATGTCTTGAGTAGTGTATCACAACGACCGTATGGGGGTGGCTATAGCTCGGTGGCATAGTGCTTGCTAGGCCGAGTTCGACTCCCGGCGCTGCAGTAACAACTTTGTCATGATGGCCACTCTCCGTGGTTCGGAAGTCACGTTGAGCCGTTGGTCCTTTCCATTGGTCTTTGGGATGTTCATTAATGACCCCATCTGGTGAACAGTCGGCCTTAATTGGTTACAAGACTACACCTCATCATCCATCAAAACACTCATCACACTCACCATCATCCCATATTCACTTTAAAATACCTTTCTAGGAGTGGTCGCTGCCTTAACTAAAAGTATCAAAGCAAAGAACGTACATAACTAAAGACAAAGTTTAAGATGACCGGTTGGTGTAATGGTTAGCGTGCTTACCTGGAAAGTGAGAGATTCGGATTCGAGTTTCCGTTCGGTCCACAAATGTTGTCTGATGAGTGGTCGGTGTCTCAGAGTATGTATGAAGTATAGTTTTATTTTTTATGTTTACATAGATGACATAGCTAAGTAATACCTTATTGCTATCTTAATTTAGACAGTTGGTTAGTTAAGGATGCATCAACTAGTTCCAAAACGTGTTCTATTTATTCCAGAGTCGGATTGAGATTTGGACTTTCGAGAGTTAAAGTTAACCCTTCGCACAATCCTTCGATCCCAAAACTTAGAAAATAACTCTCCCAAAAGCTCAGAAACGACCAATCCCGTCTCTTGGACTTAAACCTCTTTAGAAAGTCAAACGTTCACTAACGCTACAACATTGGTTCACCCGAAGCTTAGACCCTCTGGATTTTGAAACACCCTTTGAAACTAGAACTTTGACTGTGGCTACAACCATGGTTCACCTTTGGTATAGACGAAGGTGGCGACAAGAAGGAGGTTGGCTAGGATGATGGCCACTGCCATGCTGAAGATGATGGAGGCCTGCGTGAGCGCCTCCAGTGTGAAGTTCTCACTTAGATGATCACTGAGGATGATCATAGCGACTGGGGGCCGCCCGGCAGCCCCTGCCCACCATCGCTACCGCCTCATCGGCCCTCCTGCCTGCAACACACAAACAAACCACATGGTTGAAGAAAGTACGTACTCCTCGATGATGGGAGGTTTGAAGAAAATGTAAAGGGTTTTGAAGAAGATGTTTAGGAAAGAGGTTTAAGAAGAAGATGCAGAACGAAAGAGTGAGGAATGATAGGTAAGTCTGGAGGAGAAGTAGGGAATGAGGAAGAGGCTGAGACAATTTAAAAGAAAATAACAAAGAATTCATCGAAGGAAGAGAAAAAAATCAGATGAAAGGAAGTTTTTGAAGAAAGAAATAAGTGAATGATAAAAAAGTATAAGGAAGATGAAGGGCAAAAAAGGAGGATCATGTGAAAATAATGGAAATTGGAATATAAGTCAGGAGGAGTAGGAAGGGATGAGAAAGAGATTAAGAAAGAGGAAAAGAAGAAAACAAAGGTGAAATCGAAGGAAGAGTTGAAGAATTAGACAGAAGGAAGGATAGGAATAGAACGCATTAGTATTTGAGGAGTAAGGATATATGGCTAAGAAATAACTAAATATCAAATCTAAGAGACAGCAAGATTGAGATGGTTAAAGAGAAGGCGTAGAAGAAGAAAATTAGGTGGGAAAGAAGGAAAAGGTGGAGAGGAAAGAATAAAATAGATTAGTTAAAGAATAAAATTGGAGAAGAGGAAGCAAACAAAACGGAGGAATATACAATATTGGAAAAGAGAGTGGGAAGTTATGACCGTTAAGGGAGAGAAAAATAATGAAGGGTATGTTAAAGATTTAAAGTATGTTCTAGATTTAAAGTATGTTGGTAGGCCTACCATTTGTAAAAGGTGTGTGTGTGGATTGACAATATAAATTTCTCAGATAATGTTATTTTGAATTCAGAGAGGCCATTTTGTTGCAACTGTGAAGTGTGAGGTGCTAGAACGTATTGATTGTTAGGCTTCCTACAAAACAATTTTAATTTGCTACAAAACAAATTATTAATCAATCTTGATTCGATAAAGCTTATAATATTTACTCACCAATCTGATGAAAGCAATCTAGTAACGAGTAAAACCAAGTCAGAATAAGCTCTTATGCAAACTTTGCTCGGAGGGAAGTTACGGAGTTGAAGGGTTGTTACAAGAGCTTACAGCTGAGAAGGTGAAAGGTCGCGCAGGATTTTGGAAATTGTGCCAATTTGTAGATGTAGAGGTGCTTCCGGTGCAGGGAGGGAGGAGTGGGGAGGGGGAGGGTTGAATAAAACATGAGGTTTGTGTGACAGTAATCAGCTTACAGAGGCTCCATCTATCGGTTAGGCGGTGCACGAACACTTCCCCTGACAAACTGAACGACATCTCTTTCTCGTGTAACCAGAGATTATGTTATGGTGGGTAGATTCCGCAATATGCCACATGGCTGAGGCAGAAAATCAACATAGTTCGGCAACTCAAGCACAGATAGCGCTGCCGTCTCTCGCGGTTTTCCCCACTCGGCACCCCATGCTCGAGTTCGTCTGATGTCGATGAATTAAATGTGAGCAAATCGTGCGATTTTCGAGAACGAACGATCTTGCGCGTGCGAAAGTGGCTCTACTTAAAACTAGTAAAGGAATTCCCTCGCAGCGCTATCTGTGCTTGGGCTGCCGCATTTGTTGATTTTGCTGCCTCAACCATTTGGAAGATATAGGCAATCTACTTACCATAACGTTATCTTGGTTTAATTTACCTAGTTTAGCGGAGCCGGAGTCGGTTAGAATCTTGCGCGACCCTGGAGCTGGCAAACAGACAACCTTAACCTTGTACCTTTTATTGTTATTCCATCCCGAGTTCCCCTCTACCTACACTTTTAAGAATTTGTATTGTTAGCGATTTAACCCTTGAACATGTTAAATTTCAATGCAAAAACCCCTCCTGTGGTCATGCTTAGACAAACTAGCAGAGAAAACACTTGTAGGTAATCGAAAAGAAAATCACTATTAACTAAAACAATATTCTAACGAAAAGAAACCGGTCATAATGAGGCCAATGCCTCGACCCTAAGACGATCCTTACAATGTTTATATTCTGTTTGGTTACAAGGGCCTAATAGGGGCCAAGAATAGGACTTCCAATGTAATTTTCATGTTAAAGAGAATATATTAGGATTTATTGTAGCGTTTGATGCTACACGTCAGCTATGTTAAAATGATAATAGATACAAAGGTGTGTTAAGAAATAAGATTAGTTTAAATGGCTAGATGCTTGTATTTTAGTTAATTAATGTGATATTTCATATTTATTGTGTGAATCAAAATAAATGTATTTGAAAAATAAACCAATTGTTCAATTCTTTGTTTGAAGTTTATTGTTGACGGTATCATTTCTGAGATTTAAATATTATTACGGGCGTTTTCCATCTTTTTGAGTAAAAAAAAGAACACCAGGTTTTGGGATCTAAAATATATATAATCCCATCTTCAGGTGATTGAGTTATTATCAAATCAAATGATTTTAAAGGCGGAAAAATTAATGTCCTTATGTGCTGGGTGACTGGTCAGCTTGCGCTGATTACTAATGTTTTGTGCTGTTGTTGTTGTGCTAATGTTTTAAACTACTTTTTACCTGAAGACGGGATCAGATCCAGAAACGTTGTGTTCTTTTTTCACTCAGTAACAATGAAATACGTCCGTAATAATATTTTACCCTCAGAAATTGTTCAAATATAATAAAAATTAGTACTTAAGTTAACACCGCGTGTTGCTGATACCAGCTGAGTGCTGACCCACTGCTGAGGCAGCTTTGAAAGGCTTACTCTGCGGTCTGGTCGCAGGCGTCATGTCCTCCCTCTCCTCTTCCCCCCACCCCTCGACCACTAATCATCCCCCACTCTGCTGATTGTCTGGTCAACTAAATCTGGATTTGTTACAATTATGTGAATATAATTATAATCCGGTCATTTTTGCCAACGAATTAATTTTGAGGTTTATTCCGTTGGAAAATAGGTTTATCTAGGTTTTAATGTTGGGGATCCTTTAACGTAGTACGGGTGGAAAATTGTGTCGATACAGGCAGTTATAATCTAGTTCTGCCGGTTAACACCGCGTCAAAATATCATTATAATTTGCTTGAAGTAGTTCCGAGTGCCATCCGAGAAAGCTTTGAAATAAAATGGTAGTAACTTCAAAAATAAAACAGCATTAAACTTTCAAGAAGTTGCAACTAGTCCTGAAGAAGTCATGTCGATAGTGTCACAGCCAATGAGAACATTGGCAGTTGGCATCCCTGCTCCAATGGACGTCCTGTGACCAATAGGATAATAGTCATCAAGTATCTCAGTTTCAGCCAATCAGTGACTGAAGATGGTACTCCACAGCGAGACCGAAATATTTCAAGCAAATTATAATGATGGTTTGACGCTGTGCGAACCGGAAGAACTAGATTATAGTTGTGACACCGGCTACGAAAGCCTAAGAGTTCAATCAAAGGCTCAGCCAGAGCACATTGTATAGCAATTTTGTCGGCAACCTATGGTACATTCTGAAATTCAGCACAGTTCTTTGGATTGGATTTCTTGTAAAGCCACTAAAAGAAGCATGCATGATTTATTTACTAAGAGCTTAAGCGAGGTTTCATAGTTTCTAGCCGTTCAAAACATATAATTTAAAAGTACATGCGCAACGAATAACGAAACAACGACCTTTAATTTCAGTAATAGCGTCTATTTTCCTTTAATGTACCAATCGAAAAGAAGAAAGTGTTACGCTTCCGGAAGATCTTTTCTTTACAAGAACAAATACATCTTCATGAACTCATCCATGAAAACAACCCATTTCCATTCTTGAAGTGAGACCGAATGAAGGATCGGAGTTAATGCTACAACAACGATAGCGGTGTGGTGGGGGGGGTGTAACAGTAACAGGGGGTATGCAGTAACAATAACATCCGTAACATCGAGCTAACCAATGTCTGATTGTGATGGGGTAACTACCCTCCATACATCATCTTGTGTCTCTGCTACCGCAGCGTGCATGCTGGACTTTAGAGGATTGCCGCTGGCGAGAGTGAAGTGAATTTCGTTTGCATTTGTTACTGTAGTTCGCTACGCTCATAGCCTCGCTTCGGCCTTTGCTCAGCTATTGCCACGGCGTTACGAGGCTGTTCGCTTCGCTCAACGTATCGCTTCGGCCTTCTGCCCGAATTAACGTGGTCTTTTGCAAGTTTTAATGCATATCATAAAAAAACGCAATTCAAAATTCATAAAAATCAGGTGACATTTTCTATTTTTTAGATAATTAAAATAGCTTGGTTGGTCCATGATAATAATTCTCTCAAAAGGAGGTCCAGTATTCCGGTTTCGCTGGCCAACGAGCTTCCCTGATGAATTTACAACAGGAACATTTGTTCAACATTTTATGAACAACGTACAAAAAATAACCTGCAGAGAGCTTGCACATACAAACATATGCATACGATGTTTTGAAAAATTCTTAAAACGTGTATTGGGGGTCAGGATTGATACTTATTTAATAGTCCCGGGTTTGAATCCTACAATGGAGACGGCATGAATATATCATCCTTCCAAAGAAACATTGCTAGTAAATAGTAATAGAATGGTTTGTAGAGAGGTCATAAGCGGACTCGTGGCGGGTTGGAATTGTGCGCGACTCCGGAGCTCATCACTCCGCTGGCGCGGGTTCGATCCCCGCAGTCACCACTTACATTTGTAAAGTGACTTTACGGTAATGCTAGGTAAAGGTCGAGGTTGGTGGTAGAGATGACTTTGTAGTCCAAACTTCGCCTCGTTAAACAGGACAAACTTTACCTTTTAAGTCTCTCTAAAGACCTTTAGTTTAAAACAGTTATCACCTACACAGCAGACATAAACATCTCTGTCCAATAATATTCAACGTTTAGCTCAGTAGAGTAAAGAATATAAACAATGAAATTACCCATAGAACATAGTACAATGATGAGGCTGAGTCAATACCATTGTATTTGTTGTCGGGGATGGCGGGGAGGGGGGGAGATGAGGCAATGGGGTGGCTTCTTGCCAATATATGCACCTGAGTTCTATACTGGCTTAGTTCTGTTCTGGGGTGTACTACGCAAATAAACATAAACATTAAAAAATCATAAATAAATCGGTAAAAGATCATTTGCTGGCGAAAGGTCTCACAACTTAAAACTTGTGTATTGTTTTATTGAGTATTTAAAATTATGTCTTTCATCGATGACCACAAGTAATAGCGAATCCTAGCAAATTTCCTATAACTGAGTAAAAATTACACCGAAATTGCCTTCTTTTTACCCCTGTAAAACCTCTACAGGTCGCATTTTGTCGAATCTTTTGCTAGTTTTTGGTTCACACTGAGTCAAAACATCATTTTGATTTGCTTGAAACATTTCGGTCTCGCTGTGTAGTACAATCTTCAGTCGCTGATTGGCTGAAACTGGCAGTGACTGAAGATTGTACTCCACAACGAGACCGAAATATTTCAAGCGAATAGTAATGATGTTTTGACGCGTTGTGAACCGAAAGAACTAGATTATAGGCATTTTACTTGTTCACGTTATTGTTTAACTTGAGAAAATAAATCACTAAATCACTATTTGAGAACCATATTTTAAGGCAAATAAAGGATGAGTGTGATGAGTGGTAGTAATCAACCTTCTTCCTTAGAATGGGTCATTGCTGACCAATGGAAATACAAGGACCAACGGCTCACTTCCGAACCACGCCTGATATGTCTAAACCGGGTATCCAGATGATCACTGAGACTATAGCCGCTTTAATCATCCTCAAAACCTGTATGACTGGATTACAGGAGCCACGAGCCCCAGTGACAATATAACAGACAGCAAAGGTCGAAGCGAGGCTGTCATCATCATAGCGAATTAGAGTAAAAATTTGAAAGGAAATGTCATCGCTCACGCCAGTGCGCTTTAGTGCTTAGCTGCGTGTCGGTCTGGATTTTGAACTCATCCCGAGCTCATTATTTTAGTTAATCATCATACACTTTTGAATTTCGTAATACAATGCTTTAATAACAAAAGTAAATGTTTGATACCCTTAATCCTTTGTCAGCATTAAATTCGTCTGTGCGAATAAAGTTGGAAAATAAACTCCCCAGTGAGAACTATTTAGCACCTTAAAAGCCTCCCAATTCACTGCACAGGTAAAAATTGCTTTTCATAACGAACAAGATCTACTAAAACCCTCGACACAAAGTAGTTCAGTTCACAAAACAGCGTTTGCACTGGTGAAGGCCTGGCCAAGGTAGCTCGAGCCGGCTATAGAGGTATCGATTGTGCGCCTTGTATCCCTGCACGCCAAATCCCTCTTTTCCGCCTTTTCTTTTATTTGCAGTTGGCAACACTGCCGACAGACTTCACCTTAGCGTCTCACCGAGTTCTGCATGACAAGCGGATAAATTCTTAATGGAAATCTGTTCTTTTACACGAATTTCCGTTGGAAATCCACAAGAAATAGAGGTAGTTATTTATATCGTCATATACAGGATGTTTTTTCAACGCAACCCAATTTTTAAAACTATAATCTAGCTCTTCTGGTTCACATCGAGTCCAAACTTCATAATTAGGTTGAGATATTTCGGCCTCCCTCTGGAGTACCATCTTCAGTCACTGACTGGGACTCGTGGCGTGGTCCTGTAATCCAGCTTCATGGAGGTAAGGTTTTGAGGATGATATAGGTCTAAAGCGGCTCAGATAGTCTCAGTGATCATCTGATGATACCCGCATCAACTCCCACCATCGTTTAGACATATCAGACCATCACCTGCGTGGTTCGGAAGTCACGTTAAGGCGTTGGTCCTTGTATTTCCAGTGGTCATTGGGCTATTAATTAATGACCCATTCTAAGGAAGAGCCGGCATTAGTTTGTAACAAGACTACACCTCATAACTCATTACTACCACTCATCACACTCATCCTTCACCACATATTTGCCTTAAAATATCCTCATGAGAGTGGTCGGCATCTCAAATAGTGAAATGAAATGAAGAATGGCTTTATTAGGCGAAGTTAGGACTAGCAAGTCCTCTCTTACACTTAACCTATCCTTAGTGATAGTGATTGGCTGATTGGTTTCAGACAACACAACAAATCTGAGTGAACAAAAGGTACACGACGTTTCGGGATCTGGAATCTGACCCGTCTTCAGGTGAAAAGTAACTAAAACATAACAGAAAACAATAGGAAACGAGCTAGTCTAAAATTAATCAGCTCAAAGTTAGGTTTATTTGGTGGTGGGTGACTGGTTACCAAGCGCTGATTACTTTTAGGCTAACTCATTTCTTAAATTCTTCTGTTAAATTTTAGGTTATTTTTAATTAAAAACGGGATTAGATTTCGGACCCCGAAACATCGTGTACTTTTTGTTCACGAAAATCTACATGGAAAACGTCTATAATAATATTTCAACCACATAAAATGCACCATCGTCAACAACATACTGCTAACAAAGTTCTAAAAACAATTTTCTCGTCGCAAATACTGAATGTATTGCAAATAATATTTCAAAACCTTTCCCGTCCTTGAATTCGTTCCTAAACCCAACAAAAGTACTCATGTCAACCTTTAAAATAATTAAATTCCTCAATAACTAACTAACTACCCTTACAAGCTGACATTCACGGCACATAAAACCTCCAATTAGCACACATTGCACATTTAGTACGTGTCGTGTGGCCGCGGCATCAGATAGCGTTTGTAGCGTCATTAGGCGAGCATGAGCGTGTGAGTGGGGCGTAGTGCCCGGGATTTGCATAGTGTGAGTGGGGCGTGGTCGAGTACTTCTGCAGGTCTGGATTTGTGCCTTTATTAGCATAGTCTGCACGCTTGCTGGTATTGAGCACTGAGGTAGGTACTTGGAAAATTGTTTACTGTGATGAATTTTTTTAATGTATGATGAGGTGTAGTTTTGTCACAAACTAGAGCTGGCTGTTCCCCAGGTTGGGTCATTAGACAATAGCCTAACGACCAATGGAAATGGACCGACGGCTTAACGTGACTTCCAAACCTCAGGGAGTGACAGGGTGAAAAGTTGTTACTGGGCCGTTTTTGTGCGAAGCACGCACTATACCACTGAGCTATGGCCACTCTTACTGTGTAGACATTATTTATTGCAAGCGATTGACAACTAATTACACACGTGTTTTAAGTGTTTCAAGTGCCTTAGAGGTGCTTCTGTCACTTATATTAGGATCATGAAACCAGTCAAACTTGGGTTTCCCCTAGAACCATCCCCAAACCAATAGTCAATGCGGTGAAATTCCCCCATGGAGTCAAAAGGCTTCGTCTATCTTGTCTTACTTGTCAAACAGCCAGCAAGTATATCAAGTAGTCAGCTATGTGTTACTTGCTCGTGGTTTAAGGGTGAGGGGGTAATATTGGGGTGAAAGGGTGGTACATTATTCCTCCTTTCCTTTGCATCAGCTCTGCGATAGACTATTCTACTACCTACTCACAATATAGTGGCTTTGTGTAGTGAGTCTTTCACGTAGCACCGTTCCATACGGGAGTATTGTTTCTCAGTCATATATACTTCTGGTTTACTAGACGCTTGTTGTGTTGAAAGTAGTTATGTATTGTTTATCGTACTATGGGAGAGAAGTGACAATGGTATTATAAGGTTTTAGTTTGTGCTGGCGTGAAACAAGAAGAAAACATCGTAGTACAAATGAATATCACTCACTAAATCACTATTTGAGATGCCGACCACTCTCATGAGGGTATTTTAAGGCAAATATGTGGTGAAGGATGAGTGTGATGAGTGGTAGTAATGAGTTATGAGGTGTAGTCTTGTTACAAACTAAGGCCGACTCTTCCTTAGAATGGGTCCTCAATTAATAGCCCAATGACCAATGGAAATACAAGGACCAACGGCTTAACGTGACTTCCGAACCACGCAGGTGATGGTCTGATATGTCTAAACGATGGTGGGAGTTGATGCGGGTATCATCAGATGATCACTGAGACTATCTGAGCCGCTTTAGACCTATATCATCCTCAAAACCTGACCTCCATGAAGCTGGATTACAGGACCACGCCACGAGTCCCAGTCAAGGTTTTAGTTTGTAATGGCGTGAAATAAGAAGAAAACATCGTAGTACGAATGAAAACCAGGCCTCACGTAGCTGAACGCTGGCTTCGAAATATGTTACTCTAGTTTACTCTTAATTGCAAATTTTTAGCCTTTTTCTCCTTAAACGCTACAAAAAACTCGTTTGAAGAACATTTTACTTTGTAATTAGTTAAAATATAGCGTTAAAAATAAAATCACTTAGTTTACCATTTTTCTGTTTCTCATAAACAATCACAATGTAGCCTAGCTAACAGTAAAGACAATGTTGCAACATGTAATAATAATAATGATTACACAATGCACTTGTTCATATTAGTCTTGCAGCAAGATATGGTTTGCTACGACCATATGTTACAAAGAAGGGCCCACGTGGCCTATCTTCCTGACATAACACATTACCTCTCATAATCTGAGCACGTAATACATTACATTACCCTGGCTGCAGCTTGGTGTGTTTCCACACACGGTTCCATAAAAAGTATTTTATTTTATTAATAGTGTGCATTAGTGGCTGTAGCCTTGACTTTCGTCTCATAAGGACAATATAAACCACGCATTTTCTTGGAACACTTTATGCCTACAGATAACGTCAAATTTTTTAAAGTTGTTTTCGTGACTCCGCTGAGCCAAATTTCTCATTTATAAACCCGTGACATAAATCCAAAACTTAACAAATGTTGTATTTTAATGTTTAATATTAAACTCGTAGAATTTTCAAAAGGTGTTCAGCAGAGCCACTGAAGTACATAAACATAAAGAAATGTGATGAAAATTATAGGCTTCTCAAGAAAATGGTTCTATTGGGACAAAAAATAAAATGGCCGTCCAGTACTGGGCACTTTTAAGGTTCATTGCGTTTCTTATTTGGGTCTTACTTAGTATGAAATGGTTTCAAAGTAGCTAAAAATAGGTCTAACTTAAAAGTTGCTCTAAATACAGACTAATAAAAAGGAACCATTGAAAATAACAATTTATTTAAAATAAAAACAAAATTAGGCCTAGAAGAAAAGATTTTCATGGATCATGTATTCACTTTAAAATTTCGATATCATGATAACCAGTCCTT
The DNA here is from genome assembly GCA_018831715.1 of Matsumurasca onukii. NCBI lineage: Eukaryota > Metazoa > Arthropoda > Insecta > Hemiptera > Cicadellidae > Matsumurasca > Matsumurasca onukii. The sequence continues at coordinate 45,863,611 of CM032063.1, read as the reverse complement.
CATACTGTCAGCACTCCAAAAACCTTGCCACTGCGAGGACCGACCGTCTGGATCTTCCTCGTGCTGGCCATTTTAAAATATCTCCAAGCCAGATAGAGTCCGTAGCACTCGATTAACACCAAGAACATCAATTCTAGAGAGGTCCTGACTGCGTTGTCGTCCATGGACAGGCTTGAAATGCTCTTTATCTTGTAGTAGAACTGGGGAAAGTGACAAAGCTCGACCATCCCAGCCATCAGCTTGCCACCGTTCCAGAAGTGGAAGTTTAGGTGGGCCAGAACTGATTCTTCCCTTGGTAAAAAAAACATAAAAGAATTATTTTTCGTTGGGGTAGATGTTAGATTGAGGGGATCAAGTGGTCAGGGACTGGTTACCCTTATGCTCGTCTGCCTCGTCTGTTGGGCATATTGCGCTACCACCGGAATGAAAGGAAGTCTGGATTCAGGAGAGGAATGGGACTGGGTTCGGCTGACCAGACAATCATGAGAGGGTGCGACAAGCAAGCCCGCTGACAACCACTTAGGGGACTCTAACCCCAAGACATGGAGAGCCTTGCCAACACTCGGGGACCGTTCCCCCCAAGATTATGGCAAGCCTCTCCTGAAGTCGCGGTCTACCTGCTGCCGCATCCCCCTAAAATGATATCTGATCCAACCTCCCCTGGTGGGGAACGGAGAGTGTTCAACATCTGGACAACTACAAAACTGCCCAGTATTTTTGTGAACAACTCTTTTTTGATGTACCCCAGTATAAAGTAATCTGAGCAGGTACTAACCAGACAGATACTGACTGGGGGGATTCGTTGGGGTAGCTAAAAGTTTAATTTTTATATCCTCGATTGAAAAAAACAGATCAAATACGAGGGCAAAAGGATGATGTGTAAAGATTAGAAACCATTCATTGGTGACATCTTCAAGTTAACTCATTCGAAAACTGTCAATGTTCTCTGCGGAATTTTAGTTTCAAAGTTTAGAGAAGACCAAAATTTAGTTGTTCTAAAATCCAAACGAGGTTTTTTGGTGACTAGGGACGTGTAGTGTGGTGTTCGTTTCTGAATTAATCGTTGAAAATTATTTGTAACCTCGCAGATGTACTTTTTAACATTTAACTACACCATAAATAACATATTATTTATTCATAATAATCAATGGTCCGTTTATTGGAGTATTCAAGTTTAAATTACTTTCGAATAAGATGAACTAAAAAGGAGATCTGTATAATCAAATCCGAATGAAATCATTGAGTTTATTTACAATCTGACAGGCTAAGAGACGCATTAACCTGAATAAAATTTATTCAGGTTCGATCTCCGCAGTCACCACTTACGATTTGCAACGTGACTAATACGGTGACGCTAGGTAAAGGTCGAGGTTGATTGGTAGAGAGGAATTTTTAGTCCTAACTTCACCTCGTTGAACAAGACAAACTTTACCTTTTTCCTTTTTTAAATTCCGAATAAGCTTTTAGAACAAGACCTGTATCACATCAGGTTATCCTAACTTGCTTAACAACATCTACCTTGTGAGAATATCTTTACCTTGAGCTGATCAAGGCCCACCAGATCGCAGTTGTGGCCATACCGAACAGAATGTGAGCCTCGACCAGTTGCCTGATGATAAACCAGAAACCAGAAGTCGACAGTGAAGTACACATGAAGTAAACATGGAACCAGAGAAAGTTGGAGGCAACGAAGCTCATGATCAGGGTGTAGAACCAAAACCCCAACTTCGCCGGCGAAACCGAGAAAAAGTACTGGACTGTTGGTCCCATCTTCGAATCTTTTCTTTGGAGACTCACAACACAATCTTGATTGGAGTTGTTTACAAACAGAAACCAGCTGATAACTTGTTTGTTCCACAGAGTAATCTAGTTGGCAGAGCAGCTGGTGCCAGGACAGCAAAGAGGAAGCAGAATGGGAACAATGTTTTCTCTTGTTTTGTTCTCGTTGGATTGCTGATCACGTCTTTGCCCACGCCACAAGTCCCAACCTGTCACACTCAAGCTCACCTTTAACTTTATCTTCAACCCCTGAAGTAATATGTTCTACGTGCGGCAAATATTTATCTTGAAGTATAACTCAATAACGATGAAAAATGTGTTTTAAATGAAACCGTGTACGCTCTAGTGACTTAAAACTGTTGTATAGTAGCTTTTTGGAGTTTTAACGATTTCAAACTCAGTCAAATTTAGTTGAAGAATTTCGTCGTAAAATGGCGTAGAAATAAAAAAGTCAAGAATGACAATATTTTAATAAATTGTTTGGAAAAATGACATTAGTAAAAATTAAAGTGTCTAAACTGTAAACTGTTTTGTTCTAAAACGTTTCGATCTACATAGAGGTATAAATGGAAGGCTACAGGGACATCCTCACATATAGGCTAACAGTAGTGTTTCTTTTTTTACGTGAGATGAGAAAACGTTTTTTGTTCCACATCTCACGTAAAAATAAAACGCTTATAATCGACGGCATCAAATACTGTCCATTTACAGAGATGACAACACCAGTTTAATAACAAAAATGCTTATATTATATTATAATATTGTTCCATTTTAAGAAATATACTAAGGCTAGCAGTATTTTTCAACTCAGATAAACCTATTAGAGTTTTAACTAAGAAATTGGGTATTTCAAGGTACAGTTGCCCTTACGGTCACCCTGGTGCATGGTGATGAAATTCTTATATTTCATTTATCTCCTTTATTCAAAACCACAATGGATTAAAAATGTTCTGTTGGTGTGGATTTATTTTACTAGAAGTACTCCCTGTGTATAAGACAATAATTAGTGTAAATAGTGTACCATATGTTTTCGGCACGAACGATGCCCCACAAGCGGGGCAAAATGCGCATCCACACTTTATTCTCAACTGTAGGATCTACAGGCACAATACAAGGTAATTAATAATTGGTTTTATATTATTTTTCTCACAATACAGTACCAAATTTCTTTGAAACCTGGCAGTAATAAGCTATTAAAGCGTTGTCACACGGTATCAACCCCCAACCCTCCCCTTCAACCCCCATTCCCCTACCACACACCCACAGACACCCACATATCAAAGTGATTCTCTTCAAAAGTCTATTTTGGGATCTTGATACATCCCACTGTGGTTGCTTTTACACTTAGAACCTCTGTGTCTATAGTGTGTGTGATCGCAAGATATGGGATAGATATCCTTTATCGTTATCCATATGGTGAGTGAGATCAAAGATTATGGCATGGTAGGTAGATATGCCCGGATTCATTTTTTTCAGCTTCCCGCGTCCGTAGCTCCGTCGTGGGTTCGATTCCCAACGCAGGCACATGGGCTAGGGCCTTTCTCCCCAAAGAGCGTTTTCGTGTTCCTAAAATCTAGGTTAAGACAATTTCAAATGCCTTTGGCATACATAATACTGATAAACACCATGCAAGTGTTTGTTGACTTAGTTATTTTTAGAAACATGTATAAAACTTCTTCCATTGACACCAAAAATACTTTAATCTTATTCTTCCGGTTCATACCTCGTCAATACATCATGACAGCTTGAAATACTTCGGTCTTGCTGAGGAGTACCACCTTCAGTCACTGATTGACTGAAGCTGAGCTACTTGTTGTCTGCTATCCTATTGCATGGTCCTGGCAGCCCTGTGACCAATAGGGTAGCAGACAGCAACTATCTCAGTTTCAGCCAATCAACGACTGAAGGAAGTATACTCCTCAGCAAGACCGACATATTTCAAGCTAATTACAATGATGTTTGACGCGGAACCGGATAAAACTAGATTATAGTTGGAACAACCGCGAAAGCCTAAGAATTAAACCCAAAACTGTTCGTTATTAAGTTTCAAAATGTTTTCCACACGATTTGTTCATATTTCTGAAATTTAATCCAAAGGAACGCTAGAAACAAAAGAAGAATTACGGAGATAAAGTTACTCTTTCTTTGTTCTGACAGCTGAAATAGTTTTGGGTCCGGTTGGCGCGGAAATCCCCTCAAACTTTCCAAACAACTATATTTCAATCCGACAAGGTTGTCCAAGAGAAAATAGTTTTCAACTTTGTTCAGTTCTTTAATTCAACTGTTCTGGAAAATTGGGGATTACTTGTGCAATGAGTTTGGATAACTTTATTGAAAGTTGAGGTATTCTTTAACAAGTATCATATCATAATTTTAAACATAAATAAAATGTATCTGCTCTTTGAAACTTTACATCTTTAAAATTGACTTTGTCATTTATTAAAGGAGAACGAAATGTCTGTTTAATATATTCTGAAAGAGCGTCTTCAAAATTTTATTTCATATCGGTTTTCAAGTGCTATTTTGTATATTGTTGCAGAGTGGACACAACAAAGGAATTTTATACTTGCAAAAGACACTAAAATAATCAAATTTAGTCTCGGGTGCTAAATCTATTCAGAGTTCTATTCGCTCACAGTCTCGCTTCGGACTTTGGTCTTTTGGGGCAAGCTATACTACGTATAACATGAAGAGAAAACGCAAATATCATTAAAATCGGACCACTATTTCAAGTGTTATGGCGAAAAATCAAATTTTGGCCACCATTTTGGAACGACCCGATTGATTTTTCTAATCTTGAGTATATTGTTGGTTAACAGTATAATACATATTTATTTCAAGTAGAATCAAAATTGGATACAATTCACTCTTTTTAGAATTTTGATGAAAACCTTTCCCAAAAAAAGGTACTTTTGCTGGCTGACAAACTTGACCGAGATATTTACAAAAGGAACATTTGTATCAAATTTCATGAAAAATGCGACTTGTAGAGAGTACACATTGTATACATAATATGTATATAACCTATAAAGCGTTGAAAAATGTTCAAAACGTGTTCTGGGGGTTAGGATCGGTGCTAATTTCACGGTCCCGGGTCTGGGTCTTACCATGCGGACGGTATGAGTATCAATTTTCCAAAGAAAATTCACTAACTAATTAAACAGTGTTGAGTTTTACGTAATCAGCTGTACAAATATTCCTTCAATTGCATTTAGAACGAAGGAAATTATGACTTTTAAGACTGAAAACAGTGGATCCAGCCCGTTATTCAAAGCACGGTGAGAGGGTTAGGTTCTGACACAGAGAGATGTGTTCAGCACCTCTAGTCTCGTGTGATGGATGCCTTGGCTACATTTGCAGATTGGAAACTGTTTGTGCCAACACTCTCTGATCACCAAACAAACCTTGTCCGATACGTTTGTCGTTTTCGTTTTCAAATCGAATAGGTTCTGTAGCTGACGCGTTTGTTTTAGTTCTGGTAAACACATTTTCTTAAGGGTCCGCCTCAGTCGTCACCTCAGAGAAAGGCTAATTTGTCCGCTCAAGGAACACACGACACCGCGCACGTAACAACTGGTTAAACAACGGACCTTCTGATGTGGCCTAACTGTCAAACCAACCGCTTGCAAGGGTTTACGGCGGCCCATTTTTCTCCTTTCAAAACAATATTACATTAATAAACATGACATATTTGGAAACTAGAGAAGTTTTCTGACACGTGAATAGAGCCCGATCTCTCACAACATGCTTTATGGTTGGACAAATAAACTTGTCAAGTTTTACATTTTAACCAAAGTTAATTTTATGGTAATTAAATTACGAAATCACTATTTGAGATGCCGACCACTCTCATGAGGGTATTTTAAGGCAAAATTTGGTGAAGATGAGTGTGTTGAGTGGTAGTAATGAGTTATGAGGTAGTCTTGTTACAAACTAAGGCCGACTCTTCCTTAGAATGGGTCATTATTAAGTAGCCCAATGACCAATGGAAATACAAGGACCAACGGCTTAACGTGACTTCCGAACCACGCAGGTGATGGTCTGATATATCTAAACGATGGTGGAAGTTGATGCGGGTATCATCAGATGATCACTGAGACTATCTGAGCCGCTTTAGACCTATATCATCCTCAAAACCTGACCTCCATGAAGCTGGATTACAGGACCACGCCACGAGTTTCTATTAGATTGAGCATAGATGCCACAAGGTTGAGGCACCAAAATCAACATAGTTCGGTAGCCCGACCCTCTGCTGTAGCATTTTATTTATTTAAGCACAAATAGCGCTGCTAGCGCTTCCGTCTCTCGCCATGCACCCCCCTCGGCTCCACATGCTCGAGTTTGTCCGATGTCGAAGAATTATTATGACTAAATCGTGCGATTTTTGAGAACGAAAGAACTTACGCGTGCATCAGTGGCTCTACAGCGCTACCTGTGCTTGGGCTGCGCAACTATGTTGACTTTCCTGCCTTAGCCATTCGGCATCTATGCAAAATCTACTTACCATGAAATTATCTTTGATTTGAACTGAGCTCAATTTTAATACGAGCAGTACAATGTATATTACATTAAGGTAATATGTTACAGCAAAGGCCCCAGCTGGCTGGAGTATTACGATTTATTGTTGAGGATGGTATCAGCTGGTCCTCCTCCCCCCCTCCACTCATACATCAGCTGTTTGTTGTGACGTCATTCGCAAAACTAGGTTTCTCGTATATCATCCTGAGAGTAGTTTGTGTTGGATATTAGAAAGTGTATCTTTGAAGGATTATTTTTCCCGATCTTGACCCCAGAACTGGGTTTCAAAACTTTATACACATATGGGTAAATGTTTGTAAATCTCCACAGGTAACATTTGTGTTTGAAAACCGCAAGGTTGGTACAAATGCTTATTTTGTAAATATCTCTGTCCAGTTCTTTAACCAGCGAAGTCGGAATACCAAATGTTCCCTTAAGGAAAGAGTTTAAAAAAGTCTGTTTTAATGTTTTAAAACTGTAAGTTCATCATAATGGTAACATTTGAAATACAATAAATGTGTATTTTGAAACAGATTCACTGAGGGATACTGTAATTATAATTAGATATAAAGAAAAGTACATAGTACCCTGGTAAAAATTGTATCTAATAAATGTGTACTTTATTGTTACCTTTTCAATATACTAAAAACTTTGATATTCCTCAGTCGTTTCAAATAGCACTGAACCAGTCGAATGACAAGGTAAATTCCATAATTACGCAATTATGTATGTACACTCTAAATATAGAAGAAGGAAACCCACTCTTAAAGAGTCGAGCTACTCTTTGATGAGAGTGGTTGGGTTTCAACAACCAAAAGAGCGAAATTTCACTCGTTCTGAGTGGCCTTTATTCATTCATTTTTATAGTGTATTAAAAAATTGCCAACAATTGGAATATGGAAATCAAAAATAACAGAGATACAAAAGCGTCACGATAGGCCTGCTCAAAACGTAACCCGAAAATTACTCCAACTGCCGATTTTTTAAATCAAAATTTGTGATACTAAAAATGTAACACAGTTTCGCCAAAGGTACTATGCCATACATCACGTGATGATAAATGATTCCAAATCGACTATTGACCAAAGTGGGTATACCAATTTTTAAATAAATAAGACCAGACAAGAAAGTCGCTGTATTGTAGAATATCTTGAGCCAGGTAAAGGTCAGTATAGCTGTAGGTTGAAAGCAAGGTTTGCCATTTTATATGCTCACCCTTGAGACTGGGTCAACCCTGCTAGACTTATATATATATATAGATACTTCAATACCTCAGTCTGCAGCCAAACTGCTTTCTGGGGACTCGTAGGCTCTCCCGTGGGCGTCTAGCCGAAGTCTTTCGTGAATTTAGAACGTTCTTAGTCGTCCTATTGGAACTTTCTTCTCAGACCCGTTTAATGACCCTTTAACTGTGAGGTAAGTGTGTTTGGCGCTCTCTATACAACTCCAGCTCTACTTTTATCTAGCCTTACCACGTTGTTACGTGAGTGCACTAAATTCCTATTTGAGATGCTGACCACTCTCATGAGGGTATTTTAAGGCTAATATGTGGTGAAGGATGAGTGTGATGAGTGGTAGTAATGAGTTATGAGGTGTAGTCTTGTTACAAACTAAGGCCGACTCTTCCTTAGAATGGGTCATGAATTAATAGCCCAATGACCAATGGAAATACAAGGACCAACGGCTTAACGTGACTTCCGAACCACGCAGATGATGGTCTGATATGTCTAAACGATAGTGGGAGTTGATGCGGGTATCATCAGATGATCACTGAGACTATCTGAGCCACTTTAGACCTATATCATTCTCAAAATATGGCATTCGCGACCGACAGGATTCGAACGCCCGGACTGATGAAGCCAATAGAGCGGCCCACTACCAATTTTCCACGAAGCCACCCAGCTGGGGCTTGTACATCCAATTGAGTTTTAATTTATTTTAATTTTCCATCGTTTGTCTACTGATTTTCAGGATGGACTTTACATTGTTGTGAAGTTAAAAATATCAACTCTAATAGACTGGACCGTTAACTATCATTGTCTTAAGCTCCACTTAGGTTACTGTAAGTCCTACTTCAACGATGGGATCTCACTTCGCGCGCATGTGTTTCCCGCCAAACCTAATTTCACTTTACCTATTAATTCTCATGCGAACAAGTTGGTTGCCACGTAATTGCAGTAGTTCCTACAAACTTCGACCAAAAGATATACTTTGAATATTTTAAGGAAGTAATCTAGTAGTTCGAAGTAAAAAAACAGTAAATAAAAACAGCCAACTAAATTTTACTTTGAACGAAAACTACCACTTTGAAATGCAACTTATAAAGAGTCATGTTTCCTCCAAAGTCATAGTTACAGTAATTAGATATGGGAACCCAAATTCCATGACGGATTTTCAGCTGTAAAGGTTTGAGTTTTGCTAAAAGGCGACATACAAGACGCCATCAAATGAAACAACAAAAAGGATAATCCCAAGAACAAAAAAGTCTCAATCAAATATCTTGATTTTTATCTTTCAATTAAAGAACAATCCCATCTTTCACATTTGGAGTTTTAGCATTAAACATCAATGCTCCTTCATCAATACGGTTTATAGGTTAATAAAGTTCAATGTATTTGAATTCAATTATCTTCGTTTCTTATGAGCTTCTGGCGTCGAAATATTAGTTATTATTTATCATAATACATTTTATTATGTGTACTGTAGTTGGAAATTTATAGTAAACGCCAAAATAAGCCGTCTTCCTGCTTTGTGCAGCACATAATTTTAAATTCACCTCACAATTCCGTTCTCAACTTGTACGAAAACTTCATTTTAATATTTATAAGCGTCTTCAACTTGAAAAATATTCATACAATTTTCTTCTAATAAGAAGTACGCTAAGGTTATCTTCAATGAATTTCACCTCACACTACAAAGCTGAACCAGGTGGTTCTTGATAAATAGCTCGCTTTGAGGGAAGTGCTACGGTGGGGGAGAGGGGAAGTGACGTCACAGGGTTGATAATTTATCACATGCCTGATGTACAATATCCGGCTCATCAGTATTGTGAGAATCAATATCCTGCTGACACACTTTCAACGGACAAACTATAGGAGAGCCTTGGCCAAACTGGGCCGAATTGGGGGATAAACACATCGCAGTTGGACCTCTCTCCTGTACTAAAATTGGATCATGAATTCCAGCGATTCAGAAATATTTGTGAATATTTCGGAACTACCATAAGAGATGACCGTAAGTTCTCTAAAGAAAATGCCTGTGTTAAATGGAATATCGACAAAAAGACCTGCTTAAGTTTACCATGGGTGATTTCAAAGTTCAATATCACACTTGGTATTTTGAGGCAGCAGTCCATGGGTGAAGAAGGGAAAATATATTGAGATGTGGTGAACCTTTTCTGGCTCACTACAAAAAGAACTTGAAATTTTAACATTTTATTTTTATCCTGTGCTCTTCTTAAAGCAACCCCAAATAATTCCAAATCAACCTGAGACATTTATTTTACACGGTGCTTCAATTTAGCAATGACCTGGGCCTTGAAATAAAAATTTCTCTTTCAGAAAGCCCCACATAATACAGGTTCGGAGGTCGCGCTGCCCATGAATCATCACCAAACCGGAAAATTAAACGTCGCTGGAACTGACGCAAAATTCCCCTTGACCATACTGATGCGTTTGAAGTCTCCCCAAAAAAGCATAGGTTTACTTATGATTCACGTGGTTGTGGCATCAGACAACCTTTGGCTAGTTTTCCAATTAGAGAAGAAATGGAGGAGTTTAAGGCATACATTGAGGAATCTTGAAACAGCAGTTGGGAGGAAGGCCCTAGATGGGAATCCGCAAGAAGCAAAAAGGAGAAGAACACTCCGAGAAACTTGGAAGAGGACAGTAGCAAAAAGGCGAAAGGAAGTAAACAAGACCTGCGTTACTCTTATGACGGACCTAGAGTGCATCAACAGAGGCACGTGGCGAAACGTACGTCGACCGCATATCACATTACACGGAAGCTCGGCAAGTGCTGTCAGCCAGGGGGTTAACTGTGGTTAATGCTCCCCCTACCTTATCATCAATGTCAGCTGTTCTGTTCAACCCTTCCAGATATAGTCTGACCAAACGGGGTTGACCTGCCAGAGAGTCATTTTAGTACGTCCATGTTCCAATACAAAAACCGTTTTCTGAGTCACCGCAAAACGTGAATACTCAATCGTGAATTGGAAATGCCTCTGGCGTAGGCGGCAAGAAAGGAAAATGCGTTTGGAAAGAGTTATCAGAACTTAACACCCAAATACGCGTTAAGCTATTGAGATTAGAAGTCAACCTCTATACCCGAGTTTCAAGGAAATGTTTATAGAAATAATATAAACAAAATAATTCTAATTCAAAAGTCCCCCGCCTTCCTCTTGGAGAAAGAATTGCTCTTTGGGGAGGGAGCACTTTCCCCAAAGATTTCATATTAAGCTATGAAGACTGTATTCATGGTTCGATTTATTAAACTTGGTAACATCCATGACACTAGGCCAAACATGTGTATTAAAATCAATAAAACTCAATTAACCAAGCCAAAATGGCGACGTAAAAAGGTCTGGTGTAATACATGTGTATAAACCTACCAATTTTATTTGAAACTAAATGCCCTCTTCCCCAAAGGTTCCTTCTGATCGACTGATTTTTTGTTTTACAAGCCCAATTCTTACTAATTAACTTTAAGAACACCTCCCAATCCCAGAATAGATGAGTGAAGACTAGTGAACAGCGTCAGTCTAATATGTGGGTGCTCACGGGTGGAGGGGAAGTGGTGGTGGTGGAGGGGATTGAGGAAGGGTTGGAGGGGATGGAGGAGGGGAAGTGGAGGGGGTGATAACGTGTGACAAAGCTCGGGCAGGTGATTAATTCCAGCTTTCAGAGGACCGCGGTGGCGGGTCATTGTCGTTCTCTCTCTTTGTTCAATTTTAAATAGAAGCTTTCACTCAAACTACAAATGCTGTCATAGTTTAAAGAATTTATTTGGAAGTACTGTCCTGGTTGGCTGACGTTAAGTGGTCGTTAGTAGGTTCAAAAGCATTATAAACATCGAAAGTAAATTTGCTTATAGTTCAGTCTAAGCAGAAAAGAAAGTTACGTTTTTGCAAAAAATTTATGACATTCGATAGTCACTCGACAATAAAATCGGATTTCCTATGGTTTGTAATGTTCAGTTTAGTAGACGTTCATGTTCATGTCGAAATATCCATAAAAATATCTTAAAATCAGTTTCGGCCCGAAAGCAACTAAAATCACCTTCAACATGCAGTTTATTACTCAAGGAATCTCTGTTTGAATACAGGCAACACAATCAAAGCTGAAGTCCACAACAAAATAAAAATGTAGGAATAAAATTCTTAATTTCTTTTAGAGAACTAAGTACACACACATAAACATCTTTCTAAATAGCTCAACCAGATTAAAGTTTAAACTTTGTTTCTCACTAGGGATGAGTTTTCAAAAGCCAGTTGGGGCTTGGACTGCTGCCAAGATTTTCCGGTTCATGCTCACAATGGGAGTTATGAGCCTCGTCGTGCTGGGCTGGTGCCTCCACACTGGGGAATTTATGACCGAGATCTGTGCTCTTGTTTCTTAGAAACCACGTTAAACCAGAAATTCATGTGCTAGATTTAACGATATGAGATAAATGAGAGTCAAGGGTATGACTTAGAATAACAACGATATATTTCAAGTGGAATAAGCTTCACCAGACTGTGTCTTGTCATCAGTATCTCTCATTGTAGATAAGGAAGGGTTGTGTTGAGGCTGAGATAAAATAAGCCCTCACACTCGACTCACAGGTAGGTCAATAGCTCTTGTACCCAGAGTTAACAGGCTGGTCTCTATAGTAGGCTTCACCAGACTGTGTCTTGTCATCAGTATCTCTCATTGTAGATAAGGAAGGGTTGTGTTGAGGCTGAGCTAAAATAAGCCCTCACACTCGACTCACAGGTAGGTCAATAGCTCTTGTACCCAGAGTTAACAGGCTGGTCTCTATAGTAGGCTTCACCAGACTGTGTCTTGTCATCAGTATCTCTCATTGTAGATAAGGAAGGGTTGTGTTGAGGCTGAGCTAAAATAAGCCCTCACACTCGACTCGCAGGTAGGTCAATAGCTCTTGTACCCAGAGTTAACAGGCTGGTCTCTATAGTAGGCTTCACCAGACTGTGTCTTGTCATCAGTATCTCTCATTGTAGATAAGGAAGGGTTGTGTTGAGACTGAGCTAAAATAAGCCCTCACACTCGACTCACAGGTAGGTCAATAGCTCTTGTACCCAGAGTTAACAGGCTGGTCTCTATAGTAGGCTTCACCAGACTGTGTCTTGTCATCAGTATCTCTCATTGTAGATAAGGAAGGGTTGTGTTGAGACTGAGCTAAAATAAGCCCTCACACTCGACTCGCAGGTAGGTCAATAGCTCTTGTACCCAGAGTTAACAGGCTGGTCTCTATAGTAGGCTTCACCAGACTGTGTCTTGTCATCAGTATCTCTCATTGTAGATAAGGAAGGGTTGTGTTGAGGCTGAGCTAAAATAAGCCCTCACACTCGACTCACAGGTAGGTCAATAGCTCTTGTACCCAGAGTTAACAGGCTGGTCTCTATAGCTTCACCAGACTGTGTCTTGTCATCAGTATCTCTCATTGTAGATAAGGAAGGGTTGTGTTGAGGCTGAGCTAAAATAAGCCCTCACACTCGACTCAGGTAGGTCAATAGCTCTTGTACCCAGAGTTAACAGGCTGGTCTCTATAGTAGGCTTCACCAGACTGTGTTTTGTCATCAGTATCTCTCATTGTAGATAAGGAAGGGTTGTGTTGAGGCTGAGCTAAAATAAGCCCTCAGACTTAGGTCAATAGCTCTTGTACCCAGAGTTAACAGGCTGGTCTCTATAGTAGGCTTCACCAGACTGTGTTTTGTCATCAGTATCTCTCATTGTAGATAAGGAAGGGTTGTGTTGAGGCTGAGCTAAAATAAGCCCTCACACTCGACTCACAGGTCAATAGCTCTTGTACCCAGAGTTAACAGGCTGGTCTCTATAGTAGGCTTCACCAGACTGTGTATCAGGTAGATAAGGAAGGGTTGTGTTGAGACTGAGCTAAAATAAGCCCTCACACTCGACTCACAGGTAGGTCAATAGCTCTTGTACCCAGAGTTAACAGGCTGGTCTCTATAGTAGGCTTCACCAGACTGTGTTTTGTCATCAGTATCTCTCATTGTAGATAAGGAAGGGTTGTGTTGAGGCTGAGCTAAAATAAGCACTATAGTAGCTTCACCAGTAAGGTCACACTCGACTCATAGGTCAATAGCTCTTGTACCCAGAGTTAACAGGCTGGTCTCTATAGTAGGCTTCACCAGACTGTGTTTTGTCATCAGTATCTCATTGTAGATAAGGAAGGGTTGTGTTGAGGCTGAGCTAAAATAAGCCCTCACACTCGACTCAGGTATCAATAGCTCCTCAATAGTAGGCTTCACCAGACTGTGTTTTGTCTCTCATTGCTGAGCTAAAATAAGCCCTCACACTCGACTCGCAGGTAGGTCAATAGCTCTTGTACCCAGAGTTAACAGGCTGGTCTCTATAGTAGGCTTCACCAGACTGTGTTTTGTCATCAAGACACTAAAGATACTCCTCAAAAATCGTAACTGCCGCGTTAAACCCTGTTATTTTGCGTTTGAACTAGTAACAACATAATTTTGTGATTTTAGCGTATAACCCAAAGGACATGGAACACTCAAAAAACCAAAGCACACTCGTTGTCTGTATTGTAGAATGATAATAATTCTGACCACGAAGCGTGTTGTGGATTGTGAATTGTTTATTTATTTCTGTTTATTGACAAAAGAGGAGGCGGCAGTTATCAGTGCTACCGCCACGCCCTCTTTGATAACCGTCCTGTCAATATAAACTAGGAGAGAGGGGAGGGTAGCCGAGATGGTCGAGGGGGGTTGAGTAATCCTTAATGTACACTATCCTTTCCCTGTGTCTCCGTGGTCTCCTGGCCTCTTTCACTGTGATTTCTTTTATCCTTGACTATTTATAAATGTCCTTAATATTTTTGGGATTTAAATTGGGTTTTAATAACATTAGAAAGTTATTCGGGGATTGAAGATCATTGGTGAAATTATGGTACCGCTTTCGATGTAGTTTTGTCATTAACCCTAGTGTAGTTACCAGTAAATATAACCATACTGAGAGCTATTTGTCACAAACTAGCTATAAAATGTTGTATCAGGTTTTGAGGATGGTATAGGTCTAAAGCGGCTCAGATAGTCTCAGTGATCATCTGATGATACCCGCATCAACTCCCACAATCGTTTAGACATATCAGATCATCACCTGCGTGGTTCGGAAATCACGTTAAGCCATTGGTCCTTGTATTTCCATCGGTCATTGGGCTATTAATTAATGACCCATTCTAAGGAAGAGTCGGCCTTAGTTTTTAACAAGACTACACCTCATAACTCATTACTACCACTCATCACACTCATCCTTCACCACATGTTTGTCTTAAAATACCTTTATGAGAGTGGTCGGCATCTCAAATAGTGATTTATCTTTGACTTTTCCGGCACCTTTAATAGAAACCCTACCTCGTACGCTATGAACAGTTACGAAAACTCCAACAAAATAGTTGCTACAGCATTGCGTACATAATAAAACATTCAGTAGAATAGCTGGAATGTGGTTCATTATCATGTGACATTTACGCGTGAATACCTTGGCTGAGCGGAAATTCCTTCATTACTACTAATATGTTGGGACATTACAACTACACGAACATAAACGCTATAGTGTTTGAAATATTGTAACGGACATTTTCCATCGTTAGTGAACAATAAGAACACGACGTTTCGGAATCTGATCCCGTCTTCAGGTGGAGAATACTTGTTTTCACCTGAAGTTGTGATCAGATTGCAGATCCGAAACGCTGTGTTATTTTTAATAACTATAAAAATTTCCACAAGTACTATTTCAAACTCAATTTTATTTAGATTAAGAACATTAAATTTCGTTTGTAGTAATTCCAGCATCTTTAATAAATCTTGTATACAGGGTGATCACGTTGACTGTCTCGGACGACGGGGAAGGTCGTGCTAGGAGGTACACGAGGGTACGGCCTGGCACCACCTTGGCACTGGGGGTCGATATCAGATCCCATTGTCTAGCTCAATGCTTGCTACCTGCTCCTGATTTTATACAACCCTTCGTTTTTCTATTTTCAAAAGTTTGACCTTGTTTGAGGCCCTATTACAAAAAATAAAGACTTTTGTGTTTGAATTGACGTTGTTTGTTTGTTTAAGTGTACCCCTTAAATGTCTTGTTTTGGTTGGTGTATAATAACATTTTAGTTTGCTAAAAGATTTAAAAATGTTGCTTGTTTAATTATAAATATTTTTTACGTGTGCTGATGCAAAGTTGTTGGTAGCTCTGAATATGTTTTGCGAATAGAAACCGTGAAAGCTAGACAATAAAAAAGGTAAAGTTTGTCTTGTTTAACGAGGCGAAGTTAGGACTACAAAGTCCTCTCAACCACGACCTTTATCTAGCGTCACGTATAGTCACATTACAAATTGTGGTGACTGCAGGGACCGAAACCCGCAACACCGGAGTGATGAGCTCCGCGCGATACCAATCCGCCTCCCGCTGTATCGACAATATTTCGTCGATTTTGGAACAAAAAATTCCTGTACAGTCTTTATTTGTTTTCAAGACGTTGAACCCATTTTCCATTAGAAGTGGTGATAAAGGTATAGTTCGTAGCAAACGTGGAGCGAGGAGAAATTTCCAACGTGTTTTTGTAAAGCCCAAAGTAAAGCAGCATATTTAAAAAAGTCCTAATACAAAAAAATGAATATCAAAGAGAAAAAAGAACCCTTGGTAAAATATTTTTAATTGAAAGTCACAACAGGGAGTAATGTACAACGGACGTTAGGAGTCTGTTCGTTTCCTTCTATACAGTGGTAGAAAAGAATATCTCTATTTCCTATAAGAACTCACTGACAAATCGGGCAGGTATAGACCTCGGAACCCAGAGATAAACCAAACCTATACAAAGTGCAGCGGCCCATTGTTTGCAATAACATAACTAGAATTGAGCCCAAAACAAAACCGCGCTGATTAAAAAAACATGATTTATTTATGTATTGATTCTTAAAGCACGAAATAGTTTCGGTGACAGTGGTAAAGATTTCCAAGATAATTGGGTCTCAGTTGTTGGAGTTGCTTAATCTGCGTCCTCAGAGCCCCATCTGGCGGGGAGTTGGGCAGTTATGGAACTGGGACAACCGCAGTCGCCATTTTGAATCCGTTGATTGCCAAGGGGATGGTTATAGGCTAAGCAAACTTCGAGGTTAAGTGCAGTTTCCCATTCTGGGATTCGATTGATTTCGTTCCTCTTTAGTATTGTTTGTTGTTTCTTGAAGGGCAAGTCCTCAAGGTCGTACTGCTTCCCAGCGGAATTGAATAAGTTTTAATGTTGGTGTGATTCTATTGAAAATGTGTTTTTATTTATTAAACTGTATGTAAGTTAGTTAAATAAACGGACATTACAGTTATGTTGATACTTTAACTTCTATAAACCTTGTGCAATTCTATAAACCATCCAGATTGTTTACGATGTTCTCCCATATCTTACACCCCATTGCATACCACTAAGAAAGAAATATGTCTAAAATTATAATTATACATAAAGGAAAGTACATAGTACCCTGCAATATTTTACTTTCCTTTATTTATATTAAAAGTATTCTTGAGTAAATCTTTTCTTCTAAATATCTAAAATTGTTTTAAACTGTGTTTTGGTTGACTTTGGAAGCTTCTACTTTTGCTCTTTCCTGTCCTAAAATACCTTTAATATAATCTCTATCAACTTTTTTCAAATTTAAGGGAAATAATGTCTAACAAAAGTTTTACATTTGCTTTAACTAACATCATCTCTGTACAGTGAATAAACACATAGGCCTATTTTTAACCGAAGAATTAACAAAATTGTTGTCAAGACTAAATTAAAGCAAGGGACTCACTTGTTTGGTATTCACGCCCTGTAGAATGTCTTTATTAAAAGACTCAAAAGAGAACTTGATGACAAATCTAATTTACTCTAAGATCAAAAGTAAATACTCAAGTTTGGGCATTCCTTGTTGCACAACCAATGTACTCATCAAAAGTTGTGTAAAAATGTACTCAATAAAAGTTACACAAATTTCCTGTACTTTCCTTTAAAAATATAACTATTTTATAATTATCTAGTAGTGAGATGCTACGATGAGAACAAAAAAGAGGAAAGGTTTTAGTTTTAGACAGAAATTTCAAATTGCGACCGTTACATCTCAAAGTTATTTGAATAAAAATCTAATTAAAATTACGACGTATTGTACATAAGTTTATTATGTAAAAGAAAATCAAATCATAACATCATACAAAAATAATTATGATAACAAAACTAATAGACAGTGAGATATTCTGATAGCTGTAAAGATTACGTGGCACTTGGACAAATAGTTTAAAAAATATTTTGAATTTGTAAATTAAATTTGTAAGTCAATCAATGCCTGAAAACCTGAGGAAAATTTTTTTCTTTCAACTAGTAACATCTTAATCTTAAATAACTTTAAAATATTTAGATTTATATAAGCAAACGCAAAATAAAACACTGAACGCTTTAGTGTAACTTTCATTTCGATACGTGCATTGGTTATACCTCAAAAACTTCCAAACTTCAGTATCCATACTTTTTTCTAAACATAATACAACGCCAAATCAAGTTTCTTAAATCAAAAAGTACCCTAAAACTCTATCAACATGCTCGTTTAAACAAATGTTTTATTGAACAAACATCTTGCATGTTATGAATATCATCACCACCGTTCAATAAAATGATGGAAAACTATTTTTTACAAGATATATTATCAACATAACAAAATACCAATTGTGTGTAGCTGCGTTCTTGGAACGTTTGACCTATTTTTAATGTTCAAAATGGCCGCTCTAAGGCTGCCTGACCTACATCCAGCAAGTCTTGAAGATACCGCGAACACTATTAAACCTGTTGCTACAAACTCTATTGTAGTTCTGCTCCTTACTACATTTTGTTTCTTGCGGTCAAACTTAGTAGCTTTAAAGCTCCGTGATTGTTTTGAAGCTTTTGTGTATAGTTTTTCAGGGACAAACTTAGGTGTTGCATCTAAATTACGTTTAGTAGAGGTCTAGGTGCGTTTAAAATTCTTTTGTCCTTTCTGATTTTCACAATATGCATCGGAAAAAATAGTTATGAGCGAAAATTATATTATTTATTCTTGAGGGTGAAACTGGAATAGTCGAAATTTTTAAATTCAGGAACAAAACAAATGAGTGTACGGTGTTTTAAAACATTTGTCCGTGATTAGCTATTCTCTAAATTCAATAACTACCTATAATAACTCATCAAAATTATTATTTTTAGAATTTTTTAATAACGATTTTCTAGACTGGAAGCGTAAGTAGACTGTAAACAATGGTCAAAAAAGTTCAATTAAAGAACTTCACATTAAGAAGCCATGTTGATTTCATTCAGAAAAGTTCAATGGCTCAAAACACACCCACTCAAAACAACCTACACCAAGCCCAGCTCAAAACATAAACAAACCAACCGAACCTACTTTTTATTGCTATTTATTGTCAAAAATTCTTTTTATACAAAAACTAAAAAAGGGAACACGCTCAACCCTCCAAATTACCGCCCGATATCGCTCGTCCCGCTTTTGACTTGCTCGGAGCCGCCGTTGCACCCGGCCCTGACCTCCCCCCAGGGTGGATCCTAGGATCCTCTACGGTGCCTAAGGGTCCTCTAGGGTGCTCTAAGGGTACCTAAGACTCCAGCCTACCTGTCCAGTAGCACTAATGTTGTGAAGTTACAGTTGACTAGTGTAGAGATGGATTGCACATACTGGGTATCGCGCACTCGCTAGCTGGCCGCGGTCTAGCTCACCCCGTGCTTGTGCTCACCCCCAGCGCTAGGGTGGGTGGGTTGTCAGTGGGTGGGGGTGGGTGGCAGGTAGTGACGTCACTGCAGCCCGGGCACTTGCCTCAACAGGTCCAGTCTTGCCGTGACGTCACGGCTCGATACCGATGCGTGATCTTCCCGACGCCGAGGCAAGTTTTTTTCTGCGGGTGGGAAATTTTTCCGCATTTTAATATTTAATATTTAAATATAGTGACCAGGTTATTAGACCGAAATAATAATTGTGCTTATTCTCCGATATAATTATGCTCCCATTCATTTATCCTAAATAACTGATCATGTAAAAAATTATTATTTTCTGTTAACGTATTGATGAATCTTGCTAACAACAAAATCATAATTTTTTAGTAATATACACTAAAAAAATACTTACTCGTATCACCCAAAGTTATGGTTTGATTCATAGTGCGTTGGTCTTTTGTAAACAAAAGTGTGCCATAAAATAAATTGATCAACATGCTTATCTAATTAAACTAATTAAGATAATTAATTGGTACTTTATTGGTTGATTTAATCGATATAATTTGTCGCAATGCGGTTGCCTGCTGTACTATGTCCGATTGTTCATTCATTTATAGATTTGTTTTGTATGTATCTTTGATAAAAATTGAATACATGTCCCAGAAGTCATATTTTGTTTTCTATGATCAAATCATACAGAGCCTTTAGTAACTGTGTACGTTTGATTGTATTGTGTTGATTTTGTCAAATACTAAATTTCTGTATGTAGACTTCTTAATTCTTTTCCGTAATCAGATAAGCTCTTTAAAAATAACACACTAATAAATTATCTGATTGAAAATTAACTCTTTATAAGGTATCGTTAATAACATCAGTTTTGTTTATGTTTTAATTTTAACTCAATGTACCATGTGAAGAAATAAAAGTTTTAATTTCATATTTGTTGCGTTTTTATGTGTTTTTGTTCTAGCTTCATGTTTAGACACCATTGTTAACGACATTCTGCTAAATGTGGATTGGGGTAGAGATAAGATAATGTAGGGAGAACACGAAGCTACAAGGGAATAACTCATAACTTGAGCAAACAAGGACATCGCTTTGCAAACCCATTGTCGGATTGTAACTCACGAACAATCGTTCATATGATGTAACGATACCGCAGTGGTTCACTTTACTTCTTTCAACTTTTTCCTAAGTAACAAATTACTAGCGCATTTCATTTAGGAAAAATGATATGTTCATGCCGTCAGCAAGTAAAGACTTGGAACAATAAAATATAAAATAAATCTAGGTTTCAAAATCAGCGGAATGACTAGTTCAATTTTAATGAAATTTGATATTAATAAGTGTGTTTTATAATACTCAATAAAATTATAATTTTATTTTATAGCCACGTAATTATAGATATTTAAGTAACATACAACGGATTTCGCTCGACACAGTTGCTTTCAAGCCCTGCATCACGCAACTTTGTCCAACTCAGCTGGGTGCCTGGTCACAAAAAAATATTATGCGCATACCTTCAAAAAGGAAATGCAGAATGCAGACAGACTGGCCAAGGAGGGTGCTTGTCAAAGCAAATTCATCGAGATAGGCCGGAACCTGTGTGTGGCAGCAAAGCAACGAGCTTCCACGCCATGGTCCAGAAAGAGCACTGTCGACGATGGCAAAGCTACTCTATTTTTCACTAGAACAGCAGGAATTGTGACTAATCAATTTTAATGAAATGGTTGGTGATATTAATAAGTCGTAATAGCATAGTAACTCTCGTGATTATATATCACTATTTGAGATGCCGACCACTCTCATGAGGGTATTTTAAGGCAAATATGTGGTGAAGGATGAGTGTGAGAGTGGTAGTAACACATGAGGAGGTGTAGTCTTGTTACAAACTAAGGCCGACTCTTAGTTGGAATGGGTCATTAATTAATATTCCAATGACTAATGGAAATACAAGGACCAACAAGTGGCTTAACGTGACTTCCGAACCACGCAGGTGATGGTCTGATATGTCTAAACGATGGTGGGAGTTGATGGGGGTATCATCAGATGATCACTGAGACTATCTGAGCCGCTTTAGACCTATATCATCCTCAAAACCTGACCTCCATGAAGCTGGATTACAGGACCACGCCACGAGTCCCAGTCCATAGATCATTAAAACGTAGGCAGAAGGCTGAGACGCCAAATGGCGAACTAAGGCTGTGAGCGGAGCGAACTAGAGTTACAATTAGTGAGTTAGAGTGACATATTGCAAAGGAAATTCGCCTCAGTCATGCCAGCTACGCTTTAGCACATTTTAAATTGTATTGTAATTAGTTTTCGAGTTGCAGTCCGTTTTTAAGATAGATTACCCGGCACTTGTTGTTTATTCCTAGAAATACCGTTAATTAAAAGTTTCCAAACGGTAATTTTATAAATAATATCGCATACATAGTTTTATAGCACATCCGGGGAAAAGTAGATACAATAGAACACTTGTTGCCTCTATAAGTGGTTTGGCCATAAATTCATTTCACGATCATTGCAGTTTCATAATTAGGTTTTCTATTCATGTTGTTGTATTATGTATGATTACTTATTGTTGTACGCTAAAAATAAGGTGTCTTAGTTACCAATGAAGGTTAAAACGTAGCTTTTACAATGAACACGTAAGAATATTATTAATTCAGGCATTTAATAATTATGTGGGATTATTATTAATTCGGCATTTAATAATTATGATATATAATCATCACTCTAAAGAATTTAACCTCTTTTACTCAAGAGATGGTAAAACTTCAAGCTATTTTAAAATAAGATCTGCCGTTCTTTTTATAAATCAAACATTCAATGAAAAAGAAAACAAAATTTTAACGGATTTTTATAAAAAATAGTGTTGTTTATTTCCATCTTGAGAGCGAATGAAACGTCGTAGAAGAGAATTAATAATTTGCAGTTTTGAACTTCCCAACATTTCTAAAGTCAAACTTGAATTTGTAAATAACTTTATTTGTTTTGTAATTAATTTCTCAGAAAGGGCTGCTTATCTACTTAAAAATAAACTGTTGCGTAGGGTGAAAATATTTTAGTGTGTTCACTACAGATTTCTGGGCCCACTATAGGAAATTCACCATAAATCACGGTAGCGCTTGTCACTACGCGTCCGCTTTGTATTTTGATCCCTTATTGAGTAATGTAATTAAGTAAAGTCACAGTGGTCATGAATTCCACAAAACGATAATCATCAGTAGTCTAGTTTTGGTTACAAAATATATTCAGCAAATAATTACAATGGAGCCTTATACAAGTTTGCTACAGGACGCCCTGTATAGTGGAGAGCGCCTTCCGAAATGCCGACTCTATGTCAGCAGTACAGCTGCGCACCACTGTTGCGTTCTACGCCGTGAGATCTTCTGTCCTTGCTACAAATCGCGCTCTAACTTGCAGGTGTTCACAGATAATGCTATTAAATAATTAAATAAATGCAGAGTATTTGTTGATACATCATCTGTAAGTCTTGAAGTCAAAGTTCAATGTCCACAGCGTAGTTAAGCTGCCTTAAAAACTGCCTTATGGGTCACCAAGACTTATAATGACTGTAAGATTAGATTAAATCTAAAAAATCAAATACTTTTTGAACTTGCACTGTGCCAAATGCAATAATTAATCCTTTTACCTACACCTACCTGAAACATATTTAGCACTGAGTAAGTTTGTTAAAGCAAATTATCCACAAGTGACTGAAAGTAAAATCCATAATTTTACACACAGGCAGCGTTTCGAACGGGCTTTTCCCTACAACCTAATAATTTTCCTCCAATCATCAAAGTTTCCCCAATTTTTCCTCGCCTTCTTCAATTTATTTAGCGTTCTAGCTTGCCAACACGCGTTAGAGCGGTTTGTCGAAACTATATGTTTAAAGTGTACAAAATAGAGTTGAAAGGTACTAAAACATGGACGATTTCAAAGTTTATTCATTGTTAAACCAAATATGAGAAATCAGGTTCTGTACGTGTGTCGAAAATCTTCTCTAATTTCCAAATATATTTTAATAGATGAAAAACATATCCACAATTAGCCCCTTAAAAGCGTTTGGTTCATCAGTTAGACCCAATTAGTTCAAAGAATGTCCGTTGTTTAATTAGTTGTATATCACTATCACTAATTGAGGTGCCGACCACTCTCATGAGGGTATTTTATGGCAAATATGTGGTGAAGGATGAGTGTGATGAGTGGTAGTAATGAGTTATGAGGTGTAGTCTTGTTACAAACTAAGGCCGACTCTTCCTTAGAATGGGTAATTAATTAATAGCCCAATGACCAATGGAAATACAAGGACCAACGGCTTAACGTGACTTCCCAACCACGCAGGTGATGGTCTGATATGTCTAAACGATGGTGGGAGTTGATGCGGGTATCATCAGATGATCACTGAGACTATCTGAGCCGCTTTAGACCTATATCATCCTCAAAACCTGACCTCCATGAAGCTGGATTACAGGACCACGCCACGAGTCCCAGTCAAATGTTACGTGCGTGTTGTCGTGTGTCGCCTTGTGCTTTCTTTAAGGTCACCACTGAGGCGGACCCTTAACAAAAATTATATTATTTGTTCTAATTTCCAATCATCAAACACCCCGATATGTAGAATCAGCAGCAGTTGCATCAATGATCACGAAATGACCACACACAACCGTCCATAACTTTGGCAAACATCGTCAGCCATTGTAAACACATTAATGGATTGTAACTCACGAATCTATCTATCATGGATGTATACAGGGCGCACCCGCAATGCGCTCACCTCACACCAGCGATCTTTACTTATCAGAAAGAAATTGTTATGTGACGTATTGTCTTGAAGATAACATTTTACGGGATTCAAAAGTTCTTAAATTTATTTTGCAGTAATAGAGAACTGATCAAGGTTGGTTATTACTTGATTATTTGATCATTTTGAACAGGTTCGATCAAAAACTGTTTGCTCGTGAGCGTGTAGGGTCGAGGCTAATCTTAAAGCATGTCAAGGATCGGCCCAGATCTCAGAGATAACGTAGAATCAGCAAACCAGTTTTTTCGCCACCATCTTGGTCTGGCTTAACAATGGCCATACCAAGTTTCACCGAAATCGATTAATAAATGCAGTTTGTATAGCGTAAAACGCCCCTTCCGGTGAAACTTATCACCTCGTTACAGGAAGTCCGCTAGGATTCACGGTAGCGCTTGTTCCCAGCTGCAGTGATAACTTTTCACGATGACCACTTCTCGTGGTTCGGAAGTCACGTTAAGCCGTTGGTCCATTTCATTAGTCGTTGAGCTATTAATTAATAATGCAATCTGGAGAACGGTCGGCCCTAGTTTGTAACAAGACTACACCTCATAACTCATTACTACCACTCATCACACTCATCCTTCACCACATATTTGCCTTAAAATACCCTCATGAGAGTGGTCGGTATCTCAAATAGTGATAGTGTAGTGTCGATCTCTAATCACAACTTTACCAGTTTACATACGATCTTGGTAATCTTTTAAATAATTTTGGTAACATTCTCTCGCATGACCCCACAGGCGCAGTAAGAATTTGTGTATTTCTTTTTGTTGGCTTCAAATGAGGGTTGCCACAGAAGGGATTCTTAAAAACCAACATTCCGACACCTCATTTTTATTCGGGGGGGGAGGCACCATGCCCTATCACTGAAGAATACTACATGATGCACAACAAACAGGTTAGAAAATATCAGGCTTTCAAAGTTTATGGTTGCTTTTGAAACAATGTGTTTTCAGTAAAAGGCTGTACAACTATAATCCAGTTCTTTCTATTCACACCGCTTCAAAACATCAATAAAATCAGCTAAAAATATTTCGGTCTCGTTGTGGAGTACCATCTTTAACTATCCTATTGGTGGTAGGGCTGCCAACCTTCCACTGGAACTGTCGGTGTTCTCATTGGTTGAGACACTATTGAAAAGACTTCTCCAGGACTGGTTGCCAGCTTCTTGAAAGTTTAATGCTGTCTTATTTGCTGAATTCATTATCATTTTAATTATTTCAATGGTTTCTCTGCTGACTTGGATAATAATGTAGAATTTTTGCCAATACTTTGACTTTGCCAATCTCTACTGCATGTTTTATGTTGTAATTATGTTCTGCTATGGCCGACTTTTCAAAACATCGTGTTTTTGTGTCTGATGCGTTCCTGAACTCTCGTTGCAATTTTGAACCGCAACTGCAAGGAACTTCCTAGACTCCCGGCGTGCACAATGATATCTGGTCCTTCACAGGACGCAAACAGCTCTTCAATTTACTACCTGGCTTGAAATCAGTTTTTATATTATGTTTGTATATTTAAATCCAGAATGCTTTGCCGGCAGGTTTTTCCGCACTGCGGTACATTACATTGAGTACCGCTGCGATTAGCCTGGGAAAATTGGACTAAATGGTGCATTTGTGGCACGCCTTTATTTGCATATCACCCGTGCACTCTATTAAGCCATAACTGTGATAACTGTGTTCATAACCAGGCTAACCTCATTCCGAAATTAATCAATATACACGTCAGATGATATAGTGTTTTTTCATGTGTGAGAGAGAGAAACTACTCTACATTTTGTGGCCGATTTTCACGAAATTTGGCACATTTGTTCCTTTTGTAAATCTCTAGGTTAAGTTCAGTGAACAGCACAATCGGAAGTGCTCTGGTTGGTAGTCAGGCTGATGATTTTGTTCACTTTTGGTACGCTGTCATAAATGGTTTTTATTACACACCGACCACTCTTGGAGTGGTCAAGATGAATATGGGATGATGGTGAGGGTAATGAGTGTTTTGGTGGATGATGAGATGTAGTCTTGTTACAAACTAGGGCCGACGGTTCCCCAGATTAGGTAATTAGTAGCTTAATGAACAATGGAATGTACCAAGTTAAACCTAAATCGGATCATAAATACATATTCTAAATCATAAAATCCCATTTTGGGGTGGAAACGCCTTTTCAAAAATGGCACTTCCCTGTAATTTATACTTTGTTATGAGAAATTCGCTAGAGTTCACGGTAGTTATTGTGGCTACGCGTCTACTATGCTTTATACGAGTACGTTTACTGAAAGAATAATATTAAAACCAATTTTCAATTTGTACAGACCGTCTTTTGTATTTAACCTAAGTTAATCTGAATTACAATACTACATAGTTATGAAAATACAATTCATACACCAGCAAATAGTAATAGTTACTATTTCGACCATTCATATAAGACAACAACATAATGGGTCGTAAAAAACCAAAATATCCCCCATGGAAACTACTTACTATTTTGATAGTGAACACAGATTTAAAACACAAGGAAAACCCAGAGAGAAAAGTTTGTCATAAAACAGGTGACACGTAATCATGAGTTCATTAATTTCCTAAAGTTGATAACAGATGACCTTGATAGAGAATTTACAGCTGTTACATAAGGAAAGCTTGGAGACAGTATCGAACAGGTTACCAAACTATCAATTACATATTGTTCTTATAAACGTTATATATCTTGTGACAACGTTAACGAGATACTGGAAATACCCAAGGTGATTTTATTCGACCGGAAATTAAATTCACGAAAGCAGTACGTCATTAAAGTTCCTTAATGTAAACGAAATTCACCTGGGGTAATATAATTATGCGTGAGGCTAGTTTGGGGCATATAAACATAAGTCAATCATTGTGCTTAAAATTATTTTAAGCAAGCAATATCGAATAAAACTGAAACATCCGTCGGACATAAGGATACTAAAACTGAAATATACTATTGAATCTAATTATTAGATCCTTCAAATCTATTGGGCAAGAGCAAAACAATATACAATGCTGCCAACACAATGGTTTCTAATTTTCCTGCGGACTTTTAAATAATATTATATTATTCACGATTATTCACGGCAGTTGGCAAGTCCGACTCTGGTTTAGAAGTCCTTGGGGGGAGGATAATACCTATGAGGCACATTGTCAAAGATGGACTAGCCTTGCAGGAAGCTCAACAGCTAACCTACTTCTGAAAGGACCTAGCAGCTCTTCGGCTGCTCCTTAAAATTAAAACGCACTGGCATCAGATTTTTAATATCATATTTAACTGGACATGGGCACTTCAGGTGTCATCTACAGGAAATGGTGTTGCATTATGGTAATATTCTATGTAGACTCTGTGAGCAGTCAGTACACACCACTAGGCATATCTTATTAGACTGTCGATCTCTTGGGTCTGAGCTTGGGGGAGTCATCTAGAGACTTTGCTCCCAGGCTAAGATAACCGGGATAGTACAACAAACATTTGGTTGAAGTACAACTCGTTCACTACCAACCCTACTTTAATCTAATCTATGATAGAAAAAATTTAGAAAAAAAGATTTGATTGAAAGTTGGTGAGAGAGTAGTTACCTAAAGAAGAGTTCATTGCAAAAGGATGAAACAAGTCTGAATACAAAGAAAAGCCAACTGTTCAAGACGGCATTTACGTACTTCACGTGGTCTAAGAATTTCCCTCAGATTATAACCTCATAGAATCAAGAATGAAGTAGATATCCATGATGAGGAAGGGTGACTATGAAGACAGCAGTTTGGTTGAAGTAGGCTAGAGTTTGCATAACTACC
The DNA here is from genome assembly GCA_018831715.1 of Matsumurasca onukii. Classification (NCBI taxonomy): domain Eukaryota; kingdom Metazoa; phylum Arthropoda; class Insecta; order Hemiptera; family Cicadellidae; genus Matsumurasca; species Matsumurasca onukii. The sequence goes on along the minus strand of CM032063.1, from coordinate 45,835,728 downwards.
CTGTGTCCAGCCTGCCTTATCTACCCGAGGCTTTGTTAGCTTAAGTCCAACACAACTGTAGGCTATCATGAGATACCCGTACAACATTTTAGCTTTCATGTTTAAAAAATACTATTCGTCATTTTGCTCTAAAACAGCTGATTTAGGCAAATGTATTGACGAAGTAAAGTTTTATTCACAGGGAAATAAAGATGTGTTCTGATAGTCATTTCCCCCATAAATGCAACTTTAGCACGTCGTTCATGCGTCCAAAAACCACTCTTTTTGGGTAAAAAATACAAACAAGGCTAAAAACCCAAAAAGGTACATTTCGACGCCGTTAAGAGGTAACCGGATAAGGCCCGAGTGGCTTATATCCAACATAATATCCAAGCAATATCAAACATGATAAAATTTGCTTTTTGGAAATTGGTTTTTAAATTTAGTGATTCAAAATACTGAACACAAAAATTAATAATTGCGGATGTATAAAAGGTAAAAGGTAAAGTTTGTCTTGCTTAACGAGGCGAAGTTAAAACTACAAAGTTCTCTCTACCACTCAACCTCGACCTTTACCTAGCGTCACCGTTTAGTCACATTATTGCAAGTGGTGACTGCGGGGATCGAACCGCGCCACCGGAGTGATGAGCTGCGGAGTCGCGCGCCATACCAAATCGCCATGGATCCGCTTATATATGTATATGTGGTTTCTTCTAACAATAGGATTGTTGACGATGATTGAAATAATTTTGTATCATCAGCACATTGAACAACATTCTGCAAGTTATTTAATGCATGTCGAATCTGATTAACATATAGTATAAATAATACAGGTCCTAATACTAACCCTTGTGGAACTCCACATTTGACTTTAATTGGACTGAAAGGAGAGTTCTCTATTTAAACTTTTCACACACTACTAAGAACCATAAACCTACTTAATTAAACTTTAATTTTTAAAGCGTCAAATTCGCAACAATAGCTATGACGTCACGTGTTGTGGGAGTGACAACTTAACTCTGTTATCAGTAACTTGACTGGGCTGTTATCAATGTTAGAGGACAAGTATTTAAACAACGTGCAAAGTTTCCTGGTTCAAATCTCAACTTACAACGGTTAGTTCGAGGCATCATGTTGTCACACCTGCTTACGTGAGTATTCTGTTTGTTTATGAATATAATATTGCAAATTTAACACGGATTTAGATGTGCCATACGGATAAAAACAAGTTGTTGATGTAATTATTAATAAGTTTTCGTTGTTACTCATAAAAAGATCATCTATGAACTCATCCACCGAGTACTAAGCTTACTTTTTGTTAAATGTGAAAATTTTGGAATTATCTATTTGTTTGCGAATTTCTTCAGAAAAAGTAAGACATTCATGCCGTCTGCATGGTAAGACCCATGCATGAACACAGATCCTGAACCCCAGAACACGTTTTGAGCATTGTATATAAGTATGTGTACTCTTTACAGGTCGTATGTTTGTCCGCTTTGTACAGATGTTTCATTTATAAACATTAGTGATGGATTATATTCGAATCTCGAATCCCTAATCTACCGAATTTCGGGTAAAAATTCGAATTCAAGATTCGGTCGGTTCATGTCAAATTTCTAAATTCGAATTCGTCTCCGGTTCTTGTGCCGGAATCGATAATCGATTCTCATCAATCCCAGTAAAATAAACCGTGATTCGTGCTTTAGAAATGCCGAGTGAGCGTATGGCGTCGTAATAATTGCCTTATTGGGCAAGTAGACAAGTATCGGATTCAACTTCTTTGACTATCGACTAGTTCCGATTATTGTCCATGCCATCTTTACCGCTCAGTTATCGTAAAAACAGTTCTACAATCGACAGTTTCGACTCTCGATTTATCGCAAACATGAGCGATTACGTGACGCGTTCTATGCGAAGGTGTCGTCTGTCACTGACAGTCAAACAATATGGCGCTCGATCGCATCGTCATTCGTCAGTGGTGCTCGTGTTACGAAACCATCAAATGTAATGTAAACTGTTGCGATTCTAAATTTTATTAAAGGAGAGTAGTTTAAAACAATTTAAAATAAATAACCAATCCAATTTTCTGTTACAACATTGGCAAAATGCTCCTTTATCAGTACGTTCAGAACTTAACCTCACAAACTAAACGCAAGCTACAATCGAATCAAAACGATAATCAGTAACTTTCACTCGGTTGTCAATTTGCGCGATGAGTGTGGCTCGACATAATTACGTTTTCACCAGTATTATTTGATTACTTATTGTTAATTTTAATTTTTAAGATTTCATCTTAGTATAGCCTACTTTGACATTACAGTGATGGCGTCAGAATATTAGAAATATTTTACAATACACGTGAACAACCAAAACTATGCTAAATAAAACTACTATGCTAACAATTACTTTCCACCAAAAATATTGTTCAACATATATATAAATTTAAAAAAAATTATATATATACAAACTAGTCTCTTTTCTACCTTGGCGCTGTACAGTACCTTTCAAAACAATACTACACATTATTGCTTTGTATCTGAGGCCAATCATTTTTTAAATTTAATATAACTAAATTATGTTTTATTTTTAAAATAATACATATTATATTGTTCACAATAGAAGTTGTGGCCTTGAAATAATTGATTTTCGGTCAGAAAACTCCTTGCATTCATATTTAACAGTGTACACAGTAGTGTAAATTTAAATTCGTCTTCGAATTCGGGATTCGGGATTCGAAGAGGCTAAATTCGAATTCGAATTCGATTCGATAATTTTTCAGATTCGACCCATCACTAATAAACATACTTGACTCTTTAAAAAAAACTTGTTCTCAGTCAAGTTTGTGAGCCAGAAAAATAACACAACCGGAACCCCCTTTTTGGGAAAGGGACTTAACGCCAAAAGGGTTTAAATATCTAAAAACGGTAAAAAATTACCTGGCCTGGATATGTTCAAACGCAGACTCATATGTTATCCCTCTCGAAGGGTCCTTTATAGTTTGTCGGAGCTTTGACATATCTCATGACATGTTCCGATGTAAATAATACTTTGCTAAATAAATATTCCTAGTGGTGTATTTAAAACCTAAATATACATTTGCAGATGTGTTCTACTGGTCGGCGCTGTGCTCGCCACCCCCGGCAGTGACCCCTGGGCCCAAGACACGCTGAAGGCGCACAACGCTTACAGGGCAAAGCACGGCTCCCCCCCTCTGGTCTACGATGATACTGTAAGCATCTACGTTTCTGTGTATGAAGCAAAAACAGTGTTATGGTAGATAGATAGCTCATAGATGCCGCATAACAGAGGCAGAAGCTATATCACTATATCACTATTTGGGATGCCGACCACTCCCATGGAGTTATTTTAGGGCAAATATGTGGTAAAGGATGAGTGTGATGAGTGGTCGTAATGAGTTATGAGGTGTAGTCTTGTTACAAACTAAGGCCGACTCTTCCTTAGAATGGGTCATTAATTAATAGCCCGATGACCAATGGAAATACAAGGACCAACGGCTTAACGTGACTTCCGAACCACGCAGGTGATGGTCTGATATGTCTAAACGATGGTGGGAGTTGATGTAACATCAGATGATCACTGAGACTATCTGAGCCTCTTTAGACCTATATCATCCTCAAAACCTGACCTCCATGAAGCTCATCACAGTTGCGGCAGCCCAACCACAGATAGCGCTGCAAGGGAATCCTTTTACGAGTCTTAAGTAGAGCCACTGACGCACGCACAAGTTCAGTTGTCCACGAAAATCTCACAACATTTAAGTCATCGCCATCGGACAAACTCGAGCATGTGGAGCCGAAGGGGGAGAAAGACGTCGAGATATGGCGGGACTGGTATTAAGGGTCATATTAATTCAAGGCTCCAAAACAACTTAGGGAATAATCTATATTATAGTACGCTTCAATCGTCGAATTTTAAGACGTTTATTTTTAATTGTCGCTTTGTGGAAAACTAAATTGTTTTATCCCCGTAAAACGAAAAACACATTTTTAGACCTTTTGAGCAGTGGTGTTTATTTTAAAACTGCTAGCTCCCGATACCGTATTGCTTTTATTTAAACCTGAAAAAGTGGTTCATAGAAGATGAGTATTATGAGTGTTAAGGGATATCATAGCTTTTGAAAAAGCCCTTAAATTAAGCCATTAAATGACCCACAAAGCTTTACTTTACCATCAACTATTCTGAAAAAGGGTAATTTTAGACTTATTTGAAATAAATTTAGCATTACGAAGCCCCTTTACTCTACAAAGTCCCTTTACAAGACCCCACTCAACCTCGGCATTTACCTAGCGTTTGAACTCCGGAGTCGTACGCGACACAAATTTGCCACGGGTCCGCAAAATGACTTGAAAATCAATTTAAATTAAATCAAATAAATGGTTTATTGCGTAAAACATTTCAAATGTAATGCAATCGTCAGTTAGTTTTTAAAAACTAAAATCATTTACACGCTCTAACATTGGGACCTCCATCAGACATTCACTCTCTATTTTTACCACTTAAGTTCCGTAGTCAGTCTGTGTGTTCCGCGTTTTACCACAGTCTCGTGCCCTAAACTTGTCTGTATCGTAACATGCTGTTCGGCTAATACTTTTTCAAACGAGCATGTCCGGACTTGGTCGTGAAAAGCCTCATTTGAAAGACTTTTGATCCTCCCAGAGAAGTTGACGTTCGTGAACTGCCGTTCTCTGTCTCCCAGTTCGGTAGATTCCCTGCCTCTAGTTTTGTGAGTCACTTGTGAAACCACACTTTGACCTGAATGTCTTCCCTACCACTCAACCTCGGCCTTTACCTAGCGTTTCAGCTCCGGAGTCGCCCGCGATACCAATCTGCCTCCGATCCATAATTATTTGATTTGTTCTGCAAAATGAAGAGTTAACATGACGTTTATCATTTGCAGGTGGCCAACTACGCACAACAGTGGGCTCAGTACCTCTCCGACCAAAGACTGTTCGATCACCGGACAGAGCGGAAGTATGGAGAGAACCTATACTGGAATTCTGGCAAGGCGACAGGCGTGGATGCCACCAACTCCTGGTACAATGAGATCAAAGACTACAAGAACTACAATGTAGACCCTTTCACCAAGAACAGTGGAGGTAAATGTGGTCCGGGTCCGCCTAGTTGCCATCGCTTTAAGAGTGTACCTCAGTTGCCCTCACTTAAAGAGTGTACTACAGTTGCCGTCACTTTAAGAGTGTGCCTCAGTTGCCGTCGCTTTAAGAGTGTACCTCAGTTGCCGTCACTTTAAGAGTGTACCTCAGTTGCCGTCACTTTAAGAGTGTGCCTCAGTTGCCGTCACTTTAAGAGTGTACCTCAGTTGCCGTCACTTTAAGAGTGTACCTCAGTTGCCGTCACTTTAAGAGTGTGCCTCAGTTGCCGTCGCTTTAAGAGTGTACCTCAGTTGCCGTCACTTTAAGAGTGTACCTCAGTTGCCGTCACTTTAAGAGTGTGCCTCAGTTGCCGTCACTTTAAGAGTGTGCCTCAGTTGCCGTCACTTTAAGAGTGTACCTCAGTTGCCGTCACTTTAAGAGTGTGCCTCAGTTGCCGTCACTTTAAGAGTGTACCTCAGTTGCCGTCACTTTAAGAGTGTGCCTCAGTTGCCGTCACTTTAAGAGTGTACCTCAGTTGCCGTCACTTTAAGAGTGTGCCTCAGTTGCCGTCACTTTAGAGTGTACCTCAGTTGCCGTCACTTTAAGAGTGTGCCTCAGTTGCCGTCGCTCATTTTAAGGGTCCGCCTCAGTTGCGTCATTTTAAGGGTCCGCCTCAGAAAAAGCCTGAATTCGTCCGCCCAAGGAACACACGACACCGCGCACGTAACGATCTTTTTTCAAGTGATGCGGCCTAACCGACAAACCAACCACCTGCAAGGGTTTAAGGTGGCCCATTTTTCACCTAGGAGTTTCCAACATGTTTATAGCGTGTTTCACCAATAAACGTTCTAAGTGCACAAAATTGAGTTTAAAATCACTAAAACTAGGGCAAAATTTATGATTTCCCTGAGTTGTCCAATGTAGCAGGCAGGACTTTTGCGATTGTTGACCTTCACTCGCACAAATAAATAGGAACTTTAACACTAAATGAACTAGTTTAGTGGCTTACCTTTAAATTTATGTTATGACCTACTAGTTGAATTTAAATCTTAATGTCACCCTTACAGTTGTTTCCAAAAAAGTCTGACAAGAATTGCGGGTTTTTGAGGCAATTGAACTGTTTGTGGTTTCAGTGGAGTTCGGAAAGATCGGGCACTTCACCCAGGTGGTCTGGAAGGGCACGAGGGCTCTGGGCTGTGGATATGTGTACACCAAGGAGAAAGGAACCTACATTGTCTGTAACTACAACCCCCCTGGCAACGTAATGGGTGACTTCCCTGCCAACGTGCGTCCCCCTGTCAACAAATGAGGCCTTGATGACGCACCACTGACTCTCGAAACTACCTTGATCACCAATGATTCGGTTTGCAGTAAAATAAAATTACCGTTTCAAATGTGTGTGTTTATTAACCACCTCGCACCTCAAGTATAACCCTCTCAGTCACTCAGCTGAGTGAGACAAGTGAGTAGCCAAACCTAGTAGCGCATCCTGGTAACCAACACTGGAATCAAAGTTCCACATCACTACTGCATTATGTTAAACCATACCGTGTTTGATTACAATTTTTTTACTAAACCTTTACAAACAAACTTGTTTTAGGTATCAAAACCATTGAAAACCCTACACGTTGGAAATAAATACTATCAATATTATATTTGAAATATACAAAGTTTTGAACTAACAGTAAGGACCCACCACTGTAGTCACAGATCAAATATTGTCATTTTTCCAAGAACCATCAATAAATTCCTTTAAGCTATGATAAATCTTGGAAAGAAGAAAGTTTTTAATTTTGTTTTAAACATTTTGAAATTTTCGTAATCTTGTACTTCAGTTGGAAGTTTATTAAATGGCATGGCACCCGCCTGTGAAGGTAGCAGAGAATATAATTTATATCTGTGTTGGTTTATACGGAAGGAGTTTGCGAATCTTGCCTCATAGAAATGAATTTCTCTATCTTGGACCATATGACATTTAGAAAAACAATAAATTATCTATACTGATATATAAAAAGCTTTGTCATGACTGACAGACTGACTCACTCACTCATCATCGCGAGCAAAAACTACAAGGCCTAAATAGTTGAACCTCATTGTGGTAGCCCAAAACCACCCACTAAGAAACAGTTTTGTAAAATTTCTATTTCAAGGGTGGTTTTTGAGAGGGCGAAATTAAGCAAAAATGACCCGTGTCTTTACGTCTTTACTATTGGACCACTAGCGCCTAAACGAGTGATCCGATCCTCAATCTGATGAAAAATCGTTAGTGTGGCATGAAATTATCTACAAGTTTTATTTCAATCTTTTTTGTATCTTTCTAAGTTTACGAGTTATTGAGGAAAATGTTTAAAAAACTGGTCACTTGGTATTGAGTCTGTAGGTATTAAAGCTTACCTATATAAATCATAAAATTAGTTAAATGGAAACATGATTTATATTTGCAATTGACGATTTACAATAATTGTTGAACCAAAGCAAAACAATTAACAAACTTAACATATGATTTTTTTCTATTTACAGTTGTTCACCACAAGTCTATTGGAGGTTTTGTTTTTAGTTTATAATTGGTGCACGTGCAAGGTAACAGAGAAAATCGAGTACATGTTTAATTTACTATTAATAAAGTCGGTTAATGACTGTGTTATGGGCTGTGACTAGGTACTATGACTGTGTACCTAGCGCTTGAATATAACATGTTCACATCAATAGTTAACTGAATTCCTTGTAATGATGTATATAATTTAAAAGTTACAACTTAGTTGTCCCGTTATAAAATCCCCCAGGTCAAAAGCAGTCCGTAGAGAGATCCTTGGACTAATCAACTACTTCTAACAAAGTTTCGACAGTTCGTTTAAGGTTCCACACTACCTTTAATAAAGCTTTCAGTTTGGTAAAAAAGTATAGACACTATAAGATTAATAGTAGAAGTATCTTTTGCAATGTCGGCTTTACAGCAAAAAAACCTTCGATAAGTAAGACGAATGGTTGGATTTGAGAAAATCTTTGTCCCCGAGACATTGTCAACAACGTGTAGCAGGATTTCTACAGCGAGAGTAAAATTATTGACCACAATGTGATTCTCTCCAGTTTCTCGTGATTATGTAGTTAAAGGATATATGTAATACAAATTAGACATAAACATTCATTTTCCGTTTGTATACGGACGGATATTCTACTAACAGCAAAGTGAATTTCGGGGGTTTTATATACGGTACTACTGTTGGTACCGTGCTTCTAAATTTTAAAAGTTAACAACTTAAACTTAAAACCAATTTGTAATAGTTTTAAATAAATGTTTTGTAGAAAAAAACAGTTTCATATTGTCTCTTCTCAGTTATACATTTGTGTTAAGACGCACAGGTGGCTTTGATGCCTTGGCTAGAGGTTAGATTCCCAGGGTTCATTCATATTAATTTTAACAATAAACTTATTTCCATAGTTAATTTCACAAATTATTAACGATAACATTAAAAGTGCAACGTATAATTTCTATGGCAACTCAAGACAGAACGATTTCGTATATACATAAGGTAGCACTCCTCGTCCCGCTGCGGTGTAACGTCCGCTAATAACACCCGATTAGGTCCCTTGGTTAAGGGAGGTTACACCGTGGTCACCCGTCTTGCTTCGCGCTCGGGTCTGCGTTCACTCTAAGTATGAAAAGTGAAAATCGAGTAATTCTCTTTTCCCTCTTTAATATTTAGAGTGTTGATAACACCCTATTAGGTCCCTTGGTCGGTGAAAACGGGCAACAAGCAGGTCGGGTTTGCACAGAGGATTGTTACCGGGCTTCACGCCCCCACCTCGGAGATGTGGGTTTTCACGGTTTTTACACATCTATAAAATAAACAAAAACCTAATTTTAACTCCGCTAAGCCGGTGGCAAGCCCGGGACTCGGCAACGAGGAGGAGGAGTCGGAGGAGTATCAACCTCGATAAAACCGGAGGTCATCTGGCCCGGATGTCAGTTTCTCTGTAAGGGCCCCTTGCCAGGGTGACGGCAAAGTTCTCAACGGTGGAGCAGGTGGACCAATCATCTCCGGGGAGCTGCGATACTTGAACTTGCGGTGGGGTGTGGTGAACAGAGATCTGCAACGAATGATGTGACATGGGAGACTTGTCTCAGTGACTAGAGATGAAAGAAGGAGGAAGGTAAAGATCATCGAAGATAACTAGTATCTGATAGTAGAAAGTGATATCAATAATTTAGTGAGAGTAATTTAGTGATTTCAAATTCCTGAACACAAATATTTGCGGATGTAAAAGTGTTTTCTTGTAACAATGGGACTGTTGATTCTGATTGAGTTAATGTTGCATTGTCAGCATATTGAACAATATTCTGCAAGCTATTTAATGACTCGTTTTCGGTTAACGTATAGTATAAATAATACAGTACCTAAACAGTTTTATTTTTTCCTCCACATTTGACTTTAATTGGGCTTGAAAGAGAGTTCTCTATTTGAACTAAGAACCATAAACCTACTTACGACGAATTAAACTTTAATCGAAGCTTAAAATTCGCAGCAATTATCTATGACGTGACAATTAAACTCTGTTATCAGTTACGACTGAGCTGTTATCAATACAAGAGGACAAGTATTTAAGCAACGTGCAAGGTTTCCTGGTTCAAATCTCAACTTGCACAACTACAACCGTTAATTCGAGGCATCATGTTGTTACACCTGATTGTGTGAGTATTCTGTTTGTTTATGAAATATAATGTTTCAAATTTAACACTGATTTAGATGTACCATACGATTAAGAAAACGTTGTTGATGTAATTCGAGCTTCCCGTTCATCCAGTGTCTCAGATTCTCTTTGTGAGGCATGCCTCATTCCGTCATTTTCCAGTAGGTCCTGGTGTACCTCAGGAGTCTCATTTGCTCTTTGCGAGGCCATTCTGCTGGTATTGGCGGCAATTCCAGCTTCCCATTCATCCAGTGTCTCAGATGCTCTTTGTGAGGCATGCCTCATTCTGTCATTTTCCAGTAGGTCCTGGTGTACCTCAGGAGTCTCATTTGCTCTTTGCGAGGCCATTCTGCTGGTATTGGCGGCAATTCGAGCCTCCCGTTCATCCAGTGTCTCAGATGCTCTTTGTGAGGCATGCCTCATTCTGTCATTTTCCAGTAGGTCCTGGTGTACCTCAGGAGTCTCATTTGCTCTTTGCGAGGCCATTCTGCTTATTGGCGGCAATTCACTCCCGTTCATCCAGTGTCTCAGATGCAGGCATGCCTCATTCCGTCATTTTCCAGTAGGTCCTGGTGTACCTCAGGAGTCTCATTTGCTCTTTGCGAGGCCATTCTGCTGGTATTGGCGGCAATTCGAGCCTCCCCCGCATGCCTGTCGGTCAGTCTCCTGTGTACACCAGGAACCACACTATCTCTTTTTGTGGCGTGCCTGGCTTTGTCAGCCCACAGGCGATCCTGGTGTGCATCAGGAGTTTCATTAGCTCTTTGCAAGGCATGCCTGATTCTATCAGCAAACAGCCTAGCCTCACGTTCTTGAGAGGATTCTGTAGCTCTTTCAGAGCTTACAGTCCTAGCTTTTGTTGATCTTTGAGAAAGATTTTTTTTCTATTTTACATGATGGAAAAAATTATAAATTACAAAATTAAACCAACAAAAGTAAAAAGTTAAAAATTTTTTTGAAAGTTTAATAAAGACTCTGTAACAGAATTTAAATTTGAAAACTCATCTGATTTTAATGGAGTTTGCAATCAATGTTGATTTGATTGTTATACATCAATATTCAAAAAACTAAAACTATCAACATTTCTCATGCCTCGTCTTCCAGTAGGAACGTGGCGTGCCTGGCTTTGTCAGCCCACAGGCGATCCTGGTGTACAAAATGACCGGCTGTAAATTGTTGATCTTGATTTTTCTCATCAATATTCTAAAACTATCAACATTTCTCAAGTCATTTCAAAATGACCGGCGATTTTTCTCTAACGACGCAATGAGTAGTCCGATTTTAATTAAATTTGAAATGCGTTTTTTTATTATACAGGATGAGTTTTAAATGTCTTCCCATCTCACCTTAACTTTTGAAAAAGGAAATAATGTGCAAAACCCTTTGGGGAATGTTTTTTTATCCTGTAGATTGTTTTGAAATACACTGCCACCCACCCACCACCCAAAAACCCGGGTAAAGTACAACCCCTCCCCACCAATTGTGGCACCATTCGCATACAATTTGTTTATTATAAATCTGCATTCAAAATACTCTCATGGGATTATGTTATAGGGTTGTGATTTTGTTCTCGGGTGATTTACAAGAAAGTTTTATCATTCCAAATTAATTCTATGTGAAATGTGGCATTTTAAAACCTGATTTCTTGTAATATTTAAATGGGTACAACCAAAACCTAGTTGAGCTACAAAATTCTTTTTGCGTCGTTAAACTTGTGTTAAAGTTATCTTTCTATTGTGGTGCCGCAATGGGGGGCAGTAATGTTAAACCAAATTGGGGCCCTCCCCCGGTTTTTGGGTAGAGGCGGGGTGACGCAGAGTACGTCAAAATAAACGTTAAGATCCTATAAAACAAAGGGGGACATTTAAAACTCGCTCCGTATGTAAATAATACTTTGTTAAATAAATATTCCTAGTGGTGTATTTAAAACATAAATATACATTTGCAGATGTGTTCTCCTGGTCGGCACTGTGCTCGGCACTTCCGGCAGAGACCCCTGGGCCCAAAACATGCTGAAGGCCCACAACATTTACAGGGAAAGGCACGGCTCCCCCCCTCTGGTCTACGATGACAATGTAAGCATCTTCATTTCAAGCAGCCTCATCATAGTTGCGGCAGCCCAAGCACTGGAAGGAATCCTACGAGGGAATTTTATTAAGAGTGCGCAGTAGAGGCTGCGACCTTGAATTTCGTTCCATAAGAGCAATGTAAAAACAAGCATTTTCTCGGGACACTTCACACCTATAGTTTTCATTCGATTTTTATGAAATAAACTTCGTTTTACAGTGCATTAATTGCTTTAGGTTGCCGCTCAGTCGAATTTTTATTTTATCTTTTATAAGACACTGATATAAATCCAAAAGTTGAAGACACTTTATATTTGAATTTATTGTTTTTACTCGTAAACTAATAAACTTTTCAAAAATGTAGTCAGTGGAGTTACTGCATTGCAGTCTTTCAAGTAAAGCTTTTTTTAATGTTTGATGGAAATTGTAGGTGTGAAGTGTGACAAGAAAATGTCTGTATTTACATTGATCTTAAAGGACAAAAACAAAATGGCCGACAGGTACTCAGCACTTTTAAACTCCTGCCGAAAAAGTTAAACTTGTTTGGTACCGTTCTTTGTCTCCCAGTTCGGTAGATTCCCTGCCTCTAGTTTCGTAAGAGTGAATGTCACTCTTATGAAACCACATTTTGGCTTGAAAAATAAACATTAATTGTTTAATTATGACGATTTGTTCTGCAAAATGAAGAATTAACATGACGTTTGCCATTTGCAGTTGGCCCACTACGCTCAGCTGCGGGCTCAGCACCACTCCGATCATAGCCAGTTTGTACACGGGAAACATAGAGAGTATGGCGAGAACTCGTTCCGGCACTCTCACAACAAGACAGGCGTAGATGCCTTAATGGAGTGGTACAAAGAGATCAAAGAACACAAGAACTATAATGTGGACCCTTTGACTAAAAACGGTGGAGGTAAGTGTGGTCCGGGTCCGCCTCAGTTGCCGTCGGTTTAAGGGTCACCTCAGTGGTCACCTTAGAAAAAGCAGAGCTCGTCCGCCAAGGAACACACGACACCGCGCACGTAGCAATCTTTTCTAACTGATGCGGCCTAACTCACAAACCAACCAGCGAGGGTTTATAAAGGCCCGTTTTTTACATTTCAAAAATATTTTTGCATTAACAAACATGATATATTTGAAAATTAGAGGAGCTTTGTTTTAAGTGTACACAAATAAGTTGGAACTCACTAAAACTTGTTTTTGAAATTTAAAAATCTTTTTGTGAAATTACGAATAACTTATGGGAAATCAGGGTCTATGCGAGCGTCGGAAAGCTCCTCTAGTTTCAATATAATTTCGTGTTTATTAATTTACAAATTATTTTGAAGTGTGAAAATGGGCCGTGAAAACCTTTGCGGGTGGTTGGTTTGACAATTAGGCTGCATCAGTTGAAAGAAGGCCGGTTTACGTGTGCGGTGTCGTGTGTTTTTTGTTCGGACAAATTTATAATTTCCCTGAGTTGTCCAGCGTAGCAGGACCTTTGCGATTGGAAAACTTCACTCGCACAAGTAAATAGGAACTAAAACAGTTTAGGGGTTTACCTTTAAATTTATGTTATGACCTACTAATTGAATTGAAATCTTAATGTCACCCTTAAAGTAAACAAGTACTGTAAAGTAAAAACACATATTAAAAAATCGCGTAATTTTGAGGCAATTTAAGTGTTTGTGATTTCAGTGAACTCTAAGGCCGAGCACTTCACCCAGGTGGTCTGGAAGGGCTCTAAGGCTCTGGGCTGTGGACATGTGTACACCAAGGAGAAAGGAACCAACATTGTCTGTTACTACAACCCCCCTGGCAACGTGAAGGGTGCTTTCCCTGCCAACGTGCGTCCCCCTGTCACCAGAAGGGGGCATGGATCGCGTACTCACTCTCGAAACCATCAATGATTCGGATTTGCAGTAAAATAAAATAACCGTTTCAAATGTGTGCTTGTGTTAATTTTTCTACCTCGCATCTCAAATATAGCCTCGCAGTGCACCCAGCTGAATGAGTAGCCACGCCTAGTAGCGCATAAATAAGTAAATAGTTTATTGTGTTAACAAATAACATGTTATACAAACGTTATATCGTTTGAAAAACTAAAATTTTCCACACATTCTAAATCACTAAATCAATATTTGAGATGCCGACCACTCTCATGAGGGTATTTTGAGGCAAATATGTTGGTGAAGGATGAGTGTGATGAGTGGTAGTAATGAGTTACGCTCTGTAGTCTTGTTACAAACTAAGGCCGACTCTGTCTTAGAATGGGTCATTAATTAATAGCCCAATGACCAATGGAAATACAAGGACCAACGGCTTAACGTGACTTCCGAACCACGCAAGTGGTGGTCTGATATGTCTAAACGATGGTGGGAGTTGATGCGGGTATCATCAGATGATCACTGAGACTATCTGAGCCGCTTTAGACCTATATTATCCTCAAAACCTGATCACCATGAAGCTGGATTACAGGACCACGCCACGAGTCTTAGTCCTATGACCAATCTTTTCGAGTTTCATTTTTCAACAAAAACACATTATTCTTTGTGCCATTCAAACAAGTTATCAATTCTTAAACCCTCGGCATCTTTTTCAAAAAATCACACGGTTTATAACGAAATAAACCTTTTCAACAAACTTCCACTTCATCTCAGGTTGGAATCGGACCTCTGTAAATTTCGAAAGGAACCTCAAAAGCATTTTGGTCGATCTTGCCTGCTACAGCGTTTGGGACCTCTTGGCAAACTAGCATACCAGCACATGAATGTATACATGTAAATAGGCTAGAAATATAAATATATTATCAATAATTTGTCAAGGAATTGTTAAAATTATTACTTTACTCAAAGAAGGTAATTGTTTTGTTAAGAAAATTAATATGTATGACTTTACCAATGCACGTAAGTTGTTAATCTGACTCAATAAAGACTTTGACTTTAACTGAAGCCGCAGGTCGAAGTGGGGGCCTGGGGGCAAAGCACCCAGCTGGCCGAAGGCTAATATGATTTTGATTTAAATCTGTGTACAAATGTATGCCACAATACCTAATACGTTTGTAAAATTAACAACAACAACAACAAGATTTATTGTCAACTATTCATACAAACCAGTTTGTTTTATTTGACATAACAAAATAATTTAAAATACAATACCACTGGTAATGACTTAGATCTATAGAGAAAAAAACACAAAAGAATTAACATTAAAATTAAAATTTAAGCCTACATGAATTCTCTCAAATTATAAAACGAATTTTGATATAAATATTGTTTTAGGTGTGTTTTAAATATTTTAAAATATTTTTTTCGTAAAGTATCAGGTAGGTGATTAAACAACTTCCTACCAGCTTCAATTGGTAGTTTGTCGAACATTTGAAGCCGATGGTAAGAGGGCTTTATTAAATTTTGCTTTCTTAAGTCATACACAGTCTCAGTACTACAATCACCAAAGGAATATTTAGATCTAAAGAATAATAAAGTTTCTAATATGTATAATGAAGCAAAGGGTAGTATATGTAGAGCTTTGAAAGCATCTTGACAGGTGTCCCTGTAATTTAGTCTGCATATTATTCTTACTGCCATTTTTGCAATATAAATACACGTTGCATCTTCCCATCAGAGCAATTGCCCCATAAACATATGCCATAGGATAAATATGGATGAATGAGGCCATAGTATGCTAATTTTAAAATATTTGTATTACAATGTAATGACAATTTTCTTAGCAAAAATAGCCCTGACGAAACTCGTTTACACACAAAATCAATGTGGTGACTCCATGTGTGACAAATCTGCTGAGCCAGACCAAAATAGCTGCGGAAAATAGCTTTAAAAAACAACACGCACACTTAAAGTTCTGATAATTTACTTAGAATCACTTATAAAGCTTAAACTGCAAACCATTTGTACCACGACGCCTCGTTCCATATGGCGATACTAATTAATAACTCTATTCCTTAATAATCCACCAATAGATATTTTCACGCAAATTAAAACATTACAACTGCATTATGTTCAGCCATGCCGTGTTAGATTACAGTAGAACCATAAACCTACTTACGACAAATTAAACTTTAATAATCGAAAGTCAATTTAGCAACAATAGCTGTGACGTCAGGTGTTGTGAGAGTAATAACTAAACCGTGTTATCAGTAACTTGATTGGGCTGTTATCAGTGTTAGAGGGAAAGTATTTAAGCGACTTGCAAAGTGTCCTGGCTCAAATCTGAGCTTATACAGTTTGGTTTGAGGCATCATGTTATCACATGCTTGTGTGAGTATAGTGTTTGTTTATTATTATTATTTCATATAATGTTTCTAAGTCAAAACTAATGTATATGAATCATATGATAACACCGATTTGTAGAGGGTTTAGTTTCTTTAGAATGTCTTTTTTCATTGAAAAGAATAATAAAAGATGGTGTTCCTCAATGGTAGACGTTTAAAGGTTGTAGCCATGTTGGACATTGGCCAAATTAGATGTGTAAGGTATAGTGGCCAAAGTTTTGACTTCCAGGGACTAGTCATAAGTTCGAATCCCAGCGAAGGCGGTCACCTTTGATAACTCATATTAGCCTTAAGCGCCTATATCAAGAAAGCGCCTACACAACAATAACAAAATAACAATACACATTTGCTTTAGATATTACAAAATTGTGTAGAAAAAACAATGTTTTGCAATTCCCAACTGCTCGAAACGTAAGGAGTATTTTTTTTCTAAATGGTCAGACAAAGTCCGAGAAAATCTATTTTGTAAAAAAATCACAACGTTTTAATTAATACGCGCTTCCCAACACTGTGTCCATACAGGTAAAGGACAAGCAAAGGAAGATTAGAAAAGACCCAATGAAAGTTGTATCACAAAAAATAAACATTCTTTGAAAAATAAATAAATCTAATGCTTTATTCCAAAAAATTAAGACATAAATAAATATTTGCAGATGTGTTCTACTGGTCGGCGCTGTGCTCGCCACCCCCGGCAGTGACCCCTGGGCCCAAGACACGCTGAAGGCGCACAACGCTTACAGGGCAAAGCACGGCTCCCCCTCTGGTCTACGACGACACTGTAAGCATCTTCATTTCTGTGTTTTGAAGTTAATAGTTAATTTAAAGAAGATCATTTATTGTTGCAAATTGTCTGAATATTTAACCGTTTTATTCCCGTGCTACGGAAAATATTTGAAAACGTTTTCATCTACAGTCATGCTTTTTAATATTATTTCCTTGTCAGTGAATGTTAGGTCCTGATATCGCATCTAGTTTTTAAAACCAAAACAAAGTTCATAAAATATAAAATTAAGTTATGTCATTGCTTTTGAATACGCCCTATCAAAACCATGAAACTTTGCTCTGGCATCAGCTACTCTAACTCTTAGGCTTTCGCGGCCAGTTCTTCCGGTTCACACCACTTCAAAACATCATAATATTAGCTTAAGATATTTCAGTCTCGCAGTGGAGTACCATCTTTAGTCACTGATTGGCTGAAATTGAGCTACTTGCTGTCTGCTGTCGTATTGGTGGCAGGGATGCCAACTGTCGATGTTCTCATTGGCTGTGGTGACACTATAGAAATGACTTCTTTAAGACTGGTTACTAGCATCCGGAAAGTGTGAGGCTTTATCCAATCAGTGACTGAAGACGGTACTCCACAGCAGGGACGAAATATTTCAAGCTAATTATTATGATGTTTTGACGCGATGTGAACCGGAAGAACTTAGTTATAACTGGTGTATCAAGGGTCAAAGAAGTCGAAGGTCGCTATGGAATAATCTATATTATAGTACGCTTATTTCTTGAAAGATCTTCCAGTAAACTTTAGGACGATTAATTTTAGTTTTAACTTTCTGGAAGATTAAGTGGTTTCATTTTCGTACAACCATAAATACATATTTTTAATAGATTATAGTTAGATATGGTATTTGTTTTAAAACTTGTAATTCAATATTGCCAAGTTAGTAAATGTTCACCCTGATATCTTATTGCTTTTATTTAAACCTAAAAAATTGGTAGATAAAATATAAAAGATGCTAGGTTATCATAGTTTTTGATTACCTATCAAGAACCACGAAACAATGCTTTGGAATCAGCTATTCTAGAAAAGGTTTATGTTTGTCTTCTTTGAGGCAAAGTTAGGACTAGAAAGTCCTCTCTACCACTCAACCTCGGCCTTTACCTAGCGTTTCAGCTCCGGAGTCGCCCGCGATACCAATCTGCCACGGATCTATTATTCGATTTGTTTTGCAAAATGAAGAGTTAAATGACGTTTGACACTTGCAGGTGGCCAACTACGCTCAGCAGTGGGCTCAGCACCTCTCCGACAAACGCCAGTTTGAACACCGGAAAAAACAGAGGTACGGAGAGAACCTGTTCATGACCACTGGCAAGATGACTGGCGTGGATGCCACAACTATGTGGTACAATGAGATTAAACACTACAAGAACTACAATGTAGACCCTTTCACCAAGAACAGTGGAGGTAAGTGTGGTCCGGGTCCGCCTCAGTTAAGGGTCCGCCTCAAAGAAGGCCTGAATTCGTCCGCCCAAGGAACACACGACACCGCGCACGTAACGACCTTTTTTCAACCGATGTGGCCTAACTGACAAACCAACCGCCTGTGAGGGTTTAAGATTGTCCATTTTTCACCGTTCAAAATCATTTTGCTTTAAAAACATGATATACTTGGAAACTAGAGGGGTTTTCCGACACGCGTAGAGAGTTTTTTTCTAAATTACGACTGGGACTCGTGGCGTGGTCCTGTAATCCAGCTTCATGGAGGTCAGGCTTTGAGGATGATATAGGTCTAAAGCGGCTCAGATAGTCTCTGATGATACCCGCATCAACTCCCACCATCGTTTAGACAATATCAGACCATCACCTGCGTGGTTCGGAAGTCACGTTAAGCCGTTGGTCATTGTATTACCATTGGTCATTGGGCTATTAATTAATGACCCATTCTAAGGAAGAGTCGGCCTTAGTTTATAACAAGACTAACTCATAACTCATTACTACCACTCATTACACTCATCCTTCACCACATGTTTGCCTTAATATACCCTCATGAGAGTGGTCGGCATCTCAAATAAAATTGTCTTCAAACGAAAACTAAAAATATTTGTTGAATAATCCATTTTATAGTGTGGATGAATTTATGAACCAAAACTTTGTAGAGCAAATATAAGTATAGTTTCAAATAGGCTTGAATTTATTTTACCATTAAATTGTAATTTGGACCATTAGGCCTACTCGGTACCAGGGATTTTATCATTTCTAAATTATCTGTAAACTTATTTTTAAACACACAACATGTCAACACAATTATTTTTGTAAAATGGCATTAAACGTATGTTATGTTATGTTATGTTAAATAGTAATATAGTGATACGCAATTTAAGTGTACAAAGTTGAACTAAAAATCACTAAAACTGAGACTTTGTTTGTGAAACTATTGAACAACTCATGAAAGATCGGACTCTAAACACGTGTCGGAAATCTGTTCTAGTTTCTATATCATGTCTAATAGTGTTATTCTTAAAAGGGGAAAACAGGCCACCGTAAACCCTTGCGAGCACTTGGTTTTACAGTTAGTAAAAGTACAAGTCGTACCAGGCTCGCAGAAGTAAATAAACAAATAAATCTGTTATTGCATAAACAATATACATTGTATCGCAATCGTCAGTGTTTAAGGTTGTATAAAATTTTCTATTCATTCACATCGAAGTATCTTTCAGACATACAGAGGTATTCATTCATTCGAATTATTCCCACTCCAGAATAATCTGAATAATCTGTCTGTCAGTTTTAAGAGTCTCCCAGTTATGTGCCATGAACTCGTCTGTGCTGTAAAATGCTTCCTGAGCTAGTATTTTTGAGACGAGATTTAAATGCCTTTGGCATAGTGGCACCTTTAATCGAATTTGGAAGTCTGTTGACTAATAGAACTCCTGCCTGTGAAAGCAAACGTTCATGAGTTACCGTCCTGTGTCTTCCAGTTCGGTAATCATCCCTGTTCTCGTTACGTAAGAGTGTATGTTTCACCTACGGGGTCGGAATCTAAAAAGAGACATGTTTCAAGGATATAGAGGCAAGGTAGTGTCAACAATTTTAGTTGTTTGAAAGCTGGCTTGCACGACTCTCCCCATTGAAGTTTTGCGATTGTTCGTATTGCTTGCTTTTGCAAAATGAAAGCCTAGAAACATTTGCATTTGAGCAACCTCCCACAAGGCCAAACCGTAAGTGGTAGACAACTCCATAATACGCCGTCATCAGTACCTGAGTTGGGCAGTATTTTGAAAGTTGTCTTAAGACATAAATGCCTGAGGAAATTTTGGAGGAAACGTGTTCAACGTGGTAGTCCCAGGTCAACCCTTTATCAAGGTATATCCCAAGAAATTTTGTTGAATGAACCTCTTCAATTTCAGTTTCATCCAACATGACTGTTGGATTGTCACTTGCATCCGATTGCCGTAGGCAAAATTGAATGAAGAATGATTTCAATAAAAAGTAAATAGGAACTAAACACTTCATGACATAGTTTATGAATTTGCCAAACGGTATAACTTTAAATGTATGTCATGACCTAATAGTTGAATTAAAATCTCAATGTCCACAACAAAAATCTGAAAAATCGCGTGTTTTTAAGGCAATTGAAGTGTTTATGTGATTTCAGTGAAGTTTGGTATGATCGGGCACTTCACCCAGGTGGTCTGGAAGGGCACGAGGGCTCTGGGCTGTGGATATGTGTACACCAAGGAGAAAGGAACCTACGTTGTCTGTAACTACAACCCTCCTGGCAACGTAATGGGTGACTTCCCTGCCAACGTGCGTCCCCCTGTCAACAAATGAGGCCTTGATGACGCACTGACTCTCAAAACCACCCATGATTCGTATTTGTAGTAAAATTACCTTTTCAGATTTGTGTTGGTTAACCACCTCGCACCTCAAGTATACTCAGCTCAGCTGAGAGAAGCAAGTGAGTAGCCATCCTGGTACCACTGGAACCAACACGGTGTCGGCTTCACAACGCTAACGACTCTCCACGAGTCTGTTTTAGAATCGGCGTTCAGACGCTATTTGACGAAACGTATTTTTAACGGTTAAAGCTGAAATACTCGTGCTCGCATGGTCACTGTTTTGTAATCCTAATTTCACCTGGAGGTCAGGTTTTAGGAATGATATAGGTTTAAATTCATATAGTCCAAGGTTCTCCCAGTGATCATCTGATGATACCCGCCCAGATCATCTCCCACCATTTTTTAATCGTTTTAGACATATCAGTCGTACCATCATCCTGCCTCATATTCGGAAAAGTCACTGTCAAAGTGGTCTTGAACTCTAATCCATTGGTCATTGGGCTACTATATATTAATGACCCAAACATAAGTCTATCAACGGAAGAGTACGGCCTTGGTTTATAACAAGACCACATCTCAAAACTAACTTTATACATGTAGTATAAGCCCAAGCCTACCTGAATCTCTTAGGAGATCACTATTGAAGAGGTCGACTCATCCTTCATAATTATAGAAGCGTAAACACATAGACGCAATTTGCGGATATCTTTAAAATATTTTCGTCCTCCTGCCCTCATGACTATTAATGGTTATCGGACTATCTCAAATAGTGATTTAGTGATTTGAGATCCTTCTTCAACGCAACTGCTAACCCTGCCTAATACTAAACTGGAAATGGTGACCAAAAGAGATATGAACGCGAGACAAGAGGTGCGATTTTTTAGAACTGCACGAAGAACAAAAATTGCTCCGGGAGCTAAACTGTTAAACTACGTGCCTCCCCAATGGGCTTTAAGTATCTAAGTGGTACTTGAGACTTGTTGATATGAATTCCCATTCGCAGCACTTTCTGTGTTTGGGCTGCTGCCTCGTTAAACAAGACAAACTATGTTGAAAAGGAACAAATGAAAAATGTTCCTAAAGGTATTATAAAACCTCATTTCCAGCTAATATTGTAATTGTATGAATGTCATTTGGCATCAACTTACCATATCGTTATTCTTGAATCAGTTGCACCACACAATGAATACAGATTTCAAAGCACTTGAATGAATGCTCAGTTCAGTATTTATCCACTACTTTGTTTCTCGTGGAAACTGGGTTAGTGCGGTTAACTTGCTGAAATAAGACTGCTAGTAAACATGTCTCCGTTATTTGCTTCTTCTTTCCTTTTTGTCTCTATTATGTGCATTTCTTGCTTAGTCGTTTTGCTCATAATATTACAGAGTGTGTGGTTTTATTGTTCTGTGGTCTTTTAATAACGAATTTTGTTTCTTTAACACAAGTTTCTCATTAATTTGTTTTTAAAATGTAAAAACGTTCCTCTAAAGTGATGCTTTTTGTGTTGAGGTCAAGTTATCTTCCGAGGCGCTGTTAAATGACGATCGATACTTTCTGTCATGATGCAAATAATAATAGGAAATAAATCTCAATACATGTTTTCAACATAGTAAAGACTGAAGGTGAAAATGTATTGAACTCAGCAGTCTGATTTATATTGTTTTAAAGGAACTTAGAGTTAAAATTCAAAACTAACAGCTAATGACCATACCGTATAAAAGTTTTTTTAGTACGATTTTTTCCCTCCCTACAAAGAAAACATATTTTAATGTTTGAGGAATTTAAGTTCAACTTAATGCAGCTGTTTAAAAGCAAAATTATTCAAATAATTCCCCCAAAAATTGAATTTCATTTTTCAATTTTTTCAAAAGCACGAATTCGTATCTAAAGAAGATAGTAAAATTTCAGGACCGGCCGAAAGGAGATAGTCCTTAAAAAGTAAACCTTTTAAGCATAAACAACAAGATCTGTTGTGCCAGGCCAATATGGCGGCGGGAAATCGTTTTTCACCGTTATCTTTGGTTGATTGGATGTTCTTAACGTTCTGTGCACATGTAGGGTGCGGTATCCAAGATCTTAAGCGAAATATAAACAACAAGAACATTTTGTGCCAAACCTCGTGAAAATTTTAGAAAATTGTGACCTTTAGAGAGGTCACAAGCGTCCTAAAAGTACAATTCCGGTGTAATTTTAACCTTGTTACAGGAAATTCACGTATCCAGAATTTTCTTCACCTCATTTTGAACCAGCGAAAGCCAAGTTAGCCGACACCACATTAAAGAAGGAAATATTCCAAGTTAGAGGACCTTGAAATGCGCCAAGAGACATAAAGCTAAGGATGCTGCAGTTAAGGAACACATTCAGGAAGTTAAGCGGCTGATATACAAGGCAAGATGCTGCAATACTGCCTAAGAGCCGACATTTCTAGGTTAATGTCACCAGCGACATTCATGTCTACTGTAATGCTACTTGCTTCACTCACAAGCGTTAACTTCGGTTAAAAGAACTCGTAACAAAGCCGACTGGCCACAAGCGCTAAGGTGTATCCTATTGAATCACTATATCACTACCACTATTTGAGATGCCGACCACTCTCATGAGGGTATTTAAGGCAAATATGTGGTGAAGGAGAGTGTGGTGAGTGGTAGTAATGAGTTATGAGGTGTAGTCTTGTTACAAACTAAGGCCGACACTTCCTTAGAAAGGGTCATTAATTAATAGCCCAATGACCAATGGAAATACAAGAACCAACGGCTTAACGTGACTTCCGAACCACGCAGGTGATGGTCTGCTATGTCTAAACGGTGGTGGGAGTTGATGCGGGTATCATTCGATGATCGCTGAGACTATCTGAGCCGCTTTAGACCTATATCATCCTCAAAACCTGACCTCCATGAAGCTGGATTGCAGGTTGACCACGCCAAGAGTCATATTGATGCTTTACTAAGACATTATTAAAACTTTTTTGAATACATTTTGAAAATCTAGTCAATCCGTAAAATAGTGTGGGTAGATTCTATGAAGAGTATTACAGCTGCTATTGCTCGTATGTTCCTCAACGGTACAGATATTTACAACTGTATCACAATTTGAGAAACGTGGCGACCACTCTACGTGAGGCTATTTTAAGGTCAACCCTATATGGTGTAGTGAGTGGTAGACCCTTCGATGAGTTCCAACATGAGGTTTTTGAGTCTTGTTACAAGTTCGCGCAAGGCCGCCTCTTCCTTAAATTGATTTTTCAATTCCAATGACCATTTGTACACATTTTAGAAACGCAGCAACGTGATGGAGGTTTTGATAAGTCTAAACGATAAACCGTTTTGTGGGTATCTATCAGATGATCACTGAACTATATGGTTTAATATATCATCCTCAAAACCTGTACCTCCATGAAGCTTTACTAGGACCCACGTCATTAATACAAAAATCAAGTCATTTAAAATAGTAGTTCTATTAAGAGTATTGCAGCTGCTATTATGTTTTCCTTTCAACAGTTATTTTTAGAGTATACGTCCTTAAAATATTTCAAGAAAAACACAAACAAATACGTAAACAACACGAATACATTTATTAGTCCACTAACGATTGTGGTTTACTATTGTCATAAACCTAGAAGTGTTGGCTTTTATAGGTTGTGCCGCAGCATCTTGCTTTATATTTCAGAAGCTCAATTCTGTTAATGCACTCCTTACTGCCGCGTCCTTCAGTTTATAACTTTCATTCTGGGTTAAAAGCAGCAAGAACGCAAAATATTACATTTAGAAAATTTAAGAAAAGACTCAGAAAAGGTCCACGAGGGGCCCCATAACTCTTGTAGGGCTCTGAGCGTAATAAGAGGGAGGCTAATCGTCTCTACAAGTCGTATTTTTGTCCGATTTTCATAAGGTTAATACATATTTTTCTTGTTTTGACTGGGACTCGTGGCGAGGTCCTGTAATCCAGCTTCATGGCGGTCAGGTTTTGAGGATGATATAGGTCTAAAGCGGCTCAGATAGTCTCAGTGATCATCTGATGATACCCGCATCAAATCCCACCATCGTTTAGACATATCAGACCATCACCTGCGTGGTTCGGAAGTCACGTTAAGCCGTTGGTCCTTGTATTTCCATTGGTCATTGGGCTATTAATTAATGACCATTATAAGGAAGAGTTGGCCTTAATTTGTAACAAGACTACACCTCATAACTCATTACTACCACTCATCACACTCATCCTTCACCTCATATTTGCCTTAAAATGCCCTCATGAGAGTGGTCGGCATCTCAAATAGTGATATTATAGTGATATAGTTGTAAATATTTTTTTTTAATTTAGTTTACTTATAACATTCCCTGTACAAGAATGAGTACTGGTAAAAAAAAGGATAAAAGCGCGTTAAATCTGTTCCCTAATACTTTGATTTGAGACACCGATTACTCTTAGAGGGTATTTTAAGGTGAATATGGAATGAATGGTGAGTGTGATGAGTGTTTTTGATGGGTGTTGAGGTGTCTTATTACAAACTAGTCCCGACGTTCCCCAGATTGGGTCATTAATTAATAGTCCAACGACCAATGGAATGGACCAACGGCTTAACGTGACTTCCGAACCACGGGGAGTGGCCATCGTGAAAAGTTATCACTGCGCCGGGAATCGAACCCGGGCTAATTTGGTTTAAAGCACTCACTCTACCCGCGTTTTTGAGTCGATTAGCAATGCACTCCATTCCTAACCGTGTTCCACAATTTATCGGTCACCCTGTATATCGAGTTGTCTTCTGGAAACTGCATTTCCTGCAACACACGCAGGGCGGGAGAGGAAATGGCTTTGCAGTTGGCACTGGGTTGGGTTGTACATCAGCGTACAAGACTCAGGAAATGTTGCGAGCTTATCCTTGCTTTGTATCATTGCTGAGGTGAACATTTCCACGACAAGAAAGCAAACAAATAGTATCATATTTAATATTTGATAACATCTCAAGCCTTTAATATACCTTTACTGTAGAACTTTTGAACAGAGGAATTTCAATTAGCGAAACTTGTGTACATAAGTTAGAGTCCGAGCGTTTCTTCGTGGCGCTTGACGACTAAAACCAGTTATAACTGGGTTTTAGAGGGTGGGGGTAACCCCCACCAACTGTCCAGTCTTTCCATGGCACTCGTACTGTGAGGAAAGGCTATTACTGTACTTTTTGAAAACATCGATTTGTTCCCCCACTCTGTCCCCTCACTTCCCCTCACCAAACGCCTAGAAGAAACGCACGGACTCTACAAGCTGACAGTTTTACAATTTTTTCGTGATTTTTTAGTATTACTACGACAGACATCTAAACGTAATTTACCTATTAATATAAACAGTTTTATGCTGTAATGTATTTATCAATTCCCTTGGTTGGGTATTGTATAAATAAGAGTATTATAAATAATAACTTATAAACTTACCTATAACGTATGAATTTATTTACAAAATTTATTTGTTAGATTTGTATACATTTTAGAAATTGAGCAACGTTTTCTGTTCGACTCAGGAAGTGTTCAGAAGCTCAAAACTGCAAACCGTTTTCTTCTACGTCGTTTCTTTTCACTGTAAATGGTAACAAACATGAATATCACTATTTGAGATGCCGATTACTCTCATGAGGGTATTTTAAGGCAAATGTGTGGTGAGGGATGAGTGTGATGAGTGGTAGTAATGAGTTATGAGGTGTAGTCTTGTTACAAACTAAGGCCGACTCCTCTTTAGAATAGGTCATTAATTGATAGCCAAATGACCAGTGGAAATACAAGGACCAACGGCTTAACGTGACTTCTGAACCACGCAGGTGATTGTCTGATATGTCTAAAAGGTGGTAGGAGTTGATCCGGGTATCATCAGATGATCACTGATACTATCTGAGCCGCTTTAGACCTATATCATCCTCAAAACCTGACTTCCATGAAGCTGGATTACAGAACCACGCCACGAGTCCCAGTCAATTCCCTCCTTTTGATACTTTGATTTGAGAACCCACCACTCCTAGAGGGCATTTTAAGGTGAATATGAGATGATGTAGTGTGATGAGTGATTTGATGGGTGATGATCTTGTACCTTTTTTAGCCCACCAAATATCTAAGAAAACATATACTTGAAAGGGTAAATGTTACATCGTACATTTCCAGTAATGAATAAACACTACGTGAAAGACGTTGTGTCAACAGGTTGCTCTGTACTCTTTAATTAAGTTTACAATAGTTTCAGAGAGTTTCCCAAGTTAGCAATTAGCGTAAGTCCGGCAAGCCTCTTCTCCCGCAACAAGTTTCGAGTCAGCACAGTTTCTGTTAATGAATTTCCGTTGAAAATGGACCTATTATTTTCTATCACAAAATATAACGAAACTTGTGAAGGACCAGATACCATTGTGCACGCCGGGAGTCTACCAAATTCCTTGCAGTTGTGGTTCGGTGTACATTGGCAAGAATAAAAAAAGTTTGTCTTGTTTAACGAGGCCAAGTTAGGACTACAAGGTCCTCTCCACTCAACCTCGACCTTTACCTAGCGTCACCGTATAGTCACATTACAAATTGTAAGTGGTGACTACAGGGATCGAACTCGCGCCACCGGAGTGATGAGCTCCGGATTGAAAAAGATGAATTTCAACAAGAGTTCAGGAACACATCAGGCAGAGAAAACACGAAGACGTTAAAAAATCGGCCATAGCAGAACATAGTTACCACGAAACATGCAGGTGAATTTGACAAGCCTAGGTATTTACATAATTACTAGAGAGTCGTCTGAGAACCATTGAAGTAATTAAAATTGATAATAACTTCTCAAAAAACAGCATTGCTCTTTCAAGAAGCTAGCAACCAGTTCTGTAGAAGTCTTTTCGATGGTGTCACAGCCAATGAGAACATAGCTGGCATCCCTGCTCCAATGGACGGTTGGCAGCCCTTCCACCAATAGGATAGCAGACAGCAAGTAGCTCAGTTTCAGCCAATCAGTGACTGAAGATGGTACTCCACAGCGAGACCGAAATATCTCTAATTATTATGGTTTGTTTGACGCGGTGTGAACCGGAAGGACTAGTATAGAACTTTATATCCAAAATTTCAACCGACGAAAAAGATTTTCCACTGCCATCTTGGTCTGGCTGAATGATTTGCTTGATTTTTAGTACACATGTTTGGTAAGGTAGATAACTATGTATATTAATAATTTAAAACGATTTATTTATTTTTGAAATCTGTTCATAAATATATTTTTAGAGCATTAAATCCGTGTTTGGGGGGGAAAGGCTCCCCAAAAGGCACTTCAGTGATCCAATTTTGCTGGTTAACAAACTTAATCTAGATATTTACAAAGAAAATTTCTTTAAAAACGGAAATAAATTTGACTTATGGGTAGTGATCACAAGGGGCCAAAAAAGCACTTCTGGTGTTTTTTAACCCCATTGTAAAAAATTTGCTAAGATTCATAGAAGCACTTGTGGCTACACGTCGGCTATGTTTTAATTATGTTCAAATTTCTATCTTTACAAATTTACAATTTTAATTTTGAGCCAATTTTATTTATTGTGTTGCCTACACTTTTATAATATCCCGCAATGCTACTTTTGAAGCATTTAAAAACGTCAATGTAAAAAAAGCAACAATTAGATAATTATATTCAAAATGAAAAACAAAAAACAACTTTTAATATTTTGTAAAAATTTGCCATATTAGAGAATTGTTAAAGTTAATAAAGTTTTTCAATTCAACTGTGTTCAATTTAGTTTTATATGTGCAAACCGACAACAATATTTCACAAATACAAAAAATATTACACTAGAGGCGATTTTTAAATATCAATATTTTAGGTATACAGACAATACATATGTAATACAAACAAGTGTAACACAACCTTTTAAAATGCTTGAAAGATATTTATACTGTATACGTCTTGGCAACGTCTTTTGAAGGTATAAGTTAGCGCCTTCATATTTTGAATGCGGTACAATCGTTGTCAAGTAAGTTTATTGCAGCTTAAGTATTTCAGGCGTTTGCTGTTTAGCCTACCGTTTATCTTTCCCTCTCCTCTTGTCTCCTCTCCTTTCTTTCTTTATCCTCCTTTTTCTCTTCTTCCTTTTTCGTCTCCTCTTCTCTTCTTTCTTCTTTTTTTTTTTTATCCTCTTTCCCTTTTCTTTTTTTTATCCTTTCTCCCTTTTTCCTCTTCTAGTCCTCCTAAGATAGTTTCTACTAAAATAGTTAAAGCAGAAAGAGCAGGTTGGAAAAATAAGGCAACACAACTAGTAGAAAAAAAACAGAACAATACAAGATAAATTCTTCCTATTTGCCATCAGAACTAATGCAATTCCACCAGCTAATGTCCCTGGTGCACTGTAGAGTTTAGTGTGTCAGTGTCTGTGATATATCTCTCTCGTACTGGGCACTCTGCCAAGCCTGAGCTCAAGCATTGTCTATTGCCAACATTACTGCACACCAGCTGTCTACCAACCTTCCAACCGACCAATCAGATCACCGAACATCTGCACCACCACTTCCTCGTCGTTTATCACAAGTTCGGCGCGCTCGTTTCGTTTCGATATTATAACCTTTGTGAAATCGATAATACTTTAATCTTGATTACAACTAATATTATTTTCAGCGAATTTTCTTCAGAAAAATAAGATATTCATGCGGTCAGTATGGTGACCCGGACCCGGGACCATGAAATGAGCACCGATCCTGACCCTCAGATCACATTTTTGGCTCATATGTGAGTACTCTCTAAAGGTCGCCAAGTCCGATCTTCCGGTCGCAAGTACCAAGAGTACCTATTGGAGGGATTTTAATTAAACAATTTGTTTTAATTATCTGAAAACGGTAAATTTCAGTCGATTTGGCAAACTAAAACCTAAAACTCTACGGAAAATTGGCAGCTGTATAGTTGAATGTACTTTGTTTAAAGTTTGTTGTTGACAATACTAGAATTTCTGAGGTCAAAATATTACTTCGGACTTCCTCTGTAGATTTTAGTTAACAAGAAGAACATGCCGTTTCTGGAACTGGAATCTGATCCCGTCATCAGGTGAAAACTGAACCTAAAAAGAACGTGATGTTTCGGGAACGGAAATCTTATCGCGTTTTCAGTTAAAGGAACCTAACACACTAGTGTTTGACTGTTTGACAAATGTTGCTGTTTCGGTGTTATGTTGAGCCACTCAGTCTGACGACAGTAACCTAGCGCACCCTTGGCACATCGGATGTTACGTGTGCTCTTGCCCAATGACTGCGCCTGCACTTGTTGTGTTGTGTCCCCTACCTTGGTCGTGACGGGTCTGATGGTCCGGTCACGTTCTCCAATGCTCGCGTATACATTGTGTAGTCTACCATCCGGTCACGAAGCACGCGCTACCTCACCCGGCTGCAGATCACCTCCACTCTAATATACAGGGTGTGTTCTGTGCGGTTTTCACGGAATTTTATACACATTTTCTTTTTATAGACCTTTAGGTTAAGTCTGTGCTTTAGTTTAAATCACTAAATCACTATTTGAGATGCCAACCACTCTCATTAGGGTATTAGGGGACAATATGTGGTGCAGGATGAGTGTGATGAGTGGTAGTAATGAGTTATGAGGTGTAGTCTTGTTACAAACTAAGGCCGACTCTTCCTTAGAATGGGTCATTAATTAATAGCCCAATGACCAATGGAAATACAAGGACCAACGGCTTAACGTGACTTCCGAACCACGCAGGTGATGGACTGATATGTCTAAACAATGGTGGGAGTTGATGCGGGTATCATCAGATGATCACTGAGACTACCTGAGCCGCTTTAGACCTATATCATCCTCAAAACCTGACCTCCATGAAGCTGGATTACAGGACCACGCCACGAGTCCCAGTCAACTGGTTGGTAATAAGGTTGGTATACACGTTTGTGACACCTCACTCAACGCTTGTACTACAAACACCTAACAAAATTTATTAAACCAGATCAAAATGGCAGCGGAAAATCGTATTTTGTAGCAGTTTTCAGCATACAAACCCCCATTTTGGGGAGAAACCCTTCTCTCCCGGAGTACTTCTAGTGGTAATAAAACCTCGTTGATAGAAATTCGCTACGATTCACGGTAGCGCTTGTAGCTACGCGTTGGCCATGTTTGTGTCATCAAGTAATTGTAAGCAATAATTACAGAGGAAACCAGGTATTCCGAGGTTATTCAGACCCATAGAGAGTATATAAGCAAAGATTATGTTATATTAGGTAGATTTCGCGTATATGCCAAATGGCTGAGGCAGGGAAATCAACATAGGTGCGGCACCCCAAGCACAGAAAGCGCTGCAAGGAATTCTTTTACTCGGCTCAAGTAGAGCCACTGACACATGCGCAAGTTCATTCATTCTCGAAAATCGCACAATTTGGTCACATTTAAGTCATCGGCATCAGTTCTGACAATCACGAACATGTGGTGCCGAGGGGAGAAACTGTGAGAGGCGGCAGCGCTATCTGTGCCCGGGCAGCCGCAACTACGTCGATTTTCCTGCCTCAGTCAGTCAGCATCAACGCGCCAACTACCTATCTTTAATACAAGACACTTACGAATTTCGATGTTTTCAATTTAAAACCGTAATTATTCCGGACGATTCATTGGCACAAAGGAGACCTGAATATCGACGCGCACTGATGATCCCAAACCGGTTCAAACAGCAATCAGCTGATCAGTCTGTGAGTAGAGCACACTGAGGTGTCTCCCTACAGCAGACTCGAGGCAGACAGCGCGACGCGACCGGTACATAAATATACCACAGACAGACAGAGTGGAGAGTGCAGGACGTGGGTAGGTGAGCGTGTGCAGTGAGGTGCAGTGCGCGCTGCGAGCAGGAGTCTGCGCGCCGCCGTCAAGTGAGTAGTGCACTTAGTGTTTTCGTAATTATAAGTATTATAAGAAAGGTGATGTGTGTCTTATTTATTTGATAGGCTTAAAGTAGAATGTTAAGTTAGTGAATTCGTGAACAAAGTGACATGATACGCTAAAAAAGGATAGGGGGTACAGTTAGGCTATAAAAAAAGAATTGTATGATAATATTTATAATGGTAAATAAATTAATATTTTATGGCAATTAATAAATAAAAGTGGTGGAAATTATATTTACACACGTTTTAGTAGAAGCTCAAAAGCATTTTACCGTAATAAACATGAAGTAGGTACTGTATTCAGTTTCAGATAATCGGTGACTGATTCACACTCCACAGCGAGACTGAAATATTTCAGGCTTATTATTATGATGTTTTGAAGCGGTGCGATCTGGAAGAACTAGATTGTGTGTAGTAACTCATGTCTAGTGTTTTTCCGCTTTTAAGGTTGACAATAAATACATAACTAGGTTTTTAAACTTATTAGTGAATTTCCTTTTAGAAAAGTGAGCTACTCATGACGTCAGCGGAATCCAGAAGGGAAAAAATGCCTGTGGTAATAGAGCATGAAGAGCTAAGGCTGAAAGTCGAAGCTAGTAGCTGTTATGTTTATAGATATATACATTGCAAGGAAAATTCCTTTTCCTCGCGCCAGCGGCGCTCTATCACTAAACTGCGTGACGGGTTTTTTGTAGTTATCGACATTTAATGTGAAACACAAAAACTATAGTTTTAAAAATCAATAACTTATAATACTGAATAAAATTTCAAAGATAAAAAACACAATTTTGTAGCTCGCGTGATAATTCTCCACTAAAATTAACTCTAAAACTGCACAAAATCGTGTCTAAATCTCATTCGTGCCTAATGAACTGCTGCTGAAGCGAAATTGAGCGCCTCATAAACATAATGAGCGGCGGCCGGTACAATAAAAGCACAGACAGACAGACGGACTGAGAAATGCAGACTCCACATCTGTCTGCAGACAGTGTCTGCCCCGTGACCACAGAGAACTGAGTAGACCAAACAAAGGAAACTGGAGCTGACGTGACTTTAGCGAATCGTTCGAAAATATATACTCCGTCAAACAATGTTTCAAGTTTGCCGAACGAATTTCGTCATGAAAAGTGTTGATAAGGCTAGGCTTTATGAAAGTAGTGGGACTCCCAAATGGGAATGTCAACATTTAGGAGATCTTCTAAAATATACGTTTGTGTTCCATTGATGAAATTGTTCAAAATAGTGGCTGGGAATGTAAGGCTTCTTTTAGAAATAGGCTTTTAAACTAAAATTTTATATTTTGCTTTGTATAAACAAATGATTTTTTATTTACCCTTCCATTTGGGAGCAAAGATTTAGGGGTATGCGTTTAGTTCTAAACTTGAATATAAGAGAACCCCTAACCTGAATTTTAGCGACTTGTTAGGACTTTTTGTTTTATATAATTTCTACTTAATACCTCAACATCCCTTACATCCTCAAAACCTTCTAGAAGAACTGTATATAATACGAAATGTTCGGATACTTCCGGCTTCTATTT
This sequence comes from Matsumurasca onukii, assembly GCA_018831715.1. Taxonomy (NCBI): domain Eukaryota; kingdom Metazoa; phylum Arthropoda; class Insecta; order Hemiptera; family Cicadellidae; genus Matsumurasca; species Matsumurasca onukii. The sequence goes on along the minus strand of CM032063.1, from coordinate 45,802,651 downwards.
ACAGAACTCTTAACTAGTTCAAAAGTTCCTAAAAGTAGTAACTTTCTCAATCACAATGTACCTCCGAAAATCGGGGCTGTTGGACGAAAAATGCTTAATATTTGTACAAACAAATACAGTTTTAAATTACGTTCTTCGCCGTTAAGTTGGTCAAAATTGATTTTGAACAATACATTTAAAGAGCGGGTGCGCAAGTGATGTATCACTCATCAAAGGAGTACCCTTATGTTCAGCCGTGTTTTCGATGGGTGTTGACGTACTTCTCTCCTATTGTGTGAATACTGTCGTACAATGCAGCTTGTTATGTTCCAGTATAATGTGGACTGTGGGCTGTCTGTTGGTGGGATTTTTGCATTTTGGCACAAGTTTGGAGCTCAGCGCTCCCCCCACCCCTCCGACCACGCAGGGACAGTCCAACGTCAGGCTACGCCCAGGGTGAGTTTGAAAATAAAATATTTTTAGCGTTGAAATCAATTGAAGTCGTTGAAAATGTATGATTAAATTTGTCAAAAATATCAAAATGTACTTAAACTACCAATAAACTAAGCTAATTTTATTTCTACACGAGTTCTTGATCATTGTGGTGGACCAGTGGCGGATTGGTATCGCGCGTGCTCCGGTGGCGTGGGTTCGATTCCCGCAGTCACTACTAACAATTTGCGGTAACGCTGGGTAAAGGTCGAAGTTGAGTGGTAAAGAGGACTTTATAGTCCAGTTTCGCCCCGTTAAAGAAGATTAACTTTATATTTTTTTACATTTTAGTACTCAAGCAATTTTCGAGGTGATGCCAATAGCAGTGAGTGTCTAGGCGAATGTGTGATGTGTTTAAAATTTACCTCGACTCTCTGGGGTGGCCAGAAAGATTCTTTCTAGCATCGTCATACTTGAATTTGACAACCTCTCACACAAATTAATTATTAGCAAGGTCCATCATAACTTATAGGTTTACACAAAACCCAAAACCCTGGGTGTCAAAAAAGATGCATCAATTAAAGGTTTTTGACAGTATTTTAACTTTTACTAGCTGTAAAATTGGTAAAGTTTCTCGTTTAACGATGCGAAGTTTGGACTACTAAGCCCTCTCTACCTTTAAATTCAACCTTTACCTAGCGTTACCGCAATGTCACTTAACAAAGTGGTGGCTGCGGCGATCGAACTCACGCCACCGCAGTGATGAGCTCCGTAGTCGCGCGCGATACCAACCTGCCAAGGCTTTTTACTCCGAACTCTAAACCTACGCACCGATACTGTATTATATTTCTTCATACATTTTTTCTAATTTTACCGAGCTTGTAGACAATTTTAGAGTGACAACTACTAAACACTAACACAACTATCTAGTGTAGGGTTACTTTTATTCAACTTAAATCATCAGCAAATTATAGATTTCAAATTCACTTCATCTTTAGTGACGGGAATTGAATTATAAATGCTGAGAGTGGAGAACGAGAATTGAATGCTGGGCCGGCATACAAATGCGCAGAGTGAGTCTCAGGTCGAGTTCCATGTTATTTGCATTTTATTGGCACGCGAGTGAATTCTTAACCATTCCGCCTCTTTCGCTCACTGCTTAACTCTCTTTGCGGCTTTTCACTGATTCTTCGGTTTATTGTTATCAGCTAATGTCTTGCGTGACTAAATGATTTGCTCAAAACTTTTTTCCAACTATTTTGCTAAAGATCAAAATTTATTTTTAATGCGACTAATTTACTCTTCTCTAATAGAATTACGTGGAATCGTTCTTTGGGGCTCTACATCCCGATTAAACTTTTTGCGCGTTTTCCTGAGTACAAAAATAGCCATCCGGATAATTGCAGGAACATACAGAAGAGCGCATTGCAGAACATATTCAAATCATTGGGGTTTTAACACTAGCATCAATACATATTTTGGAAATTTTGGTGTTATACAAATTTAAATCAGAAACTGTTCTCACTGGTGTGGACACGTCTATACTCTATACAACTCTTAACTACAACTATAAGCATACAGATATCACTTGGTTATATGATCACGGGCTGGCGAAAAGCCGGCTTTTTGATAGGCGTGCCGACCACTCTCATGTGGTCCGGTATTTTTGGCAAATATTTATTTGCATGCTATATTTATTGAAGGATTATATTTACTGTCTAAATTTAGTGTATGAGTAAATTAGTTATGTAAAGGTGTCGTCTTGTTACAAACTAATGTTACCGATTTATTTTTATATGCTGTCATTAATTAATTTAGTGCGCAATGACCAATACGGAAATACAAGGAAACGGCATTAACGAAAGACTGACTTGCTTGCTGAAACGCAGGTGATGTGTCTGATAATGCCACAATCTAAACGGTGGTGGATTATTAATCTGTTGATGCGGGTAAATCTATCAGATGATCACTGAGACTCAACACTCTCATCGATTACTCACATCTAATTTACCTCAGAAAATCGGCCGTAAATTGTTTAACAAATTAACACTACATATAAAAAATAAACATTTCGTTCGTCCTCGAAAATCGCATGATTTGGTCACATTTACGAGTATTAGTAAGTCATCGAAATCGGACAAACTCGATCATGTGGAGCCGATGGGGAGAAAGACGGCAGCGCGCTGAATGTGCTCGGGCTGCCGCAACTACGTATGATGATTTTTCTGCCTCAGCCATGTGGCATCTATGCGCCATCTACCTACCGTAACATAGTTTTTGCTTTAACTAAGCCTCTGTGGATTTGGTGCAGACCGAATCGTTCAGCCAAAACACACAAGCAGGATCTTAATTTGCGTCCCATAAGTCCCAAAAAACAACCGTAACCAGTCCAACAAGTTTCCCAATTTGGCCTTCCAAAGTCAGCCCGGACAAAAGCGCGCCGCCAAAAATGGCTCGTGATTTACCTGATCAGTCCACGGCTGGCCGGTCTCTGCTCTCTGACAAGGTAATGGGTTCTCTGTGGTCTGGACGAGAAATGACGTCATAACTATTCAACAGCTGGTCGTGATCAGCTGATTACTAATCGATTGGTCATGTACGTCGAGTCGACTAATTAATCGATCCGTTTAACCTGTCGATAAATCGTCCACAAGGACGGGTACGATCCTGGCGTAATTTAACCACAGATTGGACTCTCTGAAGCTTATGTACTTGATTCTGTTTAGAAATTGGACGTAGTAATTTAAACGGATTTAGATCAAACTAAAGAACTATTGAGATTTCAAGTGTTTAAACAATTTATTTTTAATTGACATAATTTTGTTTTATTTAGGGCTGTTTCTTCAATTCAACTTTAACCGCGGTTAACGCTAACCAGCTGGTTAAGCAAAAGTTGGTTTTTCAATTGCTCTAACCGCCGGTTAGGGACCTCTCATCTAACCAGCTATTTAGTAGTCGGTCATCCGAGAAACCATTGAAATAATTAAACATATCAATAACTTCAACAAAGAAGACGGCATTAAAAAAGCTGGCAACCAGTCCTGAAGAAGTCTTTTCGATATTGTCACAGCCAATGAGAACATCGACAGTTGGCATACGGTTGGCAGCCCTGTGACCAATAGAATAACAGACAGCAAGTAGCTCAGGTTCAGCCAATCAGTGACTGAAGATGGTACTCCACAGCGAGATCGAAATATATCAAGCTAATTATGATGTTTTGACGCGTTGTGATCCGGAAGAACTAGAGTGTAGTTATGGCAAATCAAATTCACGAATATTAGGACTACGTAGATGAGCGTCTAGAGTTGGAGTACTTTAAAATATACAACATATCAGTTTATAATGTAGACAGAACATAATAGTTCCATATATAAAATGATTAATGGTTTTTATAATGATTTTCGGCAAGAATATCCTAGCTTCAGACTGTCCAAGGAGATATTCGGATCGAAGGACCGCTCGGTCGCACCTCATTGGCGAGATGGTGTAGAGATAAGCTCGACGTCTTATCTACGAGATCTACATGAACTGTTCTTGTAGCTCGTCACAGACACCAAGGTCGCCGGCCTTGAGTCTCGCAACGACCTTGAACTGTGATAACATCGCACACACGCGCTGATTCCATTTTCACAAAACACAATCGATAAATCAGCGATTGATTCACTATTTGAGATGCCGACCACTCTCATGAGGGTATTTTAAGGCAAATATGTGGTGAAGGATGAGTGTGATGAGTGGTAGTAATGAGTTATGAGGTGTAGTCTTGTTACAAACTAAGGCCGACTCTTCCTTAGAATGGGTCATTAATTAATAGCCCAATGACCAATGGAAATACAAGGACCAACGGCTTAACGTGACTTCCGAACCACGCAGGTGATGGTCTGATATGTCTAAACGATGGTGGGAGTTGATGCGGGTATCATCAGATGATCACTGAGACTATCTGAGCCGCTTTAGACCTATATCATCCTCAAAACCGGACCTCCATGAAGCTGGATTACAGGACCACGCCACGAGTCCCAGTCAAACTTAGAGCCGTCTTTTCAATTCCAAACTTAGGCGTTAAGTTCTATAGAATTCATTAAGTACTATGAAGTTTTTTATCAAGGGTCTCCCCAAATAAATGTAGCCTGTTATCAACTTTAAAAAACGGGTTCCATCATTTTGTCGTCGTCGTTAATGTACGGATTTTTAAAGACACAATGCATTACTGAAAGATACAAAACTATCTTACGGAAAGACACAAATTGATCATAATGTCCGGAACTGCAGTTGTGTATCTGGGGCAATGGTCTAACGACTCAGATGTTTGGATTTGTTGGTTCCAAACACAACATTTACGACCAATAAATAGACTTTAACAGCCAACATGTTAATTTATGAACCTGCAATTTCATACAGCAATAAATTTTACTGTCAATTGTTCTCTATGCGCATGAAATGAACAGTAAGTGCGTCTTACTAATAAACTTGAATGTTATGATTCAAACGTAATGATGAATAATAACTCTTTTATAGAGTCTACGAGTTCAAATTAAATGTGAAATTGCAAGAGATTACGGTGACTTGCATTGGCAACAAATCCCGTCAAATCTAAAGCATTCGTCACGGAATTTTCACATTCTTCTATTGATATATTTTATCGTCTTGTTGCATAAGGGTTAGATAATGCAACAATATTTAATTTCGGTAGAGGTAAAAAAATGAGACCGACTCATTCAACAAAATTTGTTCTAGTCCTCTCCAGAATACCTGGTTTAGATCAAAACCAAAAAATGAGGAAGGAAAATTGTAAGAGAAATATTATACTCAATCAACACTGAACCACAAACACACAGACTTCGTAATAATAAAAACATTCATTCAGATATTGTTATAGGCAACTATGGAAACTCCACGGTCATGTTAAAAGAGCAACCTTCTAGACTAACAAGGGAAATTTTATAAATTTAAGAAAAACAAAGTATACAGAGAAAGTAGAAGCAATGAAATGGATCGCGACAATTAAAGACTTAAATCTGTGGGTATCACACCAACGGGTCAATTATGATGAGTTTCTTCGTGACGCTTGACCTTGACGACTAAAACCAGTTATAACTGGGTTTTAGAGGGTGGGGGTAACCAACTGTTCAGTCTTTCCATGGCACTCGTACTGTGAGGAAAGGCTATTACTATTTTTGAAAACATCGATTTGTTCCCCCACTCTGTCCCCTCACCAAGCGCCACGAAGAAACGCACGGACTCTAGAAACATTTTTCGAATAAACATGTTTCATAAGAATTTGGTCAGAGGGAAGTTACTAAAAGGAGAGGAGTAGCCTAGAGTCCTAGACTGATGAAAGGAAAGGACCTCATTCTGAGAGGGTGAAGCAAGTTTGGGCACAAAGAAAAGCCAACTGTTCATGACCAAGTCTGTCAGGGGCCTAAACGTGAAAATATTTTTTATAAACACCCTGTATTTTAACTTTTAGGACTATACTAACTTCCCAGTGAATTGGAAAATGGTATTGTTATTGTTTTTCATTTGTCAAAAAGGTCAAAGTGCACAAGATTGCTTGTCCACGAAATAGAATCATTCATTTTAATGAGTTCAAACTCATATTCTGTTTAATTGGCGCTGCTGTTACATCCTTTTCACGGTGGCCACTCCCCGTGGTTCGGAAGTCACGTTAAGCCGTCGTTACACTCTATTGGTCGTTGGGCTATTAATTAATGACCCAATCTGGGGAACAATCGGCCCTATTTTGTAACAAGACTACATCTCATCATCCATCAAAACACTCATCATTCAGCCTATATTCACCTTAAAACACCCTCTAAGAGTGGTCGGTGTCTCAAATTAAAGTACTCGTATATTCCAAATAAGCTCCAGCGAGCTGAACTGCAACGATAGATTCACAACTGCAGTTAAACAAATCACCTTGTTTACCGCTGAAGAACAAAGAATTAATTCCACAAGCGAGACTCAGTGACTTCTGACATTTGCAGCAAAGTGGCAAAGTTCTCACGACAACAAACTTGCAAACTTGGCAAACTTGGCTCTGACAAACTTGTTGTTCTCGAGCTGTTTCTTCGATAACACAGGGCTGCTTCTTGCCACAGCTATTGGCTCTTGGTGCGGGTAATTAGGTTGGATATGTTGTCGGTTACTTAACGTGGTGCGGTTGCAGTCGCGCCAAAATATTCCGCCAGGGCTGCGCTACATGTCCTCTGACTCTACAGTGTCGTGCGCTTGAAGTGCTCCCGCTGGGTGAACTCACTCAGCCGCGCTCTCTAACCGCACTGCACCAAAAATTCACCTCTAACCGCATTTTGGGATTCTGGAGAGATCCATCATAGAAATCTTTGGACTTTTCTACCGGTTGTTGTTTCGAAAACTATATTACGTTTGGAAAGGCATGAAAACTCTCAATTTTAAGGGTTAATAGAGAAAGGTTTTTGTAATAAAGTGTACTAGTTTTAATCATTAGAATATGATCTAGGCTAGGTTTCACCAAAGATTGTGTTATGCTAAGTAGATTGCGCATAGATGCCACATAGCTGAGGCAGGAAAATCAACATAGTTCGGCAGCCCAAACACAGATAGCGCTGCGAAACCTTTAAGAGTATAGAGCCACTGACGCACGCACAGGTTTGTTCGTTCTCAAAAATCGCACAATTTGGTCAAATTAAGTCATCGACATCGGACAAACTCTAGCATGTCGAGACGAAGGGGGAGAAAGACGGCAAGAGATAGCACCGCTCGCAGAGCTATCTGTGCTTGAGCTGCCGCAACTATGTTGATTTTCCTGCCTCAGTCATGTGACATCTATGCGCAATCTACTTACCGTGACATAATCTTTGATTTTACTTTATAACATAAGGAGTTTTTACACCTCTCGGAGCATTGTGTGGGTTTAAACACAATAACTGGTAGAAAAGTCCATCGATTTCTATGTAATGGAAACTTAAACCTTAAACCACAGACAATAGCAACATCTACAGACGCCAATTTCCTCGCTACAAATAAATTGCTAGTTCAACTACCAAATCCATCACCTAGCACTGCAGACTGCATTGCTGGGTGGGCCTCTATAGAGTTTTACACCCATGCTGTGGGCAGGACTGTGAAAGTGTTCGCCAAGTAAAATGCCACACAACAAAACATGCCAAGTCTTGAAACCTCAAGGTCGAATGGTGATTTTATTTCGTGTCGTAAAACCTCGGCCTGATGTGTATTGTTGTATTTACGGTTTTGTCTGGTTGGTTTTTGTGGGACGTTTGTATGGCTAATAACAGCAAGGAGGGAGGCCAACAGGGCTCAACGCTTTTATCGCATTTCTTTCAGTCTGAAGATAAAGTCAAAGTTTATGTTATGGTAGGTAGATTGCGCATAGATGCCACATGGCTGAGGCAGGAAAATCAATCTAGTTCGGCTGCCGAAGCACAGATCGCGCTGCCGTCTCCCCTTCGGCTCCACATGCTCGAGTTTGTCCGATGTCGATGACTTAAATGTGCGACTTTCGAGAACGAACGAACTTTCGCGCGCTTCTACTGGAGACTTAAAATTCCCTTGCAGCGATGTCTGTGCTTGGGCTACCGAACTTGTTGATTTTCTTGCCTTTTGGTACTATACCTATGCGCAATATAGCTACCAAAACATAATCTTTGATGAAGTACTGTACGACGAATCTTTCAAAACAATAACCAAGCTATTGTTCTAAACTTTACAGTTACGATGCCGTTTATAGATTCTTTAACAACCTGAATAAAAAGCCAGCCCGACACGCAGCTGAGCGCTAAAGCACGGGAAGTGATTTTTCTTTGCAATATGTTCCTCTAGTTCGCTATGCTCACAGCATCACTTTGACATTCGGCCTTAAATTTAAATATTCCTCTACTGAAAGTGTTTAACACGAGTGCTGTTCAGAAACTAACTCACTGTTGATTAGCTATTAGACTAATGAAATCTTAGCCTGACGCTTTATGAACCAATAGGTTTGACATTTAGTTTCTCAATATTCATAATCCTATTAGAGAAGAATAGACAGCAAAATTTGCAGAGTTCGTCGCCGTTGTTTTCGAAATAAAATTCTTGATCGCCTTGATTTCATTTCTAACAAACAAAACAAAATAATCATAATTTGTGTCCAAACCAACAACGTCACAACAGTATTAGCTTCCAGTATCGCTCAGTTACTCGTGTGAACAGCTCATTATCACTGTGCCGCTACCTGGCACGTCTACTAGCCAACTGACGCGCCAGTTGAGCTTGTCGTCACCGTGTGAACGCGGCGCTAGCGACTGGCGTCCCCCTCACCTCCCTCACACGCACACAAAGACACAGCTGACTGACGACTTGCGCAGTCTCCTGTCTCGCCAGTCGCCATTTGCAACCCGCCAGTAGCCAGTCTGTTGTGTACTGTAATGTCGCGTTGGAACGAACAGCAGAGCTGCAAGTTCGTGTCGGTCTACAAGCAGTGCGAGTGTTTGTGGAACGTGTTTCACTCCGGGTACAAGAACAAGCAGTCGCGGTACCGTGCGTTCCAGCAGCTGGTGGACGCCATGGGTCTGCCCGACTTCACCGTCAAAGACGTCGCCAAGAAGATACGCAGTTTCCGCTCCACCTACAACCAGGAGTTGGCGAAGATCGCGAGAAGCAGGAAGACCGGAGTGCAGGAGAGCGAGGTGTACAAGCCTACTCTCAAGTGGTTCGCCGAGATGGACTTCATGATGACGAATAAGAACTTTACCGAAAGGTCGAGCACGCAGGATGATACGGTGAGTGAGTCCTTCGCATTTAGTAGATGATTTAAGAGTCCGCCTCAGCTGCGCGGCGACGCTTCAGTGCAAGGGTTTACAACGGCCTGTTTTCCCCTTTCAAAATAATTTTTACATTTATAAACATGGTATATTTGAGAACTAGAGGAGTTTTCCGACACGCGTTCTAGAGCTTTTTCTTCAAAATTATGCGTTTTATGTGTACAAAAAGAGTTAAAACGCACTAAAATTGGTACAATTTCAAAATGTATTCGTGAAACTATAAAACGACTTATGAGAAATATCTTTTAGTTTCCAAATATATCATGTTTATTAATGTAAAAATTACTTAAAATGTGAAAAACGGGCCGTCGTAAACAACTGCAAGCGCTTGGTTTGACAGTTAGACCGCATCAGTTGAAAGAAGCCCGTTGTTAAGCCAGTAAGTTGTTACGTGCGCGGTGTCGTGTGTTCCTTGGGTGGCCTTTCTCTGAGGTGACCACTGAGGCGGGCTCTTAAGATGATTAATGAACGACAGTTCTTATGGAAATATCTGTTAAATTTCATTGTTCCTATGTTTCCACTTCTCAAACTTGGCGCGTCGTTCGCAATATTAATTGTTGGGTGGGAGACAAGACACGCTTCCCCACCCAACTCTCCCCACCCACCCATCACCCTCACCCACCCATCCCCCTTCACCTCCTCGATGCTAGCGCCCCAAGTGTTCAAGCGCTAAATTAAGTAATTTTCTCAAATTACAGCAATAAAAACAAAAAATAAATATTGTATAGCATAAATACACATTTTCTGACAACAGGTTGCCCAACTCGATTTGAAGTTCCTCAATGTTTTAAAAATCGCCTAGAAAAATTTGATACCACATATGTTGATGAGTTATGACACACGACAGGGAGAACGCTTTAGAAGTTTGACTACCAAGGAGCTAAAAAAAAAAACTCGAAAGAATGAGTCGTGTGAATGGATATATTGTCCAAAAGAGATCTAGATGTGTGCAACATAATGATGGAAAATGTTACTATAATATCTAAGTTGACAATAATAACATTTTCCGCTCGCACACGTCTGGATATCTTTTATACATGCAAAATACTTATTCACAGGACTCATTCAATCCAATGTTCCCCACTTTAGCCCCAAGGTCAGTCAGTCTTCTAACGGGTTCTTCCTGTAGAGTGATCTAATGCGTTTGCGATCAACTTCTTTTTCAAATGCATTTAGGTTCTTTAAATCAAATGGCCTGTACTTGGGTCGTTGTATTATCCTTCGACCAGCTGGCCACAGAACCTTTTACGGCCTAGGCCTCAAATTCTTTCCTCCACTCACGATGACTCTTTAAAAGACTTCGGCCTAGCGGGGACATTCCTTCCGTGATGTCAATTTGGCAAAGAAATGCTACTAACCTAAAACCGAAAAATCAGTGTAGCAGTCAGGTTTAACTATTCCTACTGAACAGTTAGTTCACCAACCAAATACCCAAAAGAAAACTAACTCTTAATTAATTTTCCAGGATCTATACTACGGCACCGACGAGTTCAACAACCCTGACGAGGACAGCATCCTCACAAACGTGATGGAAATGGGGGAAACCCTCTTTTACAACGATGACGCCGAAGAAACCCTAGACACCGAAAACGTATCCAACCGACCGAAGAAACGCAAAAGACAACACACCCCGAGAGTTCCCGAAGAGCATGACACCTCCTCGTCCCTCCTGACGGTCCCGTCGACGTCGACCCTCTCAGTCTCGGCGGGTGGTCATGAAGAGGACGAGTGTGACGTGATCGGTAGACACGTGGCGATGCAGTTGAGACAGTTGTCTGTGGAGTATATGATCGATGCCAACTTGGAAATCCAGAACATACTTGCCAAGTACAGGAAGAGGCTGGCTTCAGAGTTGGCTGGATCTACGCTGCCTAGCTAGTGAAAGGTCGAAATCCAATCATCCAATCATCTTTTGTGTAATTTTAATTTCTTACAAAACTAGTTTTTTATTTCTACAAATTTGTGTGTGTTATTGTATGGTGTTGTATGATACTTAAATGTCTGAAACGTGTAAAAACTAGTACTGTAAATAAAAAGTATTTCACCAAGTTTCTGAAATATTTTAAGTGTCCAACTTTATGTTGTAAGTATTTTTAATTACTGTGTTCTTGAACATATAATAAATTGTAAATAAATAAAATTAATGGAGCATATGAATGATATTACTTTGCTTTGAGACACCGACCACTCTTAGAGGATACTTTAAGGTGAATGAAATGGTGGTGAGTGTGATGAGTGTTTTGATGGATGTTACAAACTAGGGCCGACTGTTCCCCAGATTGGATCATTGATTAATAGCCCAACGATCAATGAAATGAACCAACGGCTTAACGAGACTTCCGAACTACGGGAAGTGGCCACAAAACCATCTACTTAAATCACCTTTTTCTTCCCTGTATACATATAGGTATTATCATTTTAAGAAAATCAACACATAGACAACCTAAAACAAAGTCGACGCGAAGCCACAAGCGCTACCGTGAATCCTAGCGAATTTCCTGTAGCGGGGAATACTTTACACCGGAAGTGTCCTTTTGGTAAGGAGGGTGTTTCCCCTTCCCCTTCCCCCAAATAGGACATTATACTATAACACGTATACCAAAAATCAACAAAATCCAATCAACCAGACCAAAAATAGTAATTTCCTAAGAAAATTCACTAATAAGAAATTACTTTTGGGATTTAGTACACTATATTGCAACCCAATAACGACTCATACTCATTTAAAAGAGAGCGGAAATACTTTTTCTAGAATGAGAAATTCAGCCATCCGGAGAAAGTTTGGCCAAGTTTCCTTGCTTAAGAAACAACGTCATAATATTTAATCTCATGTGATAAATACAGCACTTGCGTAACTTGAAGGTGTCCCATTAACACAAGTGTCCCACATGGCAGCTTTACTATCCATTACATTTGCACGTAATTATAATGGTTATGTTTCCCACACTAACCCTTACGGTGTAAAGGTGTAGGCATCGACTATCGAAAATATCGACGTGTGACTAATCGGCGATACTTGGTCGATTTATTTGAGAGGAAATTTTCTTAAAAGTGTCAGTACCTATCAGTGTTTGAAAATAGACTATATGAGTTAGTATTTTTTTTTTTAGGTGGCTAACATTTTGGTTTTCAAAATTATAAAATTCAAATTTGTGGAACTGGGGGAATTACCCCATTTGACCTCCCTCCTTTCCCTTTTCCATTACTGCAAAATCACTTCACAAATTACCAGTGGTGGCTGCGGGGATCGAACCCGTGTCAGTAGAGAGATGAGCTCCAGAGTCGCGTACGATACCAGCCCGCCACGTGTCCGCTACTGTGTGATGTAGGGGAGGGTTTCTAAACACTTTTGACACTTGATTGCTACTTTATCATTCATTTTTCACTAACAAATTAATTTTTGTTACGATGCTTGGCGAATGGGGGGTTTGGCATAACGTTAATCCACGACATGGGGAGAGGGGTGGTCAAAACGCTAAACACGTAAGCAAAGACAGCCTCTTTGTAATATCAAAGATAATTTTATGGTAAGTAGAAAGCGCATAGATGTCACATGGCTGAGGCAGCAAAACCAACAGACCTAGTTCGGCAGCCCAAGCACAGATAGCAAGGCCATCTCTTGCCGACTTCCTCCCCCCTCGGCTCCACATGCTTGAGTTTGAATGATGGCAATGACCAAATGTGTAAATGTGACCAACTCGTGCGATTTTCAAGAAGGAATGCACTTGCCTGTGAAACCGTTGCTCCTACTTAAGATTCTCAAAAGAATTCCCTCACAGCGCTATCTGTGCTTGGGCTGCCGCAACTATGTTGATTTTCCTATCTCAGCCATTGAGCATCTTAGCGTAATCTACGACGATCATATTGAGTAGTCTATCTTTGCTAATAATGAGAAATAAAAATTCCATATTACAGAGTACATACTTCAAACACAACCAACGATTTCGATTATTTCTCCCGCCATAAAAGCACAATCTGTGGTCTGCGCACGAATCATATGATAAGAACGACACACAGATTACTTGCTCGTCCTACTCGCAGATTAACATACGTATACAGCACAGTACTATAATAAACCCGCGTCTCCGTGTAAGTGGAAACGGCGAAGATTACAAACCCACATGCAAGTGAATGATTGGTACAAGTGTTCACTTTATAGATATTAATTGTATACGAGTACAGCTGCGCGGTGGGTTTGTGGATAGAGGATAAATGCGAACACCAACGCAAGGAAATATTATCCGTAGTCAGATTACAAGAGTTTAATATCTCTAGTCGGTGTAGGAAATTATGTAATAATCACTCTTACTTAAGGGTTTATGGTTAGAAATTTGTTATATCAATTTTCGGTGACGCTTTGAATAACGACACATTCCGGGACACATTGATAAAGCAGCATAACCAACATACGCAAGATACAAGAATTATACAAAAATAAACCCCACGACAACCGCAAGAGGGAGGAATTTAGCTCCCAGAGGGAGCCACAGACCAGATATCACCTATTCAGAGCGGATCTATGGCGGATTGCGCGTGCGAGTCCAGGCTGGCGCGGGTTCGATCCCCGCAGTCTCTGTTAATTTTGCTTAACTAATGGAAAGGTGTATTTTATAACTTTACTACTGTAGGTTGTTGGTAGTAAACCCTGACGTCAATGCTATTTTGACGCTGGCAGAAACAAAGAACGCAATTTCAAAAATTAAATGAAGCGAATAATAATCTTTATCTAGGTTTTGCCTTAAAAAAAATCATTTTTCAAAATGTCTTTTAGTTTTAATGCTGCTAACTGTTAGCTAGAAAATAAAGAGTGTTTTAGGCCCTTATTTAAGAAGCTAACAGTAGGTTTATCAAAAATCAAATCACAGGCAAACACAGATGAACTCTTTCTCTTTCCATAAAAATTAACATATCCGAATTTAACCTTCATATAAGAGCGCTATATACTTTCTACGACATCCTTGCAAGCGGAGGGTTTGACAGTTAGGCCGCATCAGTTGAAAGAAGGCCCGTTGTTTAGTCAGTTGTTACGTGCGCGGTGTCGTGTGTTCCTTGGGCGGACGAATTAAGCCTTTCTCTCAGGTGACCACAGAATGTGTTATGTTATTCAAAAAGTCCAAGTTTGCAATATTATAATACATAATTTGAAATAATTAAACTAATGAATAGGCAAACAAATTTGTTAACAACTATAATCTAGTTCTTCCGGTTCACAACAGCGTTGTGACACCGGCCGCGAAAGCCTAAGATTTAATTTGTGTAATACACAACATGTTTCAACCATATTAAGATCATTGTCTAGTGTTGGGAACAATATCTATATTTTTTACAACATCTACACAAAACTACATTATACTAAAAATATAACAATAGATTAAGCTGCACTGAAATTAAATTAAAAAATTGATTTGTTTAGTAATAAAAAAAGAAATGAATAAAATATAAAACATTTCATTGATTCGGACTTTTGTCACGGTTTTATAAACTGTAAAATAATAATATTACACAGAAAAATCGTTAAGATATTTAATTAGCACAACTTATCATGTTAACTTTAAAAATTTTTTTTTTTTGTTTAAATTTAGTTAGAGTTTTGCTAACAATTTACTGTCTTATTTAATAACATAATAGTTTTTTTATAATGGGACATAATCCAAGGTCGCAAACACGACATGGAAAGCGCATTCTGAAATAGTAAGGATTTTATAACATTCATTTTCTGCTAACAGTGGATTTAATCATTAAACAAAGCGCCTGCAATTTCGACCTGCGTTATAAATACACGTCAGTGTTGCGCGTAGCGTTTTCATTTAATCAGGCGTTAAGAGCTGTAAAACTGTTATTCTTTCTCCTAACCGCCCTTTTTATATGTTCAGCTTGTATTTTTTTCTGAGGTGTCTTACTTTGTTACTATTAAATATTTTGGAAAATATTTATTATACAAATGCTATACAAGTTCACAGCTGCAAGGAATACCCATATAACTCAATGTATTTTTTTACAAAACCTTTTTTGTACAAAATAACTGTCAAAAAATTTTCAAAATTTACCTGTCAAAATTGTTAAAAAATAATTTTATTTATTATTTTTAATAATACAATTTCCTGTCTAAGCTCTTTTATTACAGACAAAAATTTTCACAGTAATAGCACTTTACAATTCAGTCAATAATTAAAGTTTTGCTGTTAGGAAAAATATTATATTTTTGAAAAACCTACCCGTTAGAGTGTTACTCATTTTACAATAATTGAAAATACTGATAAAGAAGTATTTAGTGGTAATGTCATATATTCTTTTCAACATTTCATGAATTAAATTTTGAAATGGAGATTATTGGCAACAATTTACAAATATTTAAATACTTTAAAAAAATGCCAATATTTAGTAGTTTTTTAATCCACAAGCGCTCTCAACATTAACACCGTCATTGTCAGGCAAACTTGTTATATTAAAATTGACAAAATCCAATGAATTTTCTTCTACACTGTAAAAATAAAGTTTAAGAGTTACTTTTCACTACAAAGAAACGCGATGAAATGAGTTTGCCGAGTCAAAACTTGTGTAAACATGAGCGGCTGCAGATTTGAAGCATTACTGCAGCACTCAGTTTGGTGTCAGACGGTTGAAAGTTATCTGGCAAACTGTCAAGTTTTATGCTTTGTGATTTCCCCTGGAATTGTTTTTGCTGGATACACAATCTCCCAACTAAAATTACATACATACATTCAAACAATTCACTAGCAGGATTTGTAGTTTTTTGTTAGTTTTGCAAAATTAAGCGTGTAATGCCACAAAGTATTGATGTTGTTGGCTATTAAACCGCAAAATCTTTTGTTAAGGTTAATAGTATGATTAATTGTTCAACTTTACAATTTCACAAGATAATTACATAACTCATAGTACATAACTTAAGAATTCCTAGATGAAAACGCTTGCGACGACGAAAAGTCATTCCCGAAGTAATATATTCTTTTTTGGACTCTTTTTCCCATCGAAGAAACTTATTTTACTGCCTATACTGCTTCAATACTCCTTTTAAAAATGAATAAATGATGAGTATTTTATATTAGAAACATTATATCATAGTCAGTGCTTGTTTGTATGATTACTAAAATTATTAACATAATTGAATCAAATCAACCAACCTTTTTGAAATCAATTAGTTGTCGAAAGAATCAGTTCAATAGTAAATTATTTTAAACCAATCAACTGGGATCAAGGATTTTTAAGCCAATGTTTAAAATTTCTTAGATGTAGATTAGAAAAAAATCATCCCGATATTCTAAAACTTTAGGTATTTGGGAGATTTATGTACCTAAACATTTAAAACACTATTTTCCAAGAATCACATCTATAGAGCCGATAACTATTACTGATTACATCGTGAGTTTCTCCATATTTCACAGGAAATAAGTACGTTAGAAGGGCAGAGGCAGTATCTTAGTAAAAAACACTTAAAAAAAAATGTGGCAGGAATAATTTTTACCGCTATTAAGTAGCAGTAGTCTAAAACACTGTCAAAATGAAAAGTACTAATCCTATTTTAGTATGTGATGCAATTTTATCACTATATCACTATTTGAGATGCCGACCATTCTCATGAGGGTATTTTAAGGCAAATATGTGGTGAAGGATGAGTGTGATGAGTGGTAGTAATGAGTTATGAGGTGTAGTCTTGTTACAAACTAAGGCAGACTCTTCCTTAGAATGGGTCATTAATTAATAGCCCAATGACCAATGGAAATACAAGGACCAACAACTTAACATGACTTCCGAACCACGCAGGTGATGGTCTGATATGTCTAAACGATGGTGGGAGTTGATGCGGGTATCATCAGATGATCACTGAGACTATCTGAGCCGCTTTAGACCTATAACATTCTCAGAACCTGACCTCCATGAAGCTGGATTACAGGACCACGCCACGGAATATACTTTTTCTCAACTTATATACTTTAAATTATTCTCTACCGTTTGTAAGCGCATATCATATAACATGTGTCTTTGATGTTACAGAAGACATGTCTGCACTGTACAGAGGGACAGTAGCTCGGCCTCAGTCAAGAGGTTCCAGGCCTACCACCGTCCCACGTACCGCAGCTACGCACACCGCTGTCATGACAAGATCTGCCGAGGTGTCAGGTAAAGGAACATTTCGATGTGGTCATTGGTTAAGCAAGAAGTTACAGGGACTGTTACTAACCTTCAGGTGAAAAAACTCATCCACTCCTAGAGGCCACGCTTGCGGACCAATTCTTAACAACTTGCGTTCAATGCGATCATCCTATTGGATGAGCGAATGTAACGAACGAATCCTTGCACGATCAAAAAGTCTGTCTGAGAATTCACGCAGTGAATCAGTGACTAAAGGAAAACTTAAAAGAATCAATTGTAACTTTCTTTATTCTGAAGGTATAAACAGCTTGTATGGAATGATCAGTTCAAAGGTTTTTCATAAGGACCCAAGAAAACATCAATGGGGCCCTTAAAAAAAGTACTCTCACTTTTGTCTTCGTGGACAAACTACAAACACATTCTACCACAAAATGAATCAATTGAAATTGTGTACCATTTTTTAAAGGTATTAACAGCTGGTATTAAATATCAGTTCAAAGGTTTTATGAGGGCCAAGAAAACATCAATGGGGCCCTACAATAAAAGTTTTCTTATTTAAGCCGTAATGGACAAACTATGTACAAGTTTTATCACAAAGTGAATAACATTTTATGAGCACCACTTAAGTTCTGAAGTGAGAGGTTCGATTCTTGCATTGGGTGATAGCATTTCATTGTTTGCCATGTACATTCTCTGCAATATTTTTTAGTGATTGTCTAAAACTACACTGCAGTTTTGTTTATTTTTATTAAATTCTAATTTAAGGAAAACCACCTTTTAAGACCATGTTTTTGTATTGTTATCGTAAGTTATAAATAATTGTACATCAATACTATAGGCGTTCATTCAGCCTGACAAGGGACTGACCAGAGCGTAGCCCTGGTTTTACTTTTTCCTCACATTTCATTTCTGGTAATTCGTTTGTCTTTCTCAACACTTTGCTTGCCATTCCTGACACCTTCCCCTTGCCTTTCTTTACACTTCTCTTGCTTTCTCTACCCTTACCTTGTCTCATTCCTCAACACTTTCCTTGCCTGTCTCAACACTTCCCTCTATCTCCTTTCTCTCTCCCCACTTTGACTCAAGAACTGAACCGAGACCCAGACAACCCATGGACACACTAAGACAACACAATGTGTGTGCAGGGTAATGTACGAGACTGCCTATCGGGACGTACCTCAGCCGGAGCCGGTGTACCAGTGCTGTCCAGGCTGGACCCACGAGTCCAGAGACAACCTCGGCTGTAACGTGCGTAAGTAATCAGGGTATTTTAAGGCAAATATGTGGTGAAGGATGAGTGTGATGAATGGTAGTAATGAGTTATGAGGTGTAGTCTTGTTACAAACGCCGACTCTTCCTTAGAATGAGTGATTAATTAATAGCCCAATGACCAATGGAAATACAAGGACCACCGGCTTAACACGACTTCCAAACCACGCAGGTGATGGTCTGATATGTCACCACATATTTGCCTTAAAATACCCACATGAGAAGGGTCGGCATCTCAAATAGTAATGTCCCAGGGCAGCGCCATTGGTGTTTTAATATGGGGCTGCCAAAACTGTTACCAACCACAAGGGAGCCTCTACTGAATAAAATTCCCAACAACCACACTGCATTAAAAAATGCATTTAAATTTGCTCTCAGACTGGTCAACAAAACCAAATCATTTGTACGAGTAGAATTGTCAACTGCCTTAGTGATTCGGTTTCAGAAAATCGATTATAATTATAAAAATCAAAAACTTTACAATCACAAGTGTATTGTTGGGTTTACAGCGGTTTGCAGTTCTCCATGCTTGAACTCCGGGACATGTTCCCACCAGGGACCTGCGTCTGTCCGGCAGGATTCACCGGCCCTCGGTGCGAAACTGGTAAGTTTACTTTGGAATCATTTATACAAATCGCTCAAAGTCAATCACATTAATTTATATGAATTCAGAAATCCTAAGCATTAAAAAAAATCTTATCAACCTCATTTTGTTTTTAACATATGGTAATACTTATTTCAAAAAATGTTTAACCCAGCAAATATTTTTCTTGAGCTTTTATGGTGAATTTACCTTAGTTCTTTTAGTTACATATTTTTTTATTGTTAGCTAATGTTGTTTTTTTTTTTTTTCTGTCACGCAATGAATATTGTATCAACAATACAAATTATTATTAGGTATTATTTACCTTAGAAGATGTTTAATTTTGTTGAAAAGAAAATTTGATGTAATGCTAACATTGCTTGTCTGTTTTTGATACCTTTCACTCTTTTTTTTCAGAACATACTTTCAGCAAACTTTCTGTGGAATAATAGCCTCTAATTTGAGCCTCTTGAAAATGAATGTTTCTTTTATAAATCTCTAGGTCAAGTTTGTTAACATCAAAATCGGTCTAGCAGAAATGCCCTATTGAGGGGTGCAACAATTTTACACCACCATCTTAGTTTGGCTGATCCCATTTTGCTGATTTTTTGCACCCATGTTGCGTACGGTGACATAAATGTTTACACGAGATTTCATTAAAATAGTTTTTGTGGTCATAAAACCCATTTTTTGCCAAAAACATCTACTAAAAGGTCACTCGCAGAGTAAATTATCCCACCGCTGCAGGAAATTTACTGGAATTCTCAGTAGCGTTTGTGGTTACGCATCAGCTAGTTTTTAATTTTCTAAAGCTAACTTAACATAAGGATATGTCACAGACTGTGCCTAACATGTACCCTAGCAGTTAAATGAACTTGAATATTACTGTTTGGTCAACGAGAACAGGCATACATACATACAGCCGCCATACATTACGAATCCATGTGTGCCAGGCAGTTGTGGAAAGCTGCTAACTGTAGGAAGGTTATTTCCAAAAAGACTACTTGGTGATGTGTGTCAAGCAAGAAGCTTGTGCTCTGGTTAGACGTATTAATATGTTGGTCCCCTGTTTTAAAACAAACTTGACATTGTAAAGAATTGTTTCCAGGATGTAGGGGTACTGATGTGGTGCCACTCATATTCTGGAGACCACCCTCTAGACTGTCAAGTCCGGCAAAACCAGAACAGGGACCAACACCATAATAATACGAGGGCAACACATACAAACATCTTGTTTGAAACAAATCACCTTAGTCTTTTGAAAATAACTCCTTCCCACCGTGAGAACACTAAACTGCCTGCCACATGGATATACAGCCAAGTGAGAAGTCAGAAACAACCTTAAGAAAACTTTGGCTTATGGCTGAGTTCCCAGGTGGTCTCAAACTTTGAAGCAAGAAGACAACGAATCCATTTTAATTTTAAATCCATTAATCCTGTACTTTTTAAGTTAAAGGTAAAGTTTGCTTTTAGTTTAAAAACCAGGTTAGGACTACAAAGTCCTTCTCCACTAACCTTGACCTTTACCTAACGTGCTAATGTAGAGTAATCACATTACAAATTGTCAGTCGCCTGTAGGGACTGAAACCTGTGCCGAGATGAGTCTCTGGGGTCTACATGACACCAACCTGCTAAGGATTCGTTCGAATATATATTATACTCTTATTAAAGCATCATTCTTTGACAGAAAGTCTGATAGAATTGTCAAAGTTTAAACAAAAACACAACACAAATAGTATATACACTATTTACATAACAGGTAAGCTCCTAGGGCGTGCAGGTGAGACGTTTTGTAAAATTTTAAATATCTTGACTGTTCCCTCAAAGAACTCTGCAGCGAGTAGAAACTCCTCCTCTTCTCCAACCAAGATGATAGCCTAACTAACTTTTAGAGTGTTATTGAGTTAAGATTTCTCACTTCTTCGCAGCTTACTTGAACATGTACGAACCGGTAACATCCCACAATGTCTACACTGCTGGTAAGGGTTCTTCCTGCCCGGTTTTGAACGTGAATCGCCGAAAGTGAGTTCTGAAAGTGGAGCATGTCTTGATGCAAAATAAAGTTGAGAATATACAGTGAGGTAGCCAAGTGAGAGAACTTCAGATGCTGTAAAGATGGTTTGTATTTATACCGTTGTGTACAGATATAGATGAGTGCTCGCAGACTCACCCTGTGCTCACACGTGTCGCAACACTCTCGGCAGTTACAAGTGCAGTTGTACACCCGGCTACAAACTGGGCCCTGACCTGCACTCTTGCTTCCGCAAAGGTACGTCTTAGCCCTTATAGTACCTACGATAACGTGTCTGTTATGTGCAATCCTTTACGTCGGAGCCTACTCAACAGCTGGGCTCAATTTGCGAGCTTCTTGCCTCACTCCACAACTTGGCTCATGCTATTCAAACAAAATATTATTACGGACAATTTCGTGAACAATTACGTTACGAACGTTTTTAGTGAACAAGAAGATCACGACGTAGGAATCTGGAATCTGATCATGTCTTCAGGTGAAAAGTAAACTTAAACATTAGGAAATAAGCTACTTTAAATCAAACACTGGTCAGCTTACGCTGATTACTTTTGGGCTAGCTTATTTCCTGATGTTGTGAGTGAAAATTTAAGTGACAAGATCAGTTTCCAGATCCCTAAACGCTGTGTTCTTGTTCACTAAAAAAAAAAGATTAGGAAATGTCCGTTATAATATTCAATCTCAGAAATTTTAACATTGCCAACAACAAACATCGAAGAAAATATTACTTTTAGTCTTTCTCAAGAAAACAAATCTTAAGTTGTGTTCCCAGAGACCTACTTCCCGACAGAAAATGTACATTTTAATAAACGATTTAAGAAAACAATCAAAATTATTCCCTATCCAAAATGGTTCACTTTCTTAACTCTAACGCTATTCTTATTGGCATTGTAGAACCAAAAATCGCTACAGGTGAACTTGCATAACCTCCTTGTTTCTCTGAAGTCGGTTAAAAGGTGTAACTTTTCTATTTAATTACCCAGACTAGTGACTGATTAACTTTCCTGTGTCCTTTAAGGCATAAATTTTAAAATTTACACTAGTGTTTTATTAAACGTTACTAAAGTAGAAAACAGAGGATAGGAGGAAGAAAAGGAAAGGAAAGGAAGAAAAGTATTTATAAGGAAAAGGAAAGGAAGGATATTACGTATTTAATACGTTATCAAGTTTTAAAGAGGAGAGGATACGTTAAAACTTGATAACGTATTAAATACGAAATATAGTTACTCTTTTCCTTTCCTTTTCTTCCTTCTATCCTCTATACTCCTAATTAAGTCAAGAGGCACCTCAAGAATTCATCTAAAGTAGAAAACATAAATCTTTACACATCACTCACAAATTTGTTTTCACCTTTTATCGTTATATCTGACTCTTTTTGATATTACGTTTGATTTGTGTTCCTTTGCAGGGAAAAACAAAACATTGGATGGAAAATTTGATGTTGAAATATTCGCCAAGAAACTCTCTAGGTTAGAAAAGGTATGGAGAAGAAATGTTGTAAGTATTTACCAATAAGAAGGGTTTCTACAGCTCTTCTAAAAGCTAAACCTGTGACTTTTTCATGACTTTTTCCACCCCAAATTAAAAATATTAGCGACCTTTTGTCAAAAGCTTTTACAGTTTTATGAACATTTGCAGATAAATTAACTCAATAGAATAAAGTCCACTCAAAAATGACTTAAGAGAAATATTGAATAAAATTATTATTTTTGTGAACTGATGAATAGCAAATGGGTTGTGATAAAAGACAGAAAAAGTGGGGAATTTTACTTTTATTGGGCTATTTATGTGGCTGGATGCTAAAATATGTTACTTAAATTTAACTTTAACTAATATTCAAAAATTTGCTTGTGACTTCCATGACCTATTCTTAAAATCCATTACTTTTTTTGTGACTTTTGTGACCAGTAGACACCTTGATAAATTATAAACATTCAAAACTATTGGCTCTGAGTTATTTTTCCATGTGAATCAATCCACAAATTCGGATTCAAACTGCTTAAAAACATACACACACACACACAGACTAAATGCCACAGGTCAACTTCAATCTTAGATCTTTCTTCGCTCAATCAATTTAACTTTATTCGCGGCACAGTCTGGAATGTTAATTTAGGTAATGATATGTACTTTTTCCTATATCTTATTGCACTTCAATATCTATTAAAGAAGCTAGAATTTATAAATGCTCTAAAAATTGGTTTTTGTTACGTTGACTAGCCTGAACAAATCTAAAAGGTAGGATAGGATGTATTTGGACAAAATTACAAGGACCCCTTTTTACAACTCTTAGTCTTTCGCGGACGGTGTCACAACTATAATCTAGTTCTTCCAATTCACACCGCGTCCAAACTTCATAACTAGGTTGAGATATTTCGGCCTCGCTGTGGAGAACTATCTTCAGTCAATGATTGGCTGAAACCAAACCAAACCTAATTATGAAGTTTGGACACGGTATGAACTGGAAGAACTAGATTATAGTTGTGACCCTTTTTCTTTACATTAATTTTTCTGTTACTTTCAACGAATGTTCACAGATGTGGAGAAGGTCTGCAAAGCTGGAACTACAGACGGAGTTATCTGACAGCCCTACAAACGAGGAACTCCAGGCGTCGCTGGAAACCCTACACAAGAAACTGGAGAGTATGGTGAGTTGTGTCAAGAAGACATCTGTTAGCAGATGCTTCCGTGTCAGTTAAAGTTGAAATTCACAATTCTGGAATACAAAATTTGTTCATACGTCTAAAAAAGTGTGAATGTTAAAACAGGAGTAAAAGAGCAAACGTTTTGTAGAGGATCAAATTTTAAGTTTCTTGGGATAAATATATTGTAACTTGATTTGAAATAGTTTCATTTTGCTGGATCTATAGCAAGATTTATATTCAAATCAAATCCAAAATAGAGAAAAGAAAATTGTTAGACACTATCAACATTGAACCACAATCATACAGGCTTCAAAGTAACGTGGAAACATTGAAATGCACTGATAAAAATTACAGAATTAAGATCGGAATTCTATGATCATATAGCTGAGCATAATTTTGATAAAGAGTTCTATGAAAAGAAGACCAAACATTGAGACAAAAAATGTTTCATAGGATAGTTGGTCAGAGAAAAGATACTAAAAGAAGAGGAGTAGCCTGGACTGGTAAAAGAAAAAGAGCTCATTCCGAACGGATGAAGTCTGGACGCAAGGAAAATCCAATCTTTCAAGAAGGCCTAACATATTAGTGTGTTTTAACTAGGCCTATAAGTAATAATAAAATTGACATCAATGTTATAAAAATGTGAAACATTAACATTTATCAAAGTTCCATGTTATTTAGATTTGTTTTACTTGTTTTAATGTGTCTTGATTTGTTATTACAGAACCACCATCAACATGAGAGATGGAAAAGAATTGAGAGTGAAATAGAGAGGTTTCAACCAGTCTGCAGAAGACTGGAGACTTTTAAAACGAAGAGGTTTGTGCATTAGCTTTAGAGCGTCTCTTGTATAAGACTTGATTTGTGCATTGTTTTTACTGTAAGTATTTCGTAAGACCTCATGAAGTACTGGTCTCAGAGTAAAGGTGTGCGTTAAAACTACTTCGTCAATTTTATCGATCATAATGCACCAGGATATGCTTATCGGGTATCCCCTATCGCCGTGCAGGACCCTATCAAGCAGCCTTCCGACCTTGATAACGCTTTTCGGAACTCGGCTCTATTTTGAAGTAATTCAGGCGGTCACCACTAGA
Source organism: Matsumurasca onukii (assembly GCA_018831715.1). Classification (NCBI taxonomy): domain Eukaryota; kingdom Metazoa; phylum Arthropoda; class Insecta; order Hemiptera; family Cicadellidae; genus Matsumurasca; species Matsumurasca onukii. Next base: position 45,777,707 of record CM032063.1, on the reverse strand, counting down.
ATGTCTGGCTAAGCACTTTTTTCTAAAGTATGCAGTTTTTCATAAACGAATCGCATCATGACTATCATGGTTTTATCAAACTTCATTGACCTATTAGTCACGAGTTTAGGCATTTCAACATAGTAGGTTGGTTTTAGCTGTGATTAAAAAGGTGAAAAGAAAAACTTGTCTTGTATAACGAGGCAAACTTAGGACTACAAAGTCCTCTCTACGATTCAACCTCGACCATTACCACAAAATCCTCAATTGAGGATCCCGAAAAAAAAGATACAGCGGTTTTTGGGGTTCTGCGGTTTTTGGTTACCGCTAAACAATTACTCAGACTGCAAAATGGTTAAGAAATTGTGTTGCTAGATATTTAAAAGGTAGAGATGTTTTACCAAAAGTCTGTAATGGCACGGATTTAAATTTCTAGGGACAGGCCTCACACGAGCCGTAAACATCCAACGGGTTTAACTCAAAATGTATCTCTCACTTTCATACCTCTGTCCCATTGTTCTCCGTAGCAATTAACCTTTTAAAGAAATCAAACCCACTTTGCAAATCATGCTTAAAATCGTGTCTTCATTTTGCAGGCAACTGTAAGAGCCAGCTGTTCTCCGCACTGTACCCCTAGAGCCGAGACATCCAGAAACAACATGCTCATCCTAGTGCCATCCCTACACTGCCACTTTAATCGTTTACCTTTACTTGTATATATTTTATTACTTTTTTACTTTTTGTACCAACTGTTAGTCTGAGGTGTAATTGTGATTGTAAAAACAGTGTAGTAATAAAATTACAGATATTCAAAAATTGGAAATTCAATTTTTTCCTTTGAAAAATCTCTGTAAATTGTTTCAGAAATAAAGGACACATAGAACAAAAATTATTAAAATACATTTATTTCTGTTACTTTTTCTTTCCAGTTTTCTTTTGGTTCCGTTTAACCTTTTTGTTCTGTTTAACTACCTTTTTCAACTTTCTTGAACCAAGCCAGATCGGGTAGCTTCCGTGTTGGTCTTTCAGTGTTTTCTTGTTGAACACTTTTCTGCCGTCGTCCATTGCCTCACATTCTTCTTCCTCAGCATTTTTCTTTTCTGCTATCTCTTCTTTTTCTTTTATATCTCTCTTCAACTCCTCTGCGTCTTTAACTGAAAATAAAAAAAAAGTAATGAGTAATTTTGCAGTTGAATACTTCCTCACAACTATTAGTTTTAGCGTTAGCATGTTACAATCAAAGCCTTCATCCAGTGTGAATCACACTAATTCCTACTAACCACACTGCGCTACTTTTGGTGCCGAGATATTCAAAAATAAAAAATAATTGTTGCTCATATGATACGAAATGTGCCTTGCCGAAATTGTGTCTTGGGATGACGAGCCCAGCGTGACCACGGGCTAGTGCTAAAGTTGGAATAACACTGTTAGTTTGAGTAAGTATGTAATAGTGGAAATAACCTTCGTGTCAAACGGCTGAGGCAAGAAAATCAACATAGTTGCGGCATCATATTCGCAATGGCTGCAGCTTGTTCGACCTTCAAATCTAGGCCTCAATCAGAACATTCATCTTTAATTCATCAAGCCATAGTTTCTAGATGCTTGGTACAGCCGTAATATGATGGTGAACTTTTGTTTTTGATCTAATAAATAATGTTGAGTATTTTTTTTTTTTTTTTGTAGAGCAATGGCCGTTTCCATATGATTACATTAAAAACAAAAATTCAGCCTCATATTACGGCCGTAAAATAGCGGCACCCACTTCAAGGAAACCATAGCTTGAAGCATACTACGAACCTTATCATCTTAAATCTCAAACACCCAAAAACTAAATTGCCAATAAGTTTTACGATATCTCAAAAATACACTAATAGGCTGAGCAAAAATACACAAATATATTTCTTAAAGTACAATACAGTCTCCATAATCCGGCCGTTCGCCACGTCCAGTAATCCGGTGCTGTGACCGCATCAACTAGCCACCTGTTTTCAAGTCTCTACTTGTCTGTAAAGTGTGTGACGGATGTCGTCTGTGTTGATTACTTCAGTTCACTACAGTAAACACGTAAACATGTTACATCGACAATAGATAAAGAGTATGTGGTTTTAAAAAGGTTAGAAAGTGGTGATAAGTTAGCTACTCTATCCAAGGAATTCAACATCGGCAGATCATAAACTCCCAAACATAAGGAAGAAAAAATTAAATTGAATATTTTTTTAATAGTAGTGAATTATCTTTCAACGTAAGAAAGATTATTCCTGGAAAATTGAGTCTTTTTTAGTGAACTTCCACTAATCCGGCATTTTGCTAATCCGGCGCTTCTGATCCCGATATAGGGCCGGATTAGTAAGATCATACTGTACCTTAAAAGTTAATTTGAACATAAATACAATAATGTCAACGTTTAACTTTTAAACTAACATCAATACAGTAATGAAAACAAACTTACTGATAACAATGTCCTCATCGATAGTTTCTGATTTCATCTCGACGTCGGTAGTGTTTATGCCCAACATGGTCTTGAGTCTCTTCAACTCTTTCTCACCGTAGCGCTCCCTCTTGGCAGCTCGCATCTTCCGCTTCCACTTGCTCCGCAAACTCTTGGCCATCTTTCACTTTTTGAAACAAGAGGTTAGACTTTGCTTGAGGTAAGCGCCTACGGATAAAGTGCAACTGCGCCGGTGGTGGAGGGATTTTTCAAAGGGAAAAGTCCTGGAGCTCCAGCGCGGTAACACTAGCGGTTAATTATCTACAGCTGACTGTGCGCACGCACGGTAGTCGGGTCATTCGCCAAGGACTTTCTCGGTAAACTGTTGCGGCTTATTTGTCTAAATAGACACGTAAAAGGGTTTACTCGGCCGACAGTTGTTACTTATCCTTGTTGTTGCTTGTGTATATATAGTACGTATCTTGGATGTGGAAAAAAACCTGCCTTGAACAGAAGAAGCGTTAGGCCATCACCCTCATGGGTACTCGGCCGAGAACTGGCGCAATTATGTAGTCCCTTTAGCTTCCCTATTGCCTGTCCACCGGCGCAATGCAACCACACCCAGCGCCTACGGGAGGAGGGCGGTGAGATTGTGGGAATGGGTGACCGGAGTTGCCTGGTGTCCCAAGCGGTTACACACAAACAGGGTCGTTGAGACGGAGGTGCTGGTTGGAGGTACGTCGACACTCCTAATAATCTAGGGCTGAATAAAAGTAGGAATGTAAGGGTTTGAAAGATTTGCAACTTGAGAAATACAAAGCTTAAGGCAGTTACATTTTGAGATAGTCCAAGTTTAAAGTAAATCAAATACACGTCTTGTAATTAAATTTCAATTTTATAAGTTAATCTGGATTAATTTTTTGATTGGGTAGTTCAGTCTTGAATTTACCAACATGAAATGAATGGATTAAGTAAAGGGTGTTAATGGGTCAATGATCACAAGTAGAGTTCAGTTGGCAACTAGTGTGAGTCGAGTTCAGAGCTAATTGTTTTATGAAGGGTGGCCAATTCCTTTCAGATTGTTTTTAGTTAGGAAAAAGTATTTTTCAAGTTAGGCAGTTTGTTGCTTCAGCCTCCCCAAATATGACTAGTTCCCCCGTGGGTCCATTTCCATTGGTCGTTAGGCTATTGATAGTTGACCGAATCTGGGGAAAATGTGGACCTAGCTTGTAACAAGACTACACCTCATCATCTTTCAAAACACTCACCCCGCATTCCATGTTTACCTTAAATTAGCCTCTTAGAAAGGTTGCTATCTTGAAATCAAAGTATCAAATGGGATGCTTACTTATCATTCAAATCGAAAGCTAAGGAATTGTACATGCTCAGGTAAGTGAGCAACAAATAAGTTCATTGCACTAGTATCATGGTATGTCTTGATAGCCAACCCAACCGGTTCTGAGACTTCCCCACGATGGGCCGACGTACCCCCTACCCTGCCAGTGACAGGCTCTGTTTATCTACACCTTCACTGCAAGATGTACCGACGACCACCCAACGTGCATCGGGTGATCGAGTGATAAAACCATTCCGGGTAATGATTAAAATCGATGCAATAATTAAAAATATAATGAACATGGCTATTATTGGAAAGTATTGTTTCAACTATTTTTTAGTGACAATTCTTCATCACCAGATAAATATTGAGGTTGACAGGACCTTGAAGTCCTGACTTTGCCTTGTTCAACAAGACAAACTCTACCTTTCACCATTGATATTTGTAGGCCTATGAGCTTTATATCTTGGTAAAACTGTAAGTCCCTAAAATTAGTATAAAGTAAGCTAAGGGAAGACTTCAAGTATATGGGACATTTTACAAGTTATAACTACCTGAAACAGTGAAACTGTTCAAAATCGAAACGTCCGTTGGACTTCAATAAATAACTCAGACCTTGAGACACTCAAACACAAACTTGTTCATTACAAAAGATAGGATTTCATTTACGCTCATCCATTAGGGAAATAACGCCTATATTCTAGTTTATCGGATAGGTCAAAGCTAGCTAGCCTTCTCGTAATGTCTAATGTAATCAGACCTAGCTTGGATGGTCATACACTATGAAGTGAAGACAATGTTATTTATACTTAAATAACATAAAAATATACTTACAGTCTACAACAGAGACCTAATAGTAAATAAATTTTAGATTGAATTATTGCAGCACTTTCAAATTGCAATTACAGTAGACCGAAAAATAAAAATGGAAGAGATTTGAGGTTATGTTGTGTTATGCGAGCGTGGTGGTCTGTCAGCTGGTAGTCTGTCTAAACTCGTCAAAAACGGCTCAAGTAAAAAAAAACAAACAAGGATAACTCGGAAGAGGCTTGTTCACACACTGCAAATGAAGCATTTTAAAATTGACGTCAAAATAACTGAGTTTCGATTAGAACAATAAACTTTTGATAGTTCGGATTTCATTTGGATCCAAAATTCAAAATAGTTAACTACAATCGTACTCGTAACTACATAAAATCTAATACAGTTTTCATATTTTACTCAAGATTCCTTATTGTCACTGAACATATTTATGTAATAGATAACGTCAAGACTTAATACTAGCTGAAAAAAAAACAAATGACTTAAGTTAATTAATTTAAAAGTAATTAAATTTAATATTTAATTAAATTCTTATAAATACTTTTAAAGTTATGTTTGTGAAACAAAAATAATCTGGGCTGTAGTCAAAACGGCCTGCAATATAAAAATATTTTACAATGGCAAACACCCCTATTCGGAAGTCATGTTAAGCCATCGGTCCTTACATTTCCATTGGTCGTTCGTTGTTCGTACTTTGTACCCTTAAACCAGGTCAGTTATGCTAGCCCTCTCCCCCTTCCCAAAGCTACAAAAATATAGACAGCTCCTTGGAACTTAGTGATAAAACTTCGGTTGCCCTTTCAAAAGCAAAACTTTGGTGTTGATAATATGATGTTGATATCTGATAATATGTTGAAATATCTCTGAACTTAAAAGTATATGGTTAAAACATTATTAAATTTAAGTTGCAATCAGATAGTTCAAAAATTTTTTAGAAACTGGGTGAAGGCAACTTTAAGGGCTTAGCCAAGGGGGTTCCGAGCCATCACCCCCGAGCCTTGATAAAAACCCCATGACCGTATGGAAAATAATGTACACGGTTGAATATATTTTGTAAAGGTACAATTCAACTGTACGGTGAATAATACAATTCCCAAATCACAAAACTATGCTATTAATATTATTTTAAAATAAATAATGATACAAAATAAAAGTAATATTAAATTATACAAGAAATGCACGGCGTGAGTAAGCATGACCCTAGCAAGGTAGTCAAACATTGAAAAGCACTGATTTGCAACCTCTTGACCACTCATCCCACCCAAATATGTTAAAGGGAAAACTTTTAGTGTCAGTACAAATAGTTTAAAATGACTATTTTAACGTATTAGCCTTTTCAACCGTGAATCCCTAACAAGATAATCTAATACAAGTGAACCTCTGCATGGTTACACACAAATGTAGTATCATCCTATCAAACAAATTCCATAGTCAAAGGCTATCACAATCTCATACAGTTTAATATGCAACACACTATTCTAATTTGATTTGGATCTGATTGCGCCCTAAAGTAATTAACTATCAGACGAGTTGAAGTTGTATCGTAGAAGTCAGGAAGACTTGAAAGCGAGGGTTAGATTTTAAACATAGATTTTTAGATTTACATACCCACAGCGTCTCAGCAATGCACCCAAGGGACCCAGGGAAGTCGTCAACCCGATGTCCAGAAGGAGAAACTTCACTCACTTCACTCGCGAACACGACACTTCACCACGGCACTGACCACATCACTAATACAAATTCCTGACGATGAATCACAACACAGCATTCTGGGTATTTTCAAAATGTACGCACTTTCGGTAAAAATCGATAGACAAGTGAATTATGGGTAAAAGAGTTACAAAATCTAGCCTTGATTGATTATCACGGGACTTATACTTTCAGCGGAATTTATAATGTAGGTTTGCATTGATGCACAGTTGTACACAAAAGTACGCACGCACGTAATAAATCCTTGACCACTACTGAAGAAATAAATATTCGGTACCGTACCTGAAATAACTCCGAGATAAGATAGAGTTCCAGGAATACGCTCGCGTCTCGCCGGTTGACTCAGAATTAAAAGATAACCAGCTGATATCTTTTGGAAAGTAGAAAAGCAACAGGTGACCAACAGATTATATTGTATTGTTTTACTGTATAAAAGTAATGTTTTATACTTGTATAAACTCGACAATATTTTCGAACAATGCACTTGTTTACATGTTTGCAGCATATTTTAAACTTCAACACTTATTTTATTTATCATTTGCGAGGTATTTTAGGTACATTATTTTAGTTATTTTCAATCTGTGATTTGTAACCATAATACTGTATTGTATAACGTAGCAATATTGTACGGCTTCGAAAATACTGAAATAGAAGGTTTTTAAATAGAGCGTGCCTATTGTACAGCAGTGTCTCGGTAATAATTTACATAATATATAATCAATGTTGATAGTACGCGATTAATCGACCTAGACCATCGAGACGAACGGATGAGTCGATTGTTTATACCGACTCCGACCCATCGTCAACTTCACAGTCTTGAGTATGTGAACAAGGGTTCTCCCTTAAAATAAGATATAAATTATCTGTGACATATCGTGAAAAAGTATTCCATATACAAAGATAAACACACTATAGTTCATGCTGAATAAATCCTGCAGTAGTTTTCTTTTTTATATTAGACTAACTAAAATATGTACAATAAATCATCTTCGTTTCCTTTTAAATATGATTCCTCAATTACGCAATTATGAGTAGGTCTACTATACAAAATTCTGGTACTTTAATACCTACTAATATATATGGGATACAGACACCCCCCGGTACACATAATGAGAGTCGCCTATGAGAGGTGAAAATAGGATAGCAAGTGAAGTATTTAATAGTAGGTGAGATTTATAGCAGTATTGTTGCCAACTACGGCTGCAACTTTTCTTTACTTTAAGACACAAACCCCTCCTAAAGGGTATTTTGAGGTGAAAATGGAATGAAGGGTGAGTGTGTTAAGACGTGTTTTTTTATGGATTATGGGTGTAGTCTTGTTGCAAACTAGGACCGACTGTTCCCCAGTTTTCATTAATTAATAGCCCAATGACCAATGGAATGGACCAACGGCTTAGCGTGACTTCCGAAATATTTAATTGGTCTTTTAAATCATTCTCAGCCAAAAGACTAATGTCAAGGTAGACCTGGTGCTTTTTGTTTTGTTCACCGGGTAAATCAACGGATAACGTGAATTGCCAAAAATACTTAGTTGAAAACCGTGTCGGATAGGTGGTGTCAGTAGTTCACTTTTTACTACGAAGCCGTCTTAATTGCTAGAGTGACACTACTAAACATGCTGCCTCAAGACGTCGTTACACTGATTTTAGATTTTAACACTTTGAATAGAAAATTTCAAGACTGGTTGCTGGAATTTGGAAAATACAGTCTACATACTTGAAGAATTCTGATTTCGTTCTAATATTAATACTTACTTGATATAAAATTTTTATAATACTGTTTGTAAATTTTGAGATTAATACTTTTCTTAAAGAAAATTTAAGAAAGAAGTTGTCTTGTAATTTTACACAGGCAAGACAAAGTTAGTACAGTTGTCAAAGTACTCATTAAACAAGTAAAATGGCTTCGTAAGAGTCTATGATTTATTTATCGAAAAACTTGTTGATTGCTCTGGGCCTCCTTTGTTAAGTTTATTTTGATTTGAGACACTGACCACTCTCAGAGGACATTTTAAGGTGAACATGGGATGAATGGTTAACATGATGAGTCTTTGATGGATGATGATATGTCTTCTTACAAAATATGGCAGACTATTCCCCAGATTGGGTCATTGACTAATGAGCGACCAATGGAATAGAACAACAGCTTAGCGTGACTTCCGGGGAATTGAACCCGAGCAGACCTTGGCTTTCCTTTCCCACCATTGCAGGTCTGACTGTTATGCCAATAAGTGTTTAAATAAATTTAACTTTACAAATAGACAACTTTCTTTAGTTACTTTTTTCAGTAGGTTCTGTACCATCCCTTTTTACATTAAACTGATATTAAAAAATTGTATTGTCTTTATTTTATACAATACACTAACAGAAAGAGGTTTGCAGTAAATTTAAACCAAACACCTCACAAACAAATGCAACAATAAACTAAACGAACAGCTGACAAACACTGCAAATATTTGTATTTTGTAAATCAACATAAGTATGATTTTATTCATGTAAAATTATTTTCTAAAAGTCTTCATCTATTATGCTTTAAAATTCTTGGTTGTTGTAAGTATCTTTAATTATTTATATGAAGTATTTATTTACAGGTTGTAAACGTTAATTATGTTGATACAATTTGTATTTTGGGACAAATATGCAGGTTAAACAATTTTGAAAGCTAAGATTGTTTACTATTAGATTTGTTTACATTGGCAAACACGATTTTAGTAGTGTAGTTGTGGTATTTTAGTCATTGAGGTCACTTTTATTGCTTATGTAAAATTTACAGGCTTTTCATTCTTTGAAAAACTTAAAAAATACACCCAACAATTATATTTTGTTTGGCACAAAATATAACCACCAGAAAAATATCTTAGTCAACATTAGAGTACAGTGATTAAATTTATGTGATAGCAACTCTTTATTTATGGTGTTTTAAAGCTTATAAAACAACAAGAGTGTTTATATAAAATTGAAAACCACAGTTGAGTATAGGTACTACACTAGTCAATTTTACGAGCAAGTTGAATGCGTTAAAAAGTTTTCCGTAGCTCATATCAGAGTAACAACAGACCAAAACACATTCAAACAGACAAGTTTTTTTAGAACTAACAAATATTTAAACATCACTAAAGAATTTGAAAATTAAATAAATAGATATTTAACAAAAACACTATTGACATGTGTTTTTGAAGAGAATACAATTGAATAGTGTGATCTGGCCTAAGAAGCCGAAACATGTCACCCAAATGGTTTCATAAAAAATTAATTTTTAAGAGTGTTTTTTGTTAAAGATTTGACAAATATTTAAACCTTATGATTCCAGATTTACTCTATTGGTGGACACAATGTTGGATATGGGCTATGATGAAATCATTCCCCAAGCTGCAATAGTCATGTTGGCTTTAACATTCATTTATCCGTGTTACGTAAGTATTTTACTTCTTCAAGAATAAGAATGATTTATTTCCATTTTTTACATGAAATACAAAACAAAACTTGTCAGGCTGCCAAAAAATATTAAACTAAAACAACAATACTATTATTGCCTAAATCTTAGAAGGAAATTAGGGCCTCCAAGGAAAATACCTGATAGGTTCCTTAAACTTATGAAAATTCCAAAATCAGCAGTGTTCAGACTTTTATACATAAATAAAAAGTTTGGTTGAATTAGAATTAAAGAAGGTAAAATTTGTTTATTTGTTCTTCTTATTTTTATTTATTTCCGACTGCATGCACCAGTTCAACAAAATGATACTCGCTGCACCTCCCAGACCCCCACTTGGCCTGTAGCCTCGAATTTTGGGGGCATTCGCAACTGTTTGGCCCCTATGATGCAAAATATTGGCTAAGTAAAAGGTCAGATTTCAGATGCCATCTTTTTTGGCAGCCAACTTGTCAGAGCCTTAAAAAAGATTGTTTTCAGATTTTTCAGGAAGGTTTCACACCAAGAGCTTCCAAAAGAGTACTATATGTGGTTGAGGGGGAAGCGTGTTGGGAAGGGCCTAGAGCCCTGAACATTTACTCGTTCAGTCACCACTTAGTCACCTGTACAACCGGCTTTGTAGTATATTAGTATGACGTAGTTGAAAACACATGTTACAAATAGGATTTTGCACAGGAAAGGAATGGTAGATTTTTAACCCCTCTGGAAGATACCCTTTGGACGCCCTTGAATGCAACCCTCACCATTATAACTTTATTTCCGTCCGTACAGTACAGTCAAAGATATTCCTCGTACTTTTACATAAAAAATTTCAAATTAAATTAGGCTTCCGTAAGTTAAAAAAAACACTTTCCAGAACATTGATGGAATGAAGTAATAGACATCTCATATTTGTTATTTCCGAAAATATCAGATGGGTTATTAATGGTTTGATTTAACAAGTATACCTTTTAGCGGCTTAAATTAATGAAACTTTTGATTGTCTTTAGGTAATGATGAGGACTTTGGTCGAATGTTACAAACTTGCAAAAGAAAAACTGAAGAAGGTTGAGAGAAGAACAAAACGATTGAAAGCACAAGAAATGTACCTTTGTCACAAGGTTTGAATTTATTCTATGTTACTATATTGATGTTACCTTGGTTGAGGGCCTGTAGATCCTACAGTGCAGGTTGTAGTCTAAACACGTGTTTCACAGGGCTTGTGCTGCATCATCAGTAGACATCACTATTTACACTGATATTAAACTAAACACTATTAAAACTAAGAAACTTAATTAGAACTATTTACATGGTCCACAGCACTTGTGCACTCCCGTTTAATATTAAGTTTCTTAGTTTTAATAGTGTTTATTTTAATATCAGTGTAAATAGTGACTTATGTGTCTACTGATGATGCAGCACACGCTGAAAACATGTTAACTACAACCTGCAACCTACAGGCCCTCAACCAAGGTAACTGTAATAAAACAAGGTCCTGCAACTGGGAAAATAGATATTTATATTAATGTGCTTCAGCTTACAATACGGAATTTGTGGCACTCTTTTGTTGATATTATATGAAACTTTTGATTTGAGACACCGACCACTCCTAGACAGTATTTTAAGGTGAATATGGGATGAATAGTGAGTGTGTTGAGTGTTTTTGACGGATAATGAAGTGTAGTCTTGTGAAATAATTATTTTCACACTAGTGCTTTTTTTATCGACTAATATATATTTCACGCGAATTACGCAACTAGGTTTGAACGAGTCGTTGAATTATGTTGCTTTGCAGTTACGAGACGAGGTTGAGAACCGATACCGACGAAGCATCATCGCGGCAACATTGAGGACAACCATTGAAGAAGTGAAGGCGGCAGAACTCAGACAGATCCAGGACACCTTCAGCAGAGACGGGGTGCTACAGGAGGCACAGGTCAACAAGGAAACTACAGTAGAGTCTCGCTTATACGTCATAAACGGGCTGGCAAAAGGGTGGATAATCAAAAATGTCAGGGAAACCTGTAGAAAAAGACGTTTAAGTTTTAAATAGGTTACAGTAATGTCGGCTAGAAATATTTTACTATTAAAAAAATGTAAAATATTAGAAAGAGAAGTGAAAGGAGCCCATGTAACACAACACATAACATTCATCATGAAAGCTACTATTTGATTTACTTTTGACTTTTTATATGTGTCTGTCCTGGTTGGAGGACGGATAATACAGAATGTCGGATAAGTGAGATTCTACTGTAATTTAAAATAGATGACTAAAACTATTTCCTCAAAAGTTGCTAAATCTACTTAAAAATGAGTTTAGAAAAAAGTAGCAAGCTAAAAAACTAAATCTACTAGAAAAAGAAGCCAGCTACTTGACAAAGTTTTTTAGCAAACGCTATGTACAAAACGTTTATTTGTGACAACAAAGCGATGATTTCTATTTACTGTTACGCTACTTTTGAGCTAACTTTAGAACGGGTTTTTCAACTTGAGTGAGGAGGTGAACCCAAACTTCCAGTGTTTTGCTGACTTTTGGGCTAAGCTACGACTGTGCCGCGATCTCCGTTCCATGACGCAATGTTTGGCGCACTTTCACTATATCCCTATCTATCACTATTTGAGATGCCGACCACTCTCATGAGGGTATTTTAAGGCAAATATGTGGTGAAGGATGAGTGTGATGAGTGGTAGTAATGAGTTATGAGGTGTAGTCTTGTTACAAACTAAGGCCGACTCTTCCTTAGAATGGGTCATTAATTAATAGCCCAATGACCAATGGAAATACAAGGACCAACGGCTTAACCAGACTTCCGAACCATGCAGGTGATGGTCTGATATGTCTAAACGATGGTGGGAGTTGATGCGGGTATCATCAGTTGATCACTGAGACTATCTGAGCCGCTTTAGACCTATATCATCCTCAAAACCTGACCTCCATGAAGCTGGATAACAGGACCACGCCACAAGTCCCAGTCACTTTACTATTTCGTATCACACGAGAGGCGTTTATATTTATTTTTGGATTATATAATAGTAACTAAAAGTAGTGGGAGGAATTAAGGTGATTCACACTGGATAAACGCCTGATGCTAAAAAGTAACAGTTATTGAAGTAACTAAAAAAAAAGAGCGTTTAAGTAATACGCAACTTTTCAGGCTACTACTCAACGATTGTTGAGGTTTTAGATCAAGAAATGACAACCACTAGCTTTATGATCTTGGATCTCCATCTTTGAGTATCAGCTTAATTACAAGTATTTACTACTTAACTTAAAGCTGTTTATTGACATTTTCTGTTTTTTTTTAATTATTGTTCAGGAATCGAGTATACTGGACCCACTCATGAACAGATTCACTCCAACATTTCAACCACTGCCAAACCAGTTTAACCCTGGGCTGAAGAATTCTGGTAAGCAAATGATTATGTCATGCTAATGAAGCAGTGTGATTCGTTAGTCCTTACACTTAAGAAAGAATCCCTGTTGGAGGAGCTATTTCGCAGTTCATTTATATACACATTAAAGAAAGATTGATATCTAAATAATTCTTTATTAACACCAAAAAATAAAGTTTTGAATTTTAAAAGGTTTTGGCATTTTGTTGCTAGTTATCAAATGTCAAGTTGTTTATAGATTGTTTTTTACATAAAACAACGGTATATAATATAAAGTAATTTAACTCAAACCAATATTTTCAGCTGTTTTTGGAACCCAGGAAAACTTTACTTACGGAATAAATAACTTTATGAAAAGTAAAACTACAATAACTCAGACCAAAACGTAAGTAAACCTAACGTCACTGGGAAATTTTATTATGTTTAATTGTAGTGGTAGAAATCATTCTTGGTAGAACAATAAATGATTTTTTAGCATTGCATAAGTAGGTATTAGTTTCGTCTATTTTAAAACACACCAAACCAAGATATATTTTGTCTTAAATGTTTGAACTTTAGCTACTTTAAAAACATAATTTAAGTATAACTATTGGTAGGTCATATTAGAAAACAAAAACCTTTAACTTAAATTTGCCACTTCAAACCAAACATTAATTAATCAGGTAATTTTCCATGTCTTGCACCTGACTTTACCAAAACAACTGTTTACAAAATTAACTTCAAAACTAGTATGGGCGACAACAACACCTAAAAACTAAGTTTTTAACATAAAGTACACGGATTTGTAACAAGAAGTTTACACCATAAGAAGATATTGGTTTTTGTGCTTTAGGACCAAAACAAACAATTTACCTCAATTAGAACCTGAGGTATGACAGGAAAAAGCTAAGAAAACATGGGGAAAAAGCCTTTTTTGAGTATAAGTTGAGAAGGGCGAAAGTTAAGCGATTTTCGATGTTTGATGATAAATCTATGCATAAATCCCTTTCATTAAAAAAAATGAAGAAAATCTGCCTGATAGAACGGTTGTACTGACTGCCATTAGATTTTCATCAATTCTTTTAATATATAGATTATTATTTCCTACATATTTAATTGGAAACAACAACAGTTAGCCAATAGTTCAATGCAACATTTTAACTAGATGGTGCAAAATAAAATAATCTATCCTAGACCTTGTCCTAGACACTTCTTTATATTTGAGGCTTTTAAAGCGAAAGAACTCAAAAATCCCTCCTACTTTTACTAAATGTGGTAATACATATCAATTTTCAAGCACTTTTGTAGAACCTAGGTTCGTAATATTTAACTGAGCGTTAGTTTAAAATTGGAAATTAAAACTGTGTTGGTATGTTGGCAGGTGCAAGACGGAGGGACAAAAATCAAAAAAATACTATCCTAATGTCCGAAAGAAAAAACACTCACAACACAAATTGAATAAACCGGTTCTTAAGCAAATGATCAAAAGTAGTCTCACTGAGCTAAAGTGTCCTCGAGAAACTAAGGGAAACAGTGATTTCGAGCGTAACGTGCAACAGTCGTATTTCAACCACAAAAGTCAGTTAAAGATGCCAACACTAAAAACCAACAAGAAAAATGAACCTGATCACAGGAGTCTGACATGCCCGGTTCAATCATTCACGGCTATTTCATCAAAAGCAAAACATACTTTCCAGAACTGTAAGCAATCGTTTTCTGATTTCAATATTGGAAATGTGAAAGAGAACGATAAAAAACTTTACATTAAAAAGAGATACCAGCACAGCTGCTCCAACCAACTCAGTTTTAACCCAATTTTACATGATTCAAAAATAAATCCAACCTATAAAGACACAGATCAATTTCTGAATGTAAAGATGAATCTTGTACAGTCTAACGGAAAATGTAATCAATCCCTTTACGAAGTAAGAAGTGAAACCAGCTGTGGTATTCAAGTTGACTTGGTCAGATCTAAGCAAGACTTTAAGGAGTTTGTTTCTGAAAAACTTATCGTCAAGTCGGGGAAAAACAAAACCGTCATGATTCAGAACATAATCGAAGAGATGTTAAAGCCAGTGAATTTCAAAAGATGCCATATTTGTATAAACTCCAACTTTGTTGGATTCGGTAAGTTGAGTACAAGAGCGTTTAAAATAGTAGTAAAACTAAAAAAAGCCATTGTACTTTTAAAGTTTAACTTGTATTTTATAACCAAACGAAGGAAAGGCAGTTCTCGAAATTTGTATTTGAAATCAAAACTCAAAGGGAATGCTGTTAAAACCCAATGGATGAAAAAAGTTCTAACTCACTTATAACACGTTACAATTATATTAACGAAAAGTTTCATAAAAAGAGAAACAATTTACTTACATACAATATCAGGCAAAAGGATAACACATATGATTCAAACTTTGAGAAATCAATGGAAGTAGAACAACTTGCAGAGGGTGATTTCAATTCTGTAAATCAAGCGAGAATGATGTCACTGAAACAATTGCTTTTCAATCAAAGTCAGGAGAAAGATGACATTCAAGCTACTCTCAACTCCTATACTGAAGAAGAAATCAACAAAGCTATACTGAAACAATGTATCGGGTTGAGTAAAGATGGCTTTATGGATGCTGTAACATTTCGCGAACACATCCCGGAAATCATGTACTACTTGAAAAATGAAAGAACGCTTTCAACAATACTTGAAGAACCGTCAGAAGAATCAAATGAATTGTATCATAAAAGTACAAAAGCGACTGAAAGTACAAAAGCGTCAATGATAAATAAATCGGTGGAAGAAAAATGTTCGGAAAAAGACAATGATCCTCCTGATCTAGAAATTGTTACATGCAAGATTTCAAATGTTTCAAACGATAGAGAAAGTGTTATAACCCTTTTCGATGAGAACGAAGCGTTTGATTTGATAAGCTCTTCTGAAGAACAGATGCTAGGCTCTGAACATTCAGTTACAAGTGATCAAGAGGTATTTACTGACAATCCTCCTGTCAAAGACTTTACTGTGCGGCTAACCAGTAGCAAGAGAAACATGCTGCTGTATCTAGAAGACAAAAAACTACTCTCGTTGGGGAAGTTTTCCGGGAATAACACTCTCGATTTGCTTGAGACTCCTGATAAAGTTCCGAATTGTTCACTGAATTCAGAAAGAAGGACACTTTTAAGCGAAACAAACCATCTGGATTTGCAAGCACTTTTTCAAAATAAGGAATCATTATTCGAACAGGAGGAAATGCAGATTGCAAAATCACAATCTGACATTCCTAATGTTTTCTTTTCGCAAAGCACGCCAGAAAACTTTAACGATTTTTCACATTTCAACAATGATTGCTTGAAACCCCTCAAACTATTGTTTGATATGAAAAGGCTGAGTGAAAAATGTATTGATACACCAATCAATAGATTTTTGTTAGCTGTTGAAACGCAGGATGATCGGAACGGTTGTTCAAGACCTATTGAAAATCCCAAATTGGAAATGGGTCTTGGGAACTCCAACAATCAGATTGAATTCCCCAAAGTGAAGAAAAGCGACTCCATAGTATATTGTGATGATGCGAAGGAAGAGAATGAAGTATATGTGGAGAGAATACACGCTGGAAGTTCCGTGTATATGAGCAAGACTTTGATAATCAGAAAAGATGAATTTCACAACGGAAATCTAAGCAATGAAATTCCAACTATTGCTGTTGAGGGAGTACTAATTGGTACTATACTGGATGAAATGGGAATTTTTGAACAACATT
This sequence comes from Matsumurasca onukii, assembly GCA_018831715.1. NCBI lineage: Eukaryota > Metazoa > Arthropoda > Insecta > Hemiptera > Cicadellidae > Matsumurasca > Matsumurasca onukii. Next base: position 45,760,903 of record CM032063.1, on the reverse strand, counting down.
TTCCTAACTTACTTGAAAATGTGGAAAACTTTGAAGAAAATAATAACGTTTTAGAAGTAGAGAACTGCCAAAACAGTGAAGACAACGAGAAAATAAAAAGTGTACTCGATGGCTAACAAATAAAACCTCTTAGACCTTATGTATTTCTTTAGTGGAACCAAAAATATTAAACTCTACCATTGAAATAAGTTGACATGAAACAATTCCTTTTAAAACTTATTAGGTAGGTACATAAAACCAACTAAATAAAATTTAACATAGAAATCGATGAACTTTTCCGCCGGTTATTGTTTTTATAACTTCACAACGTTTCGAGAGGTATGAAGACTCCTCTAGTTATCAAGTGAAACTTAGCCTAAATCATATTCTAATCCTAAAAACTAGTACACTTTACTACAGAAAGTGTGGTACGAGGGCAAAATATAATGTATGGTTAAAATATGTTATGGTTCAATAAGTAAAGGGTCAAAGTTTAACATGGTTTGTTCTACAACTAAGACTTTTCCTATTTTGCAACATAAGCCCCTGCTACCTTTACACGCCCCTCCCATCGCTGTACCAGCTTTTATGTGCCAACAGCAAAGAATTCAGTATTTTTCAAAAAAACAGATTTTTGGCTTTGCTAATCTCTCTCCTCGCAGATCTTTTTTCAGTGGCACAAACAAATGAAAATCACATGGGGCCAGATCAGGACTGTATTGAAGATGGGGTTAAAATTTCCCAGTTCAAACTTCCAATGGTATCCAGTGTTTCGAGAGCTTCAACGTGGGCGTTCCTTGTCATCAAAGGAACACCCTTAACTCTGCAGTCAGGACCCAACATGCACATGTTTTCCCATAATTTAGCTTATCATGGATAGACATGGATACATTTTGCACAGTCCAACACTTACATTTAAGATTTTAGCTATATGATTCACAATAACTCTTCAATCTCCTTGAATAAGCAAGACAATGCTGTTTTTCAACAACGCATTTGACACCTGTACCGGCCTGCCAAAATCACTACCGGCACGCTTCAAATCACTCACATTGATTTGCCGAATTTTGTACCGGTCCATCCACTTATAAAGGTTTGCACGGTTCATACAACTTTTCCCGTATTGTTTCATTAACCTTGGGTAGATTTCTGATGGTTTTGCTCCTTCAGAAAACCAATCCTGATGTCTTGTTCTAGATGCAATCTCCCACAGGACTCGCCATTTTAAACACATTGGAAATGGGGAAAAACATTCAATAATGACAATACAACTGGTTTAATATGTTCACAGGGATGCCTACTAACGTTGTTGATAGCTATTAAATCAAATAGTCGACTATCTATGAGGCTAGGGTAGTTTGTCTCTTTACTTATTGAATGTCCTCGTACTTTCTGTAGAATAAGATTTAGGCTAAGTTTTACTTGAAAACAGGAGGAGTTTTTCAATTTTCATACCTCTTGAAAGGTTGTAGTTTTTAAATTTTAACACAATAACTGGTAGTTAAGTCCATTGATTTCTTTTATTGTAATAACACCGGCACAATGAGTTTTCAATAACTAAAACTGTAATGTGGATTAAGGGCGGTTAGGAATAGGTAGTAAAGGAATTTATTAATGGTAAAAAACAATTATCCTCGCAAAACCTTTTGAGCACTTTTAACCTTTTTAAACTTAGAATAATGATTCACCTTTTAAAGTTGTCATAAAACCGATGTCAAACATTTAAATAAAATCCATTTTGCAATAAAAAATCAGTCAACACCAGTTTAGAATAGTATAATTTCTCTGTAAACAACCACACTTAGGTTTCCACAGACGAATCTAATTGGAAATTATTGTTTTAGGAGATCCATGCTTACAACAACCCGGCAAGAAAAACTCAAGCGGCCAAATCACAAACAACAAATTGTGTACCACTTCAAAATTTACTTACATGGCCAACATTAACGGAAAACTATTTATTCACTTTTCAATATTGTTACTTGTAATTCAAATGATTTATCAGCATGTATTAACTTAATATTCAACAAACATGATAAAATTGAATTTCAGTGTTTTCTTGGGGTTTTCAGAGGAGTTAACCTGATAGGATTTGGGGAGACGCTTCCTTTTAATACTAACAATATTACCGTTACCAAAAGGAATAGAAAGGAGAGCAGGCTTACCTGAATTAAGTAGAAATTGGGAAGGTTGATGGTGAGAGAAAGAGATGAACAGGAAAGCAGGATAGGACACACTGGAACAAGAAGATAGAAAAGGGAAAATGGTTTGGTCCACACATTTTGTCTTCAAATTTCTTCAGAAATATGCTATCAAAAAGGAATAGAAAGGAGAGCAGTTTCACCTGGATAAAGTAGAAACACATAGGAGAACATAGACTGTCAAATTTTCAGCCCTACTAGGGCCTTTGTCAAGACAAAAAGAGATAACTTGAAAGAGTAAAGAGCCTAAATCTTTTTGTCTAAACAAAGGCCCTAGTAGGGCTGGATATTTGACAGTCTATGTTCTCTTATGTGTTTCTACTTTATACAGGTCAGTTTGCTCTCCTTTCTATTCCTTTTTGATAGCATATCCTGGCCTAGTTCCCTATCTCCTAAATCTTTCTTTAGAAATAGATCACCTATTTACTATTTAGTGTTTATACAAATTAAGATCTATAATGGTGATTTTAGGTTAAATGTTGGAAATAGGGCTGGGAAATGCTATCAAAAATTTCCCATGGATATTGGATAGTAGGTCCAGGATGTGCTATCTATCGAAAGGAATAGAAAAGAGAGGAGACTCACCTGGATAAAGAAGAACACAAACTGTCAGAATATATATTTCTATTTTGTCTAGGTGAGCCTGCTCTTTTTCTATTCCTTTCGATAGATAGCACATCCTGGCCTACTATCCAAATCCTAAATTTAAAATTACCATCACATGTAGAAATTGTTTGACAAATCCTACCACGGATTCTCAAGAAAAAATTAACACAAACTATATGCTAAAACTAGAGTTTATTGTCGGTTTACAATCAGGCATGATGTAGGCTATGTTGTCGAGTATCTTGGAGAGGGTTTCCGGGGGACAGCCGCTGTTGATCTGGGGGACTTGCTGTGTGAGGCAGAGCAATGGGCCGGGCGCACACAGGAGAGAGTCAAGCAGCACGGACAGACTGCCTGAGACGGCTATCTGGCCCTGTAACACACCAAGCTTTAATACGCAGGCACGGTTATCGTGTCTTTACTATTTTTTAAGAATTTTGTTGGATTTTTGTTTTTCTTATTAATTGAAAGACTTATTAGGAAAATAAGACAGTGTCTACTCAACAGTGAATTCAGTCTACCGAGAAAAACAAGGAACATGAAATCCGGCATAAATCCAGATAGAAAGTGATAAGCTACCTTTCGATATAAAATATGTATTGCAAATTGGTAAAGTTAAATCCTCTTTCAAGGAATACTATGATTCATTTGAAGGACTAAATAGATTAGAAGTATCCAAAATTTATCCAAGGATACTTATATCCTCTACATTTCTTCAATTGTATTCCAAAATTTCAACATTGTTCGGAGGTACAGTAAACTCCCGCTAGAGCGGATCGAGATCATTCAGACTGTTTGTTTAAAGTTTGATGTTGACGATGGGAGGATTTCAGAGTTTAAACTACTATCACGGACATTTTTCATTGTGAGAGAGCAAGATGATCACTGATTATCTGATTTCTTGTCACTGATTATCTTGCTCACCAACGATGAAAAATATCCGCGATAATAGTTTAAACTCTGATAATTCAGACACACAAAAATAAATGTGGAAAACCTCACGATTTTTTGACCTTTTTGATAACTAACGACATATTCATTTTGCTTTGCACTATAGTTAAAAACTGATGTGTATATTTATCTGATGAATAGTAAATACTGACATCCCAGCTGGTAAGAAAGCAAAGGAACTTGAACCAGGTTGAAAGGCATTCTCGGAAGACAGTGCTGGAGGGAGCAGGAAAGGTAGGTAAGGTACTCTAGTGTATACGAGAGGTGAACAGGCCCTTACTCTTACTTCATGCTCCTTGAGTCGCTCTCCGATGATGGTGAGCGACTCGCCGAGCAGACGCAGGTGTGCGGACACGTCGATGGGCTGCGTCCCGACCACCTTGTACAGACCGGGTCCGATCACCGGCTCGGCTACCAGCACGCCTCTGCCGCCCCTGCACACAACACGTACTTGTCACCTTCACGCCTCACTAAATCACTATTTGAGATGCCGACCACTCTCATGAGGGTATTTTAAGGCAAATATGTGGTGAAGGATAAGTGTGATGAGTGTTAGTAATGAGTTATGAGGTGTAGTCTTGTTACAAACTAAGGCGGACTCTTCCTTAGAATGGGTCATTAATTAATAGCCCAATGACCAATGGAAATACAAGGACCAACGGCTTAACGTGACTTCCGAACCACGCAGGTGATGGTCTGATATGTCTAAACGATGGTGGGAGTTGATGCGGGTATCATCAGATGATCACTGAGACTATCTGAGCCGCTTTAGACCTATATCATCCTCAAAACCTGACCTCCATGAAGCTGGATTACAGGACCACGCCACGAGTCCAAGTCAGTAATCAGCAGAGGTGTGATGTTGTACTGCGACTGTAGTTCCCTTGGTATACTCAAACTTTTTCAGCGGTGAATAAAATACAAACAATGTACTTCACTCGTAAAATTACACAATGCTTTTGGATTGGTATAGATTAAGTTTTACATCAATTGAACATAAATAGTAAAAAATTTGTATACAATATACACAAATTGACAAACTATATTACAACACTAAAAAAAAAAAACAAAACACTGTGAAATTTATTGTCTACTAAAATCTGTCCAGTAATACCTTGAGCGTATTTACTCTCTCCTGTGTGCGCTCGGCCCATGGCTCTGCCTCACAGCAAGTCCCCAGATCAACAGTGGCTGTTATGTTATAAGAACTCGAGGGTTGTGCTACTTCCAACACAATTCTTGGATATTAACAGAAGTAATTAAACCCCCATTTTATTTATAATTAGATCTTAGAAAAGGCCATTGAAACCTGACAACTTCCAAAGTAGGTTAGGTTTAAGTCCTTCTTGAGTATTTTTGGACGTTTCTCAACTTCCGGATCACTGACCTCTGACTAACAAGGCACGAGACTGACAGTGAAAATGTGTGGTTATGTGTCTCTGTGTGTGGGGAGGGTGATGCTCCAGAAGTTAGAGGAAGACCACTGTGTAAAGGTCAATTTTCTGTTGTTTCTTGGGATGAATGACCCAGTTAACCTCATCACACATGAACACTGTTCGCAAGCACAGTTCCTTATTTATTGCACCTCAGAGTGTACTGTGACTGTTTTGCTTTCAATGTCTTTATTACGCTTTGTTTTACAACTTAAATTTTGATAAGAATTTAAAACCTTCAAAACTACTACTTTATGGAAAATATATTTGTAGTTTTTTAATAATCCGGGTATTAAGCTTAATTAAGGTTTAGTTCATTTCTATACAACTCCCTAAAACAAAATAATTGTGACTGACTGACTTGTAGTTAGGAAGGTCGGTGGGGGACACAGGCACGGTTCCTCCGACGGAGGGCTGTCCCAGCTGCAACACTCCGGCCCCCGCCGCCCCGCCCTTGTTGATGAACTTGCGTGCCGGGGGCGACCGCTTCTTGGGTGAACTCTGCAGTGCCGACGCCGGCTTGTCCTCCTTGCCGCTCCCGGGGCCTCCCTTGTTAGCCAGCCGCTTCGCTCTCCTCTTCCAGATCTGCCACACATTCAAGACAAACAGTCTAGGTTAACCCTCCAAGTTGTCACTGTATATTTTGTAATGCTGTGTCGTATTTAGGTCGTACCATTTACAGCTGCTTTTATGCGATTTCTCTGTTCATCCATTGTTGTTGGCTCGGGGCACATACTCTAAATAAATATTTTATTTCATAAACAACATACAGTTGCATTGAAAACTAACTACCAACTCATTCATTTGTATTCTCCTACTTAAGCAGTTGTAGGCTGACAGCTATATCTCACTAGGTCCCGATTGATGTACCAAGAACTAATCTAGACTATAGAAAGAGTCCTCGGTCAAAACTGCTTTCAGACGGGATTCGAACGCCTGTGACTCGTTGACTAAACAGGCTCTGTAACCACAGTCCTGTAGTTTTCCTTGTTTAATAAGTATATGTCTATGGAATTGCATCTGGTTTTGAAGAAAACATAAGTTTTAAGAATGTAGAGACAGGACAGTCTCAACAGATTAAGACTTTTGAATACTAGTCATGACTCTCCATTGGATTTTTGCAATGGTCCGAACTGCTTTTTTTAAGAATGAAGATTCTGAAAAGCTGTGATTTTGTGCAACCTCTCCACAAAGCCATTCTGTAGGAGAGGTGTGGGTAGATTACTTCTTAGTGCGGCGTCATCAGTACCTGATTAGGGCAGTATTTGGATAGTTCCCTCAGTACATAAATGCTTGAAGCTACCTTGGGCGCATAGACTGTCTACATGGCGATTCAAGCCAACTCTCTGTCGAGGTGTATTCCTAAGGATTTAGTTGTGTAGACTTCTTCGATCTCAGTCTCATCCAACATAACAATTAAACTATGATGTAAGTCAATATCTTTAAAAAAATTGAACAAAATTTTATTGTGTTGGATTTAGCAAGAGGTTGAGCTTATTAAAATGTTGGATACAAATACTGAGTCTTTAAAAAACCCCACAAGAAAAAGTAGACCAACAACAATAGAGAAACAGGGTAATCGAGATAAGAGCAGCTGTAGAGACCATACTGAACATCTATAAAAAGGTACAAACAGCATAGTTGAGTTCTCCTTTCAACCCATAAAACTAGGTTTTTATATATATTTAAGATTTTTGTTTATAGGCGTAACAAATCAGGTGACTCTTTTTAATACACCCTAGACCATGAAATGAGTTCTTTGATTCGTTTATTTTAGAAGATGATTAAAACTTACATATTTCTCATTGTAAGGGACAGTTGCCCACAGCTCCCCTAGTTTTTTACTGGTCTGTGAGAAATCTGAAACAGGGACAAAAAATTAGCTGAAACAAACCTAAACGCATTGACAGAGTGAAAACATAACAAATAAAATTTCACTCAATCTTCAGGATTATAGGTAACGCTAGGCAAAGGTCGAGGTTGAGTGGTAGAGAGGACTTTGTAGTCCTAACTTCTCCTCGTTAAACAAGACAAACTTTACCTTTTTATACTATCAAAAAGGAACAGAAAGGAGAGGCAAGCTTGCCTGGATAAGGTAGAAACACATAGGAGAACACAAACTGAAAAAATCTCAGAAGTGCCGCAAATTTGACAGTTTGTGTTCTCTATTGTGTTTCTACTTTATCCAGGTGAGCCTGCCTCTCCTTTCTATTCCTTTATGACAGCATATCCTGGCCTAGTGCCCTAGTTCCTAAATCTGATCTTCAAGGTTAGTGAAGTGTATAGTGGTGACTGTAGAAGCTCATAAGTTTAAATAACATTTCTTCATTTAATTTACCCATTCTACTACTTGTTCTACCCACTTGAACTAATTATTATCTTACTATTTAAATAGAAAATTTTGGGTAGGAAAAAACATATACAAATATTAAAATTAAGTGGAATGGATCTTTGGTACAATTTTGACTGTTGGTTTGATTATCACCTTGACGAGCTAGAAAACGCTGCTCGCCACCTCCTTAGATTCAATCAAAGATCATGTTATGGTAGGTAGATTGGGTATAAATGCCACATGACTGAGGCAAGAAAACCAACATAGTTGCGGCAGCTCAAGCACAAATAGCGCTGCCTTCTCTTGCTGTCTTTCTTCCCCTTGGCTCCACATGCTCGAGTTTGTCCGATGACAATGACTTAAATATGACCAAATCGTGCGATTTTCAAGAACGAACAAGCTTCCGCAAGCATCAGTGGCTCTACTTGAGACTCTTAAAGGAATTCCCTTGCAGCGTTATCTGTGCTTTGGCTGCTAAACTAAGTTGATTTTCCTGCCTCAGCCATTAGGCTATCTACCCACCATAACATAATCTTTGATTCAATGAAGCAATTTTCTCTCCAGTTATCCTCAATGGGTTATCGCAGCTCCTGTTCCTAGCATAGGTTCAAAGACTAGCAATTACTAGCTAAGTTACTATAGAGTGCTTGGGTGAAAAAACACTATACAAAAAATGTTAGCAATTAACGAAGACATTACCTAGTTCAGGATTGCCTCTCATTAATTCTTGACGTATTTCTTTTGCCCACAACATGTATGCAGTGAATCTTGTTTTCTGAAATCATAGGAAAAATCAGACAATATAAATTTGTATTACTTCAACACATTTTTATTTTAAACACTTTTTTACATGTCAGGTTTTGTTTTGATCTTTTAAATAGTTTAGGATAACAATGATCAACTTTGTTCAATGATAAACTACACAACACATCAATCACACCAGTAACATAGATAGAAGGGAAATGTAAAGCAACTCATTCAGATATTATTTTGTTTCAACCTTTTGAGAACATAAAAATGGCAAAATAATATGTCAAGCATACTGTCGGCTTCACAATTAGTCAGTCTATCCAACAAAGTATAATTTGCACACATGGTTTCCCTTGCCTACAACGGAAGTTAATATCTGAACAGTCCTCGTAGTTTTTACAGTACCGGGTGATTACAAATAAAATAGACAGTTTGGATGGCTTGTAGAAAATTTATTATTTAAAAGTTTAGATCATTACTTACATGACTATATAGATGAATTCATCAAGTTTTTATTGAAAATATTAACAGATGTTCGATGTGTGCACCATTTGCAACACGACAGATATCAACACGGTAGACGAATTCTGACCACACACTGCTAAGCATCCACGGTCAATTATAGCAAGAGCATTTGTGATTCGTTGTTTAGGATCATCGGTAACAAAAGGAAGCGGTGGTACGAAAACTCTGTTTTTAGCATAGCCCTACAAGAAATAGTCACAGGGCGTTAGGTCAGAACTAAGAGGTGGCCACGGCTGAAACACGTTTTCCTCACTTGCACGGCCGATCCATCGTCTAGGAAGATGTTGGTCAGATGCGTTCTGACGTCTGAGTGACAGTAAGACAGAGCTCCATTTTTGTACCAACATAAACTTTAAGAAATTCCCACACACCTATATAGCTTACTATGTTGAAATACACCAGTTTTATTTTGTAGAGGCTATTGAAGTTGTCTATTTCATTTGTAATCAGCCGGTATAACTCTTATAGACACTCACCCCTTTGTCCTTCCTCTGAGCCTTTGTTCTGCCGACAATTCGTCCATCTTTGATTATCAACTTCTTCTTCGACGACTTCTCCAGCATATACAATGATTGAGCCTAAAAATTATTAACTATTGAAATACTGTGAAATTGATAATAAACAAAGCAATTTCAGGTCACTACATTTGCTTTGTTGTACTGAGTGCTAATTTAAAACATAAAAATGGAAAACATTTATCAATTTTCTATGAATAAATGCATTAATGAAATTGTGCTTTATTGCATATTGCCATGCAATATTTTCTTTAATATCTTCACACTTGCAAATTTCCTTTAAAAAACGAGATATTCATGCCATCAACATGGTAAGACCCCAAACCATGACATGAGCACCCTAGATCAGAACAAATTGATTTTAAGCACATATATAATAAAATAAGTTGTCTACTGTTATATTTACCCTCCTCTCTAAACAAACACATTATTTGTCAGATTTTCATAAGATTTGGTACAATTACCTTGTTGTAAATATCTCTTGTCAAGTTTGTTATACAACAAAATCAAAATACCAGAAACCCCCTGAAGGAGAAGGTCCCAAAAAAACTTCACTTCGCTCTGGCGCTTAGCTGAGACTCCACCTGGTTAGTCTTAAGAAAGTACTTTACAAAAGAATTTCACAATAACAAAATGTAAAGGAGTATAAAGTGAACAAATAACATACATTTTCTGTTACCTGTGGAGGCTGAGGAAAGCATGAAAACAAGCAAACAACTATTAACAACATTAAACAGTAGTATTCTGCTGAAATCATTTACAATATTGATTTGTTACTCAACCAGAAATTACAGTAGAGTCTCACTTGTCTGTCATTTACTTATCCGACATTCTGTATCATTCGTCATACAACCATGACAAAACATGTAAAAAGTCTACAGAAAATCATGTATTTGCTTTCATGGTGAATGTTATATGTTGTTTTAAATGGGTTTCACTCACTTTTCAGCCATATATTTTCATTTTGTTCGGTAGTAGAATGTTTTTATTAATTGGAAAGTGACATTATTATAACCTTTTTTAAACTTCAATGGCTATTTACTAAAGGTTTCTTTGTTATCTGACATTTTTGGCCCTTATGCCTGCTCGTTCATGCTGGATAAACGAGACTCTACTATGCTAACATAATATTCACTAGGCTACAGTATTTCCATAGATATGTGAGGGTCAGTAATCTAAAATTTCTTATGACACCCCATCAAGAACCTCTTCATTGTGAAGGTTTAAAAGACAATGCAAACCACAGGCCTATCCTAAAAGGTTTTTGGAGCTCTGTTCTAAAAATCAGCCCAAAATGTGTACAAATGTTCATCCAGATTAATGTAATGGCTGCCTAGGGCAAGATATATAAAACCTATAGTATAATCGGACACCCTGTATAGAGCACCTGGGAGGAAGCACCGTGGTCGGGACTCTCTGCGTTGATGCGCTGGAAGCCCTCAGTGACCGAAGAGCCGTCAGGGTCAGTGTTGTCCATCACGAGATGCTCGTCCAGGTCTTCGTCGTCCACCTCGCTACCTGCAAGCCAAGTTGGAAACTCTAAGTTAGAAAGTATAACTATGCATTTTGTTTGAAGAACAATACATTTTTTAACACTTTGCAGACGCACCAAAGTGCTCAAGCATTTGTCAAACAAACATTCTTCCCTCCCGCAATGGACTACACTAATGCACCAGTACTACAATAGCCACGCGTAGGAGAGAATCTCGTAAATGCAACTTAAATGGCTCCGTTCTCCTGCTGCGCACCAAGCTCTGAGGTCTAGTGGTTTCGGTGTCTGCCCTGATCAATCGCAAACACAGTAAGCAGGTTCGATTCTCACCCCAATATGTGAAATCAAAGATTATGTTATGGTAGGTAGATTGCGCACAGATGTCACATGGCCTAGGCAGAAAATCAACATATTTCAGCAGCCGAGCACAGATGCTGAGGGAATTATTTTAATTAAGTCTCGAGTAGAGCCACTTTCGAACGGGCAAGTTTGTTCGTTCTTGAAAATTGCATGACTTGGTCACATTTAAGTCGAATCAACATCGGACAAACTCGAGCATGAGGAGCCGAGGACGGAGAAAGACGGCGGCTCTATCTGTGCTCGGTCTGCCCCAACTATGTTGACGTCTATGCCCAATCTACCTACCATAAAATAGACTTAGGTAAAATGCTACAAGGTACTAGTGCGATGTCTTTGACATTCCCTAACCCGGGAGCAGGGCTGCCGCTGGAGGTCACTGATGGGGAGATTGCCTGTTATATTGATGATGGCAGAGCAGCATTTTTAGCTTAAGGAGGCGATAATTCCTGCACTTACCACTATTAGACAGCTGCCAAGAACATTTCAAAAACTTAAAAGTTCTGACAGTGGTTTCATTATACATCTGTGAAACTATCATGCATGCAGTCAGCACCCAGCAACCAAGACACCACAATTTACACCACCACAACACTAGACACGCTACAGACTTCTCCCTGCTACCTCACATCTTAGCCTTTTGAAAACGAAACCATCCTAAAACACACCTGACAAAAAGTAATAATAATAATAATAAGTATTTTCATCGTCTTGGTCTTACCTAAAGAGTCCAGGCTAGAGTCATTGGGGTGGAACATGCCCATTTCCGAGTCAGATTCTGAATATGGGGCCTCCTCTTTCATCGGGAAACCTGTTGCCACTGGCACTGAACTTTCATGATCTTCCTAAAATAAATTATGGAACACAATTAAATTTGTAAAATTATCGAGAGCTAGCTTCTTTACAAAAACTGTTTCCATCCGGAATGTTTGAACAAAACCGTTTTAAAAAGAGACTAATTATATTGTAATTTTAAAGCTCAATTTTCTCCACGACATTAACTTTACATTCCTTTATGAAACTCTCTACCAAAGGAGTACTAAACGTAAGAATGGCATTTGCAAAGAGCACAATTAAACAGTAGACATGTTCTCACCTCTTCCGAAGGAACTTCCATTTTAACTGTCTTCTTCGATGCAATAGCTGGTTTACCTGTAGACAACACATTGTATTAAATTTGATTTATATTCTGAGGCTAAATATAACCGGAATATTCTTTAATTTTGAAATGCTTTGTTTGGTTTTTGCTACTTAAATTTTAGGCAGTGCTGGATTCTCGGCAATTAGTCCTATGCAGGAGCAACAAATTCCTAGCAAAATTAGATGATTTGACATCATTTTCATGAAGAACTTTAAGGTGCAGGTGCTCCTGAGTCAAAGACAAAAGTGCTACAGAACCAAAATCCTCATGATATGCAGTTCAGCCAAGCCTATAACTCAATTAGCCTGAAATGTTACTCAGTTAGTGATACCTAGACATAAACCATATATTCATATATTTTGTCTAACATAAACCATACTTACTGGGAGAAAATGCATCCTTATCCTTCTTCCTATGGTAAGGGCGATCTTCTTCCAAAGACTCGAAATCTGTCAACTTTGAGGACTTCTTACGCACTCGTCCAGATCGGGACACACCTGTGACTGTGAATTGAATTCAAGTTGAAATCATTCCGTATTAAACTTAGCAGTCAAATGTTTGCAATCAACTGTAATATCCTTTATAAGTGGAGAATTTACCTTGACTAAATTTTGATGGTTAATACAGTTTAAATGATAGGATTCACTTTACAAGTTTCACAATAACTGGTGTTTTGTAATTATTCTTAATCCTGAAAATCCCTTAATATAATTATATTCAGAATAGATCAAACTGATGGCAGCATATTTAACATGTTACAATTAGCTGTTTTCAAAAATAAAAATGTTGATACAAATTGGCTAAGACTGTGCCTTTGTGTGCACCAGTAAGCCTAGTGACTAGTGCTCTGGAGTATCCAGCCTTTATTAATTGTAATGCTTGGTGCCCAAGCAAGTTGTTGAGGACCCTCCTGACCTAAGGCCGGCAGCGGCAATGGGTACAAATCAACAGGTGGGTCTATTTTAGTGAATAAAAGCTTAAACAAAGTATTAAATAACCAATTTGATATTTCGATGGGATAGTGAGATAACAGTATTAGAATAACTTCAGCTAGGCCTATTTCCATCCTAACTCAGTCATTATTGGGCTTAAGATAGCATTAAAAATAAGGTTTGAAATTTGCAAAAATGGCCTATGACTACTCAGCGTCCAGTAAGTTTGTATGATGATAATCGTACTTACATCCTTCCATATTCTAAGCTCGTAAAGGTATTCCGGACTAATCTAAAGATGCATAAAATTCTAGAGGAATAATATAAGAGTCTTTTTATTGCAGAACTTTTAGTAATATTACAAACGTAAACAATTAATCGTACAATCCATTTTCAGTGGCATTATCCTCTTAAATTGTCCAAAACAAGTTAAACAACAACAAAAAACAAGCGTTCTCAACAAAAGCAAATTCGACAGTAAAAAGTAATTCTCCGCAGATTATCTAGATCGGTACAAATACAACGAGCTCCCCCAAGCTTGTATAACGAGCTCCCCCTTTCCAAGCAAAGCGGTCTTTTGCCGCTTTCTTTGAAATAATAAAATATTGCTAATATTGGAATATTTCGTTCTAGAATGGAAGTTATTTTGAATAAACAATCTTTGATGTCTTTGATAACTTTTCTATGAAATGGACAGTATCAAATTTGTTAATAACGTATTTATCTTCCAACATTCCTTTTAACTTCTTCACATTTGTTGAGTTTGGAGGAATTTTTGACAATTTTTTAGAGTTGTTTATGATTACTATTCTAAGAATCCTTTAAAATGAGTTATGAAATATAATCATTGACGAAAACCTTTCATGGAGGTAATTATCAGTGTAAAAAGCTTAATGCAGCCTGTACGTTATTAAAAGAATTAAATGCACAATTGACTTGGCAACATCCCTTACTGCCTATCATGCTTTGTACGAGTAAAACCTGTGGTATGGAATCGTAATTTTACCCTGACAAATATCAAATATGGAACGTGTGCTGATCCATCAGAAACAAGCTACAGTATCACGATTCTAGAGGAAATCTCCAACAAATGCAGTCTTGTAGGAAAACATTTAAAGAGTTGAAAATTTTAGCTGCAATAAAACTCTTCATCCTAGAAGCAGTAATGTATATGCACAACCGATCACCAGAGGAAGCAACAACTAGAATGTTATGCCATAATTACAACTCAGAAAACGCTTTAAACTACCCTATTCCAGTTCACCACCTTGCGGCCACTGACCAGAAGCCAATTTATGCAGGTACAAAGCTCTGGAATAGTCTGCCTAATGAACTGAAGACCACAAAAAGAAATGTTTAGAAATAAGATTTAAAATGTGGCTTCAAGAAAATCCATTTCTTATGGCGGAATTTTAAACAAGAAACACAGTATTTTTTTGTTTCATAATACATTAATTGAAGTGTATTATGAAACAAAAACTGATGAACAGTTGATAATCATTAAGTCATTAATTAGTATTTAAATTCAGTTCTTATTGTGTGTATTCTAATATCATTGTACCATTAACTATTACACCTGTCTAATGTGAGTCGTTATTTAGAAGTCATTATAGCAGGTCATTCTTCCAAAATCATTAGTGAGTCATTCTTTCTTAAAGTACATATAACAACTTGCAATATCGCAATACTGCAAATCATAGGAGATCAAATTTTTAATCTTATCGATGAGCCTTTTACAGTGATTTGTAAACTGTGAAGTTTGTAGTTGGGAATAAAAGTTTGTGCTTTTGAAAGTGACTTTTATTCGTACTGTATATGGTCCTTAGCGATAAATATTAAATTATAATTGTTAGTGAGATAAAAATATGTTCAATATCAATGTATCATTATCCACTACACATGTCTTAAAATGTTATAATTTAATTTAGAACCACTTTTGAAACAGATTACCCAATGTTTATACCTTAGCTAAAACCCACAGCGCTTTCTTTCTGAAAACAAAAGAAACTCTCAACAGTAAAAGCTCTGTTAAAAATTACAGTATAACAAAAATTACCAAATCAACTCAGGGTACAAAAAACTAATGTATATTTAGTAAAAAGAAAGAAACAGACTTTTCCGAAGAAAAACTACTCCTTTAGTAAGAAGAAAGAAACAGACTTTTCCTAGGAGTAGTTTTTCTCCGGAAGTGGCAGGAAAAGTCCGTTTCTTTCTTTTTAATAAATTGCTCTCCGACACTATTATGAACTTTCAAACTAACAAACTAATGTAGGCTAGTTGATTATTTTAAAATTTTAATAAATTATGGCAGGCTCTGAATTTATATTATTTTTTATTTATTATATTTGTCAAAATATTTTAAAATAATAAATGTTTGTTCATTAAATTATTGAATCTTGGTCAGTACAGCAGATGAGCTTTGTCCATTAATTTCCTGTAAATCGTAAAAACTCTGCTAGGTCTGTATGTGCTATGAAATGTCTTGCCAATCATGGTTACAATCAAGCTAGAATATATTAGAATTATTAGGTGTCTCAAAAATTTCTGAACGTCTGGCTAATGCTAGATGAAAGTCATGTTTTGAAGTGTTGATTGCTTAAGTATTTCATTATTTAATACACTTAAATAGATATTGTCTGCTATATTTTGAGCTTTAGAGGGTTTAAACACCCCTAACTACTCCATGTGCACAACCTTCCTTTTATCTAAAGTTTTATTACATGACATAACAAATCAAATTCATCACGTTAATGTTCTTACCAGAGCTACAAGGTTTGGCTCAGTCAGTGTTGAATGATTATTTGTGTTACATCACAGATTAGGACCACTTCTTCACAACAGCTGTGCAAGTGTGATGAAACTCCGCTCACTGAGGGTGAAAGTTTTCATCCCTCCCAGCTGTTAGTTGCTACACTCTTGGTTGTGTTAGTGCGGTTGCGGTACACTACTTGATGTGATTCTTATTTTACTTAGGGATAAATTATTTTTGTTGAAATAAACTTTTTTTATCAGTGCGGATTGATGTTTTTGATATTTAAATAGTGTTCAGAGCAATCTTTTGTAAACTTAGTTTAAATTTAATGTTTCAACTTTGGCTTGTTTGCTGGTTACTTAAGAATTATAGAACTAAAGGTTCTTTGCCGAATTATCGTAAATAATTTGATAATATGTTTTTGAATGGTATGGGGCGCTAACAGTATCAATTAATATAAGTGATGCTATTTATTAGTTTAAATGAGGAATTATTTCAAATGAATTGACATCAATGTTTACAATGTGTCGACTTTGAATGTTATAAAATAAACTACAGTACTTTCTCAAACTTCAAAAAACATTTCTTTTGGTTTCTTTAAATTATTTTAATGTTGCACGATGAAATCAATAATAGTTATTATCTTCGTCAATGTGATCAAACTGGTTTTGAGTGCTACTGCAAAAAAGCCCCACATAATCTTGATTTTAGCTGATGATATGGTAAGTAGTTTGTGTTCAAAATCTGCAGCTAGTTTTTTTAGCAAACTGCCTGAACTTATAATTTTAAGGAATATTGTGACCGATTTTTAATTACTCATTTGAATCTTTTGACAAAAATGGGATCTTATAAGGATGTTATCCTATTGAGAAAAATAGTAAACCAACTGGAATTTTGGATTTTATATTTTTAGGATCTGTTACCTCAAAAGAAAATATTTTCAGGTGTGACTACTGAAAAGCAAGTAAGTTTTTTTCACTCAACGTAAAAGCCTGAAAACTAATCCAGGATGCGTAGGAATCAGGCATCACTTGTAAAGAGATAAAGCGTAAATATGTTTAAAAATTGTAGGTTTTCTGAGAAAGAAACAATATTTTACCTCAGAAATTCAACAACACACTTCCAAGAAAGAAGAGAAGAAAGAGAATTTTCTATTAATAATCAGTTGACCTTAAATAACATTAATCACCAATTTTCAACTAAAATCCATCATCTTGAAATGAAAGTGAAACTCAACCAGTTCTAAGACAACAACATATCCCCACGGCCCAACTATCATGCTTGTGCTTGTAAATCAACCAAAAAATGTGGCAAACAAAATCCACCACTTAAACAACAATGGACTGCTGTTCCAGGGTTGGAACGACGTAAGTTTCCACGGGTCAGACCAGATTCTCACTCCCAACATCGACAGCCTGGCGTACCATGGAGTCATCCTGCACAACCACTACGCGCAAGCGCTGTGCAGTCCTTCACGCGCTGCTCCTGCTCACCGGCCGCTACCCCCTGCACACCGGTCAGTCAGTTCCATCTAGTCCTTGTAAGAGTCACTAAAAACCAAAGAACATAGCCGACGCGTAACCACATGAGCTACCGTGAATCTTAGCAAATTACCTATTATATCACAGATTATATAATAGGGGGTATCAATCTAGGTGTACAGATTTTGTTCATGTTTGTTACACATGTTAGGAGAAATGTTATACTATATGTTTATACTGGGTTTAATCAAAATTGGATTGTATTATACCAAATTTTATTGAACCTGGCTCTCTTGATGCCAGTTAAACAATTAAATTACAGTTTTTGTACCATTAAAAAGTACCAGCGTAATTTTAATAAAAAAGAAAATTGTCTGAAACAATTTTATAATTTAATTCAGGTATGCAGACTAGTGTAATTTTGGAGCCCGAGCCGTGGGGACTCCCTCTGAACTTCTCGATTCTTCCTCAACACCTGAACACCTTGGGGTACACCAGCCATGCTGTCGGCAAGTGGCATCTGGGGTTCTACAAGAAAGAGCACACTCCCACGGAACGAGGGTTTGCATCACATTTCGGCTTCTGGAACGGTTATCAGGATTACTACACGCACACTGTTCAAGCATCTGTATGTAGAACTTATCCAAAATCATTTAGCAACTAATTCTTTTGGTCTCCCAATCGTAAGGCATAAATGTATCGCTGCACTGTGGGATGCTCTACCAAAATGTCCAAGCAGTGTTAAAAAAGTATATATTTTTTAAATTTCCAAGCAATAAATATTTTTTGAAAGTTCTTGAAAAGTTGATTTTTTAGCAAACAGTTGTTTTTCTGTGGTGCCAATATGTTAGAAGGGGTTGCAAAGACACATCTTTAATTATTTATCAACTAACAAAATGGTCATCCCTTACAACATTTTAGGTGAACTAATTTCAAAAGTACCATTTTGTAATAAAATTTAAAAATTTCATGGCCACAAAGAACGTTAAAATCGACACATGGTTTTGAAAACAAAAAAACTACTTTCCTAAGAAAATGGCGAGACTAAAAAGGTCAAATAGCGGCAACTTTCTAAAAACTTTTTAATTTTGTTTTTCTTTTGTGTTTTATATTGAAATCTCAATTATTATGATTATGACTATGAAACTAAAACTACTAGAACAAAATTTAAAATTTTCCTTACAAACCATTGCTATAATAGTATAATTATCGCCTTAAACAGTACCATGTATAAAGTAAAACGTGTAAAATGCTTATGATTTATTTTTGCCATTTAAAAAAGGAAGAATTTATCAGGTTAATAGTCCGATTGTAATGTGTGTTAACACAAATAGTTATAAGAAATAGAGCTGCTACTTCCTTAACTATAAAACAAGTTTGGTTGGATTATTGAATGCAAATGACAATTATAAGATCATAAAAACAATCTAATAAGCAGTTTCTGTGTCACTGAGTGAAAACTTCACTACACTATTGGTTGTGTCAGTTTGTAGACTACGAGGGGTACGACATGAGGTGGAACAGCTCAGTGTATTGGGGCGGGGTCGGCCGCTACTCTACCGACTTATACACGGAGAGAGCTGTAGATATCATCTCGACGCACGACAGTTCACAGCCTCTCTTCCTGCTCCTGGCATACAACGCGCCTCACGCGGCAAGTAGGGAGCAGCCACTGCAAGCCCCGGCGGAACACGTGGACAAGTTCCCGCACATCCAAGACAACCAGCGCAGGGTCTACGCTGGTAACTGATTCTGTCAGCTTTTACAAATTTAAACGCTGGTTATTTTATATGTAGAAATTAATCACAGGCATGCAGGTTTATAATTATTGTATGTGTACAGTTATTAATAACACATTCGCTTCTTTGAAAGCGTGACAAGTTTAATTTAAAAAATGTTTAGTTTAGCAAAAAGTATGTATGTAGTTATAAATAAAAACGTAAGAATATCAAAAGGTCAACAGAGAAAGAAATATTTTTAAACACTGGTTCTTCTAGTGCACACTGTTTCAAAACATCGTAATAATTACTTTGGTCAAATTATTTTACTCCTACATTCTGTTGTATTCTCCTTAAAATACATTTTGTAAAAATGTTGGATGAATAAAGTATCTTTGAATCTTAATTATTATGATGTTTTGAAGTGTGGAAGAACTGGATTATAGTTGTGACAAAAGGGTTAAATGAAATATTATTAATTTTGTTTATAGGAATGGTAAGCAAACTGGACGAGGCCGTGGGTATGGTGATGTCGGCTCTGAGAGACTCAGATCTGCTCAAGGACTCCGTCATCATCTTCCTCTCAGACAACGGAGCCGCAACCACCTCCTTCCATGCCAACCACGGCTCCAACCACCCTCTCCGCGGGGTAAAGACTCACCCACCTTCTCACACCAAAATAAAATAGAACTCTCAGACCAGTAAAATGCAATTTCATGTTTTATTTGTTGTTTTATTATACAGGATAAAAAATCGCCCCTTTTTGCGCTTTTGAAAATGATGTTAGGATAACTCCAAAATACTTTTTATTTGGCCCCACTTCTGGGGTTTGGGTCTTACGAAGTTCCGGAATGTTTTAAATTTCTTTTAAGAACTCTTTTAAACGCTTCTTACTTGAAGAATGACCAAATACTTGAAGACATTTTCTGATAAAAACTCGGTTTACAAAATGGTGGTCAAAAACATTTAAACTTCCAAAGTACTGGAAATCCAATTAGATATTTGATTTTAAGGGGTAAAGAGCTTCACAGCAAGGTGATTTTGATATGTTTCCAGGTAAACAAAAGCATGCTTAGTACGTGTTTCATAACTTGGTTACCGGATTGTTTTTACTTTTTAAATACGCTAAAGAGCACCTAGTTGTGAAGCATTTAGGCTTTATAACGCCTAATATTCCGCTGGTTCATAATATATTTCTAACTATACAGCAACCTTAAATGAGTACATTTCAGATACGTTATGTCTTTGGCCGGCACTTAGAAACATTAGAAGCATTGGACAATGAACAATTGAATATTAGAAATTAAGAAGAATTTCTAAAACCACAGGATAAATCAGACCAACCATTAACCATCTATCAAGTACAATAATAAAATTGTGTATGGTATATTTTAAGTCTTTGTTTCAGGAAAAGGGCACACTACTTGAAGGAGGGATCAGAACTGCTGCTTGCATCTGGAGTCCAATGATAGAGAAAAAACAAAGAGTATTCAAAAGATTGTTTCACATTTCTGATTGGATGCCAACCATATATGCGGCAGCAGGTATCTATGATGTGCCTTAGCTCTTATTGAACCCAATATTACTTATTCATAAGTATTATTCAAGGTAGAAGACAAGAATATAAAATTGAGTTGATTTCCAGGTGGGCAAGTTGAGAGCTTGGGGCACATAGATGGAGTCGACCAGTGGCAGGCTCTGGTGGGCAGAGAGGACAGAGTTCACGCTCGACACGAGATACTCCACAACATCGACCCCAGGACAGGCGCCTCCGCAATCAGAGTCGGCCCTCTCAAGTATATTAAAGGTCTGATGGTCGTTCGTAACAAATCCAATTCCCACAACAAACCTTAAGTAAAATGACTCTAATGATACTAATGATTGTTTTTGTTATTTTCCAACATTGTTAAATTAATCATTAAAAGTGTGTCTTTCTTCGAACCTCTCTATCTCGCATTGTTAATTTTATTTTTGCTTGGCCCGCATACAATGTATTAAAAGATATAGAATCGCTAGCCACTTTGTTAATTCTAGTTCTTGCCTTGACATTGGCTATACATTCAAAACAATTGCTATCAGTTGTGTGTATTAACCATTCTAGTAACTTTAATTCAAACTAAGCAGGTTTGTTTCTTTTAAATAAAGACTTGAGAAAGTAATTTTTGGTATCATAAAAAACAACTGTTCTTGCCTGATGATCCTAGAATTACTTCCTAATGCAAACGATTAATTTCAACTAAATTATGGAATTATGTTTTTGGGAAGTAGTACTCGCACTCATTTTGAACGTATTTTTCTATTACAAAATAATGCAGTTCGAATTTTGGGACATTTAAATTTTAGAGCCCACTGCCGTGAAACTTTTAAAAGTCTAAGTCTAATGACTCTTCCAAGCCTTTACATTTTCGAGACTGTCCTGTATTGCCGCTTCAAGAGTTGGCCTTTGCAAGGGAGCTCCATACACGAGTACGAGACAAGAATGAGAAAGGATTTTCGTGTTCAGCAACACAGAACAAAATTGTTCAGTGTTTTAAATTACCTTCTCAATTTGGTGGAAAATTGTTTAATTTATTGCCAGTGGATATAAAATTGGAAAGCAACCAAAATTTGTTTGAAATCTCAATTAAAAAAATATTTAATATCCCATGATTTTTATAATATTGCTGAGTTTCTGGACCAATCAAATCCTAAAAGCAATAATTTTACCTTTTTTTCCATGGAGTGAGTGAGTGTGCGTATGAATGACATGCCTGCGTGCATGTGTGTGAATAGAATTACAATTAGTTTTTTTTTATATTTTTGTTTTTTGCAACACATTTTTAATGTACACTGCAAATAAAGTTATTTATTTATTTATTTAACTATTAGTTATTATAAGGTTTTATACATTAGCAACTACCCTTAGGATCTACAGGCCGGAACAGGTTTTTGAAATACTTATAAGGTCCTGAACCGGAATTAATTAATAAATATCTTGGTAATGAGAATTCAAATTTTTTACAGGAACAGTTCTTCTGGGCCAACTTGATACCTGGGCGGGTAAAGTGGAGCCTCACCATGTTCCGCCGGACTTCTACGTTGATCAAATCTTAAACTCGACGACAAGCAAAGTTTTGTCAGGGGTGTCAAAGCACACTTTGTCAGCGTCTAAAATACAAGACCTCAGAGAGTCGGTCAAAGTTGAATGCAACACAAACGATTCCACAAGATCCCTGCATCACTGCAATCTCATGAAAACCCCGTGTATGTTTGATGTTTTAAAGACCCCTGTGAGAAAGATAATCTGTATGATCTACTGAAAGGAACTGGCATCATACAAGACTTTGAAAATAGACTGAAGAGGCAAGAAAAGAGTGCACTGAAACCGCAAAACAAACCTACCGATCCACGAGCAAATCCACGATTGCATAACAACACTTGGGTCAGTTGGGGGGATGTTGAGTGATTTACTTAAAACCTTCCTTTCAGATTTGAGATTTGGTACGTGATTGACCTTAGCTCAAAAATTTGCAAAGAAAGTGTAACAAATTGTTTGTATAAGTGAAATCCAAGAAAATATATATTATTGCCAAACAAGGAATATTTCTTTTCTTATACCTATGATAGTTAATTTTAAAAAGCACAAACATTAAAAGATACATTAATTTTGTGAAAATAAGTGCTAAGATAATTAATTATAAGAATAAAATAAATTTTTACACAGTATCAAGTAATTTATGAAACCAATGGAAAGGACCAACGACTTAAGGTGACTTCCGAATCACGGGGAGTGGCCATTGTAAAAAGTTATCACAGCAGCCGGGAATCGAACCCAGACTGATATTATGAATTTACGCCTAATGCAGAGGCTTAAGCAAAGAGGCGATCTATTACCATGATTAGAGGAATTCACGATTCCTATTTAAGTCATCATTTACTTCTGTTGTCTCCAAGTACACAGTATAGTCTATAGATGCCACTTTTAAGCTGGCTCTTGACCTAGTCAAAAAGCTGAATACTAGCCTCAGTACAAATCAGACCCTCACTGAACAATGGTTGAGTTTGCACTGGAAGATATGGAAATATTCTGAGGACCAATTTTTGTCATTCTCTTCCCTCCACTCACCTAGCCAGTTGCCCCGGAGTGGCAGGCTCAAGTGCCAGTTTGGAAGTGGTTTCCTTATGAGTTGTATACGTACCTCTCTATCAACTTAAAGGGATTCAACTTAGTGCATTTATTAGAGGGATTCCCGATTTTAGACCTATGAATCATTTTCTTCAACTACTTTACTCCTAATGACGATCGCTATAAAAGTGAGTCTTGTAGAAAACTTACTGGGTACAGTATCGACTCTTGAATGTTGGTTCTCTATGTTCTTTGAAATTCTAGCGTCAGCTGAGGTGGGTTGTATTTTTTGTCAGCTGTCAATTCTGTTGGTGAAATATTTTATTGAGTTTTAGGTTAACGAGAAACTGTTTTGTCAATAATACCCTGGTTATTTATTTTTCAAAGTCTACGAGTCTACTTTCTTTATTCTCACATCTACAATCTGACTTAAAATGGTATGATTATGTTGTTATGTAATAAAATAGTAGTTATGGGACAGTAGGCTACATTATATCTTTTACGACTAGGCTAATGTGATTTCTTTAACCCCTGAACAAGCAAATACGGATTTTAATTATTATTTTAGTTCTTGGATAAAAGTTAGCGCTTGCTGCGAAAATAAGTAGGTTTGTTTAGCCTACCATAGTATAATGTACTTTGGACAATTTTTTAGCATTGGCTTTCTCTTTAACGTATAGGCCTAGGTAGTTATAGCTAAGCTTGTACTTGGCTGCCAGGTTGACACCGTGCAAGTCTAATGAAATGCCTGGTTCTCACTGACCAATAGTTTAACTTAGCTGTGAATACCTATAACTTGCAGAACCTAAAAGATCTAAGCTAGTATTTACGGATGTTTGATTTTATCGTTACTAAATTGTTTAGGCAAGTGAAGTAGAAGAGACTTTGAAGAGGATTCAATCTCACAAAGGGGTGGTCGGAACAATCGTTGTCAATGCAGAAGGTGAGTGTTCGTTACCTCGAATGTTAAACTCCTTTTCATTTTGATGCCTCAAACATTGTTTTCTGATCCTAAAATACTTCTACAATAGCTTCTGAAAGTATAAAGTTGCCAAGCCATAGAATCCACAACAGAGCGTTGGTGTGTAAACACATTAAATTGAAACGGAATTGACTTTTGACTATCCATTTGGAAAGAACATTTGGGAACCTACACTCCACTTGCTTATTACTGAAGAGCGCTGTAAATCTATGACATATGAGTTTGTTAAATTTCACACAATACTCCGAATTAAATAGTTACTATGAAGGCTCATCAATCATCATGCTGTTTGATCTTCAGGTATCCCGATAAAGACCACAATGGACAACACGACTACAGTGCAGTATGCAGGACTGATTAGCCAGCTGTCTGATAAGGCACGCAGCGTTGTCCGAGACCTCGACCCTTCCAACGATCTCACCTTCCTCCGGATACGATCGAAAAAACATGAGATAATGGTAGCTCCAGGTCAGTGCAGAGCATTGTAGTGGATAAACTAAACATCCTGTAAAAGCCTTAAACCGAGCAACAGCCCAGAAGGTTCCGGCAAAGATAATGTTACAGTAAGTAGACTACGCGTAGATGCCACATGGTTGAGGCAGGAAAATCAACATAGTTCGGGAGCCTAAGCACAGGTAGTGCTGCTGTCTCTCGTCGTCTTTCTCCCCCCTCGGCTCCACATGCTTGAGTTTGTACGATGAATTAAACGTGATTTAATTGGCAATTTTTAAGTTTTAACGGACTTGCACATGTGTCAGTGGCTCTACTTCTGAGCACTATCTGTGCTTGGGCTGCAACATTGGCCAGTAATTTATCTTTTGACGTGTCCCTCACCCGAAGCCAAGTGTAGTGTTACTGACCTTGGAAGCCTTTCACATCTAATTTGAATATGTTGATATTTTGTCCTTCTGTTTCAGATAAGGAATTCATACTCATTGTGATCCAGAATCCAGCCGAATGAATTGCAACCGTTTGCGAAAAATTCCATTTTTATAAAAGATTTATTTGTAACTTATTTAATTTATTATAACTTAAAAATTTAATCTTGTTGTTTAGTTAAGCTTTATTTACACAATAAAAGTAATTGTACACTTTCAAGCTATTATTTCTCCTGCCCATGCCAATTTCTTTACCCATATCAGGTGCTTTCTGGAGGTTTCCTCCAGACCTTCTTCTTTTTATTATTAAAGCAATTAAGTGTAATACATCCAGATTAACCGCGACACCGAATGTAGAAAAAATACAATGCCGTCATCCCTCACAAAACAGATTCAATTCAATTCAAAATATCTTTATTCATTTTTTGTACATTTTACAATTGAATAGTGTCATACAAAGGTTTACATGATCTTACATTGTTTCTATGTTTACAAGCAAGACAAAAAGAGAAATTGGTTCTATGTGTTATCATAAAAATATACATCACATACACAATAAACAAAAACCTATGCCAAAGGTTCAAAATCTAGTACAATACAAATTAATTTAAAATACAAAACCCAATATTAATAGCAAAACATCATTAATAACATACAAAATAGCTTTGATTAACAACAATAAAATAAGTAAATAAAAACAATAGATCTACCATTTAAGAGGTGAAAAACTCTTCTAAAGAATAAACAGCTAAATTAACAACATAATCTTTTAAAATGGTCAGACTATAATAGTGTCTCGCATAGCCTTGACAATATTAGTCCAAAAATATCCATTCTCCCCACCAATAATAATAAATATTTTGAGTGTCCAGAGAAAACCTCTGTGAGCCCCGAGGTGTCTTGAAGTTTAATCATCGTTCAATGTAGGATTATTTCAATTCTTTTTAAACTAAATGTCTGCTGCTTAATAAAAAGAACACCCCTCATTGGTTGTTTACATTACAATGCCCTAAGAGAATTCAGATTTGGAAGCATAGGATTTTAAAGACTAGTCAAACATATTAGTTCAAATGTTTTATTTTACCTTAATATAATAAGTTAACAAGTAACAAAATCCATGCGAGTGTTTTAACGTAACTCCGCTATCAATTGTAATTAGTATATCTCTTGAATTCAACCAGTACATAAAAGATAATCAGAAAACTTTATTTATTATGTTCTCTTAGTACAGGGTGTGGCAAAACCCACAAAATGGACTGCAGGTTTGAGAAACTATTGGGCATGGACAATACATATAAAAAACTAACATGTTCCCAATTTGATCCAATAATAAATATTTGATGTTTACATTTGAGTAACAATTAACATAAACAAGAAAAACATATGGTTAAAATTAACAGTATTATGAAAAACATATTAGATGAGTACTATTACACAGTCCTCTTTTGTTCAGGACAAAACAGGTACTTATTCATTTCCAACAGGAAGCGCCATGTAAAATTGAAAGCAGTATATTGTAGGTGGGGTATACTTATGCTTGCAGAGGGGTATAATATATAAATATGTAAAGCAACATGATACAAAAAAGTAACAATTATTATATATATACTAAAATATACAATATAATTTAAGACATACAACTATTTTGAAAACAAGATCACCAGACGAATATAACAATAAATAGATAACTGAGATAGCATAGAATAATGACACCTAGATTCAACTAAAAAGAAAATAGTAACAAGATAGTTGAATAAAACAAATAGCCTAAAAAACCCTCCCTCACACAGGTAATAGCCACAAGAGAGGTTATGAAAACCTGTAAAATCACAATAGTGATGTTATTTGACCCAAAGTGATGTAAGCGGTTTAGTGATGTTTGCATGGTTTGTGTGACAGTTTTATGGCTTTCACTAGACACAATTTCTTCTGAAGTTGATTTGTTCCAATCATGAAGGAACATATTTTGACCGGTTCCTTGTTTTCATAAGCTAGAACTTCCATTTTCAGCCCAACATTGTCTTTGAAAACCTCCCGATACTTCAGAGCAACTGTTAGTCTTTAGAATGTGACAGCATATGACTCTTCAAATAATTTTTTGTAGCAAAAGACTTCTGACACAAGTCACAGGTGAATTTTTTCCCCGTGTGTATAGGAAGGTGAGAAGTCAAACTCTGCTTTTGAGCGAACGACATCCCGCAGAACTCACATTTGTAAGGCCTCTCCCCAGAGTGTAAACGGACATGGATTTTCAAGTATGATTCTCGATGGAACGACTGATCGCAGATTGAGCAGCGGTGGGCTCTGACGTCGGAGTGGGTTTTGATATGGTTGACCAGAGTTGACTTGTGGCCGAACGCCTGACCACACTGAGAGCACTGGTAGGGCTTCTCCCCTGAGTGCGAGTGGAGGTGTCTGTTCAGTGTCGACTTGTACGTGAAACACTTCTGACACTGGTCACACCGGTAAGGTTTGACACCAGTGTGTATACGAAAGTGCTTCTCCAGAGTTGACTTCTGAACGAAATACTTGCCACATTGATCACAGCCGAATGCTCTCTCCCCCGAGTGCGACAGGAGATGTGAGCTCAGGCTGGATTGCTCGGAGAAGCGCTTCCCGCACTCTTTGCATTTGAAAGGTCTCTCCCCAGTGTGTACGCGAAGATGTGCGGTCAAGTTGTTTTTGGCAAAGAAGCTTTTGCCACATTCGCTGCAACTAAACCGTCTGGTTCTGTTCCCAGAATGTGCGAGGAGATGACTTTTCAACGTGGACTTTCGAGCAAAAGTTTTCCCACAAACATCACAACTAAATAATTCCTTCGAATGAGTCCTTAGATGATTGATCAGAGTCGACCGAGCAGTAAAAGACCGCTCACATTGGCTGCATTTGTGTGGTTTGACTCCAGAATGTATGTGACGGTGCTTTGTCAAAATAGACTGTCGAGAAAAATATTTCCCACACTCTGGGCACTGGAAATGTTTCAACCCAGAATGTGTGACGAGATGAGAACTTAAACCTGATAATTGAGTGAACGACTTGTCGCACCGGTTGCAACTGTAGGACTTGCGCCCTTCGTGTATAAGAAGATGTGTCACTAAAATTGATTTTGTGGAAAAATATTTCTTACACTCACTGCACTGGAAGGGTTTGGGTTTTGGCACCCCTCGGTGGCTCTTGAGATGCTGTACTAGTGAAGCTCTTCGACGAAAGCTTTTACTGCATTCACTGCATTTAAAAGGTGTCTCTCCTGTGTGCTTTCTGAGATGTCTGGTCAAAGCTGAACTTTCAAAGAAGCGATAACCACAATATTCACATCTGTGCGGTTTCACGCCGGAGTGAATACGGAGATGACCCAACAAAGTGGATCTCTGTACAAAACTCTTGTTGCAAAGGTGACAAATGTGCAGTCTTTCCTTCGAATGGGTCGCGAGATGAAGACGTAAATTTGCTCTTCGAGGGAAGAACTTGTCGCATAAATGACAGCTGAAAGGCTTGATCCCTAAATGCGCTTTGGTGTGCAACACCAAAGATCCTCTCTGAGTGAAGGATCGCCCACAGTCGTGGCAGGTGAAGGATCGCCCTGAGTGTATCAACAGTAGGTGCGTCATCAACGCGTTACGCTTGGGGAAGGATTTACCACACAAGTTACAGGTGAAAGTCTCCGCCTCCAGAGATGAACAGACGTTTTCATCCTGGACGTCGCCTGAAACGCTTCCTTCAGGTGAACGAGAATCTACGTTGTGGTTTACAAATGCATTACTTGGTTGATTCAAAGTATCTTTTTCTCGATTGGCTTCCTCAGATACTCTACTCTCAACCAAGCCGCAGGCTGGAGTCTCAGAGAAGTTGCTTGTAGAAGCAAGACTTGATAACTGTGTTTCACTTTGATTGTTAAAACTGTCGATCTTAACAGCTGACGCTTCATCCTGTCAACACAAGTGAAAATCAGTGATGTAAAACAAAACTCACAGTAAGCTATCAACACAATATCTAGAGAGTAAAAATCATCATAGGCAGTGACCTCTTTGGGAGTTAGTGTTCAAAGAACGTTTGAGCCTTTTACTTGATAAAATAAAAGTAATTATAGTTACCACTAATCATTTAAGGCAATGATAAAACTATAAAATGGACAGTAAGTATAAAATACGAGTAATAGTAGAACAAATTACTGTATATCATAACAAACATAATAGCACAACATATGTTTCCTTGTAATTGGTAAAAGAACAACACAGTTTTAACAACACAAGTTAAACTAATATTTATTATACTCAATTAATTGTTAATTGTAGGGAAGGGCTTAGTTAAAGTATTAATTACCCACCCATCTTTAACTTAAATCACACTAACTTGTTTGAGGAGTTCTTTCCACTCTTCTTTAGGATGACCAGAAGTATCCAATTTGAGTTCTTTTTTCGTAACCTGAAAAAAATTAATACCAGGTTATAAGTTGTGAAAAAAAGCAGTAGAAAATCTAATTTAATGAACAACTAGTTAATCAAGAAATTAATATTTAAGGCTTCCGGTTTATTCCGTGTCACCGTTTAAATACAAATACTGCTAAATGTTTCGACCTCGCTGTGGAGAGTCATCCTCAGTAGCTGGTTGGCTGGCTGAGACTCCAGTCAGTTAAGTCTCAGCCAGTAAACCAGCTACTGAGGATGACTCTCCACAGCGAGGTCGAAACGTTAAGCAGTATTTGTATTTCAACTGTGACACGGTGTAAACCGTAAGCCTTAGATATTAATGATGACACTGGCCGCGAAAGCTTAAGAGTTAAGATATTGAAGAAATTGCTTATTCTACTGTCCAAAAATATACCAATAAAATTATCTTACACCAGGGTTTCGCTAAAAATAAGTCCATTGATTTCATTACAGTTTAAACATTTGCAAGTTTAGTTTAATATTGTAAAAAAATAATAATACAACAGATTTTAAAAAAAACTGTCTTTGAAATCAAATTGATTTCATAAAATTATAATAAATGATTCCAAATACTAATAACTATTATAATAATTTGGTAATTATTAAAATTTATTTGGATTAAAGACAAAAGAAAACTATTATAATATTAAGCCCTAGGATTGAACCATGGGAAATTAGGAAAGGATTAAAGGCCCTGGACGTGGTGAAGGGTAGGTTGGTCTGCTGGTTTTCAACTCACCTTTGCAGCGAAGATTTGACCGTCTTCTTCACTTTTGAAACCCACCAGTTCCTGAATGAACTCCTCCTTCATTTCCTCTTTTGGAATCTGTAATCAATCGGTCAGGATAGTGACAACACAAAAGGTACTTTGATACTCTAACTTGAGAACCAAATACTTTTAAAGAGTACAAGGTGAATATGAGATGGGTGAGTGTGATGAGTCTTTTTTTGTTTTGATGATGAGGTGTAGTCTTGTTACAAACCAGGGCAGACAGTTCCCAAGATTGGGTAATTAATTTATAGCCCAACAACCAATGAAAATAGATCATTGGCTTAACGTCACTTCAGAACCACGGGGCCTTGTGAAAAAGTTGTTACTGCAACGCTGGGAATCGAACCCGGGCCATTTTGGTGTGAAGCATGCACTCTACCAATGAGCTAAGGCCACCCCCACCTCGCCTTGAATGATTTGGCCTATAGCCCTACGGCGTTATTTTGTTTTTAAAATCTGCAAACAAAAAACATTCAGATTTGGACTAAACATAATTGATACGTTTATGTTAGTCAAATTCAAGTAAATTTGATAGTTGAATACTTCAGACAAGACAAAGCTTCTTTATTCACACAAACATAGAGTATGGTGATGGCGTCAAAGTTATACAGTTCATTAAGGAAGGCTGATCTTGTAGCAAGTCTTCAGGTGTTGATCGGTCGCTGCACAGCTGTCTCCAGTTGGCATCTTTTGGAATTCTAAAAGTTTTTGGTTTTATGTTGGTTGGTCTTTTTGTAACAGTATGGTTTAGTTTGAGTTTTATCTATAGTTGTTGCTTTTAGAATGTAGTAAGCAACTAATTCAAAACATCACATTTACAGCTACAGTTTATCCCCATGGCGAGTTGACTTGATTGTGCTGCTACCTTTCTGGGATTCAATACAAACTAAATCCAAAACAAGCTTGCTGATTTAAATAAATGAGACCAGCTGATTACTATATACCCTTAGCCAAAGTGTAGTGACATAGTTTACAAGTTCACCACTGGCATGCGAAAGTCAAGTTGATTGTTGTTAGGATAGTCTATGACAAATTAATGTTATGGTAAGTAGATTGTGCTTAGATGCCAAATGATTGATGCAGCAAAATCAACATAGTTGCGGCAGCCCAAGCACAGATAGCGCTGCCATTTTTCTCCCCCTCGTATCCACAGTACAAAAAAATATGAGTATGCTTGTATGAGTTTTTCGATCTGTCATGTATCAATTTTTAATAAGTGTGGTGCTAATTGTACATATTGTCATTATTCATTTATTTGTCATTATTTATTGGTAATTATTTATTTATTTGTCTTGTATCATGTACTCTGTTGTGGAAGATCTTAACTATTTGTCTATTTATTTATTTGCATACACCAATAGCTTTTGTATATACTATGTTCATGGCTATGTAAATTCTGACTGCGTCTCTGACGTAATGTGGTGACTTTGTCAATGCTGGAAATGTTGAACGACAATAAAATAATTATTTATTCACATGCTCGAGTTTGTCCGATGTTGATAACTAAAATGTGACCAAATCGTGTGATTTTCGAGAACAACCGAACTTGCGCGTGCGTCAGTGGCTCTACTTGAAAGAATTCCCTCGCAGCGCTATCTGTGCTTGGGCTGCCGAACTATTATGATTTTGCTGTTTCAACCATGTGGCATCTACAGTATGTGCAATCTACCTATCATAACCTTATTTTTGCTATAACTCGCTCGACTGATGATGACCAAAGAACAACATTTAATAAGTTCAAATACTACGAGTATGTTGAGGCTTACAGAGGAATAAAAGGAGTATAATGAGACAACTGGAAGTTATTAAACAAATTCTTATATTTAAGATCCAGTTTGTAATAATTATGACAATATTTTCACATGTGATGGAGGCTTTTACACAATACTAATACAATAACTATGAACAAATCTGCATAAAAACTGTGCAACACTACAGTTCGTTAGGTATAGCAAGGCCGGTGGCCTTGAGATTTCCTGCTGGCCGCTTATGGCCCTATAGCCCATCTCACCAGCCATGCTAAACCTGACGAACTGTACCCCGTTAGTTAAGATAGTACAGTAGAAACTTGATAGTTTTTTTGTCAAATATTTGTGGGGAGTACAAAATTATCCAATATATAAAGGAATTTATCTAAGAGAAGTATAAAAATATTATTAAATACTCTTTATTAGACGAGTTAATAATACTACATCAGGAGACGGCTTCTTATTGGAATTTATAATTAATTCAAGTTGAAAAACAAACTGTCAATAAATGTTTTATTTTCTTGGTGAGGCCTTTCAGAAACGATGTTTCTATCTTCAGACCAAAACACCAACTGAAGGTTATAACAAAAATAATAAAAATATTTACAAAGGAACATATGGAAAATACAATTTGAAAATGAAATAAATAATTCTAAAGTTATATGTATAAAAATGGTGAGTTGTGTAGAACGCCTGGTTCATAATGTGATAACTGTGATATGAAATATATTGGACAAACTAAAAGAAAACTAAGATTTGTAAATTTAAACAAAAGCCAAAAAATACTGCCCAAATCAGCCATCGTGAAAACATTCAGTACAATTCAATCATAGATTTTCTAAAATTACTAAAAGAAGTTCAAAATTCACAAAATTTAGATGCATAAACACTTTTATTGAAAAATATCATCAGACCTCGTGAACAATGAACCAGGCATTTACACAACTCACCATTTTTATACAATAACTTTAGAATTATTTATTTCATTTTCAAATTGTATTTTCCATATGTTCCTTTGTAAATTTTTATTGAAACATTTATTATTTTGTCCAAACTATATTTCACATTTCTTCAGTTGGTGAAACACATTTTGGTCTGAATCCATTGATAGAAATTTACATCTATCTTGATATTTAAATTGGTTTGTTTCAAATTTCTTTATAAATTGTTCTTTTACATATGTTCCTTTTAAATATTTTTATTATTTTTGTTATAACCTTCATTTAAAAAAAAGTATTTTGCAAACCCACAAAACTAAGTTAAGTCTCTAGTAAAAATGATAAAACAAATAAGAAAATAAAACATTTATTGGACAGAAAATAAACATTTATTGGACAGTTTGTTTTTCAACTTGAATTAATAATAATACTACCTCAAATTGAATTAATTCAACTCTTAATTACCATTAGTTCAAACTATATTAAAACCTATTCAAAAACACAAATCAGTTCAATTTGAGGCAGAAACCCACAAAATACCTATACAAATTTAGTCATCGTAACACTTGAAAATTTCATAAAACTAAATAAGTTGCAATAAATAAACATCAAATATGATTCACCGATTCAAGAGACCAAAATATAAGATGAAAAACCTAAGCAGGCTAGTGTACAGTTTTCTAAATATTAAACATGTCTTCTCAAAAGTATTTAACTTAGTAATCGTATATTTCATTACTAAGTCCTAAAGTGATGCTAAATGATTCAAATTTAAAGGTTAACCCTTTTAGTGGGCATTTTACAACATATTTTTATTACTATTTACAAAACAGGCTGTTCACTGAGTCTGAAAATAAAATTCATATAATTTTCAAGGTAACAAAGTTAATGAAATAATTTTACAATAATATAAGGATATTAAAACTAGTTCCAAGACTCAAAACTACTTCATCATAAAACACATTCTCATTGCTGATTCTAAGTTTTTAAACAAGCTCACTATTTCACTCCTGCAACATCTGCAGAGCACCGTTTCACTTTCGTCAGCGCTTCTGAGTACAGATAAAATCCCACAATATGTTTACATATTTAGTGTTGTTTTAGCTCCGCAATACATTAAATGTTTTAGTCGAACCGAGTGCCACAATCCAAGAGCAATTTTGTGAATGCAAATTTCCGGTCGTAAGCAGAAATTCCCTGCAAAATCTCATATCATCTTGTATTTTAGTGGTGTGAAAATCTGGTTTCAAACCAATGACACCTGCTTTGTAGTACCTATCTCGATTTTTAGTGTACTAGTTTTTCACAAAACCCTTTTGGTTGTCTTAACTAAAGCTATTAATTGTGTGAAAATATGACTGGAGTGTATTTCACAACAATTTAATACATATCAAGGTACATACTTAGAAAATGGTCAGGATCATTTATGTTTTCCTTTCGCTACAGGGTGTAGAACCGAATCCATCATCTACTACATCGGACTGGTTCATTTCCGCATTACAGTCGAAGAACTCCGAGGATTTTGGAACGTGGACTGACATGTGCTGTTTCAAGTTAAACTTGGATGACCAAACAACTCATTTTCACTGACTAATCATTTCAACAAACTTGAAGGACTGTGAGCACCAACATGAGTATTACAGTCAAGAACTCGAGATTTCGTGGACTGACATGTCAAGTGATGACCAAACTTGACTTTTCACAGTTATGAGTATTTGTATGACCAAATTGAAGGTTTTACCTACAGTTAAACTTACAAAGCTTAAGCATTGAACTTTGTAAACTGCGTCAACATGACCAAAGAAAGAGGATTACCAATGTGTGACAAGTTTTGAAGGACTTTTCACACATCTCACAGTTAAACTTACGAGCACCAACATGAGTAATCAAATGTTGTTTATAAAGTTTAACGACAAAGAAAGACTTTTCGCAATGTTCACATTTGAACTTCTTGTCTCCAATTGGATGTGCGGTATCCATGTGGTACTTCAATCTATCACCACGATTAAAGGTTTTTTCACACAAATCGCAATCAAATACGCTTCTCCCAATTGAATGCTCAGTTAGAAGATGGCTCTTTAATTGCTTTGTATTATGACAAAGCAAGTGACACACGTCACACTCGAGTGTCGGAGGAAGATGCATCACTCTCATGTGATTGATCAAGGTAGATTTATTTTTGAACTGAGAGTAACAATGAGCACAGGTAAATTTCTCGTTCTCCTCGTGTTTTTTTTCACGATGACGACTCAATTTGAGTTCAGATTTGAAATCTTCCCCGCAGACATCACAGGTAAATAGCAGACGTTTCACTGCGCCGTGACGATTTATTGCATGCCTCTGCAATCCAGATTTGCTCATGAAAACTTTCTCACATTTTTCACATTTGTGGACTTTCATGGCAACGGAAGAGTGCTGAGTTTTTATGTGATGTTGCAGATATCCTCTTTTGAAAGACTGGCAGCATATTTTACACATCTGTTTTCCACCGTCTACAAATTTCATGCGTTTATTAATATTCTTGTCACACAAAGGTTTCCGAGTATTACGAATCGGTGTAGATTCGGAGGTTTTTGTTGTACGGGAAATACGTTCTGTTGCTGAAGTATCACCTGTATGAGAATTTTTAGTTTCTTGTTCATTTACAGTTTCACTGCTTTCATTTTGATCGCTTTCACTTTTAATTTTTGCATAATCTTCATCTTCGACTTTTTGATCAGCTTGAATTGAAGTGCAACTCAATTGAACAAGGTCAAGGTAATCTGATGGAAAGATGCATTTTGATGGCGAGTTTCTTTCCTGTTTGATGGTTTTTTCAATGCCATCTTTTGACTGCACCTGAAATTAAATTTATTTTCTTTACTGTCAAGTCACTTTATAATAACCGAATTAATTAAGAAATCTTAGAAATGCTGTCAACAATAATAGAAATTATTGATTTTCTATTGCTTGGTTCTTCCCGGGTAATTAATTAAATTGTAATACACTTCAGTTTTGTCTTATACAGTGCATTGCTAAGTCCTTTGATAACATAAAACTGTGGGATGGTCATATCAATTATGAAAAATCATAAAGTTATCTTTAGCAGCTGACAAAATAATCACCAAGCGAAACTTTGGAAGAATTCCTATTTCCAATGCAGGAAGGCTTAGAGCCTGCTCTCCTGTTGATGTTGAAAAATACTTGGAAGTGAATAGTTCCAATTTTACTCAAAACCTTCCTGAACCTTCCAATGAATTGGTCCAAATCCCAGAAAATATTTTCTGTGCAGCCAAACCCTTTACTTCACGAGGTCACGAGGACTTTTTGGCCTTTGAGAGGACCAGGACATGTTTTAAACCTGACTTGCACCGTAATGTAATTATACATAATATGATGTTAATAAAGAATTTGAAACCTCACCACCTCCAAGTTGTTTGCGTCTAGCATTCATGCACACAAGAGATGAAGCATGGTTGCTCCATTACCTCATCTATAACTAGTGCTCAGACTAGATGTGACAGCCCCTTCTCCCTCAAAAATTTAGGGACGATTAAAAGTTAGGAAATTGTATGACTTCATTACGATTGTTGTGAGGTTAGCTTCTCCACTTCACTGTAACCCGTCAGTGGCGTGACTGAATCGGCTGTGACAGTATTAAGTAATTAAGAGGATTAGTCAATCAAGCAAGAACCCATGTTTACCACTGAAATAGCAGAGTACATTTCGTTAGGTATAGCATGGCCGGTGGCCTTGAGAGTTCCTGCAGGCCGCTTATGACCCTATAGCCCATCTCACCGGCCATGCTAAACCTGAGGAACTGTACTAACTATTTCTTTCCAATGGAGGAGGGGTAGGTGGAAAGCCAAGTTTATCTTCTGTTCCAAAAACATCGGCTCAAGTAAGTTTTTCTTGTTTGGCTCAGTTCTTTGAAGAGTCGCACGTATCGCCGACCTTGCCAGTCAAGATAAATGGTAATAGTGATATTCCAACTTTGCTCCGCTCACTCAAAAAGTGTGAAAACATGGTTACGTAGACTAGTTCCTTGATTACGAAGCCGTTTATGAACCGAAACATACTAATACGGGTTTAAATGATATGTGTGGTAATATTGGTGTAAGATTTTTTTCAAACCAGTTTATACAAACCTAGAGACAGCCTTTGAGAACATGGAACACAACTTTTCTAATCTCTACGCCAAAAAATAGCGTTTTAAAGAGGGGGCTACCAGAGCATGTTTTGAGTAACTTTTTCTGCAGTGATCGATCCTCTTAAGTAATCAAAATAAACATGATGCTAAGTACAGCCTGGTCTGCTTTTACCGCAGTACTCAAAGTCCCTTGTTTGATAACTACCTCCATGAGACCACTCACCGGAAGAGGCCAGATCAGCTGCTCTACGACGGGAACCAGACTGCGAAGCTCAACATTGGTCTGCTGTGTCCAAGACGGGCCCGTTTTCTAAAAAAAAACATCAGGTACAAGTAAGTATATTTGTTTGGCTAAAGTGATTCCTCTTGGTTAAGAGAGTAAATTTAACCATTTGCACTCTCCTGTCCTGCCCTCGCCATTCCCTACTTAAACTGTTGGTAATAAAGAGAAAAGAATTGCATAAGGACAGAAGCCACCCATCTTTTGTGAACAGTGTTTCAATCGGTCCATGATCTCTACTTTCTTTTTATTTACTTTATTCAAATGTATTGTTTTCATGTTATTTGAATGAACTAATTCACGAATTTGAATGTCTCTAGGGCCTTAGGTGGACAAAACTTGGAAACGGGAGATAATCACTAATGTCCTACACAATAACTTTTGCTGACTTAATTTTAGCGATACGTTCCGAGTGCTATAGGCACAGGTTTTGTCTCGCGACAACTTCCGACTTAAGTTTCACTCCTACGATCATTTTTGAATTAATTTTAAATTTCCCGATATGTTGTAGCGTCATTTGAGCCATGCAATACGAGACTATGTGCCAAGACCTGAAAGGCATTTAATTTCCACAAATTTCACCAACAGGAGTAACTATTACTCTTGTAATGTAGCTTTTTACAATGTTATACAGTAATTCACAGCGTATTCACAGTTTTTACGGCAGGTGGACTATATGCTGCAGTTTAATGATGACACTACTGTCATCGCAATGGTCAATTCTCCAGGCAACCACAGCAAAACTTATAATATCCCCTATAAGGGTTCTGTGTTCTTCTAAGCAATATTCAGGTTACATGTGCTTTTTATTAGTAAAACACATGTATTTAGTAAAGATTACAAGTTCTTTAATACATACAGTTTTTTTAAAGCCTCCCTATTATAAAACCATTCTGGCGATCGGATCTCCTGCTAGACAAATAAATCAGACTCTAACGTACTTATAGATAAAGCTATGGTTTCCTAGGGAGTGGTGATCATTACGGCCGTAATATGACGGTGAAATTTGTTTTCATTGCAATTAGATGAGAGTGTTTTCATAGAGAAAGGTGGACTTAAAGTAGCGGTGAAAACAAGTTAAGGTTTTTCTCGCCAGGTGACACATTTTGTTTGTAAACAAAAGTCTTGCTTGCCGATAACTATGTACGTAAATAAACTTTGACACCTGAAATAAACAACAAGTCAAAAGTTGTTTTTGTCTTCATCTGTTTAAAAATTGTGTTACATCCACCGTCACTGTTACGCTGACCGCTACATTACGGCCGTAATATAGCGGTCAACGATTTCCTAGGAAACCATAGCTTAAGGCCTACAACAACTAACCCTAAATTCTAATTATAAAAAAACACTCACCGGAAGAGGCCAAATCAGCCGCTCTATAACGGGAACCATACTTTTAAAGTCAGCATTTGTTTGTTTCTTTAAGCCTTCCATCTTTGGTACCGCAGAAGTTTGCCTGTAAAAATAAAATATTTGATGATTACCACAATGCCAAATATATGTTTATATTTTGAGCCAGCTATTTTTAAACCCCTTTTAAATAATGAACATTTTTTGAAGAACCCAACCAATTTGATTGATGAAAATTAACTAATGTAATCCTTTCCACTGTCACAGTAAACTAACACCTGACGGCCACACATATGTAAAGTCTATACTGTACAAGTACCTCCACGTGTTATTAGGCTTTGCAGTAAAATCTCTTAAGAGAAGCGTTCAACATTAACTAAAATGTTCAACATTTGTTCAACATCTTGGCTCAGTTGAGATATTTGAGGCAATAGAGTCGGCAAGCTTTATTGAATCCACAAATAGTGAATGCAATACAAAGAAAATAGTCTTGAGCTGAAAAAAGAAAACAACTTGCAAAGTGGTAACTTTAGTACAGAAGACATGGGTAGACAAATGGTGTTGAGATAATAAGACTAACACAAAGAGTAAATTGCTGAGTAGCAAACTTTATAAGTTAACATAATACAACAAAGCTACAAAGTACGTAATTTATGACTCAGTTAGGATGACACTGCTGTAAACTGTTGCTGGCATAGTACTGGAGACCTCGAACGAGAAAATTAACTCTATTTGGCTAAGCAGTTCAGGAGAGGAAAACGCATACTTAAGGTCCACTATAAGTTAACAACTTTCAAAGTACAAAGACAGGTGTATTACAGGATCAGTAGTTTGATGCCAGTACCCGAGCAACAGCTGCCTTTTTACGAATATACTTTGTTAGGGACAAAAATACTCAACAGAAAATTAGATATGGAAACTGTACACATATTATGGTTTACCTTAAAATACTGTGAACTT
The DNA here is from genome assembly GCA_018831715.1 of Matsumurasca onukii. Classification (NCBI taxonomy): domain Eukaryota; kingdom Metazoa; phylum Arthropoda; class Insecta; order Hemiptera; family Cicadellidae; genus Matsumurasca; species Matsumurasca onukii. The sequence continues at coordinate 45,721,169 of CM032063.1, read as the reverse complement.
TACAGTCATGTAAATCTGACATATTTTTTCTGTGGCGAGGCACATGTACACAGGTAGTTCTTATTATGAATCTGTTAGACAGAAGGGATTGTTCAAGCTAGTGTTAGATCAGTTCTCAGGAACAAACCATTACAACCTATTAATAATAACCATTACCAAAACCTCAAGTGGCAACAGGATCAATATTTAAAGATGCAGAGTTTAAGCTAATAAAATATATACATACTAAAAGACCCCAGAAAGTTCGGCCACCACAAGACCAGACTCTAGGCTGAACTAACCAAAGCCTATCTAAGTAAGTTATACACAACAGTAAATACATAACGCTAGTGAAACACTAATCACTGGCTAAGGCCTTCTGTTAAGGATGAGCGTTACACGACTACACAGTATGAATACACAACATGAAATAATTAACCAAGCAAAGAATACAATAAACAAGCTGAGACTTGCTGCCTGCTCGCATGCATCAAATTCATGACTCATGCTCAGAGAACCGGCCAAATTAAGCGAGACCAAACTAACCGAGGCCAAACATATAGAAGGCTACACATGTAACTGGCTAAACATGTAGAAGGGTACACTGAAATTAAAATTAATTTTACATTGGAAACCAGTGTAACATAATCCGCTCTACCAAAACGAAAAGGTATACTGGGAAAGATATATTGAAATTCTATTAATCCACCTTAACCCAAGTTAATAAATGGACTTTTACAGAACACTTTTACCGAAACCCCGGTCTCAAAGACCGCCGGACACTTCTGCGGAAATATAATTCCCATACTGTCATGCTTGTACTGTCCATCATTATAGTACCTCCTCCAACCTCTTTCACAAGCTAGATAATATTTTTGTTTAATTTTATTAAAATTTAGGAACTGACTGAACGATCTTATGAAGCTATGAACGTAGCACGCATAGAGCTCTCCGGTCTACGCTTATGGAGGTCTCTCAGACCGAAGGTTTCAGTTAGTGCTAATACTGAAAAACTCAATACGATTTATATGGGGCCTTTCAGACCGAGGGTTTCGCTTAGTGTTATGAGACTAGGGTTTCGTTAAAAGTGTTAAGGTTATGGTTCCCCTTCCTGCTTCATATGTCTCAAAGGATCTGAGTTGGAAACAAAAGTTTTAAAGCCCCACTTCTTTGGTCCCTAAAAACTTATAGATTGTTGATACATACTTCAAGTATTGCAAATTTACAAAAAGGCTTACAAACAAGTGAATAGGCCTAGGCCTTCCAAAAACCATCCAGCGGTGAAAGTCAAAGCCTTATTAAGCTCAAAGTCAAAGTCTTTATTAAGCCACATTAACAATATTTACATTGCATTAGCTAGGTCAAATGAAAATAATGCATATAGTAACTAAAATAGCTTTAACCATTAAAAAACTAATATTAAAATCAAGCAAGGAACGTTTACAGGTCCATACAGTGTCCATATTAATACAGTGTTACACAGTTTCCTCAATCTTTACAGACATGTCACTTGAAAGAAATTCCTGAACGCTGTAACAGGCTAAATTTAACAAATGATGTTTTAATTTTGATCTAAATTTGTTATGGCTTGGTTCTAACTGAAAGGAATGGGGTAGGTTCAGTTGTTAAATAATTTTATTGCGTTATAGGTTAAGTGTTTTTTGAAGAAAGATGTGGAATGTTTGGGGATGGGCAGTCGGAAGTTATAAATAGCCTCTTACAATTTTTCCATGATGGCATAAGCTACTTGTTTGACTTTAACCAAAGATTTATTATAATAGGCTTTACCAAACAAACACAGGTAACAGATAAAATAATTGTCTAGGCTAGGCCTAACTTACCTATCCTTGAGAAGGTTTGAGCTCAAGGCCCGAAAGAAAGATAATAAAAAATTTGGCCTGGGAAAAACTTTAGAGAACTGATTTTGCAATTTAAGTCAACATTAGCATAATAAAACTATTGTAAGTGAATAACTAATACTTTATAACAATTTGTTTTGGTTGATAATATTACATGAGTGAAGTTACTGAAGTACCGTTAAACTTCAAAACAAGCATACCCGCACCATCTAGCGGAAATCCCGCGAAACACAGCTCACTTTTGTATTCAAATTCAAGTTGCGAAAAGTGCATTCGTACGCCATCTAGCGGAAAAATCCCTAACTTCAATGCGGTTGGTAAAGAGTAAAGACAGAAGTCCAAGTAGTTCACAGCTTTCCCACCAGACTACAGCACCATGCAGAGGCTGAATAAACGTACTCGGTCTACCGCCTATGTAAGAGGTTTATCAGTTTGCCACCCGCAGCAGCACTTGTCAACCCACATTCAATACTATACATCATGTCGAAAATAAATTGTCTGTTCGGTGCTGCTGCCGACGGATGCGGCCAACTGGGGAACTAAGTACAGTATACATTTTTTAATAAAATGTGTCTCTGTAAAGTGCTGAAGCCTAGTGAGGGAATTGTAAACTATTTGAATTGGATTAAAGCTTGTGGTTATAAAAACAGCTGTTTGAGTATTGTCATGTATACTTGAATAATTCATTTTGTTACATACTATATGGACTTATAATTATTTCTGAGAAAAAAAGCTGTCTCACCCAACAGTCAATAGTTTTAATACTTATTATTGTTTATTATTATTACTCTTACAAAGTAATAATTCTGAAAACAGTTTTAGAAAGCTAAATTAAATTATGGTCTACTTAGATAATTATTATATGCTATGAAATAAATTGACTTTGAGTAATTGTTAATAATTAACATTAAAATTTATAAAATATGAATGTTATAATATAATAGTTGCTTTGAAAGTGATTTTATATTTATGTAACTAATTCAAAAGGTGCCTTTATGCTAACATACTTTAGCCGGTTATAGAGTTGCCGCGGGTCCAACTCTGGCGGGTGCGGGTCTAGAATACTTTATTTGGCAGGTGCTCAAATGATCGTTTTTATGTTTATGTGCTGCAGCACAAAAAACATTCCACGTTTTAGTTTGCTACATTAACATTAAACCTCTTAAAATAGTTTGCACGTTCTCAAGATGTTAAAATCCCTATCACAATAAAAAACGCCTTGTGCGTGTCTCAACCTTGGTATAAACCAATATTTATATCGCTTTTTATTTATGTATGAGCGGTAAGCACAATTTTACAGTAGTTTTATACTGGGATGGCATCTTTTTGTTGATATTTCAAAGGTTTTGGGCTCGTTTCTTCCAATTGAATTTTATATTTTATATAGTGCCTTTTTTAATCTGACTCATTGATATTTTTGGAAGAAGAATTTGAAGTAGAGAATGTCAGCGGACTAGGCGGATTGATACTCAAACTAACTGTAATTTTTACAAATAACATTATTTTATTTGAAATATGCTTTAAAACTAAATAGTAATATATTTAAGTAATTTTCCATACAAAAGGATTTGTTTTCAAACTTAAACTTTGTTAAACCCTTGTGTACCAAAATGTATTATTGAGAACTACTTTTCTCACTGACTACATTGTCAGGTGTGATGTGAATAAATTGAGACTGACTGAATTGAAAAGAGGGTTTTGTTGATGTTGACAGTGTTGATGGTTCGTGTCTAAAAACAATTTTTCTAATACAACTCGTATACATAATCCCGAAAATCGTATTTGTGTCTTTTTTGTGCTATTCTAATTTATGATTTAAGTGGAATTTATAAAGGTAGGTCTAAAAGCTATGTGTAATATTGTTTAGAACTCCATAGTTAATACAGCTCACAGAGGGCCCAGCCCACTTTAGTCATACACTACATCCCATAACAGAAAAGCTTAGTCAAGACCTACTTAGCATTTGCAAAGAAACTAAATCTAATTTTTATTCCTAAAACATTCTATGGCATTGGCCGAAGTTAGCTTCATAACATGTTAATACTAGGATTAATTATATGACTTCCCCTCCTGGCATAACATAGGTAACCAAAACTACCTAAGACTATGCTATGTAGGCTCGATGATCTTATTAAGCCATTATACTTACTTACTTATACTTTGAGGATCCCACTAGTAGCAGCTAGTGCCGTAGTCGCCACGGTTATTATTTGGCCTCTCTCATCGGTGATCCTCCTTGGGTGTAGTAGGCCTTATTTTCCAGGTAGATTTTTAGCGCTTTTTTAGTCATTTTCTTGAATACTCAAAAATTCACATGGAAGTTTAGAGTAGATCAGGATGCAATTGTTTTCTGGACTTTTTGAGCTAGGGAAGTATTAACACGATTTACATGAAGCTTGTTAGCTTGACTTGTTCCATGCCATGAACTTGAGAGTTTCTAGTAAATAGTTCCGGATTCTTCTTTTCAAAGTATGAACTGAGAAGGTTGTGTTAAAATCTTCAATCAGCTGAACTGTTGTTTGCAAAGTGAAAGGTATTCTTCTTTGGTTCTTGTTCTCACAGCCCTTTTCTGTAAGATAAGGATTCTTTCTGCATGAGAGCAACCTCCCCAAAACAATATTTCCATACTTATCAGATAGCATGCCCATGGTAGTCGTGATGCAATGTTGTCAATTCCAGCTGATATCATTAAGCTACTTATAGTCAACCCTAGATATTTTATATAATTTTCAAATACGACGACATATTTGTTGTCAAGTCTTAGTAAAAGTGTAGATTCTGGTTTCTTCCGGTAATAAAATTTCATGGCAACAGGACCAAATTCCATCTTTGTTTAGGGCCAAATTTACATTGATCTTTGTGTAGCGTTACAATTTACATTGATTGGCTAGGTTAGTACAAGTTAACTAAGATGATTATTATGCTACAATAAGTAGTAGTAAAGCAATTAAACAATTATGTATACAATTATGCACGATACTACACCCCAAATAGGCTTAAGATCAACTTCGGCATATTACATTTAACTTACAAGTGCCAGGTGTTCAATCCTTTGCTGGCATTTTGTTTTGGACTGCAGTTAAACATAATGGGTAAAATGGTAGAGACTATTAATTAAGTGGTATCGTTCAGTTTGTTAACTTCTATTGTTAGTAAATATCAATAATAATGCTAGGCTTACCCAAATTGAAAATGGTTCCCTAAGAATCTTCTTGAAAGCACAGGCACCATAGTTAAACTTAAACAGGTTCATTTTTGATTAAATTAAACTGGCAAATATAACTTAAGTCCTGCTAATCCAAACTAATTGACCCCCATTCGGATTAGTTAAATGAGCCTTTGCAATTGTTATCAAAAGTGTTGCGGCAATTATCGAGATTCCATGGACGCTCACAAGTGTGACCAAGACTTACAGCGGGAGTAACTATGACTCACTCATTGGTAGCACAGTAAATACAGTGTTTCTCCTTATTTTTGTTCTGGATCCTGTCCAGATGAGGCGGATTTTTTGTTAAGTGGGCTCTCCTGTAGTGATTTTTGACCAATGCACATAGCTGTGGACTCTTGCAATTTGAGATATTGTCCCATTCGCTATTGTATGTTTCTTGCATTCTGTAATCAAATAAAAAATGAAATAAAAAATAAAATTCTATACCAAATTTAAGTTTACTTTGCTCAGCTGCTACCCTATTAAGTTAAAATAAAAACAAATCAAACCATATTGCTAATTGGTTAATTATCTTAGCTAATGCTGATAACTATACACCATTCACCATTCGTGAATTGGCACTGACATAGCTTGCAAAACCACCACTGTCGTGCGGAGGTCAAGTCTGTTTGTCATTGGGATTTATTATAGTTTGCAGGTCCTGAGCGTAAGTTCAAGTTGTAAGAATTCTAGTTTTCTTTGCGTAAAAAATTATAGACAAACAGAGTGTGACTGTTTCTTGAAAATATGCTTGTTTTCTGTAGTCTCAGAACGCAATCCTGTGCGGCAATCAATTTCCATGTTTGATTCATGTAGAACATTTTAAACATTAGAACTCCTAATATTAAATATAGGGAGTCTTATTGCCTGAGTTTAGCCTGCACTCTGCCAGCATTGACCCCAACAGGCTTTTGAACATTTGGTAAACGGAGAAAGTTCCTCGAATCAATCGTTCCTTAGCCACCGAAATCACACTTTAATTTTCTCCTAGCTTTGTGGAGCTTGTTTGAATCATGTTCATTGTCCCTCTGTAAGCCATATCCAATCACCATCTAAACTTAAAACATGAGAAACTCCACATTTTACAATAATTGCAATCCCTAAAACTTCCTTTAAGTTAACTGCCCATCTTGGCAATAACCGAAAGAGCTGTTATGGTATTTATTTATTAAATATGACCATGCCCATTTCATGTAATGATCAATGGCAATAAAGAATATGATTATATGGTTATGTATTTCTGGAACCATCTTCTGTAGCATTTATTCAAATAAGAATTAAAATGATTGGCAAATATTTTGCAACATACTTATATCTTTCTTAGTATTTGTACCTTTAGCCTCAGCTTTCCGTCCTGTATAATAACGGGTGTTATGAGGGTGTTAGCTACGTTGACAATATCAATTCAACAAAAAATAGTGATAGGCATCTCAAATAGTGATTTAGTGAACATTCGGTCTCAGATTTACATAGGAAGTCTTTACTGCAAGTTTTAATTCTTTATCATTAAGGCAAAACAAATTTCATTTTAATCGGACAATTTATTCCGTTATAGCAAAAAAATAATTTGTTTGGCTGCCACCTTAAAACACCTGATTTGTATGGTTGTTCTTTTGTATTGGAGAAACATTAAAATACATAGTTATTTCTAAATTCATAAAAATCAGATGAAATGTATTGTTTTTGGATAATTAAAGTTCTTGTTCAGTAAAACTCTCCCAGAAGGTCATTTCCAGTTTTCCAATTTTGCTGAGCCAAATTTGTTTTGTTAGCCCTAAAAACTTGATTGAGATATTTACAAGAGAAATATTTGTACTGTTGTAAAGTTTTATGAAAATTGAACTAAAGTTTTGACTTGTAACTTAGCTTATTTATAGTGTTGAAAAACATGTTTTTAAGGGTTTTAAGAATAGGTTAAGGATTTCATGATCCCGGCTTAGAGTATTACCATTTGGACGACAGAAGTTTGCTAGTAAATAAAGAGCAGAGACCACATTATATGTTTCAGAAAAAAAACATGTGCTCTGTACGCATTTAAACAATCAAACAAAACTGCAAGTAAGAGTTCATTTAACTTTTCAATTTTAATGGCTGTCTCAGGCTCAAGAAGAAATGCTTCTGTTAATGTGATTCATAATCTCAGGTTCCCATGTGAGACCTCGAGAGTGAATTCACAATTGTTCGTGATTTTGATGACATAATAATACGAGGTCTGACCTTGTGGTGGTTCTCACAGTCTTTTAACTAACATTAACCTAATAATCCTCAATGTACAATTAAAAATTTACCTTTTATTTATTTAATGGTAAATCATTTTGGATTTAATATTATCAATTTATTTTTCAATATATTTCTTTGTAGTTAGCTATCAGAAGCTAATTGTATGAATCAGGCGTTAGATTTTACACAGTGATTTCTATATATTTCAGTTACGTCTCAATGTTATTTTCTGGGTCATCTCTTTAATGCAGATCTACTACTAAAAAATCTTGATTAATCATTTAGAAGAAATTTGGGTACTGTAAAAATAAGAAATTTTTCTAGTCAAAGTAAAAGTATCTTTATTGCAATATCGTTAATTATTACGTTTTTAGCCGTTAATCGATTCAGCCGTAACGCCAGCTAGAGTAGCCATATGTTCCACTACTGCCTCTGACAGTGAGTCCTATCCCGAGGGCAGTGGATGTGCGTAGGACAGGATTGAAAGGTAACGGCACATGAGGCTGATGTCAGGAGAGTGGTCGTTAACTCGCTGGCGTGCCGGCAGCCGGTGTGTGTGGGCAGCTGCCAGGCTACCGTCATCCACTGCCCTGTGATTTCTGACGGATTATCTCGCCTCGTAGGCTTGATGTTTTCGTAGGCATTTGAGTTTCGGTTTATCTCAACACGGTTTGTTAGGTTAATCTAAGTTTTTTGGGAAATAGATATGTGGCATATAGTAAAAGTCTTAAGTGTTAATTTTAAAATATATTTGGTGAATACTATTTTGCAAATTAGTTGCAATATGTACTGTATAGGCTAGCTTTTGTCGAGAAATTTAATAGTTAGGAACATCCTATAGCGCAGCTTCCATGGTGACTTGGCAATAACAATAATGACAGACAAAGACAAATTTAAATATATTTTGTACTTTAGTAATAACATATGCAAGCTATTTTTTACAGTTAGATTGGGTTTTCTTACTTTGTAACACTTAACTCACCAAAAATACTGTATTTAATTGTATTGCGCTTTAAATGCTTTTCAAAACCAAGAGTTACGTCCCCCACTTTTTTCTAGAATTACATACCGTAGAGTTCCTGCTGATGCTTTCAGAACTAACGACAGTTTACAAACAGTGGCTAAGCACCCACTGTAGGTATACCTCGCTCGCCTATGAGTGCACACTGTATCGACTCCAGTCCGTCCCTAAGGAACAAGTCAGTTACTGCACATTATACAGTTGACTCAGCTCTGACTTTTCTGGCTTTGACATTGGTTGCCTGACACACCTACATTCAGTAATTCTGGGACAACCAGGAATTATACACGGGAATTTTCTCTAAATACTGAAAGAGTTGGGAAGTGGTATGTGGAAATTTTGTCTCTAAACTGGAAATTTTGAGAAGGGAGGCCGCTGACATTTTTTTGCATGGATGCTAACGGGTGTCTAGTTATTGTCTCGAACAGCAACAAAAGTTGTGTTTGTATCACAAGTGTTAACGAAAGACTAGAAATTACTGCTGATATGGGAGGGAGTAATTGACTCCCTTTAAGATATTATTTCAACTTTCTAAATTTAAGTGTAAATTAAAGCTTAATTATATTATAGTACCCCTAAATCTGGAAATTGACAACATTTCCTTGTATAGTGCAAGAATTATTTGAGAATGTTGGCTTTTCCTAATAATGAACACCTTTTATATGTTATGTTCAAATGTTATTACGTCAGGGTGAGTTTCTCCGACTGAAACTGATATTTTGGCAGACTTTTGGCCTGTCTCGTTACTAAAAATGTACTGGATGACAAGGACTGTTGATGTGTTGCAGCAGTGAAGCAGGATGCCTGAGGAGAAGACAGAGGACTTCGCGGTGAAGAAGCCGGTGCAGATCAAGGGCAAGGCGGTGCTGGCGAGAGTCACGCTCCTGGACGGATCTACCGTCGACATCAATCTTGACGTGAGTTCACTATGTTACTCCAAAGATCATGTTATGGTAGGTAGATGCGCATAGCTGCCACATGGCTGAGGCAGGAAAATCAACACAGTTTGGCAGCCCAAGCACAGATAATGCTGCAAGGAAATTCTTTTAAGAGTCTCAAGTATAGCCACTGACTCACACTCAAGTTTGTTCATTCTCCAAAATAGCACGATTTGGTCATTAAGCCATCGACATTGGACAAACTCGAGCATGTTGAGCTGAGGGAAGAAAGACGGCAAGAGATGGCAGCGCTATCTGTGCTTGGCCTGCCGCAATTATGTCGATTTTCCTGCCTCAGCCATGTTACTTCTATGCCCAACCTACCTACCTAACATTATCTTTGGTTACTCGCTTAACCCTATGTTGTGAAATATTCATAGGACGCTCAGTAACCACTAGTTTTCATTAGAATAGAAATGCAGGAAAATAAGTCAATGTTTAAAGTCAATAACAATGCACTTAATATTTGAAACAATGTTCTCATGGGTGAATTTATCTGCTCGAAATGATGAGTCGTTTGTTGACTGGGAAAGATAATTGTTATCTATTCTCTCTTATCTTATTTCCTCTATGTTTCTATTTGTAGTTCATTGATTGCGTTATCAACAAACACTTGAAAAGTCCAAATATGGCCAAGCTAGATTCATTAACTGACTGACCTAAAATGATTACTGATAATTATTTGTATTGTTCATTCAGCAAAATCTCAGCGCACTTGGCTTGAAACTCTGATTCCTGTTTATTTTGCTTAAGTTTATACCTTTCTTTAAGAAAAGGTAATAAAGAAATTGTCTACTGGCCATTGATTGACAATACAGTGGAACTTGGATAATTTAAAGCTCAAGAGATGATCGTAAAACTTCTAACAATCCAAAACTTCAAATTAGATAAGTTACACCTGAAAATAGTTTTGGTTCGAGCTAAAACTATACAAGTTGAATTTTGAATGTTATTTGCTTTTTTACATTGATAACATAGAAAATTCAAGGGACCAGCTCAAAATTTCGAATTGACAGTGTTTTTTAATTAAAGACGTTCAAAGTTTCAGTGTAGTACAGCAGAATCTCTTGTCAATAATACAATTATCAGTCATATATGTGCTGACTGGGACTCATGGCGTGGTCCTGTAATCCAGCTTCATGGAGGTTAGGTTTTAAGGATGATATAGGTTTAAAGCGGCTCAGATAGTCTCAGTGATCATCTGATGATACCGCATAAACTCCCACCATCGTTTAGACATGTCAGACCATCACCTTTTGGTTCAGTCAGTTAAGCGTTGGTCCTTGTATTTTCATTGGTAGTGGGCTATTAATTAATGACCATTCTAAGGAAGAGTCGGCCTTAGTAACAATACTACACCTCATAACTCATTACTATAAGCTCATCACACTCATCCTTCACCACATATTGCCTTAAAATACCCTCATGAGAAAATAGTGATAGGCATCTCAAATAGTGATTTAGTGAACATTCGGTCTCAGATTTACATAGGAAGTCTTTTACTGCAAGTTTTAATTCTTTATCATTAAGGCAAAACAAATTTCATTTTAATCGGACAATTTATTCCGTTATAGCAAAAAAATAATTTGTTTGGCTGCCACCTTAAAACACCTGATTTGTATGGTTGTTCTTTTGTATTGGAGAAACATTAAAATACATAGTTATTTCTAAATTCATAAAAATCAGATGAAATGTATTGTTTTTGGATAATTAAAAGTTCTTGTTCAGTAAAACTCTCCCAGAAGGTCATTTCCAGTTTTCCAATTTTGCTGGAGCCAAATTTGTTTTGTTAGCCCTAAAAACTTGATTGAGATATTTACAAGAGAAATATTTGTACTGTTGTAAAGTTTTATGAAAATTGAACTAAAGTTTTGACTTGTAACTTAGCTTATTTATAGTGTTGAAAAACATGTTTTTAAGGGTTTTAAGAATAGATTAAGGATTTCATGATCCCGGCTTAGAGTATTACCATTTGGACGACAGAAGTTTGCTAGTAAATAAAGAGCAGAGACCACATTATATGTTTCAGAAAAAACATGTGCTCTGTAACGCATTTAAACAATCAAACAAAACTGCAAGTAAGAGTTCATTTAACTTTTCAATTTTAATGGCTGTCTCAGGCTCAAGAAGAAATGCTTCTGTTAATGTGATTCATAATCTCAGGTTCCCATGTGAGACCTCGAGAGTGAATTCACAATTGTTCGTGATTTTGATGACATAATAATACGAGGTCTGACCTTGTGGTGGTTCTCACAGTCTTTTAACTAACATTAACCTAATAATCCTCAATGTACAATTAAAAATTTACCTTTTATTTATTTAATGGTAAATCATTTTGGATTTAATATTATCAATTTATTTTTCAATATATTTCTTTGTAGTTAGCTATCAGAAGCTAATTGTATGAATCAGGCGTTAGATTTTACACAGTGATTTCTATATATTTCAGTTACGTCTCAATGTTATTTTCTGGGTCATCTCTTTAGTGCAGATCTACTACTAAAAAATCTTGATTAATCATTTAGAAGAAATTTGGGTACTGTAAAAATAAGAAATTTTTCTAGTCAAAGTAAAAGTATCTTTATTGCAATATCGTTCATTATTACGTTTTTAGCCGTTAATCGATTCAGCCGTAACGCCAGCTAGAGTAGCCATATGTTCCACTACACGTGCCTCTGACAGTGAGTCCTATCCCGAGGGCAGTGGATGTGCGTAGGACAGGATTGAAAGGTAACGACGCACATGAGGCTGATGTCAGGAGAGTGGTCGTTAACTCGTTGACGTGCCGGCAGCCCGGGTGTGTGTGGGCAGCTGCCAGGCTACCGTCATCCACTGCCCTGTGATTTACGACGGATTATCTCGTCTCGTAGGCTTGATGTTTTCGTTGTAGGCATTTGAGTTTCGGGTTTATCTCAACACGGTTTGTTAGGTTAATCTAAGTTTTTTTGGGGAGATACGTATGTGGTATATAGTAAAAGAGTCTTAAGTGTTAATTTTTAAAATATATTTGGTGAATACTATTTTGCAAATTAGTTGCAATATGTACTGTATAGGCTAGCTTTTGTGGTACGGAGAATTTGATAGTTAGGAACATCCTATAGCGTGACAGCTTCCATGGTGACTTGGCAATAACAATAATGACAGACAAAGAAAATTTAAATATATTTTGTACTTTAGTAATATGACATATGCAAGATATTTTTACAGTTAGATTGGATTTTCTGACTTTTTAACACTTAACTCACCAAAAATTGTATTTAATTGTAAAATGTAGCTTTTCAAAACCAAGTTACGTCCCCACTTTTTCTAGAATTACATGTTCCTGCCTTAGAACTAGTTTACAAACAGGGCTAATGTAGGTCAAAACTATGGCAGCATCACTGTATCGACTCCAGTCTGCCCCGGCCTTAAGAAACGAGTCAGTTACAGCACTCTGTACAATCGACTCTGCTCTGACTTTTCTGGCATTGGTTAGGTCGCCTGACACACCGCTACATTCAGTATATTCTGGGACAACCAGGAATTATCAAGGAATTTTCTATAAATACTGAAAGAAAGTGGTATGTGGAAATTTTGTCTCTAAACTGGAAGTTTTGAGAAGGGAAGTGATATTGTCATGGATGCTAACGCGTGTCTAGAGATTGTCTTAAACAGTAATCAAAATTGTGATTTCATCACAAGTCTTAACGAGAGTCTAGAAATTGCTTTTACTGGATCACTTAGTCAGTCCATTATCTTTGTCTTCTTGAGGAAGCTCTTTTGTGTTCATCCCAGTAATTCACTTTTCATCTTTCTTCTTCAGTGAGTGTCCTAGCAGCAAATTTTCTTTGGGTGAGGGTAAACCCCTTTTGTTTTTATTTTGCTATTCAGATTCTTCTTATCAATTGTATCAACTGTCAATCAATTTTGATCAAATCCATGCACAGCCTGTTGTAACAGTTTTTTTGATATAATATTATATTGACAAGCTGTTTAAGGAGTCGCTTTGAATTCATTTCATTAAATTTTAGTGTAAATTGAAGCCAAATTATATAGTACCTAAATCTGAAATTGACAACATTTCCTTGTATAGAAAATGCAAGAATTATTTGAGAATGTTGGCTTTTCCTAACCTAACACTGGACACCCTTCATATGTTATGTACAAATGTTGTTACGTGATGGTGAGTTTCTCCGACCGGGACCGATGTTTCCGTAGAGTTTGTCCTGTCTCTCTACCTAGAAACGTACCGGATGACAGGAGTGTTGATGTGTTGCAGCAGTGAAGCAGGATGCCTGAGGAGAAGACAGAGGACTCGCCGGTGAAGAAGCCGGTGCAGATCAAGGGCAAGGCGGTGCTGGCGAGAGTCACGCTCCTGGACGGATCTACCGTCGACATCAATCTTGACGTGAGTTCACTATGTTACTCCAAAGATCATGTTATGGTAGGTAGATTGCGCATAGCTGCCACATGGCTCAGGCAGGAAAATCAACACAGTTTGGCAGCCCAAGCACAGATAATGCTGCAAGGAAATTCTTTTAAGAGTCTCAAGTATAGCCACTGACTCACACTCAAGTTTGTTCATTCTCCAAAATAGCACAATTTGGTCACATTTAAGTCATCGACATTGGACAAACTCGAGCATGTTGAGCTGAGGGAAGAAAGACAGAAAGAGATGGCAGCGCTATCTGTGCTTGGCCTGCCCCAATTATGTCGATTTTCCTGCCTCAGCCATGTTACTTCTATGCCCAACCTACCTACCTAATATTATCTTTGGTTACAACGCTCAACCCTATGTTGTGAAATATTCATAGGACGCTCAGTAAACACTAGTTTTCATTAGAATAGAAATACAGGAAAATAAGTCAATGTTTAAAGTCAATAACAATGCACTTAATATTTGAAACAATGTTCTCATGGGTGAATTTATCTGCTCGAAATGATGAGTCGTTTGTTGACTGGGAAAGATAATTGTTATCTATTCTCTCTTATCTTATTTCCTCTATGTTTCTATTTGTAGTTCATTGATTGTGTTATCAACAAACACTTGAAAAGTCCAAATATGGCCAAGCTAGATTCATTAACTGACTGACCTAAAATGATTACTGATAATTATTTGTATTGTTCATTCAGCAAAATCTCAGCACTTGGCTTGAGACTCTGATTCCTGTTTATTTTGCTTAAGTTTATACCTTTCTTTAAGAAAAGGTAATAAAGAAATTGTCTACTGGCCATTGATTGACAATACAGTGGAACTTGGATAATTTAAAGCTCAAGAGATGATCGTAAAACTTCTAACAATCCAAAACTTCAAATTAGATAAGTTACACCTGAAAATAGTTTTGGTTCGAGCTAAAACTATACAAGTTGAATTTTGAATGTTATTTGCTTTTTACATTGATAACATAGAAAATTCAAGGGACCAGCTTAAAACTTCAAACTGACAGTGTTTTTTAATTAAAGACGTTCAAAGTATCCAAGTTTCAGTGTAGTACAGCAGAATCTCTTGTCAATAATACGGTTATCAGTCATATATGTGCTGAGAGACAATTATTTAAATTTTAAGTAGGTTATAACAAGGCCATCTTCTATTTAATAGAAACATTCTACTATTGACCAAATTGGAAATACATAGATGAGAAGTGAAAGAATCACAACACACAACGTTCACCAAAAAAGCAAATAAGTTATTTTCTTTTGAAAATTTACATGTTTTTGTCTTGGTTGTACGATGGATTACAGGATAAGTGAGACCTCTATTGTATAACAAGTTTGAACTAAATCATTTGTGTCTTTCGAGAGATGAGAATAAAATAGTAAAAGCACGTATAAACAGATGCAAATAATGGTAATTTTGTCCACCCACGATTGTACAATATTTCACACTTGACCCAAGAAACATGCTCCCAAAGTTCATAACACCTTGTTTGAAATGTATTCTGGATGTCAAGCATCGTACAGACTTGCCACCGTCAAGTGACAAGTAACGTAGCGTATGCTACGCGATAACTAGAGCAAGTGGAGGAATGCAGGGAGTTATTGAAGTCAGAAGGTCACCAGTTGACTCATCCACTGTCTCCCAGTCATCGCCACTATCTAGATGACATGATATGACGGACGGCTCTTAATTATGCTTTGGAATCTGGTTGTGTTCGTTGTTAAATGTCTACTTTGTTATTTTTATAAACTTTTCAGCCACTTTTTAATTGTGTAAAATTGTGTTAAATTGTGTAAAATTGTGTAGGTCAGATTCTATTGTAGGGCATTTTGTGCTCTCGAGGAGTAGAAAGGTTTAACTGAATTCAATGGAAGATAGGACCCTAAATAATAACTAATTTTGTCATGGTGAGAAAGAAATGAGCCTTGAAAGTAAAAGGCTTAACATCAATTACAAGGGTGCCAATTGAACCAACTGATCTTCTATTTTTAACTTTTTTAGAACCAATAGACCAAGTCTTTATTTTATGCCAATCAAATTGTTCTAAAATGGACCAATTCACTAGTGGTTTGGAATTAAAATGTCTTAATTCGTAAAAAAAAATCATGAAATTTTTGGTCCTTGATGAATTTAAAGTAAAGTATTTTTAATAATTTATCATCAAAATATAAAAGTGTCAAAGAAAGTAAAAATGTCTCAACAACAAAAAACAACACATGTAATAAACAACTAGTGGTTCTTCGTTTGGTTCTTTGGGAGAACCAAAAATCCAGATAATACAAAAAAAGGAAAATTACTAATAAGTAATAAACATAAAACAAAATTTAAACTTTACCTTGTTTCATTAGAAAAACAAACTTGCACAGTATATGCACTTAACATTGTAATTTTAATTTATAAGATAGAATATTGTGTTTTAAAGCTTTCAAAAGTACTTCGTTCTGGAAAAAAAGTACATCCGAACTCACAATAAACAGTAGCAGCTCGTGTGTATTGTCAGTGGGAGGGCTCTACGGGGGCTTTCGCACAGAAAATTTTGTAAATTTAGTGATAAAATAACGCATTTTGAAGCATTTTTGACCTTAACTTTCAACTGCAATGTTTATAGAAAACTATCAGAACTAAACGCTAAAATTAAGCATTAAAATAAAACTAAGGCAGAACAAATAAAGGTGCGTAATGACGCTATCAATGTGTCGACAACCGGCTAAACTGGACTGAATACTGTTCTTATGATTGCAAGTTTGAATAATCAGTTGTACCAACAGTTGTAAGTGCCAGTAGCATTTATTCAATTTTAATTTTCTATTGGAACAATAATCGTTTTGTCCATTGTGTTGGTATCACTGATACCAACTGTTGGTATCAGTTGTAGATGTCCACTAGATCGGCTGTTCGATCTACAGATAATTCGGTCTGACGCGACGGAGCGGAGCGGTAGTAGTGGTAGCGAAGGGGCGCGATACATTGGTTGGGGCAGAGCCTCGAGCAGTCCATATGAATGCATTGGATTGACGTCAAGGCACCCTCTCAGCTGTCGGCTGCTTCTCCCATATGCCTGCATAGTAGCTCCGCCCGGCTTGCCAAGCATCGTTCTATACGCTCACCACGTCAAGTCAGACCTGGCTGCGCTTATACAAACGCTTGGATGAACAAATTTATTCATTTATTTTATTAATAGAGGATTATATACAAAATTTAGATATATTAACAGACTTGGGTGGGCTGCGCCCAAGAGTCCTTTAGAGATAGCCGCCACTGACAATAAATGATGTTCTTCTTTAATGAGTATTGTAAAAGTAATTTTGTGTGATTTGCACAGAGGAAAGCCAAGGGGGAGGATCTACTGGAGAAGGTGTGCGACTACATCAACCTGCTGGAGAGAGACTACTTCTGTCTGACGTACGAGGACAGGCACGAACCTCGCAACTGGCTGGAGCTGGACAAGCGTATCGGCAAGTTCATCAAGAGTAAGTTACCTGGAGTATTCAGGAGACAAGGCACTAGGCCAGGATGTGCTATCAAACAGGAGAACAGGCTCACCTGGATAATTGAAGTAGAAACACGGAGGAGATCACAGACTGTCAAATTTTCAGCTCTCATCGTAAAAAAAAGTGTGTCTTGTTTAACGAGGCGAAGCTAGGACTACAAAGTCTTCTCTACCACTCAACCTCGACCTTTACCTAGCGTCACCGTTTAGTCACATTACAAATTGTAAGTGGTGATCTGCGGGGATCGAACCCGCCACCGAGTGATGAGCTCCGAGTCGCGCACGATACCAATCCGCCACGGATCCGCCATAGTATTCTCATAGTATTTACAAATGATCATAGTTAATGCTTGACTTGATCAAGACTTGAATAATTGTGTTGCCACGTTTAACACCTGGAAGCCTCAGTCCAACCCCTATATGGTTTGGAAGTCACGTTAAGCCGTTGGTCCTTGTATTTCCATTGGTCATTGGGCTATTAGTTTATGACCCGTTCTAAGGAAGAGTCGGCCTTAGTTTGTAACAAGACTACACCTCATAACTCATTACTACCACTCATCACACTCATCCTTCACCACATATTTGCCTTAAAATATCCTCATGAGAGTGGTCGGCATCTCAAATAGTAATTTAGTAATTTGTAAAAAAAGAGATTACTCGAGAGAGTAAAGAAAAAATGTTTTACTCTTTGGAAAGGGGCTTTACTCTTCTATGTGTTTCTACTTCATCCAGGTGAGCCTGTTCTCCTTTCTATTCCTTTTTGATAGTATTACTGAAATATTCGTTAGTGCGTGGGTACTCAACTCAATTTTGGTTAAAAAAAGATAAAAAGAGGTAGGGGGTAGATTTGCTATATTGAATGGTCGGTTATCTGTGTACACCTAGAAGATTTATCGCAATATTGACTGTTAGAAAATCGATTGATTGATCGTTTTAAAATTCAAAATAGTTTTGTTGCAGTTTTTTGAAAAGTGATATAGAGTTTTGTTGGGTGAAAACATTTAATCAACACTAGAAGACAACTGCTAAATTTCTAATTGATACAGATATTTTGAAAATTACTCAAACTTGTCAGTTTTATTTTACAAAAATGGTGTCAAACTGAAAAGTTACCACTTGCATAGGCCAAGTTACCACACAAATCTTGAAATCACATTTTATGATTTTATCTTTGCGTCCGAACGATTTCTGAATAGATCGAACCCGATGTTCACCCGGTTTTGAAATACACGAGGGTTTCTTAATGCTCAGCAGTTTTCTACGATAAAAAAAGGCATTTAACAACTAGAAGACATCAATTTTCCAGGGGCTTTAAAGTCCGTTTTACAGGGTCTTTACCTGAAAGGATTAGCAACTGCTGATTAATACTTTTACGTGCCTCATGAAGACTTGTTCATATATTTTTAATTTAAAATATGTACGCTAGTTCAAATTATACATAATGGAAATTGTGTTCAGGGTCTTGTCCACATAATTCGTTATATAATAGATCTTCTTTTGAGAAAAGTTTGTTATTATTTTCTGAAAGATCTCAGGTCTTAGATACTTTTGCTCCCAATTCAAACAGATGTTAGAGAAAAGGGCATTTTATCGTTACCTTCTTACTATTTAACTTCAAATACCTTCTAAATTGAAATAAATGGAAAAAGTCTTTTAAATAATTTTTGAGCCAAACCAACCGACCCCTCACTTTCCAACTAAATCATCTCTTACAACAAGTAGACGTGCTTTGTGGAGAGGCAACTCTGAGATTGATATTTCACCAGTCGGTCTGGTCGGACGAAGCGTAGCTAACGCCATCGGTCACGGTCGCAGAGGAAATGAATGGCTGTTTCCGAGCGAGAGAGAAGTACAAACAACTAAACTCCTTCTGTGACTTCTGTAGGTCAGTCAGTCCTGCTTCACCGTCACGGTTCACTGGGTCGGAACCTCTTCTTCTGCACAGCTGTTTATAGTTTGTGATTGATTGAGTTAATGGTCTGATGATGGAAATTGACTTGGGAGGATGTAGTCGAATGGAAGTTGGGAAACAAGGCCAAAGAATTGTTAACACTTTTAATTTTCTTGTTCTCTTCAACGTGTAATTTCAGATGAAAAGAATCTCAATTAAATTTTAGAAATTTTATAAGAATAAAAATAGTGTTTGATGATTTACTATGGTGTCCACCCAGTCTTGAAAACCTTGAATAAGCCTAGAAATTAGTCACCCTGAAATAAAGAAAAGCCAATAATTTAATACATTTTATGAAAATAAATATTTTATTATTAGTAAATATTTTCTTCTGTGTATTTTCAGCACTGTACAAAAAGGTTGCGATCATCAGAGCATACATCTCTGATAATGGCCCAAAAACCCAAAATTAGTTAAAAACCTCCTGTTTTTAGCCTTAATTTAAAATGTCATGGTTGAAGCTCCTCGCCTCCTTTTTGCTTTAAGTTTTTGGTGTTTTTCACCTTAAAGAACCAGTAATGGAGCTTAAAAAATGAGTGAAAATCTCTTGAATTTGATAAACAAGTTTGAGTAGACTCTGATACAGACACGGTTAAGAATGACTTCACGAAATTGGCTCGACTGTATAGAAATAATTCTGGTAAATGGTAATTACTGTCTAAAAGATAAATAGACAAAATTTAAACTTATTGTTCAAAAAGTATTGATTAACAAATAGTTTTGTTTGTTTTAGCTTTATTTTGTGCTCTAAAATGTCGATGAGCTGAGATTTTGAAGCCGTTAGAGTTGCAAAAGCTGTTGTCGGTAGACGTTAACAGTGAAATAATAAGACTAACAATGTTTTTTTATTTTCAGATGAACCGTGGAAATTCAATTTCGAAGTTAAGTTTTACCCTCCAGACCCAGCTCAGTTGCAAGAAGACATCACAAGGTTTGTTGAACGAAAATATTGCTTATAAATTTACTTATTAAACTAAGGTATGTGTACATCACAAGCTGTCTGGGAGAACCTGAGTTTTGTTCATCCCTCTGCCATTTGTTGCTGCACACGCCGATATAAATATGTTCATCAGGTGTAACTGTCCCAGGACATCAAATGGTTTCTTGGGTGTCCCTTAAGAAAAGTCCAGAGGGGTTAAGTCCGGCTTTGTGGTGGCAAGGAGTTGGGCCAGCATCCACCTGTCCGAAAGCCTTTAATGGACTGGAACCGCATCTTGTTGGGATAAGTCCCTTTTTCGCCTCATATCCTTTGGGGATACTCTGTCAACCTATGTGAGGCACATTGTTTCAAAAGTTGGACAAGCCTCTACAAAAATGAAAGCTCAATCGCCTGTTAACCTGCTCCTTAAAGGGCCTAGCAGGGATGCTCTCCAGTAGCAGTCGATTAAACTAACATAAAACGCCTGACATCAGATTATTAATATCATATCAGCTAACTGGACATGGTTTTATTTCATGCAAATTTGTAGCAGGCATAATCTTTTACATAACATCATAGACCGCACCTTTATTGGATTACGATTGCATAATTCTAGGTAATGACTCTACCGGTTTCTTTGAAAGAATTTAGCCAATGACTAGTTTTGGTGTAGAGGCACCACCATACTGTAGGACTGCAGACTCAGTTTGCACTAACCAAATAACACACTTAGAATGTCCATTGCCGCACTCTGCGAGACTGAGGAAACTATTCAAGAGGTCGTCTTCTAAGCAGGGGCTGAAAACTTAGACAGGATCAAACACCACAAACTAGAAGTTCAATTTTACTTGTCTAGAGTTCTTTTTTCAAACACCCTGACTATAAAGGAGACTCACCTTGTGAGCTTCAACCATATATTCGCTTTTAAAGTGGTCCCACGGAAAAATCTGAAAACTGTGGGGTCTGGTTTACTATTTTGACTGTAGCCTAGTGATCTTTGATTTGAAAATTGTTAGTGTGGAATGAAGTTTTCTACAACCGGTAATTTGCATTCGCTAAGATACAATAATTTACCTTTGGTTCATGAGGCGTAGGCAGCAATGTCATAAGCACAGTGAATGACCTGTTCAGCTAGGCCAGCAAGCCTACTTAATTTACTTATAAAACTAAATGTTACATTTTAATATGCTTCAATGTCCAGTATCATGTTTAAATAACTAAAATTTAACTCATCGTTAATTTTTCTGTTGTTCAGCTTTGTTTTGTACTAACTGATTCTATTTTATTTTGCTTGTTTCAGATATCAACTATGCTTGCAAATCCGAAATGACATCCTCAGTGGAAAGTAAGTGTTACTATTCATATTAATAAAGATTTCCAGTCTAATTATCTTTAAAAAACAAATAAGATCGTCAGAAATGTATAGTTTAAAGTTTCTACTGGCTACAATCACTCTTCAGAGAGGATTTTGTCTGGTCTTAATGCATAGGCTTGAGCCGCCTGAGTCATCACTACATTCTAGGCTTCATAGCGTCGGACGTTTTGCCCATTCTGTGATGTGGCATCTTGAGAGACTTCACAACTGATCCCCTTATCTTGTAGACTGAAGAGGGAGAACCAAAATCCTTTCTTCAAACTGACAAGTGCTCTCAATTTTTAAATAGGGAAGCCTCCTCAATAGAAGTTTTCCCCTGTAAAAAATTTCAAACCAATATGTACCAGTCATTGAACTCTAAGCTGATTTAGGGGTCCCTAAGCTCAATATCTGCCCCTCCCCTACTGGATGAGCCATTTTCTTATGATTCAGTAGACTGGACCCGAATGATCAATATTTAGCATGCACCACCTCTTAAAATCTGAGACTTCAAACTGTCCGTCACATAACCACTTAAATGTCCATATTTTCATTTAAAAAGTTGGGGAGAAGGGAGTGACCTTGTTGTGCAGGACACTACCTGCCTTTCTCCATGCACTGGTGCCCTATATGACTGGGACTAGTATGTAATCCAGCTTCATGGAGGTCAGGTTTTGAGGATAATAGGTCTAAATGCCCTCTGATAGTCTCAGTGATCATCTTTACCCGGAAAATGACTCATGAGAGTGGTCGGCATCTCAAATAGTGATTTAGTGATATATATACTTTTCTTCTGTTCTCCCTCTTCAGTTTCTGCTAGTGTTTGTTTCCCGACGCAGTATGACATCGGAAGCCTAGGTTGAAGGATTTGTCCGGTGTTAAAAAGTAATTTAAAGCACGACAGTCCTTTACAAAGTCATCCCGAGCAAAATTTAGAATCCTCTAACGTTCAGTTGCACTTCAGGTTGCCGTGCTCATTCGCTGACGCACGCACTGCTCGGCTCCTACCTGGTACAGTCGGAACTGGGCGACTTTGACCCGGAGGAGAGCAAGAACTCGACCGACTACCTGCGTGAGTTCCGCTTCGCCCCCAACCAGACTAGCGACCTCGAGCAGAAGGTCATGGAGCTGCACCGCACACACAAGTGAGTGAACAATATAAGTTTTGTGATAATTAGAATAGGATATTTAACCCATTCCTGTCTAAGTAAATAAGGGCTTGACGCGCCCCCTGGACTAGGTATTTTTAGCCGTTTAGAGCAATGTGAGCATATAATAAGTCATAGGATTTAAAAAAATATTTAATGATTGATTACTTACATATCCACTTTTATTGAAGTATTCCACTCACTATTTACACAAGTTTTGAGTTATTTACACTATTTACATTATGAACTGAACAACATCATCTTCAACTTCATCTACAATGTTTTCCACTTCATCTTCACTATTTTCTACACCACTTTCGTCCAAAACACCCTCAACAAATTGCGAAAACGCATCACTTTCTAAAAACAACTGATCCCACAACGTCATATTGCCGGCAGACAGCTAGAGAGTCGTGTTGACAAACAGAAAACGATCGATACAATTCATTCATTCATTCACAAGGAGGAAGGAATGCAGCAACAGGCCAGTAGACAGAACAAAGAGAAAGCAAAGAATACGCACAACACAGTTGACGAATATTGCCCGTCTAACAACTCTAAAGCCCAGTCCAGCACTATGTGAAGATAGAGGACGGGCGCTGCCTGTCTTTAGACATTTGTCACGGCGCGCGCTCAGACGGACGCTGTCTGTCTTTAGCCCGGAATGGGTTAAGGGTAATAAGCCAAAAAAAACTTTTAAATTTCCATTTTATTATAACTTTAGATGTCTTAAGACCATTATTAGAAAGGTATAAAATGATTAAGACATTAATCGAGCGAGGTATGACGCATTGAAGTGTCAATTAAGGAATTTTTGCTAACTTGTATAAAATGCTAATCGGAAGATGTGTATTGATCAGTTGTTGTTTGCGCAGGGGACAGACTCCGGCGGAAGCGGAACTGCACTACCTGGAGAACGCCAAGAAGCTGGCCATGTACGGCGTGGACCTGCACCAGGCCAAGGACAGTGAGGGAGTGGACATCATGCTGGGCGTCTGCTCCTCCGGCCTGCTCGTCTACAGAGACAAGTCAGTAGTATCACCTAGTAGTAGCAGTAGGCTCGTCTAGTAGAATTCTACTTAGTAGTAGCACTGGGTGTGTCGGGAGCGTGTCTGTGCGAGTGGTTCGTGCCAGTGGGTTTACGTTGAGTCGTGACCAATTTGTAGTTGTGAATATTATTGTTGTGTAATGTTCCATGTTTCTATGCCGCTTACAGGTACAGGTTGATTAGGTTATTTGTTTCCGTCGAAAATTGTACTAGATTTAGGCTAAGTTTCACTTGATAACGAGAGAAGTTTTCATCCCTCTCAAAACATTGTGTAGTTTTTAAACACAACAGCCGTAGAAAAGTCTACCTATTTCTATGTTAATGTAATAACATCGGCATTATGAATTTTCAACAATTAATACATATTAGACGCTATAAAAGCACACATACTTGATTTATTACCTTGGGAGGAGCAAAAGTAAGACTTGTTTAGTATAAAGCATTTTATTTACCACATATATTCTCACTGGCACTCTCTAATCTCAGTTTCTTTCAGGCTTTGTCCACGAATTAATAACAAATAATTTTTAGTCGAATTATAATGGCTAGATTTTATGAAACTAATTGTCTATTGGATGTTTTCAGGTTGAGAATCAACCGATTCGCTTGGCCGAAGATACTGAAGATCTCTTACAAGAGGCACAACTTCTACGTGAAGATCCGGCCCGGGGAGTTTGAGCAGTACGAGTCCACGATTGGGTTCAAGCTTGGGAACCATCGAGGCAAAGAAACTGTGGAAAGTCTGTGTAGAGCATCACACGTTCTTCAGGTGGGTCTATGTTGTGAAGCTGAAAGATTTGTTTTGTTGGATGATCGGCTTGGCCACATGGGCCGCCAGCTAAGGAAAATCTTAGCTAGGCAAACTCAGCCTTAGCCCTTTTGAGCCTTTAGGCTTTTTGTGCTTACTAACGGAGAGGGAAGGATGTGGAGCAAGGTAAGGAAGGGAATGGGTCTGCTGGCATCATGCTTGGCCGACTGGTTTAGCCTTGTTTGGGTATTGTTAAGCTTACTTTACTCTTTTGAGTGATCTCTTTTTATCTTGACAAAGACTCTAGTAGGGCTGAAAATTTGACAGTCTGTGTTCTTCTATGTGTTTATACTTTATTCAGGTGAGCCTGCTCTCCTTTCTATTCCTTGTTGATAGCATATCCTTGCCTAGTGCCCTATTTCCAGCCCTGAATGAGCTGTCTGTACACCAGACTTTGCGGTTGTTGATGGTTGAGAGAGATTTGTCAGTTGTCTTCAATCTAAGCTGACTGTGTAAGGTCTTACAAAAAATGGAAGTGGTCAGTTTCGTGGTGGCGTTTATTAACAAGAGTTTATGTATAGACTGGCCACGCCCGGGCCGACCACCAAGGCGAGGATGTTCCCCCGGCTAGGCTCCAGGTTCCGGTACTCGGGCCGCACACACTTCGAGACCAAGAAGAACGCCATCGAAGCCCAGCGCCTCAGTTCGAGAGCAGTCTCTCCGGTCGCCGCCTCACTTCCCGCAGCATGGACCGTAAGTAGAGTTACATAAAATAATTTCATTAGAAGATTGTGAGTAAGGTTTTTCTTGATTATTCAAAAATAATTAAAATTAATTTACTTTTAAGGTTGTGCAATTTTGAGAAGTTGTTGATTACCAAATTAATTTATATTTGATTTCGCCTAGTCCATATATTAAGGATTTTCTATTAGTAGGAATCACAAGGAGGGCCAACAGGGTGGTCACAAGAGTGGCTTAAAAATTGTGCATATTTCCCAGGGTTTTATAGAGATTTTCACTTTTGAAACCACCGCTGACAAAGTTAAGTAAATAATTTTGACTTGTCTGCTAATTTATTTGTAAGATCCAGGTTCTGCAGTGTCCGAGACTTAAGTTAATGTTGTGATGATTTCCAAGGATTGTTTAACACCTGTAGTATGTTCCAAGCTCCATTTTACTCTCAAAATACGTTCTAAGGGCAGTTGAAAACCTGCGATAGTTCTGTGGTTTTCGTTACTCAACCATAATACGTTTTGTAGCAGAGAGAGAGTGTGTATTTTTAACAAAACAAGTTCCCATTGTCTTCCCTGAGAAATGTGTTGTGTGTTTAGCGCTGGGAGTGCCGCGGGCAGAGTACAACGACGCGAGCAAACGACACACGATGTCTCACCCGACCGACCAGATCCCGGACCTTGACAACGACAAGTTGGGCAAACTCTCTCCCGCCAAGTCCAAGATCAAGGACAAGGTCAAAGAGAAGGTGAGTACCTTTGTTGTACAGTCAGTGATTTTTGTGATTAACGGGTTAAATTGAAAAAATAGTTTGCTAGTTATAAAATAAGGTTAGATTTAGGAAATAGGGCACTAGGCCAGGATATGCTATTAAAAAGGAGAGTAAACTCACCTGGACAAAGTAGAATTACTTGGGAGAACACAGACTGTCAAACTTTTCAGCCCTACTAGGGCCTTGGTCAAGGCAATAAATCACTATTTGAAATGCGACCATTCTCATGAGGGTATTTTAAGGCAAATATGTGGTGAAGGATGAGTGTGATGAGTGGTAGTAATGAGTTATGAGGTGTAGTCTTGTTACAAACTAAGGCCGACTCTTCCTTAAAATGGGTCATTAGCTAATAGCCCAATGACCAATGGAAATACAAGGACCAACGGCTTAACTGACTTCTGAACCACGAAGGTGATGGTCTGATATGTCTAAACGATGGTGGGAGTTGATGCGGGTATCATCAGATGATCACTGAGACTATTTGAGCCGCTTTAGACCTATATCATTCTAAACCTGACCTCCATGAAGCTGGATTACAGGACCACGCCACGAGTCCCAGTCAAAAAGAGATCACTTAAAAAAGTTGTCTCTTTTTTGAAAATTTGACAGTCTGTGTTCTCCCAAGTGATTCTACTTTGTCCAGGTGAGCTTACTCTCCTTTTATATTTTTTGATGGCATAGGTATATAATAAATGTAAAAAACTTCATATAGCCAATATTACTTTAATTTAGTCAAGAAGACTTTCAAAAGCTTTCTTCGCCAAATTTGACCACAAGAAAGCCTAGCTTTTAAAAGATCTTATTGACCAAATTAAAGTAATATAGCTATGAAGTTTTAATTTTATTATTATACGTTCTAATATTAGAGCTCATAACCTTCTCATTTGCTAAGCATGTTTTAAAATGGGGTATTTATTTATATTTCAATTTAATTTACGATTACAGTATTTTTAACCAAAAATCATACTTTTTAGAAAACTATAAATCAGATGTGAATCTGTTATAGGAGGGGGTAAATATGTACATAGGGTCAGCTTTTGCCCTGTGTATATCAATAGTCTTGCTTCAAGTCAATAGTTTGGAAACAAAATTGATGTAAAATCAACAACTCAGTATAATATGAAATTTTCCTCATAATTTTTAAATTCATCATCTTCTTCATACTATTCATTTCTATTTATGTTATTAATAATTTGAGTGTTAACCGTTATGATGTACTAACAAAAGAGCTGGGAAATACCAACCTTTCAGAGTTAACAGAAAATAATTGTTCTAACTTATATATTCATTTAACTCCTCGGCACATGATCTTCTCTCCTCTCCCTTGTGTGCTGGTGGTGTGTGTTTACTAACCTTGCACGAACGTCACTGACAGCTGAGCGGCGCCAACTCGTCCAACTCGTCCGTCAGCTCTACGGAAGGCGAGTACGACGCGGAAACTAGCAAAACCGACGACGTAGCGTTTAAGCCGTTCCAGGTTACGTATCTAACATTTACGCCTGCGCCTGCACTGTGCATCGCCTGTGCTGTGTCTCTGGTAGTGCATCGTCTGGCAGTCGTTGTGGCGGGGTCGATAAAACGTCTCTTGCGCTGCTTTCCTCAGTGAGGTGTCGCTTTTAAATGTACAAGCTTTGACTCCATCCGCTTTCCGCAAGGTCTTTCCGCTTCCCCTCTTTGATTTGCGGACGATACTCTGCTGTTTTGTTGCTGAATCCAACGGATTATGGTATAGTAGGTAGATGGTGCATAGATGCCGAATGACTGAGGCAGGAAAATCAACATAGTTGTGGCAGCCCGAGCACAGATAGCGCTACCATCTCTTGCTGTTTTTCTCCCCCCTGGGCTCCACATGCTAAATAAATAAATATTTTATTGAATTGACATGTTTACAAGCATGTATCTCAATCGTCTACTATTTTATATAAAATTTTGCATTCATGCACATCTAGATCCCTTTCAAACATACATAACTTACATTCGTACTATTCCCATTTACTCAAATTTTTCCAGTCCTACCCCTGTTAGTCTGATTCTCCAATATCCCAATTGTGTGCCAAAAACTCGTTTGAACTGTAAAATGCTTCTGCGACCAAAACTGGTTTTAGACGAGCTTTGAAAGCCTTTGGCTCTGTAGCACTTTTGATCGAATTTGGAAGTATATTGACAAACTGAACTCCTGCCTGTGAGGGCAAACGTTCATGAGCCATCGTTCTGTGTCTCCCAGTTTGATAGTTCTCCCTGTCTCTGGTTTCGTAAGAGTGTACATCAATTCCTCTTACAAGGACGCATTTACATTTGGAAAAAAGACACGTTTCTAAAATGTAGAGACAGGGTAAAGTCAACAGTTTTAATCTTTAATCTGCTCAAGTTTGTCTGGTGTCTATGACTTAAATGAAACCAAATTGTACGATGTTCGAGAATGAATAAGCTTGACGTGCGTCACTGGCTCTATTTGAGACGTTTAAAAGAATTCCGTTGCAGCGCTATCTGTGCTTGGGCTGCCGCAACTGTGTAGATTTTCCTGCCTCAGCCATGTGGCATCTATGTGCAATCTACCCACCATAATATAATCTGTCCTGAAACGTACTGAATCAGGTGAATTTTAAGTTTTAATGTCAATGGAAGGGTTTTACTACACATTTTTCATACACCAATTGACACCGCACAGAAATACACTATAAGCTACTGTATTACACTGAGCAGACCTCTTCATACGACTTTTCATCTATTTGGACACAACTTATGACAAAACTTTTTTATTATTTTGCTTAATTTAAAAGATTTCTTAAAAGTTTCATGACAAGTCCTGTGCTGTTGCAAGATTTTATCAACTTTTTTCGCAGTCTAAACACTTGTTAACATTGACGGATTAGGTAATTTAGATTTGGTAGATTAAATATTAATGGTGTGCGAGATCTGAAACTCAGGAATTTTTGTCACAATATACAGTCTCACCTAGTAAAATGAAAACATTAAAAACAATCCGCTACCAGAGGACATAATTACCGTAGATTCCTGAGTAGTACAATTTTGCGTTAGTTCATTGCTAGACAGTGCAGTTGTCTAGTACTTTGATGATTTAACTCAAATCAATCTATAAACAGTTTTAATACAAAGAAAATTAACAGTAAACTACTAAGAAGTTTATTAATAACTATTAACATGGAAGAAAAGTTAACACAAGCTTTCAGTGTTTTTTTTCATATTCAGATAAGTACACAAATTTTGCTCAAATTATTTTAAGCGACAAAAAGATCATTTTTGTTCAAATTTTGGTATGTATTGTTGCAGTAATATAGTGGTTTCTCTAAAATAAACAATCATTTTTAGCAAAATAAAAACTTAAGAGCAAGATTGTAAGATTTAAGATCAGTTAAGTTAGAAATACTTCTTTAACCTATGTAGAAACATTTTTACAAATCTGATGTTATTTTTCAATAAAAGTATTACTGTGTTGAAATAAATAGTCGAAAATGTATTTTAGAGAAGAATGACTACTAAAGTTAGGAATTTATACTCAAGACACTTCATAAAAACTTATTGTATTCACTTTAACCTATGTAGAAACATGATGTTATTTTTCACTGTTTAAATAAATATCGTCTTTATGGTTTTGGTGTTTTCTTCTTCGCATGAATTTTCCCTGAACTGTTATTTATTATATGTATTATTTGAGCAGTTGGAGCTTTTATTTAGTTAACTCACTTGTTATATTCTAGGTGTTTAAAAGTAATTTTAATATTCATAAATGTTTGTTTAAATTATTTTTCTTGTTTAAAATTTTAGTGTTAATTGTTTCTATGTTTTAACCATCAATGTGTGTCCTTTGATTGCTTATCGTGCCAGCTTATATTGAGGCAATTTCCCAAATCTTCACATTGGAATGAATAGTTAGCCAAAAATTTTTTTAAATATGTCTTAAGATCTTTTGTCTGTTGGGTTTTATTTCTAACTCTCTTATTTTTAAACTTAGATGTTGAAAGTTGAACTACATCTTGGACAGGGTCCGACCCTCAACACAAAACTTATTTTACACAAGTTGAAAATGCTTCTTGGCTGACTATTTCATCGCTTATACGTAAATTTGATAAGAAATGTTGTTCTCACTCACACCTTTCCAATTATCTGCTAATTAAAAATTAAATATATTGCCATAAAATAGCAGTGTTTTTTTAGGTATTTTTATTTACAACATTTTATTAACTTTGAACCAATTACAAATGCAGTGGGACGTAAAAGTAATTTGTGAAAAACCAGAGTGAGGACTAGCGACTTAACAAAGCATTTTGTAATTCATGTTAATCTTCATGATAAGAGCCTCCGGATTACTTTTTGAACACAAATCAGGTTTGCATAATCCAAATTTTTTTTATAAGGTTACAGCCGTTTCGAGGTCATGCCCTCATCGTCAGACCTGCAGCGCTTTAAAATCTTGAGAGTTTCGCCTTCACGGGTCGTCATCATTTAAATAATGCTCCAGTCTGGACTTGGACATCGCCGCGACATTTCGCTGTGCGTTTGCTCGTGTTAAATGTACTTTCCGACCGTTTGTCATATGTGTGTTTAATTTATGTGTGACGACCTGTGAAGGCGAAAATCTCAAGGTTTTGAAGACGCTGCAGGTCTGACGATCAGGGCATGACCTCAAAATGGCCGTAACCTGTATAGGAAAAACTTTGATTACTGACTGTAAGGTAAAATTTTAACTTATCCATGTTGATCAGAACTTTTTCAATTGTTGCCTGAATTTCGGTATTTGTTTGAGAATCAGCCTGTATTGCCTGATACTTGTTATCTGGACCAGTTTCTAGTGTCGCAATGTAGCCTAATCATCGTTTGTCCGCAGAAACCCGTGGGAGGAGTGGCAGTGCTGCCGAACTTGAGCTTCAACCGCAACAAGAAGGGCAAGGAGAAGCCTCCTTCCAAGTGAGTGTAGGCTAGAGTGTTCGTGTTAATATGAAATAGAGACAGTTTTATAAGTACAATTAAGGAAATTAGTTTTATAAGTTTGTTAAAGAAACTTCAGCAGTTTGTATCAGCAAGACTTCAGTCAGAAAACCTACAGATTCTGGGTTGAATCTAGCAATTTCTTTTAGGAAAGAGTTGTACTTTGGCTCAGAAAAAATTAAGTTGATGCAAGTTCTGGACAAAAAGGACTGTGCATTGAATTGTCTTGAAATTCTCTAACCTTTTTTTGTCTCCAAAAATGTGCGTAAAATGTAAAGTACTATCTAGATGTATTGTAAAAGAACCTAGAAAGTTAGGAAAATAGCTAGAGTTGCATAATGGTAATACTCTATGTAGACTCTGTGAGCAGGCAGTAGAAACTGCTAGGCACATCCTATTAGATTGTCCCTCTCTGGAGATTAGGAGAAGATGTCTGATTAGGGGCGTAATTGGGATGAAGTTCACTTGTCTGAGCTTGGAGGAGTCATCTTGAGGCTTTGTGGTCCCACAGGAGTGGGTCTCCCAAGCTAAGATAACCGGGGTAGTACAATAAACCTTTGGTTGACGTACAACTGGTTCACTACCAGTCCTACTTAATCTAATCTAGGAAAATAGTTAAAAAACCTGAAAAACGTCATTTTTGTTTTGTTAATTTGAATTTTGTCTTCAAATATGTGTGGCAACTAGGCGTTTGCAGATCCCTGTATTTTTTGGATTGGGTCGGGTCAGGTGGAAAACCCGTCTGAAGACCCTCACCCAGTTTGAAAAATGGTTGAACCAGCCTAATTGTAAGGAAATTGTTGATTCTGTTTATAAATACTAAATTGATTTAAAGAACATACAATTTATCTGTTGGGAAGCATAAGCAATATTTATCTTTTCTTTAAGTAAGTGAAAAAATCTTGACCTTTTCCATCTTCAAAAACAAAATTGATGCAATCGGGTGTGTTACTCGTACTCAAATTGTTGGCCAAAATATCTTACGACCGATCCAAAAGAGGATAGATGAGAGGGACTTACTATATTCTATAAATGCTGGTTCATCAAAAATCTGTTTTCCACACTTGCTTGCTAACGGAATCGTTTTGTTGGACCAGTGGCGTGATGAACGAAGAGAACGAACACGACGAGGAGAAAGAGAACCGCGCGACAGAGGACTCCATAATCAACTCCTCGAACCTGATAGACAAGGAGCGAGAGTCGAGGAGCTCCCCCCAGGGCGACGACAAGAAGGCACGCGACGGATCTCTTTCAAAGCTGAAGGTAGAGGACCAAACTGTAGTTGTGTCTTGGAAATAGTACAGTATTTTATTTGTTTAATCTGAAATTCAAGTTATTGATTTACTTTTATCAATGCATGATTGAAGTTGACAGTAACGTTTTTAAGTAAAATTAGTTTTCAGGTTCTAAATAGTTCTTAAAAAATTGCCAGAACTTTAAAAACGAAATAGAGAGGTAATGTTGAGTACACTTGTTGCTTTTTTCGTTGTACTAGTTGATGTATTGCTTAAATTTTATTTTATGGTGAAGTATTGTTTTGTGTATGAAATATGTAATATAATTTGTTAAAACATATTTACTAACATGTTTTAAAATATTTAAAATTATCTGCTTACTTAAAAACTGTAGGTAAATTGAATTTTTCAAAGTCTAATTGTATTTTAGTTTCTAAACTTAAATAGTTACTTATTTAATAAAGTACAGTAATCTCAATGCGTACTAAACAATACTTTACCTTTAGTTATTTGCTTTGTTTCTACTTTTGTTTGCATGATTAATCTTGATTATTTTTGTTTGGTTTCATTGATGTTGTCGATGCAGAGTCCAGGCTTTCTTTTCGGACGCAAAGAAAAAGAAAATAAACAGTCACCAGATCCAAAATTGAAAATAGAAAAGAGTCCAAAAGAAGAGGAGAAGGATAAAAAAGATAAGGAGAAGAAGGATAAGAAAGATAAAAAGAAAAGTAAGGAAGAGGAAGAAAAAATGAAAAAGGAAAAGAAAGAACAGGAACTGCTACTTGCCAAAGAATCGAAAAGTAAGAAAGAAAAAGATAACAAAGACAAAAAAGAGAAAGATAAAGACAAAAAGGACAAGAAAAGTAAAGAGGATAAGGACAAAAATAAAGATAGCAAAAAAGACAAAAAAGGTAAAAAATCAACGGATAGTAATAAGGACAGCAGTCTGGTCAGCGATAAAGATAGATCACTCACTCAAGAATCATCTTTTGAGTCGTCGACGGTGACTTCAAGTCCAGAGAAGGGAGACACTAGTGCAGAAGGCAGTTTACCCGAGGGTTCCCCCCTGCCCGGGTACACGAAACCTCACGACTACCTGGAGGACTCCTCCTCGCCGAACAAGAGCAAGCTGGTAGGAGCCTTCTCGTACGAGGGCAGAGACAAGATGGAGTCCCCCAAGGAAGAACTGCTGACTCCCACCGGCCGCAAAGCCACGGGCCTAGCGTTCAACTACGCGCCCGGGGAGGCACAGAGAGTGGCGGAGACGGCAGCCGAGAAGAAGAAACACCTACTGGAGAAGAGCGGGAGTGGGAACGAAGCAGATGCAGTGTCTGCGGCTCTGCGCACGCCGGGGCTTGACTACGTAGAGTCAGCGGCGAGGAAGGAGCAAGCCAAGATCGGAGCCGATCTCTCCCCGGCAGCTAAGCGAGCGCTGGACATGAAGGGCGGCGGAATATTCAGGTCGGGAAAAGACGCTAAATCCTCCGACGATTCTAAATCTGGTGCTCAAGGATTAAGAGGACTGGAAAGCTTAACGACAAAGAGCGCAGGAAGTACTTTCGGCGCAAAGGACCCCAAGACGGGAGCCACCGTTGTGAGTCACTACGACGAAGGTTTGGCTGGAGGAGCTTTCCCGTACCGAGCAGGAAGCGAATCTCCCAAAGGGATCCAAGATATCAACAGAGACTTCCTGAGTGCTGAGAGAGGGAGTGTTGACCAGCTTAGTGACGGGAAGGGAGGTTCGCTTCTCGCTAGCGGTGGTCCCAAGATTGTGAAGACCACGACGAAACAGAGCATGGTGAAGGATCGCGAGGGAGTCACACAGAATATCGAGGAGAAGGTGGAGGATCTGTTGTCAGGCGAAGTAACAGTCTCGACTCAGGTCAACAAGGTAAGTTACCGCTTCCAATGCTTGGTATATTGAAGTCTTGTGTGCTAGAAACGTACTTGTTTAAACATATTGTCAGGACATAATTTTTAAAGACTAGCTTGTATACTTTCAGTACTTTTAGTTGCTGTTGTTTTGCTGAGTTTTTAATTAGATGTATAAAAAACGGTTCCTTATGATTGATGTGAGGTATTTTATGATATGATTTTTTTGTGATATTAGAAACTATATTAAAAGTGTTTCATGCATTTTTCAAACAAGACTATTTTTTAATAGTGATAAGCGTTAGTTTCAAGAGGGCAGACACAAAAGGCTTTATTTAATAACACAATTTTAAGTCTATTTACAAGATGTTGGCACCATTACCATACTCTCGGGTGTGCAAATAAAGAATATTTTGTGTTTGTCAACAAATTCTATACTTAAGTCTTTCAATCAAACGCTACTTTTTATTAAATACCAAACTTTAACCAATAAAAAAGAGAATGAACAGAACGTTTGAATCATCTATTTCAAACTAAGGCCTGTTGTATCTCAATACGAAAATAATTTTTTTTCCTATGAGCTGATTTAAAATTATAACAAAATCACTATCACTTGCAAATGCAGTTTTAACAATCCAGCAAGGAATCTTTATTTGTTTATGTGTAAAACTTTCATGATACACCTTTTTTTATTGCAAATAAAATTGACCTCCAATGATGTAGTAAGTGAATGAGGTGAATGTTGCTTGTAGGCCGAGGGGTTGGATGATGCTACCGGCGCTCGCCGTATGTCACCGCCACAGCTGTCACCACGAGGACCGCAACCACTCACGAGGACCTGGGCACCAACGCCAAGACCAGTCAGGTATGCATGTCGTGCCAATCATGTGCAATACTACCGTTATATACTCGAGTCTAAGCCGCATGCGAATCTAAGACGCACCCATAAATTTCCCCTGAATATATGGTAAAAAACTCTACACCCTCATATAAGACGCAGCCCCGGTTTTTATAATGTCAAAATTAGAGGGCTATGTCAGGCCCCTGACTCCTCCTTAGCAACCAGTGGTAATTGCCAGCTGCAGCTGTCAAGAGGTAAAAGCAGAACAAAGAATGCATCACGCTTGCCTTCCCTCTCCCATCCCCAACCCCGCCCTGCTATCTCCACCACTGCCCCTCCCGCAGCACAAAAATGTTGGGTTTGAAATAATTATCAAATTAACATATGAGGGTCACCAGCAAGGAGATAAGGAAGGCAGGTAGAGAGATAAAGTACCACCTGGGGGCTGGGGTCTGGCGAGGGACTATTCTTTGTAGTCAGTTAGTTCATGTCTTTGCCACTGGTGATTTACCCATATTTACAAGCGCTAGTGTTTGATTTGCAATAGATGCACATGTCCCTCTTATATGCTACTGCATCCCTTCTCTTCTTTCTTCTCCACCACCAACCTGTAGACACGGGGTGGGAGAGAAGGAAGGAGAACACGAATGCAATAAGAAGCAATTCTGAGTCCCTCTAGTCACTTTCTCTGTTTTTCAACTATTCCTCCATTCCACTCTTCAAAACAGTCAATGCAATACGCAACCCTGTTGTAGTTCCTGTGTTTCCTACCGCTCTCGTGGCCTATCTGAATGTTTTTGACGATG
Organism: Matsumurasca onukii; assembly: GCA_018831715.1. Classification (NCBI taxonomy): domain Eukaryota; kingdom Metazoa; phylum Arthropoda; class Insecta; order Hemiptera; family Cicadellidae; genus Matsumurasca; species Matsumurasca onukii. The sequence continues at coordinate 45,685,664 of CM032063.1, read as the reverse complement.
TTGTGAGTGTTTTTGTAACTCTTCAAATGAATTCAATATTATCATCCTATTGTGCGAGTCTAAGGCGCACTTGCACCCCTATTTTAGAGCCTAAAATATGGTAAATAAAGTACCTCAGATTCGAGTATATACGGTACATATTGTTTTCATCAGCTGGTACCTCCCTCTCCCTCTATTTTGGTTCTACTTTACTTGAACTGAAAGTTAAGTTAAACAAGTCAAAATCACAACTCTAGTGTTTTCAGCATACTGGAATTTTAAAAAAGTGGGAATCATACATCAATTTTGTATGTACAAGGGAAAAATGGGGTAATTTAGTTGAAGATCTGGCTACAAGATCGACTTTTCTACTCCCTAAATGAATTCTATAACAGACTGGACACTACAATGTATATTTTTCTAGCTGTTATTATTACAATGTGCTAATTAGCTGTTAAGACATTTATACTTGTGACACTGTACTTATCTCGATGATAATGTATTAAAGACATTTTGACTTTGACTTAACCAAGAAACTTCAAAGTAGGTGAATACTTATGCCGCTGTGGACTCACTGTAATATTATACTATCAAAAAGGAATAGAAAGGAGAGCAGGCTAACCTGGATAAAGTAGAAACACATAGAAGAACACTGACTGTCAAAATGTCAGCCCTACTAGGGTCTTTCTCAAGACAAAAAGCCTGTGTTTTATTTTTTACCTTACTTATTCTTTTCAGTTATCTCTTTTTGTCTTGACAAAGGGCTGAAAATTTGACAGTCTGTGTTCTTCTATGTGTTTCTACTTTATCCAGGTAAAACTAGATAGCCTGGCCTAGTGCCCTATTTCCCAAATCTTACTGTAATATTAGTAATGGATGCTAAGGGAAGTCCAGAAAACATAGCGCAGTGACAGTAGCCAAAAAGCGTTTCAAATGACAATGGAAGTCATGATTTTCTCACTGATGCTTACAAGAGTCTTGAGATCCCTGACACTCTTATAAGTCTTGTTATTTTTGCCAAACATTTTTGGAAGTAACTATGACTCTCTTAAGAACCAAACCTACTCGCCCAGCCCTATTCTCAGTATTGACTCGCCTGTACGTTGCAGGTGGAAGAGACGACCGTGGCGCAGACGACGACTCACAGCGCGACCAGGCAGGAGAAGCGTGTCGTCACGCAGGAGGTGCGCACGCAGTCCACCATCGTCAGCGGAGACAACCAGGTAACCCACCACGTCAAGCGAGTCTGTGCATGACGACCCTGGATTGTGCAGAAGTGATGAGGAATGAGACGGGATTTCGTTTCACTTTCATTTGTCAGTGATGTATTTTCTTACTGCGGAGTACTTTACTCAGAGAATCAGGGAAAACCCTGAGAACTTTACAAACCAAGAAAAAATCAAGGAAAACCCAATTGTTTTGTCCTATGATTTAAAAATCAGGACATTTTGCACCTGATTATCCAGCTAAAATCAATGTTTACTGATTTATTCTTCTAAAATCTAAATATTTTACCTCAAAAACAACCTTGGGTTGTTACATGGTATTTTGTTGAACAATGCTCAATTGAGTAAATAGATCTACAATTTTTATGAAAATATGATGTATTTTTTGACAGAAGTGATGGTTTTTAATGCTATAAATTCCAAGCTCTCAGCAAAAAATCCTCCATAGTCAGAAAAATTCAATGAATTTCTTATTTTTGAAAACCATAATCAGCCTGAATTAGCTATTTATTTAGTTTAATTTCACAACAGACTTCCGTTAAAAAAATAATTTGATCCAGGGTTCTTTCTCTGAAAAAGATTTACTAAGCTCTCATACTATGTTTAGTTGTTGATAAAAAAATTAACTAGAACAAGTGAAAGTGGAATAAATCTAAGAATTTTATTAACTCTGAATTTGTGTAATAATTATTTACGATGCCAGATTGTTTTTATTTATTCAGCAGAAATGTTCATCTTTGTTGCATGAATTACAAAATATTCTGATCAATAAATTCACCGAATTAATGTTTTCGCTTGGTAAAATTCAAAAGTGAAAAGTGAACTACAATCTAGAATAGGGCTTGTTTTAACAATTTTAACACAAGTGAACTCCCCTCAAGGAATGGTTTTCGGCCAGTTCCACCCCCGACTCCCCCGCTTCCCGAAGAGTCGACAGTGAGTATCAATCCCCCCGGACCCTTAGGGAACATGACAAAAGAACTCCCATTAGACGTGTTAAACTGTTGGTTACTTTACCCAAGTTAATATTAGCGTAGTAAAAACCTAAGTACACATATCTTAATAATTAGAAATAGTTTTGCTTAAATTTTTAGCTTTAGTTACTAAAGTAATTTCTAAATGTAGGTGTTCCAAGTAAATTCCAAGCTTAACTAGTAATACTCATAGAAGTGATAGCTGAATACAAAACTTAATCTTTTAGGTTAGTGTGAAATTTATAATTGTTTTGAGTGTTAACCTTTGTCCAGATGGAATGCTTTAAGTTGATATAATTTGCTTAACATGTTTTCTACATAATTGCTAATAGTCTTTAAAGTGTATTGTGTTTGATTGAATATTTGGCATGTTTATTTTAATAATCTCCAATGGGCTCATACTGCTACCTTCTGCAAAAAAGTTTTAAGTTCAACAATTTGAATATATTTTTTAAATATTGGTCTTTATTTTTATTATCTACTCTTCAAAAAAGAATTTGTGTTGCACATTGTAACTCAGGGATGTTTTTGAACTCTTTGGGTATGTTTTGTAGAAATGTTTCTTGGGTCAATACATTTTTTTCACGAAATGGTGGCTTGCGGCTAACAAAACATGTCAGACCTATGTTTATAGGTGCAATGTGTTTGACTTGAACTAAGAAACAGTCCTACAAAGTATGTTCTAAGAGGTCAGACACCCTGTACAGAAAACCGGCCCGCGTTTACCGCAGTAGAAGAGTGTGTGAGCCTGTGGCAGCATGTAGCTTGACCTGTAGCATGTCGTCTGTTTGTCTGTATTGTAGTTGAGTAGACGTTCCAGCACCTCGTCCACCAGTTCCAACGACTCGGGCACTCCCATCGATTTTGACGGATCCTACTACGCCAACGGAAGCTTCCAGGTAACTTTTCCCATCACGCCTGTGTGCGCTGTCGGTCTAGGGTTGGGGGTCCCACAGGGTCAGGAAGTTTCCACGGAAAAGTTAAATCGTGGAAATTGGGAGAGAGTTTTCTAAAATTAGGAACTGATTCATTAAAAGATTAATTTTTGCAGATGAGATTTTATTACATTTTTGGTTATTTTGGCTACTGAAATATCCATTTTTAAGTTCATTTATTCGAAGTGAGCCATGCTTTGAGTCGCCCAAAAACTAAGAAATACCTTTTTTGCTCAAAGAGATAACTTCCAACCTAAAGGTAAAAAAGGTAAAGTTTGTCTTGTTTAACAAGGCGAAGTTAGGACTACAAAGTCCTCTCTACCACTCAACCTCGACATTTACCTAGCGTTACCGTATAGTTACTTTACAAATGTAAGTGGTGACTGCGGGGATCGAACCCACGCCAGCAGAGGGATAAGCTCCGGAGTCCCGTGCAATTCCAACCCACAGGTCCGCCTGAGTCTTACAAAGAAAATACCTTTCTACGGAACATAGGTTGATATTGGTTTGTTGGTGTTGTCACTAACAATGGGTACATGTGTGCTATTGCTGTGTAATGGAAACGTTAAAGTGTCTGTAAAGAGTAAATTTGGCTGTACATGGATTTCTTTTGCCAACATTATCGTTTCCAAGCCCAATAAGATAAAAAGTGTTTCCCTGTTAAACTTTGCTGATGGATGCAACACAAGCATTTTGCAAACCAGATATATGATGGTTAGTACTAGTCGCTTAACCTCCTGATAAAACTCAAGAAGCTGCAAGATCAACCAAAAATTACACGTACACCTAAAAAGTGGGCGGGGGCTGACGTTTGATTGTCTGCAGGGAGCAGGACAGCCGATCGTACAGACAGAGACGATGGTGTACAGCGGGGGCCTGGGCGGAGCGGGGGATATCCGGGCCACTACTGAGGTGCCAGTCGTGACCACCGAGACCAGAACTGTGGCCTTGGAGAACGAGGACGGCACGTACTCAGCCACCGGCGAAATCGTCTCCTCACAGACCATCAGCAGCAAGACCAGGACTGTCGAGACTGTCACGGTAACTCTCTTTAACAATAACTAGTTTGTAACAACGATTGTAGTGGGTGACTAGTGGAAGCCTAAAGATGTTGAGGTCAGTATTACAAGTCTAGCGTTGTATGGAAGCTTAGGGATAACTGCGGACATTAGATTTGGAGATGTTGTCAAGATGCAATTGAGAGCCTAAAAAGATTGTCAAGGACAATCTTGTAAACGTAGAGACTGTCTCAAATACTTTTGTGAGCTTAGAAACCATTGCAGATGCTTTCCAGAGCCAAGAGGTTGTCTCAGATGCTAGAGATAATCTCTTTGAGAGGCTAAAGATGTGTTTGAGAGCCTAGAGATAGTCTCAAATGCTTTCGATAGGCCAGAGATCAACTCAGTTTCTTTTGAGTTGCTAGAAAATTGTTTTAGACGCTTTTAAGAGTCTAAAGATTGTCTAAAGCGCTTTTGAGGTTCTAAATAAAATTGTATACACTTTCAAGAGTCTAGAGATTGTCTCTGATGCCTTGAGAGCCTAGAACTCATGTCAGATGCTTTCGAGACCTAGAGACGATCTCAGATACTTTCAATAGTCTAGAGACAGTCTGATATGCTTTTGAGAGTCTGAGACTGTCTCAGATGCTTTGGAGAGCTTAGAGACCATCTTACATGCTTTTGAAAGCCCAGATGATATCTCATATGCTTTCAAGAGTTGAGAGACAGCCTCAGATGCTTTCGAGAGCATAGAGACTGTGTCACATGCTTTCAAGGGTCTAGAGATCGTCTCAGATGCTTTCAAGAACCTAAAATATTCTCAAAACTTGACAGGTCTTGGAGAGCTAGATAATCCCATATCTTTTAGTTCAAAATGTCTCAAAGTTAAATCCTTCAAGCCTTAGTTGAAGTAGTCATCTGGCCCTGAATGTGTGAACTTGTGTAACGGTCGGTCGGTTGTGTTGACAGTACAAGACGGAGAAGGACGGTGTGGTCGAGACGAGGGTGGAGCAGAAGATCACGATCCAGAGTGACGGGGACCCGATAGACCATGACAGAGCCCTGGCCGAGGCTATACAGGAGGCTACAGCCATGAACCCCGACATGACTGTGGAGAAGATAGAGATACAACAACAGCAGCAGCAACACTGAGGTGAGTTCCGGTTAACTTTTGGGTTTTTGGAATGAACATGTAGCTGTTTTGCTGATCAAAAATTTAAAGGAGACTATTGGCTAGTGAGTGTTTTAGAATGTAAATACAAGTGGAAATATTAAACAATTGAAGAGATTTTTACGTAGCTGATTTCTAGACAGAAATAAGTTTGTGCCAATGGCTCTTCTTTACAGTCTGAACAAGAATAGGCTTCACTACCTCCACACTGACAAAGGATAGACAAGATAGGGATATATGAGGCCATGATAAGCTGTTACGAGGTCTACATGTGTTCTACAGGTCATAGTAAACCAGTCACTTAGCCCCATGGTTGGTTGTCTTCAAACAACTGCTGTATGGTGGCGTCTATGATCGTTATTACTAAGTGCATCAATGTAATTTTGCTTCCACGGTGGGAGTAACTATGAATTGTGTAATGGTTAAACGGTTTTTAACTCTCGGCTTTCCGAAAATAAAGTGTTTTAAGTTTCTTTTTTAAGACTTTTCCATCCGTAGTTTTCAAGAGTTAGTGGCAACATTTAGTGGAGTCTGTCATAACTTGTTTTTAGAGACAGTAGAGTAATTGATTTGTATTTTTATCACAGTGCAGAAATTGTATTTAAAACTTGAAGAATTTAAACTTAAGACATCTTTAAATAAGTATTTCATGGATTATTTCCGGTACAGATGTGATTTTAATCCTAAAAATTTTTACCAAGACAGTTTAAAAAAATATTTTACCTTATCATAAAAACTATTGTATATGATAACGATCGGAAAAACCCAAACAAAATCCTCAACACATTGCCAAAGTAAGAAACCCAGAACAGTCTGCTGATACATCCTTTTAAACAAAAATTTATCTTGACGCTGACCCAAATGGAATAAATCGAAACTGTTTTAGCCCTAATGCCACAGACAAACCCCACAACTATTGAACAAACTCAAACAACAATCCGGGTACAACTACTACAACAAAGACCAACTAATACAAAACAAAAGTTTTTGAAAATCGAAAAGAAGCCAAACTGAAGACAACTGGAACTGGAGAATTTTAACTGTAAAGTAACCATTTGAACAACACCTGAAGACCTGCTACAAGCTCAGCCTTACTTGATGAATTGTACAACTTTGACACTGTACTTATCTTGATGACAATGTAATAAAGATATTTTGACTTGACTGTGTAATTGCTTTGTGTTTTAGATTTACTGGATAAATCCGTTCGCTTTGCCGTTCCTGCCTTACACCAAGGGTACAAAGCGCCGACGTCAACCATTCTCGACGAATCTCTCGACATAATTTGTACAAAATTGTTTTATTATTTACTTGTATTTTACTTCTACACAATGTTTGTGTTGCTTTTGTCGCTGAGCTCTGCAATCGACTGATACTGCTTCGCCTGTATTGCAAGTTGCGATTGTACGCGGCGGAATCAGCTTTCCCGGATGTTTAACCCTCGAGACGTCGACAAGACAAACTGTACATAAGCACGGTGGTGGCAAGCTTGGTGTTCTTCCTAATTCCAGGCATTTTGCGGTTCTTTAAAAGTGCCTTAAAACTTCAACAATAATTTGAATTGCTGAATTACGCAAAGGAATTATCATTTCTCGTTAGACGTTTGTTTCAGTCAGATAGTTCTTGATAGAAAACGTATGAAAGTAGTGATTTTTTCGAGTACTCGGAACTAAATTTGTACACTGCCTCACCATGTTGTCGAACAAATGCTAGAAACTGTTCACGTAAGAATTGTTTCCGAACAGATTAGAGGAAGGTATTTGATAGAATGTAGATGATTCGTGTTTCGCCTAAGATAAAACTCTAGGCCTACTAACCGGTAGCTTTGAATAGGAAAACCCACTCTCACTTTAGGTCACGTTTGTAATTTTCTACCTGAACTATCTGGGACAATGTATTGTACATAAAAAATGATAGAAAATTATGTATTTTAAACAAATAGATATAGTTTTATGGTACTAAACTTGTATTTTTACGTTGTTTTATTCAAGCATGTATGCTCTTTTAAAAGTAATATATGTACAACTTGATTAGTGGAAACTAAAATCATAGTTTGTTTAGCACAAGTTTTCGGTGATAAAAATTAATCGTAGACAATGCAAATTTTTGCTTGTACGAGTATTTTACTAGGCTTCGAAAGTTACGAATGGATACGCTCGAATCGGTTTCGAGTACGGATGTGGTAATTGTTTATTCTTTTTATACCATTCTCTACAAGATGTAATTTTGTGTATTATTATGTTAAAACTGAGCCCACTTGTTTTGACGAGGCTAAAAAAGCAAGATTGATTTTTTATTGTTTCTTTCGAGGTGTACAAACCATTTGTACTCTCATTTTAATTAAGACATTAAGTGTTAATATCTGTCATGTATTTAACGTTATATTTACATAATAATTAATATATTTATATGTTGAATTATTGTTTTGTAATTAATTATTTGCTTGTAAGTCTTTCTTTCTTGTATTACATTCCATGGAACTTTAGCTGCTTAACTTTCGCTGTTGATTTCAACTATATTTATAGCTTTTGTACTGTTTGTGTTATTGTTTTATAAATTTTATTGTTTAGACATTGCTAAGTGCAGTTACACTTATTTTTTAGTACTGTATTTTTTATAGTTTCCCTTAAATTTCAAGCTTAGGACTTATAAGAACTAGCAACTGTTTCACTCACTTGCTTTATTTTTATATCTACCACTCTTTTAGAGTATAATTTGCATTGTAAAAAAGAAAATACATGTTCGTTAGAATAATCTGGTTTCTTTACTGTTTCCTTAGTCAATGAATAGCTCGTTCAAAAATTTATTCATGTTTAAAAGTGGCACATGTAATTCAATTTCAAGAGCGCTTTTGTCGTTTAAGGCATCATCAGTTGTTTATGTTCAAAAACTATTCTAAGGTTAACCTATTTTATTCTTGTAACTAAACCACCGATAATGCCGTAAACAGCAAAAGCACTCTTGAAATTAAATTATACATAAAACTTTTTAAAATAATCATTTGAATTCTAAACAGTTTTACCAAGAATTTAACGAAGAAAATTTCCACTAGAGTGTATTGCACAAGTCCTAATTATGTAATTAATTAGAGAAACTGTTCCAATAATTAAAAAAAAAACGGTGCCGTCAGAATTTAACTTTTTAATAGGATGCCCATTCTTTTAGATGGAAGCAGTGTTGCCAATTGTGAAGAAGTAACAGAAAACATGAATGGTGAAGAAGAAATGTTCCCAACTCCTCAACTGGTTATCAAATCCCGTATCCCACCCAATCTCAACCTTGGACAGCCTACCTTTCCCAAGCAGATTAACCAGCCTTAGTATGTAAATCTTCTATTTTACTAGTTTTGATTTGATTTATTTTTTATGTTTTCTTTGACTGCTATTTTTTGTTGGCAACACTGCTTCTGTCTTTGTTTTGTTGTTAAGCCTGCTACGCTTATGCTAACCTTTCAAGTGCTCTTTGAAATTTGACGGTTTGTGTTCTTTTATGTGTTTCTACTTTATCCAGGTAAGTCTGCTCTCCTTTCTATGCCTTTTTGATAGCATTAGAGATATTTGAGGCAAAAATAGCTGGGTCAAATAAAAAAACCATATTAACAAATTCTCAACTCAAGATCGCGAGGTTGAAATATACCTAATTACAGATGGTCAATATCAACGTATTGACATAACTGCTAACTCTAGGAAAATTAAATCAATAATTCTGATAGAACTGACAGTCCCCTGGGAGACCAACATCCCAAAACAACATGAAGCCAAATTGAATAAATACTCTGATTTGTGTTCTGGGATCAGACAAAAGGGGTTTAAATGTCACTGTTATGCAGTTGAGGTGGGAGCTAGAGGACTTCCCGCCAAATCATTATATGGTTTGTTTAAAGAACTTGGCCTTAGCAGAAGGCAAACAAACCTATTCTTACAAAGAATTTCCAAGGCAGCCCTTGAAACATCTTATAGGTTGTGGTTGAGAAGATCCGAGCAGTGGATGCCCGGTGAGGGGAGAGTTGCGGCCGCACAGAACGCTTTAACCCTCCAAGCCAGGTCTCAAGTCCTGGGCCGGGCAAAATAAGTAATTCTGATCAGGAATTAACATCTTGGTGGGCCTCTTAGGAGTGAGACCACTTTATGCTCTGCTAAATTCAAACTCAAGACCCTAGTGGTCACTAGACAAGGTCCCCGAGTGTTTCAAACCAAGACATCGTCAAGATAATAACTCCCCAAGTGAACACATGTTTTTTTAATCCACAGTTTACCAAGCGAAAGTTATTGTACTCAATAAAACAAACAGTTTAGTAGTGAAAAGTTTAATTAATCAATAGCGTAGCAATAAACATAAATAAATGAAAAAGATGAATTATTTCTGCGCAGCGTAGTTGTAGTGCAAGTCCTTGCAATCCTCGTCCGTGATGTGGACCCAGCCCGTGCTCTTCATGTGGTACACTGCAAACAAAATGTGTGGTTTTACAAGAATTCAGACAAAAAAGTTATCTATTCGGTGGTAAAAAGCATAAAGGCTCAAAAAGATTTTGTCAATGCAAAATTCTTTTGTTCAAAGCAATAAATAATAATTTATTTATTAACCGAACATTAGTGTCTACAAGTTGACCGTACCTCGGATGATGCCTCCACTGTAGGAGTCACGGAAGGTGGCGTGGTAGATGGAGCGACGACCGAGCTCGTAGGCCTCTTCGTCGGTGAGATCGTAGCGGTAGCCCGAGTCCAGCACTCCGTACGCGTACGGGGAGCCAGAGCCGCAGGAGAACACCTTGGTCGGTGCACGCTGACCTTCTGAATCAAGGAAGTACAGGCCGGGTCCCTGCGTACACACAAGTACATCATTGGAGTACATCATTCCTCAGGAGTGTTGCTTACCAATGATTTAGTTTCACCAAGAAACTAGTAAAACCATTGAAAATGTAGTTCTTCCGGTTCACACCTTGTCTAAACAACATAGTAGTTAGATCACTAAATCATTATTTGAGATGCCGACCACTCTCACGAGGGTATTTTAAGGTAAATATGTGGTGAAGGATGAGTGGTAGTAATGGGTTATGAGGTGTAGTCTTGTTACAAACTAAGGCCGACTCTTCCTTAGAATGGGTAATTAATTAATAGCCCAATGACCAATGGAAATACAAGGACCAACGGATTAAAGTGACTTCCGAACCACGCAGGTGATGGTCTGATATGTCTAAACGATGGTGGGAGTTGATGAGATATTTTGGTCTCACTGTGGAGTACCATCTTCTGTCACTGAATGACTGAACCGGAATAATTAGATTATAGTTTGACACCGGCCGTGAAAGCCTATGAGTTAAGTGGGACTATTGTTTTTTTATCAAGGAAGATGTAATTAATGTATTATCCCAAGGTATTGTACAAAGAAATGCCTTAAATCATGTTGATGATGTTTTACAAAATTAAAAACAATTTGTCTTTTAATGATTTTTATACATCAAAATTTTGTATTTGTAGAATTTGTTTCTATTTGAATCCATGATAAGAACTTTAAAAATCAAGAGAAGATAGTTTTTTCCCCAACAATATTAATCAGCTCTCGCTACACGTAAAATTCAAGACAAGAAAATTGTTACTAAGAGATAGTTATATTTATTCTTCCCATTACAACTCATAGTTAAAAAAGAGCTACAGGAAGCTCTCTACCACCCAACCTCGTCCTTTACCTAGCTTGACCATAAAACAAATTGTTAGTGGTAACTGCGAGGCTTGAACCCGCGCCACCACGGTAAAGAGCTCCAGAGTTATGTGTGATAACAATCCACCATGATTCCTCTTGAATTGTTTAAAGCAAGACCGCCTGTAGGCAAATAACACTTGCGAACCTTTTAGAATGGATTGGTCTTAATTGAACATAACTTTAGTCCCATTACTCATTAGTACTTTGTTAAAAGTAACTCAAGGCTAACGAAATCCACCCGAAGTTACTGCTCTGACCGTACTTACCCGCTTGTCCCAGCCGGCGATCATCATGCCAATGGACAGACCCATGCCCTTGTAGTTGTAGATCATGTTAGTCATGAGCTTGGAGGCGGCCGCTACGGAGATGCGCTCCCGGTTGCGCAGCTCATACATGCGACACTGCTTCGTCAACACACGGTCCCAGTACACACAGTCGGCCGCGCCGCCCGCAATCGTGCCCAGCAGGTAGTCGTTGATCTCCACCACCTTCTTCATAGCCTGTGACGCTACGGACATACGAGCACGCTCAGTGTTGAGTAAACTTTAATGTCTGAATATAGCTACAATTTACAACTATCCACACATCTTAATTACAAACCCACTTAAGTTAAAAAAAATTATTTTTACAAGTATGATAGACCAGACAAGTTAAGATATCTGCTAAATTACCAATGTAGTTTCCTCCAGTTGCACGAGAATCCACAGCTAAGACGATGCCGCCTTGATACATAAAGCCAAGCGTTGTTGTTCCATGGTCGAAATCAATCTTCAACTTTCTACCATTTGGACCCACAACAAAGTCTGCCAACTTGTCTGGCTGAAATAAAGAGAAGAACATCAGGGAACTCAATAAATATAGCACACGAATTAAAACTGAAAGAAATTTAAGTGGTGAAAAAAAGGCCAAACTTAGAGCTTAAACTAGACAAAACTTGAGTCAAGCCTAATTATTTTTAATCGTGAAACAATGAAACTGGTCGAGAGGTTGTTTCCATATGATTACATTGAAAGCATACTTCACCATATTATTATAGCTACGAAAAAGCGGTTAAACCTAATCACACGGAAAACGTTACTCAGTAAAAACCATAGCTTACAATAGGCTAGACTATGCATAATTTAATTATTTACAGTGGAATCTTATGGGGAAATATGAAAGAACTCTTCAATTAGGCTGTTTTCTGTCCTAACAATCACAGTAAAAATCTTTAACTATCTTCTTACCGCTGCAAGTAGGCTACGAAGAATGTTGAAACTGAGGTTTTCAAAGGGGACTATGGAGATATGCTGTTTATAAGACTAATAGGACTAGACCTATCTTATCGCCATTACCGGCGTAGGCTATTTGGTTTTATGCATGTTTTTATCGAAATATGTAGTCCCAGAACATGCCATTGGGCCAACAACAAATAAACTGTTAACTTAGTTTTAGGTTCTAATTTTAAAATAATTTAATACTTACATGCCCAAACGGAGGTAGCTCCAGGATAGTATTATTTACAAAATTATTTGTACCATTTATTATGTCAAACTGAGTGTCTTCCTTTCTTTTGCTTTGGTCACTAAAGTAATTCTGTAGCCCGCAAATTTCAGCTAACGCCATTACGGTAAAATTAAAATTTGAGCTTTATACGATAAGAACGCAACAAAATTCGTTAAATTTTAGTATAAATTTAGGGAAACTTGCAAAATAACTTATATGTGGTCGCAGTTTGGCTGAAGATAATATAGTTTATGAAACAGACAAACCTAACCTACAAATGGAGTTGCGGAGAGTGACTGTCAAACACAAACAAAAAGCAAGTCATGCAGCAGCCAGTAGAAATCTATATTGAACTTTTGAAATACTATACCAAATATATATTTCATAAATCGGTTATATAAGGTTTTGAAAGCAAACAAGTATTTAAATGTCAGTTGTATGATTTATATTAATATAAAATTATATTATTTTTACTATAAGCTCATTAACTTGAGAATATGACTTGCCATTAAATGGTATGTCATGATTCCATCTTCAACAACAAGAGAGTCATATCGCCAGGATAACAGTAATTTTAATCATGTATTTGTAAAACTAATTGGGTTAATAACAATATGGTCAAACTAATTAAGTAATTAAACTATAGAGTTTAATCTATACTTTTGTCTGGCTACTTCACTACGCGAAGTAGTAAACATTTTTATTTTAACATGCGCACCATCTAAACCCACAGTTATTCTTTTCGTAAAAATAAGTACTTGAATTGACATTCAAATTGGTTAGGACACAATACTAGTCAAATTTTGCTTAAATAATTATGCACTTTAATGATTCCTTGAAAAAAAAACATTCAAAGTTTTCTGATAATGTTTGATATAATAAGGTATAAGCTGTGGGTAAATATATCTTGACAGCTGATCTTCTTTGTCGTCAGTTTTCTTTATTTTTCTGTTTTCTTTACATTTCACTCAACCTGAACCTGACAAAGTAATTAGAATAGAATGTAATTAATTTAAAATTTTTGTCATGTCATCTTGATATAGTGAATACAGCATTGCGATTCATTACAAGTACAATAATTATTACTATTTAATAATTTTAATTGTACATTTTATGTATATTTGATTAGTACTTGATACCAGACTTTTGTTATGGCCCCTAACTACAGCAAATATTTTACACCTTCCACAGTAGCTGGTGCTGCAAGTGTTTCTTTTATCGTATGGCTTTTAGCTCAGAAGAAAAGAGCTAGGACAGCTAAAAACTCGTGAGTAATTCACACAATGTATTTTATTCAAACAGTAATCGATTCAAGCTTACTCTTTACTTTTCTTGGCTTGGCAAGTTCAGCCTATTTGTAAAGGATTGAGATATGAATCATTATCTTAAGACTTTCTCAGTACTAAGCGAGAATAAACCATATGAATAGTTTGTCAGTCTAGGCTTAGGCCCACAATTGCATAGATTCCATTTGACATTGTGAGGAAGTCTTATTAATAAACATTCTAATTGTTGAAGTAGTTAATATGATCAAATTGCAGGCACTACAGTATAAGCTATATAATACTAGAAGGATTTGAATAATCCAACCTTAATCTAGTGCTTTAAAATAATAATGAAGATTAGATATACATTAAAATTGCAGCTTAAGTGTAAAAGCTTCAAAGGATAGATGACCGTCACCATCAAAAAGGTAGCAATATTACTTTTTGCATCGAACGACCTTAACAGAAGACCTTTAAGCTGCTCTGGTTAGCCATTTATCTAGGGATAAATGTGGAGTCTCTTGATAGCGGTTAGTTCTATAAGAAAGTTTAAAGGTAGCAAAGTCGAAGAGAATTTCATTTAAAAGCAAAATGACTGGTCAAGTCTAAGTCTTTATTGAGCCAGATTAACAATATACATGTATTGGCAAAGTCATACATAATAATTTTCTTAACAAAAACAATTTCCTTCTTTGAGTGACAATTTTAACAATTCCTTGACAAATTATTGATAATTTATTTATATTTCTAGCTTATTTACATTTTACATTCATGTGCTGGTATACTTGTTTGTCAAGAAGTCCCGAGCTGTAGCAGGCAAGATCGACCAAAATACTTTTGAGGTCTTTTCAAAATTTACAGAGGTCCGATTCAACCTGAGATGAAGTGGAAGTGTGTTAAAAGGTTTATTCCGATGTCGAGTGTTTAGGAATTGATAATATGTTTGAATGGCAAAGAATAATGTGTTTTGTTGAAAAAATGAAACTCGAAAAGTTCTGCTTTACAAATGTCAAGGTTTCAAGGACGTAAATCGACGGGAGCGTTAAAATGCGCAAAATACCTCCCTACAGGATTGGCGAAACCAGAGAAAAACCGTTCTCACAGCCCTTTTTGCAATTGGAATAAAAGCGAGTCTTTTGACTTTCGTGGCCCCAGATAGGTATTGCATAAGCCAAGTGGGGTATATAAGCCCGTAATAAGCTGATAACAGAACCTCGCCACTTGCTTGGGTCTTAAGGTTGTTCAGCACAAAGATTCCAGAGCTAAGCTTTTTGAAATTTGTTCAATGTGACTGTGAAAACTAAGTCTCTCATCCAGCACCAACCCAAGAAACCTAACACTTTCAGAGGGACAAACCATGGCTTCATCCAAAGAAGGGTGAAACCACGCCCCGCCCTGACAGACAAAAATTTATCAATTGAGTTTTACGGAATTGACACTAAGCAGGTTGTCATCGAACCACTGTATCAGTTGGTTTGCCTCGCAAAAGGAAATTTTCTCTAACTCATTGACGTTGGAACATGAGATTGAGAGAGAGGTGTCGTCTGCGTAAAGCGAAAGTTTGGCATTTGAGGTACAGGAAGGAAGGTTGTTGATGAATATCAAAACTGTACTTTGATAGAAACCATGTGTGCTAATTTTTATTTATAAGCCACCATCTCAAAACAGAAATGAAATTTGATTATCTTTCTTGACATGTACGTTGTTTAGCCTTTGTGCAAATTTTTATGCAAATCAGTTTGCAAATGCAGCGGTAATTGTGCTAAAATCACAGACGCTCACAGGATCAGTTGAGTCAAACAATCAAGTTGAATCTTAGAACTTGCTTTGCCCGGTCATTAATGTTGTGCTCTACTAAATGCTGTTGAGCTGATAAGCTTTGTATGTTTCAGGAAGTTAAAAGGACCTGACATTCAGTACCTGATAGGAGAGGTAAGTTGTCCCTTGGATTAGATTAACTTAGATTGTTCGAGACTATGGTTCGAGACCAAACGTAACCCTTTGGTTTATTATATTAACCCACCCTTGTACAGAGCATGGTTTGAGACAAAGATAATGTTATGGTAGGTAGTTTAAATTTTAAACTTAAGTAGTTAGTAATAATGAAAAATTCTATTTTGGATCAAACCACTGAAATATATATTTAAATTATATAAAATACGTATTTTCAATAATTAAAATTTATATTTCAGTGGTTTGATCCAAAAAAGACTTCTATTATGGTAGGTAGATAATTTGGCATAGATGTCAAATAGCTGAGGCAGGAAATTAACATTGTTGTGGGAGCCCAAGCACAGATAGTGCTGCTATCTCTTGCCATCTTCATACTCCTTCGGCTCCCCATGGTCGAGTTTGTCCGATGTCAATGACTTAAATGCGTGTGATTTTTGAGAACGAACAAACTTGCTTGTGTGTCAGTGGCTCTACTTGAGAGTCTAAAAGAATTCCCTCGAAGCGCTATTCGTGCTTGGGCTGCCGAACTATGTTGATTTTCTTGCCTCAGCCATGTGGCATCTATGCACAATCTATCTATTGTAACATAATCTTTGATTTGAGATATTTGATGAGTATGGAAAAAGTCCTTGTTAAAAGGACTCTAAGGAAAAAATACTTACTAGCTTATAGTAAATGGTGTTCCGGGCATTGAGGGGTCAGAAATGAATCTCTTCTTCCTCCATTCTCTTTACCAGGTTAAATAATGTTTTTATGTAGTGCAGTACCGTAAATATGACAAATTGTACTTAACTTTAAAATTCAGAAACATTTAGCGTATTAGTTATTTGTAATCAACTGTAAATTAACATTCCGGACCCTGTTGGCAGAAATCTCCGACGTCGAAGAAGGCGCACGTGGACGCAGTATTCTTCCGACAGCTGCGGCAGATACTGTCGTTATGTTTCCCGAGACTGTTGAGTACGGAGACCGGGTTTCTAGTCCTAGTCGCAGGGTCGCTGGTCGCTCGGTCTCTCTGCGACATTTGGATGATCAACAATGGCACTGCCGAGGAAAAGTAAGTTTGCTAACTAGAGTAGAGTCTCGATGCCTTGAATCTTGATTATTTGTACGTTCTAGGCTTTTGGTATCATACCGCGTTAGAAAACTAATACTAAAATTGTCAGAGGTTTTGCCCATTCATGATGTGGCCCCTCAGTGACTACACAGCTGAGACAATAACTAGTTGTTTTTCCAGCTTTAAGGCCTTTTGACAATTAAGTTACCTGTTGTTGTAGCCTGTAGACCTAAACAACAATACCCATAAGGTCTACAGGCTACAACAACAAGTAACTTAACAGCTGAGACAATTTGATTTTCAGTTTTCTGACGCGTTATGATACTGGAAGCCTAGAAAGTAGTAATGCCTCCGGCCACTCAAGCCTACGCACTTATTATTTGAGTTCCATAACCCTATGAGGTCGCGTGTCGAGTATAGGTCGACAAACGCTATTTCCTTTTGAAATCTTGGATGTCCAGTATAGGTTGTGGTTGAAACAGTCTCCGATATGCAAGGACTACACTACATTTAGCAGAAAACACCGAAACTTCTATGACTGGTAATGCAACCATTTTGCTGAAATGTTGCTAACAGGGTACTGGGGCAACCCATACGGCAAACCCCAAATTTAACAATAAAATGAGACCGCAAAGGGTTACAAAATCCTTTCTTTTCAAATACCTTTGAAAAAGAGATGTGGGTTTTTGATACACAGGAAGAAGTTTAAATTTTATCCCTAAACCAGAGGTATGTTTTGAGAAGTTCTGGGGGTGGTTACACAAACTGTAGTGATTTTTTCACCGGCACTAACAAGAATCTGAAAATCGTTGCAAACGGCATTGACAGTAGTTTTTCCGTTGTGGATGCTAACAGGATCTAGCAGAGATGGCTGCCGTCTTCCACGAATACTTTTTTTGACTTGCTGAATCTAGGCGGGAGTAACTATGACTCGTTAGGTAACATTTCAGTAGTTTTTTTTCATTTAAATTTGAATTTAAGTTGAATAGTTTTGTACTCTATAGCCAAGAAGTCTACGAAATTTGTCCTGGAAAATGCAGGAAATATACGGTTTTTTCATGATAACTTGACTCCCTGTGAAATCTTTATTGTCTAAAAGTCGTAACAGCATTTTGTTAACAAGTAAAATTTTCCAAAAATAGAACCTTACAGTTTAGTTTAATTTTGAGCCGAAGGCTTAAGTAGTGAGACATTTATGCAAACAGTTTTATGGGTGTACCACTATAAATAAAACTTGTTTAGTTTAGGAGCTTTCAGGATTGAAACCGATTGAACAAATAGAATTTTTGAAACTTAAGCCTTTTCAACTTGGAGTTTACCTCTTTAAGTCAAATTTTTCCCTACAATAACCGTCCAGCTTAATGGATGTTACTGATTTTTGTTACATATGTTAAGTAAGGTGTCACAATGTTTCTATTGACTGGGACTCGTGGTCCTGTAATCCAGCTTCATGGAGGTCAGGTTTTGAGGATGATATAGGTCTAAAGCGGCTCAGATAGTCTCAGTGATCATCTGATGATATCCGCATCAACTCCCACCATCGTTTAGACATATCAGACACCTGCGTGGTTCGGAAGTCTTGTTAAGCCGTTGGTCCTTGTATTTCCATTGGTCATTGGGCTATTAATTAATGACCCATTCTAAGGAAGAGTCTGCCTTAGTTTGTAACAAGACTACACCTCATAACTCATTACTACCACTCATCACACTCATCCTTCGACACATATTTGCCTTAAAATACCCTCATGAGAGTGGTCGGCATCTCAAATAGTGATTTAGTGATAGTGATTTATGTTTTATTATTTCCAAATACTTTTCATATAATATATAATTATATATATTAATTGTGGTTTTGTGTTCTCAGTGCGATCGTCACTATGGACAAGACTCTGTTCAGAAAACACATCACCGAGTTTTTCATATCAATGCCTATGGTAAGTGAACTCAAGGTTTCTTATCTTATTGCAACTCGAAATGATAGAATCTTTCATACAACATATTTTGGATATTTTTTAGCCTTTAGTTTGGTGTCTACACCGTAATGATATCAAGGCATGAAAATAACATTGAAAAACAAGAAATTTAGTTTGTTTTTTCACTTTGAACTTTATTGCTGAAATCTTTAAAACTTCTAATACATTTATCTGTGTTTGAATTTCAGATTTCTCTGGTCAACAACACTCTAAAGGTAATTATAGTTAGGTTAAAACTATGCTAAAAATTACTGTTAGTTTATGTTTTTACAAATAGTTTATCTTAATTATTTTATTATTTTTGAGGTTTAGCCTGAGTTAGGTAATCATTGACTATTTAGTTTCAAAACAAGTCAAATAGTACAGTCAAAGAATTGTTGTCTCAAAGCTTTTCTTTGTGAAAAAAATCAGTCATTTCATATAGACTCAATTATTGGTTTGATGAATTTCCATGAAAACTTATCCGTTATCTCCTAATGTAAGTTTTGTTTTGTGCATTGGGGTTTGATCTGCAAGTTAAGTAGATTACGATGAAAATAAATTTCATTAAATCACTAACTAAATCACTAATTGAGATGCCGACCACACTCATGAGGGTATTTTAAGGCAAATATGTGGTGAAGGATGAGTGTGATGAGTGGTAGTAATGAGTTATGAGGTGTAGTCTTGTAACAAACTAAAGCCGACTCTACCTTAGAATGGGTCATTAATTAATAGCCCAATAACCATTCAACAAACTACTAGTACAACTAATTTTAGTTTTTAAATTTGCGGTTGTCAAGTTTTAAATTATGATTGGAAATCACATATCAAGGCAGCGTCTGTGTTGGCGTCCAGCCCAGGAACGCTTGGGTGCCTTGGACTGGGGGTGAAAAGCTCAGGAGAGTATTAAAATTGACAATGTTAAATAAGCTATTTAAAATCAAACCTGTCTGTCATTGTACTCTAATTTAAAACTGACTTTGTCTATCGCATGATTATACAGGCTTAATGACAATAAAATATTTGATTTCTGACATATATAACAAAAAATTAATATTAAAACTAGTGAGTAATGTATATAGAGTTTGCAAAGTCTTGTGTATTTAGTTAACGGTGTCTCATGATTTCAGTGGGCGATCGGAGAGCTGAAGTTACGTCTGAGAACCAGGCTCACGCACCATTTATACGGCGAATACTTAAAGTAAGTCATATCCATTTCCACTTTTTAAATGTTAAGTTTTTGTAGTGTTTTCTTTTAATTGCGAAGAATTTTTCAGCTTGATTGTTAGACCATTTTGACGGCAGAATTTTGTTTGAATTTTATGTATTATTCACGTTTATGCCCAGTCAGATCATGCGAAGTAAGTTAACGCCGTCATGAAAAGTTAGCTTTTCTTTTGCCACATTTGCTTAATTCTTTCATAATTAGCTCGTTTTCTTTCATCAGTTATAAATAAAACAATGTGTTTCTATCGTAAATGTCCGTTTGTGTGATACCTGCCGCTTTCAAATCTTGTTTAACTGCTGTGATCAAATTTTGGTTTCCACTTTTGCTTTACTTCCTGTTAAATAAAATTCTAAAATTTGTTTTGTTACTCTCAAAGGATGCATTTTTTCATTTCTTCAAAGAATTTTAATCATCATTTCTTAATGTCTCAAATAACTTCTCCAAAATTAAATGATGAGCTCACTTAATTTTTCTGTATTTAGTGTTCATATGACCTGTGACCTGAGTAGGGCTTTTGATTGTGTAGACCATGATGACCTATTAATGAAGTTAAGTTTTTACGGTGTTAAAGGATCCCCACTTTCTTTTTTCAAATCGTATTTAAGTAATAGAACACAAAAAGTGTATATTGATAGAGAATGGACCCAAGAATTGGCAATTAAATATGGTGTACCCCAGGGCTCAGTGCTTGGGCCCTATTATTTTAATTTGTATCAATGATCTCCCAGACTGTATATCTAGTAAAACTTATCTGTATGCATGATACAACTTTTCTAAATTCGAACGATCTAAAACAACTTCAAACTTTGGCTCAAGATTCAATTAACACAGCTTCAATCTGGTTTAATACAAATGGATTTCTTTTAAATCAAGATAAAACTCAATTATTTTGGCCTTAGGCACTGTGTTGCTGATGTTGCACAGGGCTATGTTGATCAGGTTAAGTTCCTGGGGTTATTCCTGGACAAAACTCTTACCTGGGGCCTCATATTGATTACATTAGCTCCAAACTTCCAGAGTTATTTTCCTTATAAATCGGTTAACTCATTCTGTAGATCAAAATTATATTAAAACAGCATAATATCTTCAGTCCATCTTTAGATACTGCATGGCAACTGCAGTAGGATAGAAGAAATTCTTTCTACAAAAAAGTAATAAGATTAATGTCAAATTTCTTTGGAACACTGTAGGCCGTTGTTTATAAAATTAGAAATTCCCACTGTATTAACATCTACATCTATGACTTATTGGCTTATGTTTTAAAAACCTCACCTAATCAAACATAAATCTCATGTATATAACACTAGACACAAATCTTCTATTGAATTTTATAGATTAACCAAAACTGCAAATAGCTACATTATTGTAGTTAAAATTAGTAAGTATAATGTAAACAAAAATTAAGTTCTATAATTGGCTGTTAAAAGAGTTTCTAAATATGTCAAATGATTTTAGTATTTAATTAGTTATTATTGTGCTCTGTCTCATTGTATTTTCTATCTGTATTGTCTGCTTAAAATATGTCAATTTTGTACTATTTTTTTCTGACTAACTGTAAATGCTGACTTTTTTAATGCTTGATGTACAAGTCTTACAACAATAAAATATTTATTTATTTATATAATATTTTATGAGCAGATTTGAGATTGATCATGAATTTAGTTTTCTGGAACAAAGTACTTTTTCTACAACTTCTTTAAAGAGTTTGATTTGTGTTTAAACAGTTCATTTGTCTTAAGATAAAAACGCCTTTTGAGATCATTTATATTTATTTGTTATTTTATTTATTTTATAAATAACAGTACTTCTAGATCAAAAGCAGTTAAAGTTTCACATGTACGTCATGTAGATTGAGAGCTAACTACAAAGTCATGTCCTTCGTGTTAATTTTATGGTAATTTTTACATTATTCATCAATCATCCCATTCTTCTCTGCTCGCTTGCCACACCATTTGTGTGACCGAATCGTTTACATTTTCATTCAAGGCAATCAGAGTCAAACTATAAACTATTATGATTGATTAAACAAAGTTCATTGTTTGAAAAAACTAAAGTTAATGAAAGAGGTGAAAAGTATACTGAACTCGGGAGTAGAATGACCAAAGGCTACGAAAGTAGTATTGCTACGTAAAATGTTGGATCTGAAATATTTTTATTTTTTGCTATTGGCCAATTTTATACACTTGAGATGTACTCAGAGAAGGATATCCAGAGTTGCCACAGTTGGGGTCAACTGGAAAATAGGGAAAAGCCAATGAATTTTATTTGACTGGAAAAATCAAGGACTTTTTGGGAAAACTTATTTATTTATTCACTAAAAACAAGTGAACCATTTATCAATTAAGTACAAATGATTATGATATACATCCCAGTAAATAACATTAACCCTATGAGGTTGCGTGTCGAGTATAGGTCGACAAGCGTATTTCCTTTGAGCGGATGTCCAGTATAGGTTTTGAAACAGTCTCTGATGTGTAAGGACTACTCTACACTAACGGCACCTAGCAGAGAACACCAAAACTACTAACCCCCCCTTCCACGCCAACTCATGTGTGAGTTTGACAGCCCACGACAAACAGCCCGGTGGTTTAGTGGTTATAGTGGCGGACAGCGTGGGTTCGAATCCCACCCGGGTGTGCTCTGGTACGGTGCAATGCTAGTCATTGAAAAATTCCGAGCGTGGGGGCCACAATGACCCGCTGAGGATCACTGAAGAGAAAATGGCTTATCAAATCCAGTGAGGAGGCGAGTGGCACTTTTGAGCTTAAGGAGGCGCTAAATCCCCGTGCATAGAGAAGTGGTTCTATGACTGGTAATGCACCGTACCATAGAGAGCGGTTTTGATGGAATTTTGCTTACAGGGACAGGAGCAACCCATACGGTAGGCTTTTAATGAAAATTTAAAAATTAAATGAGACCGCAAAGGGTTAAGCCTAAAAACATTAATTAGGTTTACTTTTTTCTACAAAATGGAAAATGATTACTTTTTTATTGGTTTGAGAAATACAACTAAAACAAAATAAAACATACAAACTACATTAAGTTCACCGATTTCTTGTAGAAACCAGTTTCTTTAGTAATTACACAAATTGTATACTGTAGAACCCCTTATATTCGACCCTAACGACACTGGACCAAAGTCAGAGGAGACATAAGTCTGATTTTCTAAAGGTAGGAAAATGAGTGTATTACATCTGCTGTCAGTTTTGACAAAGATAATGTTATGGTAAGTAGGTTGAGCATTGTTGCCTTATGGTTGAGGCAGGAAAATCAACATAGTTGCAGCAGCCCAAGCAGAGATAGCACTGTGAGGGAATACTTTAAAGATTCTTAAGTAGAGCCACTGGCCTTAACAAAACAAAATGATTTGGTAACATTTAAGAAATCAGACACACTCGAGCATGTGGAGCCGGAAGGAAAGAAAAGCGGCGAGGGACGGCAGCGCTATCTGTGCTTAGGCTCTCAAACTATGTTGACTTTGCTTCCTCAACCATGTGGCATCTCTGCGCAATATTTTTACTTTAACATTCTCTTGGGTTTTGGTAAGGTTTTATGTCACTCTGCACCAAATATCAGATCGAAACTGAAGCAGGTTACAGGAAAACAAAGCAGGGAAGCAGATGAGTTCTTGTCTCGAAAGGCTCTCAATGTCAAGTGACCGGCGAGTCATGGGAGAGTGTACGGACTAGGTCGCTTATCCTTGGTGGGTTATTCCGATGTTGAATTTGAGAGGTTCTGCTGTATACATATTAAAGTTCCAGACAACAATGTTGCTAAGACCGTGCATTTGATTTTTTTGAAGCTTTTCTAATATACCGTAAGTCACAGTGCTAATTCTTCTTTTCCTGTTCAAGTCCTAAAATATAGCAGGGTAATCTTGAAAATTATGTCAATAAAGAGATATAGATTTTGAACAACTGACATGTGATGTGTTACAGAGGGTTCACCTACTACAAGATGGCTAACCTGGACACGAGGATAGCGAACGCGGACCAGCTTCTGACGACGGATGTGGAGAAGTTCTGTGACATGTTCACAGACCTGTACTCCAACATCTGCAAGCCGACCCTGGACATCATCATCTACGTGTATCAGCTGACTGCCACCCTCGGCGGTCAGACTCCAGGTAACCGGCTTAAATACTTACACAAGTTAAAGTGTTTTCACATTTTTATTTTTTGGGGGGATTTTTATATTTTAAACCTATTGAATGTAGGCCTAACTAGTATTTAATTTATTTATGACAACTCGTGGTCTTTTTTTATAATTGTATGTATTATTATAGGTGACGTTTGAGATGTACAAATATGTAATTTATTCAATAAAGATATTTGATTTTAAAATTACACTAGTAATGGTCACAAACTCTACACACACAAAATGGCAAGAGTAACTGTGACTTGAAGAAGTCAAAAGTGATTACGGTCTCTACAATCCGTAAAAGGGAGAAGACTACATTCGGCATAATTATTTTTTAATGTTCTCTTTGACAAGACCAGCAAAACAATATCTTAAATGTTGTACACAAATTCAAATAGTACAGTACAGAAGTAATTTAGAAATAGAATTGAGGTTATTGTAAGGGTTTAGGAACATTTAAAGCTGTTGGCAAACTGAGGCCAGGTCTTTTTTCCTCCTGTGGCAGTTAACTGAAGTCAAAAGTTGTATCCTTAAGTAAAGTATTGTCCTATCCTTAGCCCAAAATCTTTGTAACTCACCCTTTTCACAGTCATGCTCCAAAGAGCACAAGCTTCACCTGAAACCAACACCGCCATAATAACTAATTGTGTTGCAGGAATCATGATCTCGTACCTGTTCTTCGCGGGCACGTTCCTGACGTACCTGCGCCGGCCCGTGGGACGCATGACGGTCACCGAGCAGAAGCTGGAGGGAGAGTACCGCTACATCAACTCCCGCCTCATCGCCAACTCAGAGGAAGTGGCCTTCTACAACGGCAACAACCGTGAACGCCTCATCGTTCTCTCTGCATTCCAGAAACTGGTCAGTAGAATTCAACTTGGAGTTTCATCTTCAGGGGGGTTACACAATGGGGGAGTTCCGGGAAAATTTGAATTCGTGGGTAATTTTCGGCTTAAACACAAAAGTTTTAGCTACTCTGGTCAGAAAGAGGTACTCAGATTTTTGAAAACGTAACTTGTTTTTTACGAGAGTGAAATGAAGCTTGACACGAATCATGCTTGGGTAAAACAGCCCTCAGATTGTTTGACAAGTTTACAAAACTGCACTAGAAAGTAGAAACTCACCGGGGGAGTAAATTGTTACTCGGAACTCATTGCAGGAGAAAACAGGCTAACAAATTCATCTTGATCGTAAAGTGCCCTTCAAAAATCACCTTAGGTGGAAAATTTTCTTGAAAATCATCTCAGTGAAATAACGGCCCTTGAAAACTTAGGCGGAATAAAATCGTATTCAGAAATCACTGGTGACTTTTGAAGGCCCTTAAAAGTCATCATAAAAGTAAAGAAATGGCCCTCAAAACCAACTTGGAGAGTAAAACTATACTTGAAAATCGTTGCACAAGTAAAATGGTTATTGAAAATTACTACAGGAGTGAAACTGTTCTTTTGAAATTGTCCTGGAGTAAATTGGTCCTTGAGAACCATTGCTGTAGTAAAGACATAGTCAAAATCATCACTTGATCTGGAATGTGGAAATAAATTAGCACATGGAAACTGTGACAAAATTTTTCATCAAATTTATCATTACTTTTGCTGCCACCCTATTTTTCAAATTGTATTTAAGAATTCTCTCTTTATTCAGCTTTAAAAAGGATTTTTTCTCAA
Source organism: Matsumurasca onukii (assembly GCA_018831715.1). Lineage (NCBI taxonomy): Eukaryota > Metazoa > Arthropoda > Insecta > Hemiptera > Cicadellidae > Matsumurasca > Matsumurasca onukii. The sequence continues at coordinate 45,659,934 of CM032063.1, read as the reverse complement.
ATTTGGGTTGAAATGTACTTTTTAAACTAAAATAGGGACAAAAAAGTTCAGCTCCTTCAACCAGATAAAGATAAAATAGAAGACAAGTGTAAATGATATTCTTTTCTTGTAGCTAACAAAATGTATATTTTAACAATTGATCTTTCGATAATAAAATAGCCCTTGATTTATTTTTTACAGATAGATCATCTGCGGAAGTTTTTGGAGTTCAGATGTTTCATGGGAACGATAGATAACATCGTTGCGAAATGTAAGTTTTTAGCAATCTAGTAAACCAAAATGTAGCGTTTCCTGACTATGAGTTATACTAAAATATGAGTTATTTCTGTTATCGCGTGAATTTAGTTGACTAAGAAAATCATTATTTTTTCAAAAGGTAACCTTGCCTTGTCATATCAATGAACTGATAAGGAGCTATCAACGTTCCTACACTGTCACTTGTTGAGATAAGTTAAAATGTGGTATTTCACATAAGCATGAAAATCAACAAGTAAAAATTGTATCATTATTTTCACTTGTTCTATATTTTACAAAACTTTTGACAAAAAACTCATATTTCAGTTTTAAAAACAAATCCGAGAAACCAAGAAAATTAGTTAGCCTAGAGTAATCAGCGTTAAGCTGGCCAGTCATGACACCAAAGAACAAGATGGTTTCACTCAAAAATTCAATGAGCATAAATAAACCAAATAATCCTAATTAAAACAAAACCCTTGATCATTTATCAAGTTTACACATTTGTTTACATAATTATGTTTGCTTGATAGATTTTGGAGTTATTTTGTTAAACATTGTTAATTTAAAATTGCTTGACAGTAAAAGCATTTGTATTTATCTATTTTATAACAGATTTGGCGGTGATAGTGGGTTTCTTTGCCGTGAGCATTCCATTCATGAGGACGAGTGGCACATTGGCCGAAAGCTCAAAGGACCAGAGGTTTCATGTGAGTTCTACATGGTTTTTGTACAAGTACAGTGGAACCTCAATATAACGAATGTCAAGGGATTTGTAAACATTCGTTATATCAAGGTTTTATATTGAGGTGAAACCAGACACATTGTTATATAGAGGTTGCAAACTTTGGTGTTCAACCTCAACATCATAACAATGACTGATTTAGGTAGTTACCCTACTAGAAATTTTTAGTCAAGAAGGAAAGTAATGATGATAATCAACAAAGCCATGTATTTTTACATAGAGTACATATTTAATAAATTGATACTGTAGAAAGTCTCAGTACATACAAAGGAAAATGATATTTTTGCTTTTGTGATGCGTTGTGTGATGTTCCGTGCTTGCTTATTGATTTGCAGCACTACACTCTCAGAGGGAAGCTTCGTTATGTAGAGGTTATTCCTGAATTTCGTTACATTGAGGTACTGCTTGTGGCTTTTGGGGACAAATTTGTTATATCGAGGGTCTTCAAAGTGTTTCTTTACGCTATATAGAGGTGTAATTTGCATTGAGTGTTATGGAGAATTTAAGGGGATTTGAAAAAATTCGTTATATCAAGGATTTTGTTGTATCGAGGTTCGTTATATCAAGGTTCCACTGTAATTGCTTCTTAACAGGCTACAAAAGTAATTGTTAAATCTTGTTCGAACCAATGTCTGATAATTAATATGTGGTTGTATCGACTCTAAATTGCCAACTTAAAATTTCACTCAATTTGCACCACCCAACAAGTCAAGCAAATTCACTGTAGTCAATACTTTCTGGCATGGAGTGAACCAAATACTTTTGGAAAATAAGGAATAGCTTAGAAAACTCATTTGCGTTGAAATATCTAGGATTTAAACGGGTGATTTAAAATTTGTCTTGTTTAACGAGGACAAGTTAGGACTACAAAGTCCTCCCTGCCATTAACCCTCGGCCATTACCTTGCGTTACTGTAAACTCGTTAAGTTGTCAGTGATGACTGGGAAGATCTAATCAGTGCCACAGTATTGAGCTCCAGAATTGAGTTTTCATATGATAGCTTTTTAGGAACAGAAAACATAAGGAATTAAGCAGGGGTTGTGAATGACAATAAGATTTAGATTGGCATTTTACTAATGAAGCCAATTAAAAAGTGTGTTAACAAGGTGGTTCAGCATACAGGAATTCCATGAAAACCAGGAAATATACAGGAATTTTCTATATAAGGGAAAAAGTTAGGAGTTATGTGGGAATATCGTCCTTAAACTAGGAAATTTTCAGAAGGGGGGGATTTGAAGTCGTGATTTAGATAGTCATAAGGTAGTCTCTTAGGATAGTCATACATTTCAACAGTTAATTAAATTTTAAATGTAAATTGAAGTCTATTGTACCCCAAAACTGAGAAATCAAGGTTATTTACCCAGGAAAATGCGGAAATTTTGTTTTTCCTGGAAGGTGGACACCCTGCTTATCCTCAATGGTTTAGACATCAATTTCTAAATCAAGATAACTTTAGGGGACTTTTGAAAGGACAATATCTCATTTAACATAGCACCAACTGCTATCCAGCCCATATAAAATTATCTTTTTTGTTGTCAGAACTTTGTGAGAAAATCACTAAACCCCCTGAACTTCAATATAGAATAGAATAGAATATCTTTATTGCAACATAACGTTCTTTTACATGAAATGTTTGAACAGGTTGCTTCTCAGTAAATTATACTAAAGTTTGTATATACGTCTCTGACTCTTACAAGTCTACTCTGTGTGCAGCAATACTACAGCAGTGGGAGAATGTTAGTGAAGCTGGCGGAGGCTATTGGCCGGCTGGTGCTGGCCGGGCGGGAGATGACCCGGCTAGCCGGATTCACGGCCCGGGTCACCGAGCTCATATACGTGCTCAAGGACATCAACCTCGGCAACTACCAACGCACCATGGTCGACAACAAGTCCAGTGAAGCAGGCGCAACTGGTAAGTTAACAGTGGTTGTTAGAAATTTGTTAAATTTTAAATTGGGGCAACTCTGATCTGGAAATAAAACTATTCATTTCAACTTTTCAAATGACAGATAGACAAAAATTGTTGTTACTTACTAGTCAAATTGGGAAACTTTATATAATTATAGGTTTGTGAGACCAATCTACAAGTTACATTTTTTCAGATGTTCTTGAAATTTAATACAAATGTTCCTTTTGCAGGTATCTTGATTAAGTTTGTTAACTAGCAAAATTGGTTCACCAGAAATAAAATTTTGGGGGTTCTGATTCCAATCTACTCCCGGTATAGTTTACAAAAGTCCACCAGCTAGACGTTGTTCTTGAAACTACCAATATTCTCCTTTATTGTTAGTGATGGCCACTCAGTTCTTGCTTCCGCTGTCGCCACCAACAGGCCTTTCCCCTGTTTTTCTCCAAAAGCACCAAAAGGAGGTTTTCATTACCCTCATGGATACCAAAGCACTCTTCTGCCTGTGCCATTACTAGTGTTATAGTGCATTCTGGTTGGAAATTCAAAGAAACGGGTGTCAGGGAAAGTCTCAAATCTCACATAGGACATCTAGTAGACACTGTCTTCAACATTATATGTGTTCCAGAAGCCAGGAGGTCGAATGCGTCAGGGCCTCTGATACCCGGTGCTGGCAGGATCATCTACCAGGACAACATCATCAGGTTCAGTCACGTCCCGCTGGTTACTCCCAACGGTGATGTGTTAGTGGACGACCTCTCGTTTGAGGTGAAGTCTGGCATGAACGTACTGGTCTGTGGTCCTAACGGTTGCGGCAAGTCGTCACTGTTCAGGATACTTGGCGAGGTGGGTGATGTCCTAATCTTGAGTTTGATTATTGATGCAAGTTCTCGGAAGAAAATTTAAAGCCATAAGATCAACGTGACTGGTATTTCTTACAAGCAAATTTTCACACTTGTAATTAATTACTTAAGTGAAGTAAAAGTGGTGTAGCCTAGTTCATTTTGAAATTTTTATTGGACAAGTGCGAGTTGAAAAGAAAAATTTACGTGAGGGTTGGCTTTTGGGGAAACAAGTTTTAAATCACTTTATATTTGATTTCAGTCAAATTCGCAAAGTCATTTGATTGAATTAACTTTCACTTTCATATTGTTTAAGTGAATTCAGACACTTAACAATTCCGTTTTCACTTTCAGAATTCACTTTTGAATCAGCAACTTTTAAATTAGTTTCAGTTCAAAAACGGATTGGGTCTTAGTTCTAGTCCGGGCAAGTCCCAACTAATTAAAGCACCTTTATCAAAATCCATTTGGTCAACCCACAGACAGAGATTTGGGAGACGAACATAAATTCTGAGCACAATCATTGTGTTGTCAGTTTTTTGGAATCAAGTGTTGTTATTGAAGCAACATCTCGTCTGTTTGCAGCTGTGGCCCTTGTTCGGCGACACTGTGACAAAACCTCCGCGAGGCAAGCTGTTCTACATTCCTCAACGCCCGTACATGACTCTCGGCACACTGCGCGACCAAGTAAGTTGCTTCTTCGACTCTTGCGTACTGCGGTATTTGCTGCCATACAGAGCGTGCAACTTTGCTGCGTGCCTCTTAGAGTGTTACAGCAAGCTCAGGTGGATTCACTGGAAAAAACTTTGGCATACAGTATGCCTTACCTATGAATGTGTGTCTCAAACAGTACCACTTTATTTAGCATTTCTTTGTCTGCAACTTTGTTTGAGTGTTACAGCAAGCTCTAGGTGTTCTCCATCAACGCTGATACAGCAAAGAAATTACCGCATAGTTATTTTGTTGCAACATTGTTCAGTGTATGGTCTCGAAACTGACATACATAGAAGGAACTGCCAATAGGATTTTATGTTATACTTAAAGGGAAAAAGGTAACAAATGGGTAGGACAAACCAAAAACTATATTTTGCTTGTGCACAAACCAAAGAGATATGGGAAGAATCAAACTAATGAGGAATGAAAGTTTCATTCTTCTCATCTCTCTCCCATAAAAATCTTTTGTATAAACAAAATATAGAGTTTGTTTTCTGTCTTACCCATTTCTTTTCCTCTTTTCCTTTAAGTATAAACTGACATATTTTTATTTTTAAAAGGTTAGCACACAATTAATTTAGTCCATGATTTTACACGATATGTAATTTTTGCTATTTGAGAAAAGTATTGAAATTAAATTATGTTAGTATGAAGAGAGTGTTATGAAGTTCTCAACTTTATGTTTGTAGGTGTTTGCAAGAGAGGCAGCAAACAACAGGTATAAAATCAGCTCTTAAATGTGCCGTATCTTGTTCATTCGACAACTTAAATAAAATTTATTTAGCTTTTACTTACCCTTCATCTCACAAATCTTTTAAACTTTCAATTCATTAAGGGAGTGTTCTTTGCCTACCAGTCTTAATTTTACTTTTTGTTTGATTTAAAAAGGAGTAGTAAGGAAAGCAGGCTCACCTGGATAAAATAGAAACACATAGAAGAACTATAATCTCCTTTAGATAGCATATCTCTTTTTGATAGCATATCCTGGCCTAGTGCTCTATTTCCTAAATCTTTTTGTTTTATTTGAAAGACAGGTTTTGAGGATGATATAGGTCTAAAGCAGCTCAGATAGTCTCAGTGATCATTTGATGATACCCGCATCAACTCCCACCATCGTTTAGATATATCAGATGGAAGTCGTGTTAAGCCGTTGGTCCTTGTATTTCCATTGGTCATTGGGCTATTAATTAATGAAATGAAATGAAAAGCGTCTTTATTGGTGGTGAAGTTAGGACTTTAAAGTCCTCTCTTCCACTTAACCACAATTAATGACCCATTCTAAGGAACAGTCTGCCTTAGTTTGTAACAAGACTACACCTCATAACTCATTACTACCACTCATCACACCCATCCTTCACCACATATTTGCCTTAAAATACCCTCATGAAAGTGGTCGGCATCTCAAATAGTGATATAGACTTAAAGGAGTTCTTCTCCCTAATGTTTTCCCCATCCCCACCAAGTTTTCCAACCATTTTTATTCATTCTTTGGGATTGATGGGAGCGGCAAACCTTGCGTATTACCCCTCGATTGCGTTTAAAGAGTACGATTGTCACGGTGTAGGTGACGTACCCGCACACGAGGGAGGAGATGGTGCGCAGAGGCAAGACAGACGCGATGTTGGCGCAACACCTGGACCGAGTGCAGTTGTCGTACCTGCTGCAGAGAGACCAGGGCTGGGACACCATCGCTGACTGGATAGACGTGCTGTCCGGAGGCGAGAAGCAGCGGATAGCGGTGAGTATCGGTACTTAGGACTACCTCGGGATCTACAGTTTGGATTTGGACTGTAGTAGATATCGGTTTAAACACAACTTGTCAATCCAGATGAATTTCTCTTTTAAAATATAATAGGGTTTTTAAGGGTGGACAGGATTGAATTTTTTATTTTGGGACAGGGGAGGTTGGTAAATTTAAAATACTGTAGATTTTTTGGGATAGAATAGGACAAAACAGAACTAGACCAAAATATTATAAATAGATTAGAATTTTATTTGGCACTCGTCTGCTAAAATTATAAAACTCAATTTTTAAAGAGAAGAACGTATTATATTTCAAGTATTTTCAATACTCTTCTCTTTATATTGGAAGAGTATTGAAAATACTTGAAATATAATACGTTCTTCTCTTTGAAAATTGAGTTTTATAATTTTAGCAGACGAGTGCCAAATAAAATTCTAATAATGAATCCATCTCCATCATCTTATCGCCAAATTCTGAGATTATAAATAGAATTATGAGTTGACAACTGGTCGAAGTACATTGCCTCTCAGAATAGCATCTGGAGTTGGACTATTCTAAAGTTAAGTTAGAGTTCTAAAGTTAAGTTACCTGACCATCTAGAATTGGGATGCAGCTCTCAGTGTAAGACTGTCTCAACATCTATAATTGATAAAGAGGGTTATAAGCTCCAATATTGGTAAGTATAAATATAGGTAGTTAAAAACTTCAAAACCACTATTAAATTTTATTTAGCTTGACTAGATCTTTCAAAAGCTTAGCTTCCTTCATCAGGTCTAACCACAAAACTAAAATACAAAGAGTAAGTAAACAAACAAACCAAATATCATGTGATACAAAATTAATTTCAAAATCAAAGATGAATTAAGTTATTAAATGTTGTTTGAAGTACGCCCAATGGATTCATCTTGGTTGTTTATTTAACTATTCTTTTTGACTCGGAAAGTTGATAAAAAATTATTCCCACAAATTAAGATATTTAGATTTCGGTACATTTTTCAGTAGTTTTAAATGATTTTTATTAATTCTTTGATTAAAGTTGATACAGTGATCGGCAACGGCTGATTTTTCTGGCCTGTTAAATTTGAGGTTTGACACCCTGAAAAAGACAATGTTGGCACAAAAAAGCCAACTGCTGTGATTTAGCACGGGTATGTTTGATTTACGGTGAGTGTTGTGCAGATGGCCAGACTGTTCTATCACCAGCCGCAGTTTGCTATCCTGGACGAGTGTACGAGTGCCGTGAGTGTGGACGTGGAGGGCTCCATGTACCAGTACTGCCGGGAGGTGGGCATCACGCTCTTCACTGTCAGCCACCGGCGCTCCCTCTGGAAACATCACGAGGTATGTCTCGGAATTAGGTGTCGCTTGTATCTACTGATCAAACCTTGGTGACTTTTCAGGGTTGTAGTCAGGGACATAGTCCTAGATCTATTATTTGCTTAGGTTCAGTGTATTTTAAAAGCAGCCATTATGTTTTTACATTTAGAGTGCACAATAACGACTCATCATTATTTCAAGAACGGTTTCAGAATATATTTGGCCATCCAACGGAGTATAATTTGCAAACTAAGGACCACTCCGTTTTAATTTACAGCAACCGAACTTATTTTCCGGATAGCCCCCTCGTATTCAGTGTAAGAGTGTGCAGTAGTGGCAGTGATCTTGAGTATTTTTATTTTTCATTACAAACGGCAATTGCCAATATATACATAGTACAATAGATGGTTGTGATTAAATATGAAATATGAAAATGTAGTTTTACATGCGGTTTAAGGAAGTGTAGTACATACAGTAAAACTATGATAACTTGATTAAGACATGATACATAATATAAGTGAAACTGTCTAGTAGAATATAACAATAACAATTAAATAAATATGTGTAGACGAATGAAATTTTGTCCTATAAGAAAAGTGTAAAAACATGAATTTTCTTAAGACACCTCACGCCTACAATTCTCATAAGAGTTTTATGAAACAAACTTGTGCTACTGTGTATTAAATGTTTTAGTGACTTGTTGAGCCAAATTTTCATTTATGTGACATAAAGCCAAAAATTAAACAGAAATGTATTTAATTTCTTGATTTACTATAAAACTAATAGAATTTTCAAAAAAGTAGTCATTAGTCACCAGTTATCATCTTTCAAATCAAATTGATTACAAACAAATCTAATGGACATTGTATGCATGAAGTGTCTTAAGAAAATTCTTGATTTTACAATGTTCTTATGGGACAAAAACAAAGTGGTTCACAAGTACTGAGCAATTTTGAAATAAATACCTATGCTTATCAACAATGGATTTTTCCCAACAATTGTAAGAATAAAAAATTGTCTTTTCCAGTACTACCTCCAGATGGACGGAAGAGGATCGTTCGATTTCAAGCCGATCGAAGACGACACGGAAGAGTTCGGCTCGTAATACTCCGTTTTCCCGTCGTGTTCTAATCGTAGATGTCGTTGGTGTTACGCAATATCAAATATTGGTGAGATCACATTCAAGGTGACAGTGGTTGTCGGTGGTTAGGTTATGTTTCAAACGTTATCTCGTTGTTATTGTTTTGTACATAATATCCTCCTTGTATACTTTGTTAGTGTCTTTCAAATCAAACAACTTTATTTTGTTATTTTATTTCTTTAACATTGGAAAGCTATTTTCCACAGCAATAACAAAATGAAAAATATATTCTATGTATTTGGTGGTAGGTAAAATACTTTACCAAAATTAAATGGTTTTTTGAATCATATCTCAAGCTACTAAACTAAAATGTTGTTTCTCTTTTTTGCCTATTTTAACCTGAAAATAATTTTCAGAGAAACTGTAAATGTAAAAAACATAATTATTTTATGTAGAATAAATTATGGTAACATCAACGGTTTATAGTTCATTGGTTCTTTTTTTATGAAGTAATGAATGATGATCATAATTCTTGAAATATGTATACAAATAACTTATTATTATTAAATGAAGTTTTACTCTGAAAATCAGAACTTCAGAATATTTCTTGGAGTAATATTCCATTTCATTTAGGTCACTGGTAGTTTTACCACCCAGGATAAAATACTTCAACTTATATGATGTGTTTCTGAACGTTAAGTTATTTTTAAGCAATCTAGAGAACTTTAAGGGTCAACTTTTAACACTTTAACGACCTTGACCACCATAAAGGGGCACACCTGACTTACGTAGTGAAACGCTGTGTACTTGTCTGGGCTAAAACTCCAAGAGTTAAATATTTCTCTGGTTGTAGAGGATCAGTAAATTGGCTTGAGTTAAGTTTACTCTTTTATTCTAATTTAGTCTGTATGGGGTTTTCACAAAAATGTCTTACTTGGGACCAGCTAGGGAGAGATAAAAATGATATTTGTATGACGAAAAGTTTTCACATGTTCATGTTTTCTAGTAACCCACTGAATCTAAAAAAGTCTTGACAAATTTTGGTCCAGGGTGAATGTTTTGCTGGAATGTTGTGATCTATATAAGTAGTAATTGCTATCCAAAAGGAATAGAAAGGAGAGCAGGCTCACCTGGATAAAGTAGAAACATAATTATAAGATTACACAAACTGTCAGAATATATGTATATGTTTCTATTTTATCTAGCTCCTTTCTTTTCATTTTTTTATGTTTCCAGGCCTAGTGTCCTATTTCCTTTCACTAACGAAAAATAACCATTTTCCCTTTTTTGATCTTCTTGTTTCAGTGCCCTATCCTGCTTTCCTGTATATCTTTCCTTCTCTCTCTGTGGACCTTCCCAGTTCCCAAGTTATATGTTTCTACCTTATCCAGGTAAGTCTGCTCTCCTTTCTATTCCTGTTTGATAGTATATCCAGACCTACTGCCCTTTTTCCCAAATCTAACATACAGGACATATGCATTGTAACACCCAATGCAAGGGTCTGTCTACAAGGAACCAAAATACGTTGTCACTGTTGTAACTACAAGCTACAACTTTTCTTGATTTCTTCATTTTCCCATATTAGTATTTTACTAGAACTACTTTCATCCTTTCCCAAGCTCATAGCTCTACCAATCCATCTCCGATACCAGAAACCAGCACCCGATCGTCTGGACAACTTCCTTTCTCATGGTGTAACAGTAGCCCTTTAGACCTTCTTAGAATAATCATTTTAAACCATGAGAACAATCAATAGTCGATGTCAGCGACTCGATGGAATTTCCGAGATTGAACCACCACCAAGATGCTGGTTGAGTGAATTCAATGTATCACGCTTTAATGAGGAATTCATAAAGCTGCAAGAGCTGGGGTCCAGAGTGCACGGCTGCGTGTTCAAGTGCCTCAACCGAATTAATGGCTGTGTCTCGCGTCAAGAGAACCTGGTTCTCTTAGTCCTGATTCTCTAACCTGGTTCTCTTGATGGCGTTGACACAGCCATTAATTCGGTTGAGGCACTTGAACACGCAGCCGTGCACTCCGGACCCCAGCTCTTGCAGCTTTATGAATTCCTCATTAAAGCGTGATACATTGAATTCACTCAACCAGCATCTTGGTGGTGGTTCAATCTCGGAATCACTCGGAAATTCCATCGAGTCACTGACATCGACTATTGATTGTTCTCATGGTTTAGAATGATTGTTCTAAGAAGGTCTAAAGGGCTACTGTTACACCATGAGAAAGGAAGTTGTCCAGACGATCGGGTGCTGGTTTCTGGTATCGGAGATGGATTGGTAGAGCTATGAGCTCGGGAAAGGATGAAAGTAGTTCTAGTAAAATACTAATATGGGAAAATGAAGAAATCAAGAAAAGTTGTAGCTTGTAGTTACACTATAAAAGATAAAATTGGGTATTTACACCTATTACAAAACCAAGGAGTCATCTACACATTAACGGATCACTGTTTTTCAAATTTGTTTCTACCAAGCCTACAAGTTGGCATCCAAAACTTGGAACGTCGAACTTTTTCAAGGTCAGTTTGTAGAAATAGAGTAAAATCTATTAAAAATCAGACTCTATACCAGAGTCAAACATATCTTCTAGTTTACAAAAATATCAAGTGCAGAGTTTGAAAATTGATTTGAAAGGTTAAAACCGTATTTGAACCCTAGTAAACACTCGGTTAGGCAGCATCAGTTAAAAGAATGCTGTTGTTTAGCCAGTTGTTACTTGCGCGGTGTCGTGTGTTCCTGGAGCGGACAAATGTAGCCTTTCTTTGAGGTGTCCACTGGTCGTTAAAGTGTTAATACAGCCAAGACATTATGTCCTCAGATTCTTATAGGAACACTTAGTAGTTATTATTTATAGAAAACTGTGTTCATGCTGGTCTATCGATAATTTGTTCAAGTTTCCTTTCAGTTTTAATTTGATTATGTTTTTAATTAGGCCTCTGTGAGGAGTGACTTTAATTCAAGTGGAGTTGAGTTTCTTAGAAACAGCATTTCTTGTTTGACTTTCAAGACATTTTCAAGTTTGATTGAAAACAATTTTTACATGTAACTAATTCAGATTAAACTGTTCAGCATTTCTTAATAAAAAATATAAAAGGACCACCTTTCAAATCCAAGGTGTTTGTGAATTTTTATCAAAGAATGTTTTTGGGAAAGCATACTTGTCCTTTAATTTGGAATTAAAATATTTTAAGTTATCATATAATAAAAACCTTAAAATAATTACAGAGAATTTTAATTATTGAAACTTCAAAACAAGTTGAAAGTATTAAGCATTTGGTCCTTACAAAGAAATAAACATTGAAACATTGTTTTGAAATTGTGTTTTTGTGGTGATTAGTGTAGTTTTTATAGGATTTTTTCTTGAACACTGATATTTCAATATTAGGAGATAAATTATCGCTAACTTACCTGATCATCCAAAATTTCAATTTAAATAACCCTACCTTTAAAAAATTCCCTGAAGTTACGCTCATGTTCAAAAACAGTGGTTTTTAGGGAATTCCTGTCCAATTTTCAGGATTTTAATATCTGTCAAGAAATTCCTGATCTCTTAGGATTTGCCAACTTGTTTTGAGTCGAATACTTTGTATTATTTATCAACTCACAGAGGTCTAATGAAAACCAGTACAAGGACAAACAGCACCTTCAACTTTGATCAAAATATTTGTAGTCATGGTACACACTGTTGTATTTTAAACAGAGGCAGAGTAATTTTTTAGCAATAAATCGCTGGTATTCTAGTTTTATTTAGATTATAGAGCCGTTTCTTGCCTTGAAGTACAGTGCTCATGAATTTAGTTCCAATGAATTTAGTTTTTTAAGTTCACTACCAAATAATAAATTTGTATGAAGCCTCTTAATTATTTGCTTCTTCATCAAGGTTTCAAATAATTGAAAAATTAACATAAAATAGGTTTTTAATTACCATCATCAATATTAAAAAAACTGTGTTGAGAGAAGTTACGTCCCCGGGACATTTCGATGTAAAAACATCTTCGTCAGACGAGCAGTTTGAATGAAAATCCACCTGTTGGTTTCGTTGTTAAAGTTGAAAATGAAGATACACAATATGACACAAAAAAATAAATTAACATACTTTCCAGTTCATATATTTACCAACCCTCAACTCAACTAAAAACCTATATTATGTCAAATTGCTTTCCAAGGGACAAACAATGAATTTTCATTAACATTAAGTTCTTTGAACTCTTTAGATCAATAATCATCTCAAAATAAGTACTTATACGTTTCAACAGCGACCCTGTTGGTATTTTAAACGTTTGGTAGTGAATCTATTAAATTTTTTTGGAAGGCTTTCTTCTTAGTTACCATCAGGTTTAGGTTTTAGTCATTTTGTTATTACAAATGTGAAAACTGTGATGTGTTCTTTTTACATGACTCGTCAAAGTGACCATTGTCAAATTGTCTAAGATATCAAATAAATTCTTGAGAACTTTTGTCTATAATCAGTGCAGGATTTTATCGTATCTTAGTTTTACTGGTTTAGTTTGTAATGAAAGTTATATTTACGAAGGCTGTTGAGAAAGTACTATTGTATCTCACATGTGAGGACTTAAAAGAAAACATCTGGCAAAAGAAATCATAATAGTTTATTACCATAACAAGTTTGGATGAGAGAACAAAAACTATTATGTTTTATTCTTTAGACTCGAAGTTATCATTTATTTAATAGGAACAAAATCAACCCTGCCACTGGGGCAAAAACACGTCTAACAACTCTGTGTGTTACAGTAAATTTCAGTTTTGATTTCAATATCTTAGATTGGTTTTCTCATCTTTAATGTTCATTTTACCAAAGATAATGTTATGGTAGGTAAACAGGGCATAGATACCTCATGGCTGAGGCAGGAATTTCATTTGTGGTAGCGCTGTCATCTCTTGCCGTTTCTCCCCTCGGCTTCACGTGCTCGAGTGTGTCCGATGTCGATGACTTAAATGTGACCAAATCGTGCGGTTTTCGAGAACTTGCGTCAGTGGCTCTACTTGAGACTCTTGAAAGGATTCCCTCACAGCGCTATCTGTGCTTGACCTGCCGCAACTATGTTTGGAATCTATACGCTATCTACCTATGCTATCTTCATTGTTTTCATTTCCACAAAGAGATACCATTGTACTTTTTGCTCAGCCCTTTATCCCTTGACCTTCTTTTAACAGTGGTGAGAACAAATGTAATATTCATTGGTAATCAACATTTTCTACTTTTTGTAGCCTTATTTTGTTTGTGTCCAGCTTTTTGTGACAGATCGTCGTTAATATTACATTGAATTTAATATGGAAAATAAGGGTTATTAATGTTTTGTATAGTTATATTTTCAAAACATAGGTTGCAGCAATCATAATAAATTATTATTATTTGATAACTCTCATCTTTATGATCCTAATTTGATTTTGATAAGTGTGAATTTAGATTATTCTCCATAATCTATTTGCCGTTGGAAAAATGTGATATTCATGCCGTTAGCATGGTAAGACCCGGGACCATGAAATGAGCACCAATCCTGACCCCCAGAACACGTTTTGAGCATTTTTTTCCAAAAATATATTTATAAGTTTGTACTTACTCTTTATAGGTCACATTTTTATCCAATTTTTATGAAATTGGGTACTAATGTTCCTTTTGTAAATATCTCGGTCAAGTTTGATTAGCCAGAAAAATCGAATCACTGCAAGTCCTCTTTTGGGACTCCTCCCTAATTTGCTCAAAATAGGGATTTTAATGCCTTAAGTACAGTACAGTGTATTCAATTTTGATGAAATTGAAACCAATCCTGACCCCCAGAACACGTTTTGAGCATTGTTTTCAACACTATAGTTTATATGTATTTATGGGAATCATCTCTACAACTCGATTTTTGTTCCACTTTCACCAAATTTGGTCAATCTAAGTCTAGTTCGTTGGCGATAAAAATCCCTTTTTGGAGGGAATTTTTCTCAAAAAATGGGTTTTAATTCATAAAAAACATGAAATTTGTGATCCCTTAAATATGTAATACAACTTTCAAAAGAAGACCACATAAGTCTGAGGCCGAAGCGACGCTATGAACAGAGCAAATTAGAGTCAAACAAATTGCGCCGGAAATTCGATTCACTTATGCCAGCGGCGCTTTACCGCTTAGCTGCGTGTCGGCCTGGTTTGCTCTTACGTAACCTTGGGTAAGAAAGCTAATATGTTATTGAGAAAAGAGCTTTATTCCAAAAATCACATTACATGTTGATATGTATTGCGAATACGCAATGTCCGTGAACGGAGCACAATCACATTCTTTCTGGTCTTAGAACTAAATTTTCGGTAAATACCTTACGCTATATTCACTTAGCTTAGAATCATAAATACATAACTTAATAGTAAAATAAAAATATATTAATGTCCCTAATGTTATACAATTCTAATATATCACATTTATTTACTGCACTTGAATCTCATGTAGATGATTCTATTGCAAAAGTGAATGTAAGTACATTTTACGCAATGGATTGGGAATTAAAAAGTAAATCTGGGGAATTTTAACTTATTAAAGGTTTGACAATGTACATATTGCTGTCAACTTCATTCCATATTGTTTTTAAGAATTGAAAGTGTATTGATGTTTTTCTATTGGCAAGGTTTGTAAATTAAGAGGTGGCCGGATAGAGTGGCGGCAAGTTCTGGGTACCGCTTGTAACATGGAGTAAAAACTGCAAACGATGTTTTAAGTTGGTTATCGGAAGGAAGTTTTTCCTCTGGAAGCATAGATCTACTGATACTGCTGCATATACACACTAAATTTTTATTTCAAAATATAAAACAAATTTTTCTCATAAGTACAGTACATATTCGCCACTCTCCGTGGTTCGGAAGACATGTTAAGCCGTTTGTTCATTCCATTGGTCGTTAGGCTATTACTTAATGACCCAATCTGGGGAACAGTCAGCCCCAGTTTGTAACAAGATTACATCTCATCAATCTCACGATTATTCCATATTCACCTTAAAATACCCTCAAAGAGTGGTTGGTGCCTCAAAGAAAAGTATCAAAGCTTTATTTCGTTACTCAACTTAACATTTTGTGCTTGTACGCTGCAGATCTAATGGTTCTATGCTTCAAGAGAAAAACTTTCTGAATTTTAGTACCTATACTAATGTGTTGAAATCATAATTTGCAAATCTGCCTCATGTTAAAATCCCTACCCTGTTAAAATGCCTCATGGGCTCTATCCGGACGCCTCTCAATGTTGGATGTATTTTTTCTTATCCTGTCAAAACGGAATCTTACGTTTTAGTTTAAAACTTGATTAAAGTTTGTTGTTGTTACATCCATAACGATTTCCGTATCAAAAATGCACCTAACTCACCTATAAATGGCATTACAGGAACTTATCACAAAACTTACGTTTGATGAAAATCTTAAATCTACAAAAGCTCTGAGAACTTCTTATAACTAGAAGCTAATATTGCTTTCGAAAACCAACCCAATATTCACAAGCCTTAAATTCTACTGTCCACACGTCTGCGTTCGTTTCTTCACTATTTACATGTTTGTTAGTGGGTAGTCGGACTGAAAATGATACTTTGGGGAAAATTGGCAAGTCTACCGAGAAAGAAAGTGTAAATTTCCCTCTTACGTATTTAAAAAGCTGGCTGTGGGTTGGACGTCACTGGGCACCTCAAATATGTTTTCCCAGAGGCCAGGTCTCTAAAAGAAAAAATACTTGACTATGGAAATCTAGATTTATGTCAATAAAAAGTTGAATTCAATCTGGTTTGATAAATCTAGGTTTCCATAGTCAGGCTTAAACTTTTCTATGTCCAGCAATGCCCGCTTCACCGTCAAGTACCATTTCATTGCGGAGTGGGCGGCCATGTTGGTTGTACTCCCAAAAGAGCAACGTAAACGTATAATTCATATAACTCAGCCAATTTTTAATTTAGAATCACCCTTGATATCTTATTTGATATAGGTCTAACCTAAAGTTTCTGGTCTTGAGATCGTTTTATTTGTTGTAGTTAAATTTCCAAAAGAAATCAAGCAAAGCCACTAACTACATGATATATTACTTTTCAAATGAGAAATGGCAGAATTATATGGATTCCGTTAAGCCCCTGTCACACATTGCGACTTAGTAGCTGCCACTAACCATGTGTGTGAAGTTTTCTGCGTGTCAACATTGAATCAGCTGATATTGTCAATGGTAAGCAATGTTGACATGCCAAAAACTTCACAGGCAAGTCGCACTGTGTGACAGTGCCTTTATGGTCATTTAATTTGTTCTTATGGGAGTCCATCCAAAAAGACCACTTACTCCTGTCGCTTTTTCCTGAATCTTTCTCAATTCAAAAATCTTACTTTACAATCTCCAAAATTCCCTCGTGAACTTGTATTCACAACATTCTACACTAAAGTATAACTCACTAAGCTGTATCACTAGTCACTAGGTTCTGTACAGGAATGTTCTGGGTGTTAGGACTCGGAGGGTTCAGTCTTGCTAGCGTTTACTCCTGCTCTTCATCGTGAAGCGTCTCCAGAAGCTGACCTTGCGGCTGTCATCCTCCTCGTCACACTCTCGGCCTCGCTCCACGGACAGCTCCCTCGTGGGAGAGCCGTGACCAGAGTCTGCGTCGTCAGGTCTGGTGTTACTTGCCACGTTGCTGTTCTTGTTCTCTCCGCTTCCGGTACGCAGAAAGTCCAAAAAGTTCGACTCTCCGCTCGACTTCTTCCCTTTCTTCTTGGAGGAGGTTCCGAAGCTCAAGCTCTGCAGGTTGAGTTCGGCCTTGAGTTGCTCCGGAGGGATGTCTTCGACTCTGAATTCGTTCGGGTCTTCGACAAAAGCTTGCTGTAAATCCCTCATTATCTTCTTGCGGATGGTTTTCTTCATGGACAGATGTCGCTCGAGGTGTTTGACATCCTGCTCTGTCTTCTCGCGCCGACTGCGCTGTTGCTTCTTCCTGCGCGAGGACGAGGTGACGGACAGGTCCTCCTCGCTGGTCGAACCGACGGATATAGCACTGTCGTTGCCTCCGTTGGTCGAGATGGAACTGGAGTCGGCACTCTTGCACACACCCCAGTTCTCAGGAGCGTCAAAGTCTGTCTCGTGGTATGCGCGGTCTTGCGCATTGCCACTCTTCGGCTGCTTCTTGTCGTGGAACCCGAAGATGTCCCGCAGGTGGGGAATGTTTCTCTCGGAATGTGCCATCGCATCACCTGGAACAGAAGAAGGTACATGTATCACAAGGGTTGGACTTGGCTAGAAGATAACCAGTTGTGAAGTTGTGCCTCTGCTAAGCTGAAAAGGAAGTACAGGTTAGAGTAATTTTACCAATTAACTAAGGTAAATAAGTTCTCTATTATTTAGCAATTCTTAAGACTCTTGAAAGTAAGTTTTTTTAAAGTTTTCATACTTCTGAAACTGCATTGTGCTTAGCATGACAGTTTGGAAATATTCTTATTGTAATAACCTTTTTAAAATCTTTCAAGTGATCAGTGCGTTTTCACCCATTTTAAGTTGTGTAAAAGCCCAAACTCATTTTCAATGCTATTTTTCTTCAAGGTAAATAAATAAATAGTTTATTACGTAAACTTGTTTACAAGACATGCATGAAAATTGTCATAATTATAGCTAACATTTTGCTTAGTTCTCAGATAAAAATCTATTTCATAATAGTAATTTTAAAATGACCAACAGCTTGGTCAAGGTAACATGAAATTAATTTTAAAAATGTCTCTTCATAATTATTTTAAAAACTCACTACTAAGTGCAGAAGCTAGAAAAATATACATACATTAAGTCATAAAATTTAAAATACACAATTACATTTACAGAACATTCTAACAATCTAGCATAAGTAAATTTCCCCCAAGGTCTGTGGACAATGGACCCGGACTCAGATGGTAATCTGTGTCCGCTCCAGTTGTGACGCAGGCGGTGGAACGAAACATCGAGTCATCTCGAGTGTTGTGACGGCCGGAAGTTTTGTGACGGTCCTGTCGTCGTCGCGGTCAACCGTCACTTTCTCCCCGTTGACCTCACCTAATATTCCTTCACTCACTTAACCATCACTTCAACTTCGGTAATCACTTGTACCAACTCTCAACCTTTCCTTTCTCTTTCCTTCCTCAGACTCAATCACATTGTTGTTCCTTCCGTATAATTTTCTGAATGCGTAATTACAAACGGCGATCACGGACAGTTTCACTTTTACAGTTTGCGTTTGGATGGGCGACGGTGATGTGTCTTCGAACTGCTGTTTGTTTGGCGAAGAGAGAGTTTAGAAGTGAAAATGATTATTTCTGATTATGTTGCTGGTGGGAAAAGTTAATTTTAATCTCTTGTATAATTATAATTTAACTCCCAACGAGTGATTTTCTGCAGAAGTTTTGAGTGACTAAAACTTGTTTGAATAAAAAGTACCGTACTAGCTCTTTACGAACGCCACTGTCAGGAAGAAGCCCCCTGGCTTAGTAGGAGTTTTAGAAAATCAATTGAATTAATGTTTTAGTTTATACGTTATTATAACCTTTTATTCGTGGTCAGATTCGACTTTTTATCCATTAAATAACGTAAAACGGCACATCGCACGACCTTTCTGACACGTTAGAAATGATTACAATTCCTTGAAAATAATATAGGTGATAAATCTGTGGTTGTGTTATCTTGGTTACTTTACTTATGAATGCCTTGAAAACTTATGAAGGTTTTATATATTACTACTTTACATTTAACATTGTCAAACAGTTGTAGCTATAATAGCGCTATACTGTTAATACTATAAATATCTACTTTAAATATATTATAAAGCCATTAACACAAGTCAGTTTGAAATTCAACCACAGACGTAACACGAAAAAGCTGTTAAAAATCAAGTTGGCCGCCTGCATCCGGTGTAGTTTTTTACAGCCAGTCAGCTGATCGTGACTAAAAAAATAATAATGTCTGAGATGATGTAGAGGGCGCTGCGACAAGTGTTAGGTTAGATCAGATTCTAATCGCGGCAGTGAGTTTCCCAACTTAATTATTTGCTTTTCGTTAATTATTATTCCTCTCGTACGCATTGCACTTTATAATATTACTATTCCTTACGGCTTCAAAGTGTTCAGTGGTGTTGTTTGACGAGGTAATGAAACACTGATTGGCTGTTTCTACGAGAAAAATTGTGGGCGGAAATGCGTATCCCGCGTATTTGGAATTTTGTAGATGTAAAGTCAAGAATTAGGTTAGAATAATTGTTTGATTCGGTTTCTCAAAGAGACGTCGCAAGTGTTGTGTGTGTGATAGTGAATTAAATTGTGCTGTGTTGTTCGTGACCAGAGTTACTTTGAGTGGATTTTGGTGAGTTATTACTTATTTACATCTTACTTTTAACTTTGTACATGCCATGTGAACGCCAAACATCTTCTAGCCTTTAGCCTGTTGGCTAGGTTAGGTAGTGGATCTAATTGATCTAGACGTATATTTAGGCTAGATTCTATTCGTTGAGAATTTACATTACACCATTGAATTTGCCAGTACAGCATGATAATCTGATATACATCACAATACGCCTATACCGGTAATGCAGTTTTCAGTTTTTATGGACGAATTAGGCTAGGCTCAAGTGACTTTTATAGCGGAGGAGGGGGCTTCCCGGAAAAACGTGATGATATTGTAATTTCAGGCCACTTTCTTAATTTTCAACGGTTTAGTTTAGATCTTTTAACTAATAACGTCATTGTTAAGGGTTTTAAGTAAGTTCATTAAAACATATTCAGGGGTCTTCTTCCAAAATATACAAATTAAATTGTGCAGTTCTTTAATTGTACTTTCCCTTGAAATGTACATAGCCTTCCAACAAATAGATATACAAAATGCATTTACTACGATGTATTAGATTGCTCTACAATCCTTGTTTGCATATTTGTTTGTAAGAAAGAGATGATTCTCATTCGATAACTTTGTAAAATAGCAGTTGGATAATGCTTTGCAGTTGGATACATTCCTTTAAAATTATATTTTCACATATTTTTGAGCATTCTGGTTGTAGGTTTCCCTACATTTACTAAGTCATGTATTATTTTTAAATAAATATGTTTATAATAGCATTTGCAGAAATTGTGTATAATTATGCATTGCCAGAATGGTGATTGAATATGTGGTTATTTAGACTTAACGGCACAAGGGCCCGTACCCGGGATTTTGAAATTTAAGACCCAACATAACGACCGTATTTTTAGAACCTTGACCCTTTAGATCATGTGTATATTTGAGAATATTGGGTTTAGTATATACTAACTTCCAAGGTCGATTTTGTGCTAGTTTTATTCAGTTTTCAGAATTATATATTCACTTTCAGGGTCAAGAGTTGAACGGTTTGAGTTTTAACATTGCAATTTAAGAACAAACTAATGGCTCACTTTGTAAGTCAAATCTAAGGTAATAAGAAAAAATAGCCACAAGTGCTACCGTGAATCCTAGCGAATTTCCTGTAACGGAAGATGTACAACGGAAATGCTCTCACCGGGGTGTACATTTTCATGAAGGTTATGATCCAATTTCAGTTTAACATGTTTAACCACAAATAACCATTCAATTATTACCCTTCGGCCTCGGGTTATAGCGTTCCACGCTCACAGCCTTGCTTCGGCCTTCGGTCCCATATTAACGTTATCGTCAAGGGTTTCTTTGTAACCGTTTTCCAATATTTTGGTATAATATCGAAACATATGTTTAGATAAATTCGCCTATAAATTCGAAGTTTTTTAACGGCTCAGTTTCACACCTATGCGTGGTTCGGAAGTCACGTTAAGCCGTTGGTCCTTGTAATGTATTTCCAATTTTCCATTGGTCATTGGGCTATTAATTAAGGACCCATTCTAAGGAAGAGTCGGCCTTATTTTGTAACAAGACTACTTGCCTTAAAAAAATACCCTCATGAGAGTGGTCGGCATCTCAAATAGTGATTTAGTGAAACTATTTGTTTCTTGGTTTCCTACAGTAATAAATAATAATTAATTACCACATATATGAGTATTTGATACCAAAACCCATCAAATTGTCTTGAAAAGACGTAATTTGGAGTTGACCGAGCTGTTAGCTCTACTCAAATGTAATAGCTGGCGTTGGTTGGTTCGGAATTAGCACCTTCAGAAATTACACACTCTGCTATTAGACTCAGCCCTCAGGCTATAGAACACTTTCCGTCTAACAACATTAACTCTTCCTCATGTTACGAGATTTTTACGTGTGTAGTATTTTTTCACTTAAACATAAATTCACTAAAATGTTAGTTAAATTTTAAATTTCGGCCGATGCTAACCACTAGTGTTAATGCGACTCAGTGAATTTCCTGTAAGTGAAAGGATCGTTTTTTACGGTGGTGCCCTTTTAGAGGGGCGTTTCTTCCAAAAATCAAAAATAGGGGTTTGGGCTATAAGAAATGTACGTATTTATGATCCGGTTACGGTAAAACTTGGTATGCAAATATTTTATGACACCGTGCCCAAAATGTGTACCAAAAAACCTTTTTCCGCTGCCATCTTGGTCTGGTTGAACGGGTTTTGTTGATTTTTAGTACATATGTTAGGTATAACTCAACAGATAATTATACTAATTATCAAAATCTAATCATAAATAGGCTACAGTTTTAAAAGCGTAATTTCATAAAATCCCATTTTTGGGGGGAAAGCCTCCTTCAGGTCGACCAATAGGTTTTGCCATAGGGGGTCGGGTTTAGCAACGAATTGTCCAACTTGAAAAATAATTTAGCTTTGAGCACTAAAAATGGGATTGCTCAATCTATGATTTCTCCAACTTGCTAGTCTTTCAACCCCCTAAATTCCAACTTTTAGATTATTGACTACCCTCTCTGCTAGTTATAAGTGTGACAAGATCTAGAAGACACTGAGTGAGTGAGCGAGTGGTGGTATATCCGCCACAGCCAGGTCGAGTAGGTTAGGTTAGGTTAGCAGATCTGGTTCTAGGTTCTCGTCACAGAGACAGAGTAGAGGTTGAGGTCACCAGTCTGACTTGCCTCTGTTTCCTCCAGTAGCAATGTAGCACTCCGTTGTAATCCTTCACATCCGGTTGCTGCACTCTGCGTTTGCGGTTTGATTTCTCTCTTCGCCTCTTTCATGCACAATTGTGTCGTTCCTAGAGTTGATGCTGTTGGGAATGCTGACTAGTTCGTCTGACTTGTATGGAAAACGATTCTGATCAAAAGTCATAGGGACTAATCGTGGCGATTACGTTCTGCCCATTTTAAAGAAATGTTTTATTTAAGAACGATTTGCATTTCATGTACTCGTCTGACCCAATCTGGGGAACAGTTGGCCACTCGACCCTAGTTTTTAACAAGACTACACCTCATCATCCAACAAAAACACTCACCCTTCATCCCATATTCATTTTAAAATACCCTCTAGAAGGTGGTCGGTGTCTCAAATCAAAGTCATTAACCTACTTTTAAGTTAAATTGTCCACTCAAACTTTGTTTTGAGACACCGACGACTCCTAAAGGTGAATATGGGATGAGGGTGAGTGTTTTGATGGATGATGAGATGATTGTGGTCTTGTTACAACCGACTGTTCCCCAGATTGGGTCTGAATCGTGGCTAGATTCAGCTTGTTCTATAAACAGCGCTATTACATGGTAATTACGAGTATTTTACTGAAGAGCAGGAATGCAGAATTGCCTAATTTTGAGTCACTCCTAATTCCCGAATGATGAATGAGACAACATTCCCGCGTTAGGTTAGATTGGCCACCAATTCCTAATTATCTAAGAATTAGAGGTTAGACGCAACTTCAAACCGTTTTCTCGCCTTTTCGCTAAGAACAAAGACTGGACTATCAACGGTTACGTTTGCTGTTACGCGAGACCATCTCCTCGTCTTGAATAATATTCGGAATGGGCGCACGAACACAATCTGGCGCCCGAACAATGGCACCTGTAAATGTCAATATTGGCGTGTATAACGTGCCCGGTATTAGGTATACAGGGCGTTACGCAAGCTGGTTAATAGAGCGCGTCCATCCTTCCTCCGCGCAGTCCGCACAGCATCACATTAGCATGTCAATGTCCGGCACCCACACACAACCCGCGACTGTGGCCACTCTTCATAGACTTCCTGTGTGTCGGCATCTCCGGCGCGGTGTTGCCACGTCTCCTCGACACGCAGGTGTGGAGTGTGGAGCAACCGGCAGGATGAGTCGGTCCAGATATGAGAAGGCTGCTTTGGAAACTTTGAATTAAGAGTAGATGCCGATGAGTTTTCACCATGAAGGTGGCTTTCAACGGTAGTCTTTCCTGGGATTGATCATGGTAGTTTTTCTAGAACTCAACATGGTTGTATCCCCAGGGTTAATAGTGGTAAACTCTCTGGAGATAATCATGGTCGAATCTCTATCCCCAAGGGTATACCATGATAATCTTTCTAGAATTCGCCACGGTTGTTTCCCTAGGGGTAATCATGGTGAACTCTCTGGGAATAATCATACTGTAGTCGAATCTCTTGGGTATTATAATGATCTTCCTAGAATTAATCATGGTCATCCGATGTAATTAAAGGAATCATCCCTCATTAATTAGTATCTCTAGAATTTACTATGGTCGTATCTCTAAACTTTATCA
This sequence comes from Matsumurasca onukii, assembly GCA_018831715.1. NCBI lineage: Eukaryota > Metazoa > Arthropoda > Insecta > Hemiptera > Cicadellidae > Matsumurasca > Matsumurasca onukii. Next base: position 45,635,740 of record CM032063.1, on the reverse strand, counting down.
TAATAAACCCTCTGAAATTGACCATGTTGGTACCTCTAGAATTAATAATATTTAATAATCTTTGGAATTAATTATGATCGTATATCTAAGGTTAATCATAATGGTTTCTCTGGAAATAATCACGGTCGAATTTCTAAGCTTAATCACCAGGGATAACTCATCTATAAAATTAGTCATGGTCGTATATCTATGGTTAATCATAATAATCCCTCTAGAAATATCATGGCCGTAATCATATTATTAATTGTGATCGTATCTCTGAGATTTTGAATTTCTTTTTGGAATAACAAGAGCAGCAGTCTGTAAGCCACATCGTTGCCCCAGGAGGAGGTTGCACTTGTAAATGTGGGAGAGAGATTGGAGAACTTGGTAAGGTCAAAGGGAAGTCCGAATTTAATCTGACAGCGCTAAAATGTAAGGCCATGTCAACCAAAGGTTTTTGCACAAGCTGAAGCTACCGGAGGGAAAAAATAAACAGGGGATAATTAAAAAGAGGAAAGAGATTGATTGAAGTATAACCAATTAGCAAATTTTAAAATATGAGTTCTTCGGGGAGGCAACACTTTCTGGTCTTCCGGAATTATCCTAAACATTTTAAGTAGGCCTTCTAAATTCCTTTCAAGTCTATGTTAATGTTTCTATGTTAAGATAATGTTTCATAATTTAAAACCTGCGTAAATTAACTTAATCAAACCCAGCCTAAAAATTAGGAACATTCACAAGGACAGCAGCAGAGATGTCGTGAATAAACTGTCCAGAAATAGCACAAGACGAGACTGAGAGTGGAGAGTGACACGACTCAGGAGTTCAGAACACAAAGGAGTTGATGATTCCTCAGAGTAAACACTGAGGCCGCTAATTGTTTGACATGACGGCGCTGAAATTGGCCGCTCATTACAAGTTAATGAGCTTTCTAATCAAGCCCACTTACACGGTGTCTCGCAATGGGCTTTGTTTTGGTGGTGACAAAGAAGATTTGAAATTCGTATGAGTTTATGATCTTGGAAGGTGTTTCAAATATATGACTGGGACTCGTGGTGTAGTCCTGTAATCCAGCTTCATGGAGGTCAGGTTTTGAGGATGATATAGGTATAAAGCGGCTCAGATAGTCTCAGTGATCATCTGATGATACCCGCATCAACTCCCACCATCGTTTAGACATATCAGACCATCACCTGCGTGGTTCGGAAGTCACGTTAAGCCGTTGGTCCTTGTATTTCCATTGGTCATTGAGCTATTAATTAATGACCCATTCTAAGGAAGAGTCTGTTTGTAACAAGACTACACCTCATAACTCATTACTAACACTCATCCTTCACCACATATTTGCCTTAAAATACCCTCATGAGAGTGGTCGGCATCTCAAATAGTGATTTAATGATCACAGGATCAAAAAAAGGTGCTCGAGAACCGGTGTATGAAATATTGAAACAAAAGGACAGTTCTTTTAACGCGTTTTTGTCACAAACAACAGACAAATTTAATTGCAGCGTTCGGAAAAAATGGAATACGTCGTTACATGAATATAAATAGTAGTAAATCATCACTAGGTCATAAAAGGGGGCGTTTTGATACGAGCAAGGACTAAAAAGACACATTTCAGCCGAGTAGTGAACGATACCTTTTGTCACGATGCAGATATAATATCAATATACGTATCTATTTATTTGTATTTTAATTTCAAACAATTCAAATTTAACTGCTTTTTTGGACCCATTAGTTTGATTTGTAATGTTTACTTGAAGAAGCTGTAGATCAGCTAGTTCGTCCTGGCCGATTATCAAGTAGTTTTCTTTACAATAGATCCATCATTCCAATAAAACAGATGACGTCCTTGTCTCATAATGATCTTTTTCTCCCTAAGGGTCAGTACGGATGACTTTCAAGATACGAAAAATAAACAAATTCAAAAAACATTTCGCTGTAAACATTATATTCAATAATCTGTGATTCCCGATGCTTCAAATCGATTCATGGTTTGACCATGCGAGTTCAAGATCTTTCCTGACACTAAATCACTATTTGAGATGCCGACAATGCACTCTCATGAGGGTATTTTAAGGCAAATATGTGGTGTGAGTGTGATGAGCGGTAGTAATGAGTTATGAGGTGTAGTCTTGTTAGCCAAAAGTCTAAGGCCGACTGTTCTTAGAATTGGTAGGTCATTAATGTAATAGCCCAATGACCAATGGAAAGCACTACAAGGACCAACGGCTTAACGTGACTTCCGAACCACGCAGGTGATGGTTTGATATGTCTAAACGATGGTGAGAGTTGATGCGGGTATCATCAGATGATCACTGAGACTATATGAGCCGCTTTAGAACCCTATATCATTCCTGCAAAACCTGACCTCCATGTCGCTGGATTACAGGACCACGCCACGAGTCCTAACTAACCCGCAGTACGGGAAGCATGTGACATTCTACAAGGGTTCCCTGGCGACCTCCGACCAATCAGAAGGGAAAGGAGTGCCGAGTCTGCATGGAGGTGTACACTGTGCAGTATTTGCAAGAAGCTCCAGATTAGACAAAGAGTTATGCAACCCAGCGTTGCTTTCTCTGTGGATGCGCCGCGCAGTGTTGGGCAAACATAGTGCAGATGCCATCTTTCCCCTCGGTGCATTACTGTGTCACGTGGCTGAGTGGGTAGCGTCGCAGCCTGTACCGTGGTTCCGACCATTGTTACTCCACAGTGTACAGTGTAGTAGGTGGGTTTAATAGTGATATCAAAGATAATGTTATGGTAAGTAGATTGCGCATAGATGCAACATGATTGAGCCAGCAAAGTCATTATAGTTCGGCAATCCTAGCACTCATAGCGCTGCCGTATCTCGTCGTCTTTTTTCTCCTCTCGGCTTCACATGCTCGAGTTTGTCCGATGCCGATTACGTTTCCAAATCGTGCGAACAAACGAACTTGTGCGTGCGCCAGTGGCTCTACTTGAGACTCATAAAAGAATTCCCAGCTATCTGTGCTGTTCTGCAGCAACTATGTTGGATTTTTTAGCCTTAGCCATACGGAATTTATGCGCAATCTACTTACCATAACATTCAGACAAAAATGCGACCCCGTAAGAGCGAGTGATATCCACTCTTACGAAACCAGGGGCAGTGAGAACTACCGAACTGGGAGACACAGAACGGTAGCTCATGAACGTTTGCCTTCACAGACAGGGGTTCAACTCGTCAACAGACTGCCAAATTCGATCAAAAGTGCACCTATGCCAAAGACATTCAAAATCGCTTGAAAAAGTTTGAAAAAAGAGCATTTTGTGATATACACTAAATGACCTCTACATTTAATATTCCCACCGGCCAAATAATAAGCCTATTAACTTTGAAAAGTAATTTTTGGCATCGAATTTTTGCGGAAGGGTTTTTAAAACCAGGTAAAAGCTTTAATTGCGTCCGTTTTCGTTATAACACTGCCGGCGGAATATCATGCAATAGGTAAGAAAACTTTGTGCCTTGCCGCCTTCGTATGATAAGTGCTCTGAATTCTTTAGTGACCATGTATAGGTGAACGAATGTTATTTAATATGAATACAACGAAACGTTTCTAGAACAGATGTGCATTTTACTATTTTTGAACGGAACTTAATTTAAGAATAGCCCTTGTGTTAGGCGATATAAATGAATATCTATATTTCCTATGGACATTCGTTAACAAGATAACAACTATAATTATGTTAACTGTAAACCAATAAACACCATCATAATGCCAACGCCTCCCAGATTCATGTTAAGAAGATACAAACAAATACTAGTGGTCGTGATGAACTGGTGTGTATGTGTTGAATAATGATGAGTGTTTTGTGTGAGTGTGTGCGTGTGTGGGTAATGTATAATGTGTAGCCTCCAGACAAGACACCCACAACTCGGCCTTCAGCCTGGCAGCAGACTTCACCTTGCCAACAGTCACTACACCACAGAGCAGTGTCTGTTTGAGAGTTCCCTCTTCCCTTCCTCTCCTCAGCTTCTATCCGAGAAGCGGGACCCGTGGCGGGTTGGTATCGCGCGCGACTCCGGAGCTAACCACTCCGGTGGCGCGGGTTCGATCCCCGTAGTCACAACTTACAGTTTGTAAAGTGACTAAACGGCGACGTTAGGTAAAGGTCGAGGTTGAGTGGTAGAGAGGACTTCGTAGTCCTATTGAGATACTTTACCTTTCTCTCACTAAATCAGCTAGATGCAGTGTGTACGAGTTGCATAAAACCAAAGATAATGTTATGGTAGGTAGATTGAGCATGAATGCCACGTGGTTGAGGCAGGGAAATCAATGTAGTTGCGGCAGCCCGAGCACAGATAGCGCTGCCATCTCTTGCCGTCTTTCTCCCCTCGGCTCGACATGCTCGAGTTCGTCCAATAACGGTGATGTGACCAAATCGTGCAAATTTCAGGAATGAACAAAATTGCGCTTGCGTCAGTGGCTCTACTTGAGACTCTTAAAACAATCCTCTCGCAGCGCTATCTGTGCTTGGGCTGCCAAACTATGTTGATTTTCCTGCCTCAGCCATGTGGCATCTATGCACAATCTACCTACCATAACATAATGATTGAGGGATAGCTACTGACTTCACGCAGCTGAGTGGACTACGAGGCTATACATGAGGTGCAAAATCTCAAGAAACACCTGTGACCCGTGGTTCGGAAGTCACGCTAAGCCGTTTGTCCATTCCATTGTCCGTTCCATTAACAATCATATTAGTCTTACATGACTGGGGCTTGTGCGTGGTCCTGTAATCCAGCTTCATGGAGGTCAGGTTTTGAGAATGATGATTTGAGGAGATCTAAAGCGGCTCAGATAGTCTCAGTGATGATACCCGCACCATCCCACCATCGTTTAGATATATCAGACCTTCACCTGTGTGGTTCGAAGTCACGTTAAGCCGTTGGTCCTTGTATTTCACTAATTATTGACGGAAGAGTCGGCCTTAGTTTGTAACAAGATTACACCTCATAACTGATTACTACCACTCATCATGCCTTAAAATACCCTCATGAGAGTGGTCGGCATCTCATAGTTTGTAACAAGACTCAACATCCATCAAAGTACTCATCACATCCACTATTATTCCATATCCACCTTAAAACACCCTCTAAGAGTGGTCAATGTCTCAAAGTATCTAAAAGCCTAAAGCGGAGGTTGAACCTGCAACCTCTACGTCCAGAGGTCAGTGGTATAGCCACAAGACCACGAAAACCCAAACTATTTTTCATGTATGTGTTTCGTTCGTTTCGAGATCGCTTTGATTTTGTGTTTAACCTAAAGGGTTTTGTCATGAAACTGTCCAATTTTGTTGTACTTTGCACCTACCTAATTCTGAGTCAGACTCCATTCGATTACCTAAACCTTGAATTCATCCATTGGCACTTCCTTGTAATTTTCAGTGGGAAGCGAAACTTCAATGTAACTTTTTCAGGACTCGCCTCCGCAAAGAACGAAACGTCAACGCAATTACTCTTTACAACGCGATACGGTTCGTCATCCGACCTTGGTGGTGGACATTTAGATCAAAAGAAAGACTATCCTTTAACCTTTCAGTAGTTGAATAACAAGGACACCGCGGTCTTTCAGTTATATAAACGCGTTGAGTGAATATGACTTTTGAAATTTTCGTATGTTTTTTGTTGTCTCTCGGTAACGAATTTCTGTAGGATATAAGGCTATTCATTTCTATATGAATGTAGAACGAAATGTGGTGGAATAAAACGGTTTGCAGTTTTGATTTTCCCGACACCTCTGAGTCTAACAGCACAATTTAAAAATGTATAAATAAAAGTGTAATTATTCTACAGGTTGCGTTTTTTGTCCGGAAAATAGTGTTTTGTCCTTCATCTTTATCTGGGTAAATAGATATTTTTTAAAGATTTTGAGATAATAAGGGATGTTTAAAGAAATTTGTTTATACAAAAAATAACCTTGGTTAAAAATAATTTGTATGAAAGAAATTTCGATACATGTTCCGGACATTAAGGCAATGATCATTCAACTGTGACATGACCATGGGCCTTAGTGTCCGAATCATGTAACGAACATTCTTTATAAAAATCCATGTTTACCAGGGGGTTTTTGTATATACAAATTTATTTTAAGATTGTTTTTTGATTTTTGTCAACATGTTTGGTACGACGTTCTATCAAGTTGAATCGACCCCATAGACCCCAATTTGTGTTGTGAAACGCCCTCCCCACCACTCCCCCTAAAGGTCACTTCCGGTGTAAACTACCCCCGTTACAAGAAATTCGCTAGAAATCACGGTAGCGGCAATTTATACCCGAAAATGTTCACTATATCACTATTTGAGATGCCGGCCACTCTCATTAGGGTATTTTAAGGCAAATATGTGATGAAGGATGAGTGTGATGAGTTATGAGGTGTAGTCTTGTTACAAACTAAGGCCGACTCTTCCTTAGAATGGGTTGAAAATTCAAATCAGGTTGAAAATTCCTTTAAATTCTGCGAGTCGGAAGTAGTCACTACTCCGCACGTGGCTAGAGGTAATGCATTCCCCGCTGATTGCTGAAGCATAGCTTTCCACCTGAATGTTCATCAGCGTCAGTCACAGCTGTTTAGCGCTTTGTGACCGAGTGAAATTGTCACAAACGGTGTCACAATCTGTGACAAGTGTGAAATCACCTGAATAGTTTCACTTTCTGTTAGATTCTTCACGCCGTCACTGACTCTGTTTCATTACGTGTGCTAAAACACGTAACTCACTTTAATAACTGGATTAACTTTAAAACAAGTTGGAACATTTTTGCTCAGGTTTAGATTAAGAGTCCGCCGCGGCAACACTTTATGCAAGCAGTCACTTAAAACGTCCATATTTAATACATAATTAATACGTAAATCACATAAAATTGTATTAAAATAATTTTTAATTCATACTTACATCGAAAACTCATTCATAAATAAATGGTTTATTTGGTTCAACATGTTGACATGTTATGCAAACGTCACTTAATTTTGAAAAGCTAAAATTTTCCACGCATTCTAACATTGAAATCCCAGTCAGACATACATTTTGACATTCACTCTCTCTCATTCATTCGAATTGTACCACTCTAGTCCTGTAGTCAGTCTGTGTTCCGGGTTTTCCCAGTCGTGTGCCATAAACTCGTCTGTATTGTAAAATGCCTCTGCAACCAAAACTTTTTTCAGGCGAGTTTTGAAAGCCTTAAGCTCATGGGCACTTTCGATCGAATTTGGTAACCTGTTGACGAGCTGAACTCCTACCTGAGAAGGTAAACGTTCATGAACTGCCGTTCTGTGTCTCCCAGTTCGGTAGTTTTCCCTGCCTCTAGTTTCATAAGAGTGAATGTCACTTCCTCTTACGAGACCGCATTTTGACTTGAAAAAGACATGTTTCTAAAATATAGAGGCAAGGTAGTGTCAACAATTTCAAATTTTTGAATGCTGGCCTACACGACTCTCTCCAATGCAGTTTTGCAATGGTTCGGACTGATTTTTTTTGTAGAATGAAGACCCTGGCAAAACTTGATTATATTGACGCTACTTATATACTGGCGCTACATTATATTGACTTACATACAATATTTACAGCCATACTGGCTCATACATTCGAATTCTCCTACTTGGAATCCTTAGGTCGGTAGCCATTTCTCACTAGGTATCCCATCGGTGTGCCAAGAACTCGTCATAACTATAGAAAGTGTTCGCGGTCAACACCGCTCACCGCTTTCAGACGAGATTCGAACGTCTGTGGCGTTGGAGCGCATTTTATCGAATTTGGAAATTTCTTGACAAAACGGGCTTCTACCTGAGAAGGCAAACGCTCGTAAACCACCGTTCTGTGTCGCCCAGTCTGGTAGTTTTATCTGCCTCTAGTTTCATAAGTATATGTCTACACCTTACGCTGGTCTGCACAACTATCCCCATTGAATTTTTGCAATGGTTCGAACTGCCTTGTTTTAAAAATGAAGAGTCTGGAAAGGTGTGATTCGTTAAGAAAATTACCTACACGCGTATATAGAGCGCTTTACTTGAAATTATTCCCACAAGCCTACAATCTGAAGTCAAGAACACGGAAAATTTACTTTAGTCTAAATCAATTTCCAAAAATAGTATGATACTAATAAAATATCGGAGATTCGAACAGCTCTTCTAGTGTCTAAATTATCAATTTTGTTAGTTTAAAAATGATTAAAATGTGAAAAACGTGTAGGTTTTGGAAGCGCTTGGTTTGACAGTTAGGCCGCGTAAGTTGAAAGAAGACCTGTTGTTCAGCCAGTTGTTACGTGCACGGTGTTGTGTGTTCCTTGAGCGGACAAATTTGGCTTTCTCTGCTGTGACCACTGAGGCGGACTCTAAAACACGTTTTTCCGAGGGAGGCTACAATGAGGATTATTTTAAACTGTTGCCTATTATTTTGACTCAAAATAATATTTTGCTTCAACGAATCCAGGGTTTTGGTTGATTTACTAATCAATAAACTTACCAGCAAATTGTTAGCAATCAGAGACTCCCTCCGAAATCCTGAAAACAAAATAAATTATTATTTCTCAAGTTTTATAAACTTTGCAAATAATTATAGCGTGCTGAATTTTACTTGAGAGTGCTTTGAGATTTGTGGTGTGAACTCAAATAAAACATTAATATCAACTGTACTCGTAAACTTCTTCAACCACAAGCAAACGCCATATTTCTTTAGAGTGTACTGGGTCTAACGCTCTTATACATTATGCGTCCACTTAACTACCCAATAAACACGAGCGAGGATCCTAATCTGCGGGCATTCTGACAGTTATAAAAACAAAACAATGCGACTTATTACAGCTGAGAAGCCGTGAGATGAATATGGATGAGGCGGCGGGAAATTCGACAGCGGCCGTGGCCCTGGCGGCAAATCAGCTGATTTCGCGCTACACTACAGTCGCTTTTTTATAATAGTCGCGGATTCAAAATGCTGCTGTAAATTTAGATCGTGTGGTACTTGTATACTTTGCTTTGAGACACCGACCACTTTTAGAGAGTAAAAAGAGTCAAAAAGTGTCTAAAAGACCACTTTTAGTGTAATTTTTTGACCTATAGTAGGAAATTCGCTAGATATCACGGTAGCGGCTATGTTTTGATTGTGCTTTGAGCAAAAGTAGTCTATTTAAATCAACGTAACCGAAATTTCAGAAAAATATCGAATTTTCCTTGTGTTTATCTCACAGTGAATAATTTGTCGCTTCTTTCTGCGGGGATCGAACCCGCGCCACCAGAGTAATGAGCTCCGGAGTCACGCGCGATATCAATCCGCCACGTGTACGCTTAAAACATAATGTTTCTGCTGTCAACCTCTTTAAGAAAATAAAAATCTGATGAGAAAAGTAAAACCAAAGGTTATGTTATGGTAGGTAGATTGCCTGAGGCAGGAAAATCAACATAGGACAGATAGCGCCGCAAGGGAGTTATTTAAAGAGTCTCAAGTAGAGCCGCTGACACACGCGTAAGTTTGTACGTTCTCGAAAATCGCACGATTTGGTCACATTTAAGTCATCGACATCAGACAAACTCGAGCACGTGGAGCCGAGGAGAAGAAAGTCAGCAAGAGATGGCAGCGCGATCTGTGCTTGGGCTGCCGCAACTAGGTTGATTTCCCTGCCTCAGCCCTGAGGCATCTATGCCCAATCTACGTATCAACAATATCTTTGGTAAAACCTTACATTACACAACGGACAATACAAAAAAAGACATCAATGCGATTTTAAATCGTTGCATCTCAGTCTCAAATCCGACTGACTACAGTAAAAAAGCCGACAGTAAAGACACGCCACGGGTTCGTGTAGGAAGTTGTAATTAATGCGACCGGGTTGAGGTGGTTCAGAACGGTGAAATGTGCCGCAAACCCATGGGAACATTCCCTCGAACCTGCAGCGTGCTGCAGCCCTCGTAACCGATATGTAATGCCGATACTCGATTAGTTCACTGTTCGATTGTTGCACAAGAAATAATCGTCGAGTCCGTGTAATTGGAAGTGGGTTTTGTAGGTGTTTTGCTGAGATGTTTTCTGCTTCTGGGGGTTTGTTCGAATTTGGATTTTTTAAATGGTAGCGTACGCGTATGTTAGAAAAATATATTGTAAATAATAATAATAATCCACGGTTGGGCCCGGTAGGACGACGCGACTGTTTAGTTTTTGAATCGAGACGAGTGTTTTTAGTTCTTTGATACTTTTAAATGTTTTAAAAAGAACTTAAAAGGATCATCAGACAGTGTACAAGGTCCTATGCATTTTAAATAAATAAATCATTTATTGCATAATTATATTATACATGCATCGCAGTCGTCAGTTATTAGTAGCTACAATTTTCCACTCACACCCATCTAGATCTCTTTCAGACATACAGGAATTTCCAATCACACGATTCATTCATTCGAATTTTCCCCAATTTAGCCCCGTGGTTGAATTAGTCGTTTTCTAATGCGTTCTCCCAGTCATGTGCCATAAACTCGTCGGTGCTATAAAATGCTTTTGCGATCAAAACTTTTTGAGACGAGCTTTAAGTGTCTTTAGGCGTTGGGGCACTTTTAATGAATCTGGCAACCTGTTGACGAGTTGAACTCCTGCTTGAGAAGGCAAACGTTCATCAACTACCGTTCTGTGTCTCCTAGTTGGGTAGTTCTCCCTGCTTTTAGTTTCTTATGAGTGTATATCTATACGTCTTACGAGATCGCATTAACTTTGAAAAACATGTTTCCAAAATGTAGAGGCAGAATAGTGTCAACGTTTTCAAGTTTATACTACTTTGGCCGTGAATATATCGAGAAAAGACACCGAAAAATGTCAAGAATAAAAAGGTCTTAAAATTGAATGTGAAATCTAAAAATGTAAATCTAATATACAGGGAGTTTTAATAAGACATCTTTTAGTTGCCCACCATTTTGGAAAATGATGGACAATTTTCAAAAATCTGAGTTCTAATTCAACCGAGCAGTTTACTAGATCCCCATGGTGGCCCGTTTAGTATGAACGGGATGATATAGGTCTAAAGCGGCTCAGATAGTCTCAGTGATCATCTGATGATACCCGCATTAACCCCCACCATCGTTTAGGTATCGTTCTAGGGTATCTAGTTTGTCAGACCATCACCTGTGTGGTTCGGAAGTCACGTTAAGCCGTTGGTCCTTGTATTTCCATTGGTCATTGGGCTATCAATTAATGACCCATTCTAAGGTAAGTCGGCCTTAGTTTGTAACAAGACTACATCTCATAACTCATTACTACCACTCATCACACTCATACTTCGCCACATATTTGCCTTAAAATACCCTCATGAGAGTGGTCGGCATCTCATAGTGATTTAGTGATTTAGTGAACACCCTGTAGATATTCAGCACACTCACTCACTAACTAGACGTGGATAATATCGACGCAACGTGAAATGGGACAGAGTATTATTCAACAACAGCTGATGGATTGACGATGCGACCTCGATTCAAGCCAGCAGAGCGGATCGAAAACAGAATTACGCAGTGGATAGCGCCGGTGTACGAGTATTGTCCTGTCCCCTTCGTGCTGTTATTACTTTTATAGATCTCGTCTGCCAATAATTGCTGTAATAAACGTGGTATTCCGAAGGACGCGGCGTGGAACAAAGTGAGATAACACGGGGATACCAAGGGCCTGACCACCACGAGGTTGCAGGGGGTCGTGGCTGTAAACCAGGCCGACACGCGGTTATGCGCTGGCATGAAAAAGCGAATTTTCTTCTTACCATAGGAGTTATGAGGCTGTTCACTACGCTTACAGCCACGCCTATGTTCTCAGATTTACGCGGCATTTTACTACGTATCATGAATGGAAAAACGTTTTCAAAATTTCATTAAAATTGGACTACTAATAAGGCTGTTAGAGCGAAAAATGGCCGCCATTTTGAAACGAGTTGTTGTTCATACTTTGTGTACTTTCAGTGTAAATTACTCCCCTTGCAGGAAATTCTCTAGGATTCACGGTAGCACTTATTGTGGCTACGCGTAGGCAATGTTCTTATTTTGGACCAAGTGCAGACTTCGCTGCCGTTTACCTCATAACACATGCTTGGAAATAAATACACAAAGGTCACATAATATAATTTTATACAAGGTGAGTTTTAAATGTCCTCCTCCACACCTTAACTTTTGAAAAATGAAATAGTTTTAAAAGGCCTTTGGGAATATTTTATAGGATCCTGAAGTTTGTTATTTCGTGCCTTGCGTCACCCACCTCCCACCCAAAAACCGTGGGAGGGAGAAGGCCCCCCAAGTTTTTTAAATACAAATCCCCCTTAGTGGCACCTCAAAAAAAGGGAATTTGACAACAAAATCAATGACACAAACACAATTTTTATCGTTAGTCGTTTTATGCTATTAATAGGCTACCCATTTAGAGATTGCAAGAAACCACGTTTAAAATGCCACATTTCACGTACAATTTATTTTGAATGACAAGTTTGTCTTGAAAATAATTTCCTATGGGGTTATTTTATAGGGTTGTAATGTTTCCCTCGGAGGATTTTCAAGAAAGATTTGTCATTAAAAGCAAATTGTTCGGTTTGTGAAATGTGGTATTTTAAACCTGATTTCGTGTAATATTTGAATAAGTATAAAAAAACGAGTAGAGATAAAAACGTTTCTTTGCTCCATTGAATTTAGGTTGAAATTCCCTTCCTTTTAAGGTACCACTAGGGAGGGAGTTTGTATTTAGGGGTGACGTCAATTCAAACTTTAGAACCCTATAAAAACATTCCCAAAAGGTTCTTCAAAATATTTCCTTTTTCAAAAGTTAAGATAGTGGGAACATTTAATACTCGCCTTGTAAATTCCAGACCAGCCACATTAAATTCCCAAAGCTTCTGGTGATCCATTACTCTGTGGCGACGGTGATGGGCAAAGATAATCTGTGGTCGAAGTTGGATAACAGGTGGTTGTTGCTCCAGTTTCAATTCGCATCGTAACGCAATCATAGATTTGATCCACTTGTCATCAACAGCTGTTATTGTGGAAAGTGTTTGGAAATCTGTGTTTGAGTTTTGCACTTTGTTGTAGCCCGCAGAGCGAGGAAATTAGACCCACGGTGTGAATGAGATCGAACATAACCTGAATTTCATTTTTAGCTATTGAGTAAATGCTCACTGAACTCTGACTTACATCAGGTGTTATGTAAATCAACAGATCGATATTTTGACACAATATCCTGTTAAAATAGCTAATCTAGCAATTCAAGGGTCCGCCTCGTTGCCGCGGTGACGATGATGCAAGGGTCTGCAATCATTTAGTAATCTTCAAAATGAGATATTGGCAGAGTAATTATTGAAGGACTTGGAGGAACATGAAGACTTTGACGAAAAACAATGCATGATCGTTTTGAATGATAATATATTGATCGAGAGTTCCTAAATTCCTTCCCTCGTGTTTCCCATGTAGGGCTACTCTATTTTTTGGGTTTAGAGGCTATCTACTGAGGGGATGTAAGAGCAAGATCCAGGTCTAGGGAGATCCCTCGGGAAAACGTTGCATATTTTTACTGCAAATAACGCATTTTGAGGCTATTCAGAGGATTCTATATAGGATATTGAAATTGAGTTTCACGTCTATGCCCGGACCAGTTCTATTTTTAGGAGTACTTATTTGACATTGGATCATCTAGAGTTAACTTATGAAAATACGTCTCATTAGTTTAGTTTCATCGAAATCGGATCATACAGTGGACTTTCTATAGCATAAAACCCCATTTTTAGAACAAAAGCCCCATGAAAAGGGAACTTCCGGTTTATATAATCCCTCCCTTACAGAAATTTGTAAGGGCTATGTTTCACTTCCCGAAGATAAGGGGCTGATGGGCTGGACCTCTGGCGTATTTGTCCCCCTTTCCCCCGGACCTCGATTGTGGGTTGTCTAAAAAACGCAACCTTTCAAATAATTCAACTAAATGTAAAACTAGAGAACTGTTAAGCAGTTATGAGATAGGTACTCGTGGATTGTTTGTGTTAGGTGGCTGGGCCGGGTACACAGACAGTACTGGGTACCGGGTACAGTATGGCGGGACCGGTTAGACCGGTGTGGTTCTACCTTGGTTGCGGTCATGCAGGCGGACACCGACCCACAGCCGCGTGCAGCCCACTGGCCAACTGCTCAACTGCTAACTGCTGAGTGCTGAGGAAACACCGGCGGCCAGTTTGTGTTTTGGCTAGTCAGGTAACGCTCTGTGAGGGGGTTGGACAGAAGGTAATTTGGCTAACTGTGGACGAAAGGAATTCCTGCCTCCTAAGGCGAACGAAAATTAACTTGAAGGCATCGGCTTCCATGGATTTTATATCTTGACCTTTCGACTCAGTTTTTAACGTTTGACGACGACGGCGTTTTAAAACTGCGAAGGTCTGCATCTGGGGCGATGGGCAGCTTTTATCGTAGCATCTGTAAGAAAAAATAAATCCTTGAAAGCCTACTGTACTCTCACTATTCACAGTCTATGCATAATTCGGGTTGGGAGTCCCACGACGCGCTGACGATCTCGTCGAATAAGACTCGCAGACGTCCACGAAGACTGAAACTCGCAGTACACGCGCTAGTTTTGTTCATTGTTCATTTACTAGGGACGTGGCCCTGACTTGAGCTCTTTTTCAATAGACTGGGACTCGTGGCGTGGTCCTGTAATCCAGCTTCATGGAGGTCAGGTTTTAAGGATGATATAGGTCTAAAGCGGCTCAGATAGTCTCAGTGATCATCTGATGATACCCGCATCAACTCCCACCATCGTTTAGATATATCAGACCATCACCTGCGTGGTTCGGGAGTCACGTTAAGCCGTTGGTCCTTGTATTTCCATTGGTAATTGGGCTATTAATTAATGACCCATTCTAAGGAAGAGTCGGCCTTAGTTTGTAACAAGACTACACCTCATAACTCATTACTACCACTCATCACACTCATCCTTCACCACATATTTGCCTTAAAACACCCTCATGAGAGTGATCGGCATCTCAAATAGTGATTTAGTGATTTTTCGCACACTGTACGGAACTGACTGACTGGCGCTTAGGAGTGTAAGCTGATGGAACACTCGAGAACATTCTGGTAGGTCCAGTCGCTATGAGTAACCCCAGGTTGAGAGAAACGTTTCGAACGTTCTACGCTGCGAATAAAAGTGTCGATCATCAAGGCGTCTAGGAGTCCGAAAACGTTCTCCATTCCCTGTAACGGTGGTCTACGCAGACCCAGGCGCACACTAAGTTCAAGTTCAAATCAAACTCTGTAGAGGGTTTCTATTGTCTGTGGGCGCTAGACTCGGCAGCGAAGTCACTTGTCTGTGCCGCTGCAATCACGGTCAGCCAATTCCGCGGTCGCGCCTCTCTCTCAGATCGTGGTTACCTCATTCAATCCTGCAAACTCTCTTCTGCAGGTTTCTCATGATGCTGGAGAAGCATATGAGTAGAGGAAGTGGCGTCTTCGTTTCTCGGAAGTAATGGTTACGCGCGGAGATGAATTTATCCGAAGTTTTCGGTGCGAAATTGTGATTGTTTTGGTTGGAGATTTGTGTTTGGAGAAAGAAATTACCGTGATCTTAGGGTATTAAATTCCAGAAGGTAAATAAGGATTAAAGTTTTGTGGATTTTGAGAAATATATGGGGTTTACTGGCATGTATAACTTGTTACGTTCGCATCTATTATTTGTTTGAAACGTAGGACTCCATGCCATTCATATTTTCAACTAAGGATGCACAGTTCAAAAATGATTTCAATGTTTATCTGTACCTGCTCCGTGTTTGTTAAGTCGCATTTAACGCACGTTTAACGTTTTCACCTAACATTTCGGTTCCGTTAAGGGTGACCATAGCTTAGTGGTATAGTGCGTGCTCCGCACCAACTCTCGACGCTGCAGTAACAACTGATTCACCTTGGCCACTACCCGTGGTTCGGAAGTCACGTTAAACCATGGCATTGGTCATTAGGCTAATAATGGCCCAACCTAGGGAACAGTCTATTTACCTTAAAATTGCGCAGTTGTTGTTGTGATCTTGAATTTCGTCCCATAAGAGCAATGTAAAACATTATTTTCTTGGGATACTTCACACCTACAGTTTTCATTGGATTTTTATAAAATAAACTTAGTTTTAAAGTGTATTACTTGTTTTAGTGACTCCGCTGAGCCATATTTCTATTATTTCATTTATAAGACCGTGAACATCCTAAAATTGAAGTGGTAGAAACTTTTTGTAGTCTTAACTATTTAAACTAAACTATAACCTTTACAAAAGTAGTCAGCAAGTAGTACATTGGTATCTTTTAAATAAACCCTACTTTATCATGAACACTTCCGGTATTTTATCCATTTAAATTTGTAATGTGACTAATAACAAGGTAAAAGTCGATTGATGCTGTACTTGGTATTCTTTCAAATAAACCTTACTTCAAAAAGAGCTGATGAAAATTGCAAGCGTCAGGTGTCTCAAGAAAATGCTTGTTTTACATTGTTCTTATAGGACAAACCCCAATGACCGTCAGGTACTGTGCACTCTTTAGAGTGGTCGATGTCCCAATGTTTTCTCTTTGAGTTTGGTGTGAAAGCAAAAGTGCCTCTGACAGACAGACAGACAGAGATGCTGACCAATGAGGTGATCAGAGCTGAGGTAATGACAGTTCGGCGTAATGTGAGACACACGCAGCTTTCCTCTGATTCACCAGGCTGGCCACAGTACCGCGAGCTTACCTGTGCTCACTGCTTCTCGCAGAACCTACAATCACGCAGCTTCCACTTCCTGGTAACTAACTAGCAGCGTGGACCACTCAGAGACCTTGAGGCAGCTCAGTTTATCCACAAGCAGGAGTCATTCGAGCTAAGGGCTAAATGATTTTCAGCTTCTAATTCTTATTAGGTGTTCTACTAGATCGGGAGAGTGTCGTGCAGAGGTTTGCGCGAAATAAAATTGATTACCAATTGACAGAACAACTCTTTTTAATGAAAAATAACCATATAATCTAGGTTTGCGTGTTTTTATTTTTCAATGTGTCCTTTAGGTTTTATGTAATTAGTGGTTGAAGTTAGAAAGAATAGACTTCATTTAAGAAGCTAAAAATAGGATTATCAAAAATCTGTAAACAAGAAAACACAGATAAACTCAGCGCTATCTACTTTCTACCAGACCCTTGCAGGCGCTAGGTTTGACAGTTAGGCCGCATCAGTTGAAAGAAGGTCCCCCGTTGTCTAGCCAGTTGTTACGTATGCGGTGTCGTGTGAATGTTCCTTGGGCGGACGCTCTTTTTCTGCGGTGAATACTGAGGCGGACCCTAAAGGCCTATTCCCACGAGGCTGGTTTATAAGCGCTGATCGTCAGCGCTAGTAAATCAGCCCCAAATCAGCCACGTGAGAATACAGCGCCAGCGCTGGCAGACACCAGCAAGCTGACAGTTTCCAGCAAGCTGGTGACTTTGAACATGTTTAATATTGTCAGCGCTGAAGAGGCGAAAATGGTCACGTGATCTATAAGCGCTGAGAAGTCAGCGTGAGACAAGCACCGTGGGAACGGACTACTCTAGCTTTTAGTTTCTGTTGAGTTGTCGTAATAGGAGTTACTAGTTCCAAAGTTCCTCAAATTTTAACTCCGACATTCTCATAAATTTGAAATATACATGAGGGTCTTCCACACACAGCTCCATCAACAGTCTCGAGGATACACCAAGCTCTTCCCTCCTACCAATCCATTTTCTTATCCAAATCGATCTTTTCTTCTTCTTCAACATTTTCACACATTCCTGCACTCCATCCTCAAAATAGCTCGCAAAGTTTGTGGACTAAGCCCCACAGATGACATTTTTCAACATTATAGGCCTGAACATTACGTAAAAACGTGAACACAACTGCAACCAACGAAGTATACAGACTGACTGTCAGCTCTAGTTAACAAGCTACGTGGGAAGGGATTTCCATGCTGGTACGTTGAGCTGGTTTATAAGCGCTGACCGTCAGCGCTTGTGAACCAGCCTCGTGGGAATAGGCCTTAAAGGTAGCTGCGCGGCGACGCTTCAATGCAAGGGTTTACAACGGTCCGTTTTTCACCTTCAAAATAATTTTTAAGTTAATAAACATGATATATTTGGGAACTAGATGAGTTTTCTGACACGCGTATAGACCTAGTCTTTCGAAATTATGCGTTTTAATTGTACAAAATAGAGTTAAAACCCTAAAAATTGGACAATTTCAAAGTTTATTTGTGAAACTATTGAACAACTTACGAAAACTCTATACACGTGCCGGAAAACGTTTCCAAATACATCATGTTTATTAATGTAAAACCTAAGTTTAAATGTAAAAACGGGCTGCCGTAAACCTCTGCAAGCGCTTGGTTTGACAGTTAGGCAGCACGCATCAGTTGAAAGAAAGCCCGTTGTTTAGCCAGTTGTTACGTGTGCGGTGTCGTGTGTTCCTTGGTGACGAATTCAATATGAGGACCACTGAGGCGAACCCAGGAGTCATTCGAGCAAACAATCTCTAGAGCTAGATGATTTTCAGTTGCCGATTCTAGAAACGACTCATTTAAGTCGCCGATTTGTTGCGTAATACTGTGAATAAACGGCATCAATGAAAGGATTTCCCTAGACGCATAAACAAGAGACATTTCCTTATAGACAGATTAGTAGTGGTGTATCATGGTCTATCTTTAGATTTTCAGTAAGACGTGTTGGCAATACAGTAGCGTAATTTTCAGACGTGTACTGTTATTTAATTTAATGAAGATGTTACAGACGTTTAAAGGTTCTCTGTGGGTTTCCTAGTACGAATAACAACTCAAGGTATTCTTGGCTGAAATCCTAAATGGTATAAAACTTTGCTAATTTGAAAAGTCGATACTTTCAGTAGGGAAATACTCGAAGTGTATACTGTATATCGATTATATAAGTGCTTGCATCTGGACAAGTACTCAGATATTGCTTGGTAACTTAACTCGAATAGCTTAAGTAGTTTCTGGGTGTGGCACAAATAAAGTGTGAATAATATAAGGACGCGATAATTTAATTTTAGTGACATAGACGAATGAAAGTGAATTTACCGAATCTATTGACTTTTTTCTCCATGTCTTGAGGACAGCTGTAGGGATTTACATGAATCAATGTGTATAGGTCCACTACTTACAATTTGGTTCCATGACCAGACTCAACAGAAGGGGATTAGGACTGATCTGGGTTTAAAGATTAGTCGTCACGCTCTGTTAAACAACCCCTAAGGAACGGAATGAATACCTTTACATCTTGCACTCTTGACTTAACCTCTTCAGTCCCAGGCTCAATATATACAGACAAGGTAATGTAACCTGTAGGTGGCGTGGGGTCCGAGGAGGTTGTTAAAGCTCATTATACTCGTATTTGATCTCCTCAACCACTCTAAAAACACTGTAAGAGCCAACGTCGTCAAAGGTGGATCTTTAATCTAGTTTTTCAGGTTCACGCCGCGTCAAAAAATTATAATAATTTGCTTGAAATATTTCGGTATCGCTGTGGAGTACCATCTTCAGTCACTGATCGGCTGACATGAGGTACTTGCTGGCTGCTATCCCATTGGTGGCAAGGGTGCCAACGATCCATTGGAGCAGGGATGCCAACTGTTCATGTTCTCATTGGCTGTATGTGACTCTATTGAAAAGACTTCTTTAGGACTGGTTGCCAGCTTCTGAAGAAGTCTGAAGTAAGGTAGATCTTGTAAGTGTCTTATAATAGTGGCTAAGATCAATTTATCAAACATCACATTTTTTACTTTTACCGAAGATTTTCTCCTGAAGTGGTCGGAAAAGTCCAAGATATAATTTTTGTCAAGTCAATCAACAATTTCATCATTTTGCGATACTAAAGGGATTGGGTCGATAAGTTTTTCTTATAGCTTGGTCTGATATTATTGTTTTATTTGGGTGCTAACTCTCAAAAATATATCAATAAAATTGGGCACGCTATAATTATGTGCAACATTTATAAAACTCCAGAATTAATTATTCATTTTGTTGTTTTCAGGATTCCGAGGAGAGTATCAGATCGCTGGCAGTTTGGTGGTAAGTTTATTCACTTTCTAAAAGTCACCTCTATATCTTTTCTAAGGATAAGCGTGTTTAAGGGCCCGTCTCAGTGGTAACCGTACAGTAAGCCTAAATCTGTCCGCCCAAGGAACACACGACACCGCGCACTCAACAACTAGCTAAACAAGAGACCTTCTTTCAACTGATGCACCCTAACTATCAGAATGAGCGCTTGCAATGCTTATCGTGAATATGTTTCCACCTTTAAAAATAATTTTTAGATAAACAAACCAAATATTATTAGAAACTGGAAGAGAATTTTCTTTGTCGCTAATTGTGTAAAAAAGAAATGGTTTCAAATAATTGCACACAATTTTTAAGGTAGATTTTAAATGGTAGAAGAGATGTTTTACTCTTGCATAGATCCCGATATTTTATAAGTACGTACTATTTTTCCAAATTTATTTCGAAAAAGCGCAATCAATTTTTCGTGGTTTTAACTACAGATTGTGCGAGGTTTGGTGGGAACTATTTCGAGAAAGGCGCTCTGTACGCGTGTAGATAATGTCCTTGGCTTTATTGCGAGTATGCATGATTACTCAATTTCAGCATTTAAACCATCAGCGTATTTTGGTTTCTTGCTGACCCTTACATCGGAGTTTTACCATCAGCTGTTGTACATCGCAAACCCCACGTTGATTAGCCTCAGCGGTTTAATAATTCACGCAAATCACGACGCAACGACTGAGTCTGAGGAAGCCCGGAGCGCAGGCTGCGCGAAAGCTGGCAGCGGAGACGCAGCGAAGGTACTTTTACTCGCATCAGAGTCAGACCTTTCTCCGCAGAAAGCCTGTAATCACTAGGCCACACGATCCAATTGGAGCGATTTTGATGTATCAGCGGGGTCTGCACGTGTGGTGGTGGTCAGGAAACATGTGTTCTGTCGGTACAGACCCTCAGGCCTTCCTCAGCACACACACACACACGCAGGTGCTTTCCCGACAACACGGGAAGTACACTACGAGGACCGGATGGAGTGTTTGGCTGATTATGACATAAGCAATCACCGCAAGATGATTTCTCTACGTTAAAGCGCGTATACGATCGGTGAGAACCAATATTGACTTCTGTGGTCAGTTGAGTCCCTATCACAAGCGTAACATTGGAATCACGCCGGCTTTTCGCTAGCCCGCCCGAGGTAACTGTCGGTTTAACCAAATATTATGTAATAATAGGTAGATGGTGCATAGATGCTGAATGGCTGAGGCAGGAAAATCAACATAGTTGCCGAGCACAGATAGAACTGCGAGGGATTTGTTTTAAACTTCTCAAGTATAGCGACTTGACGCATGCTTAAGTTAATTAATAGTCGAAAATCGCACAATTTGGTAACATTTAAGTCATTGGACAAACTCGGGCATGTGGAGCCGAGGAAGGAGTAATGACGGCGAGAGATGGCAGCGCTATCTGTGAGAATCTTTGAGAAATGAACTAACTTAACGAGCTTATTGTTTGGTTTCTATGTTTTGCTTATTCTTGTTCTGGTGAACGCGTATCTGCAAGTGCTACCGTGAATCCTAACGAATTTCCTGTAACGGGGGATAATTCACAACGGAAGTGCTCTATTGGGGGGAAGTTTCCACAAAAGAATTGGGGTTTTCAGCATTGAACCCTCGTTGAGGGGAAATTCCTCCCTCAAAAGATCACTTCGGATGGACCGATGTCGCTGGTTTACAAACTTAACCTAGAGATTTAAGAAAGGAACATTTGTTCCTAGATCCTTGAAAATTATTTAAAATGCGACCTGTGGTCACATATAATTATATATATTTAAGTTGTGATTCGACCATTGGCTTTCCATCTTGTAAGATGGAAAGTCAATGATTCGACCAAGAATTTTGATGTGACGTTTTAAACTGCAACTAGTTTTGTTCTACGAGTTTCGTTCTGTATATCGGTAGAAATTAGTAATTACTAGCTGTAATTCCTATAAAAATTCCCTAATTATGTTACAATAAATTTAAGTTTGAACATTTTACCAGTAGTGATACCCATACATCACATCTAGTACCCAAAATAAGAGGAGTAACAAAGATATTTTTCTCAAAAATCAATATCGAAACATGCAAAGGCCAATAACGATATTGATTTGGATTCTCACAGTAATCAGCTAGCTACACAAATACCAAATTTAATTGAATTCAACCTAATTACCTGCAAACAAATCAGACCCTAATCATCACGCAAATTCGGACTGGGTCTGAAAAACCACAGATAAACCTGACGTGGTTTTTTGCTTCGCGTTTTGATTAATTCCTGCAGCCTTGGCCTGAATCCCATGACATCGCATGACATGTACGTCCGAGTAAATGCGTAGACAGATGTTCTCGTGCTGGGAATCATGATAGACATCTACGCATCTCTATGAGAACTTGATTGTATTGACGCGGCCAGAAGTCGGGAGTCAACCTTCATGAAGATTAAACATCCTTCCGGAGGTGATTTGGGGGTAAAGAAGATTATAGGGCCGAGTCTCATTACATGATTGGTGGCCTACTATAGTTGAGGGTTTATTCCGATATTTTAGTACTAAATGGACATTTCGGCGACGGCTTCAAGAATAATTTGTCTTCGGTAAATACTTGATGAAAAGTAGATGGTATTAATGAATGAGACATTCATAAAACTTTCCCAATTTTAATTTTCAAAGAGCTTGCAAAGGCATCAAGTAGAATCTCTATAACTCGTATATACGAACAAAGATTATGTTATGGTAGGTAGATAGCGCATAGATGCCACATGGCTGAGGCAGGAAAATCAACATAGTTCGGCTGCCTGAGCGCAGATAGCGCTGCGAGGGGATTATTTTAAGAGTCTCAAGTAGAACTACTAACGCACGTGCTAGATTTTCGTTCTCAAAAATCGCACGACTTTTCATCGACAAAGGGCAATATCGAGCATGTCGAGCCGATGAGGGAGAAAGACGGCGAGAGATGGCAGCGCTATCTCTGCTCGGGCTGCCGGACTATGTTGACTTTCCTGCCTCAGCCATGCGCAATCTACCTACCTTAACATAATCTTTGATTTCGTATCCTGCTTTTTGCGACACCAACGCCCATCTTAAAATAAAAACCTCCACCACAAAGCCTGCAGTAACGCTGCAAGATACTGCGTACGGTTTGTCTTGTATTACAGCATTAAAGAGATTTGCCCACTGTATGTCCCACGTAATCCTGCAGAGGCCACGCCCTTATAACTCTATATACTCGGGGGTTTATCGCTTTATTAGGTATCCTTTCATACTCGTACACTCATACTGAACAAAGAAGTACTCGACCACGAGGGTACTTTTGTTGGCTATTTTCCAAAGGTTAACTAATTCAACAAATGCAATATTATAACGAATTTAGTTTTTTATAAACTTTACGCACGCACTTACTTACTTTATTTGACGTTCGTTATGTAGTATGCTTTAATATGGAACCAGGCCACTCGCAGCTAAGCGAGTGAATCGAATTTCCTTTGAATGCAATTTGTTACTCTAATTCGCTCAACTCAAAGCTTCGCTTCGGCCTTCGGCCTCAGATTTTTATATTATATTAAGACGAGTGTTACGGCTTCTTATAAAGTTACATTACATATCATGAAACGAAAACGAATTTCAAATTTCAATCAAATCGGAATATTCATTCCGCTGTTATAGCGTGATTTTAACAAGTACTTTTTTGGCCACCATTTTTAAATTACTTGGTGATTTTAATAGTTTTTGGTATATTGATGTAAAACAATAAACTACATTTTATTTCAAATTTCAGGAAAATCTGATGAAGTTTACTGTTTTGAGACTATTAAACCCCCTTTTTGGTGAGAATTTCCCTTTTCCAAAAGCGGGTCTGGTAATTCAATTTTACTGGTTAACGAACTCGACCGAGATAATTAAAAAGGAACATTTGTACTAAATTTGGTAAAAATCGGACAAAATGCGACCAGTAGAGATAATATACATTTACTGTATATATACAGTTTTGAAAAAAATGCTCAAAACGTGTTCTGGGGTCAGGGGATCGATGCTCATTTCATGGTCCCGGGTCAGGGTCTTACCATTTATCTAATTTTCCAAAGGAAATCCGCTGATGAAATTGAAAACATGGAAATACGTAAAATTAAAGAGTGTTCCTACAACGGAAAGGTTGTAAAGTCTTCCTGAAATTGGCGGAATTAAGTTATGAGCCAGATATAATTTTAATTCAGCCTTAGGCAGACAGATGTTCTACTGATTTACAATGATTAATCCTACAATAAAGCTGGTGTGGAATGAGGTTATGTTTACTTGCTGATAACAGCCACACCTGTTCTTATCAAATGTACCTCTCAACATACGTCAGGTGGAAACAGCTGTGTTGAAATCTTCGAGTACTTTTCTGAAAATTCAAAATCTTTGTTACTGCCAGTTTTTCAGATAACGCCACACCTAGTTTTGATAGCTCGTGCATTATTATCGATCACGCTTTTACTGCATGCATTTCCGGTGGCGTAACTGCAATGTTTGAGTTGATTGATAGTTTTAATGATTGGTTTGATAACGCTAGGTTAGTGCTTTGCGTTATTGATAATGGATGTGACTCAATGCTTGAGTCAGAGGGAAAGGTCTACTTCTGGATTTCTCATCAGGCTCCTCACGTTGATACTGAGTATTTTGCTTGATAATGGGATAAACAATTATAATGATCAGAAAATAGTTTTCACCCGTGGCTTAAGTTAAAATTTTAAAAACCGTGATTTTCAATGAAATTTTTGGTACAATCGTTCTAGATGACGCGATAAAAATAAATAAAATAAATAGATTGTTTATTGCAAAACATTTGAATGAAGTCTTTGATTGAACTATTCCCACTCTCTCACATCTAAGTCCCTTTATACATACAATTTTTGAATATCGGTCCCTAGTCGGTCAGCCAATTACCAGGTCTCCCAGTTAAACGCCATAAACTCGTCTATGTTATAAAAGCTACAGACAACACATAGACGAGCTTGAATGCCTTGGGCTTTGCGTTTTAAACGAATTTATTGTCGTTGATGAGATGATACACCTGCCTGAAGGTAAGTCATGAACTACCGTCCTGTGTCTCCCAGTTCGGTAGTTGTCCCTGCCTCTGGTTTCAGAGGGGCATTTTATTTTGAAAAAAAAACATTCTCTAGAATGTAGAGGCAAGGAGTGTCAACAGTTTGAGGTCTTGAATGCTTGCCTGCGACTCTCGCGCAATTTTGCGATGGTCGAAACAAATTCTTGAAAATTCTTGAATAGTTCTACCTATCAGTTCCTAACAAGTTTGTCTTGTTTGATAAAGGTGAAGTTTGAATTCCTAAAAAGGCACTCAAATTGTTAGAGGTTTGCCTACAATCGAATTTCAGAGTGATGAGCTACGTAGTCGCGCACGTTACTTACACTGTTTCCTAAGTTGGTTTTTAAAACAGAGGAATAGAGAGATCAACCTCTGTTTCAATTTCAACGAAATTTGTTTTCAAACTTTATTTGTTATAAATTCTTTTTTCAACTAAAAAGATAGATTGCAATTTCAAACTTATCCACGCTATAAAGTATTTTTCTGAATATCCAAAGGTACGAACAACTTTGATTAACAAACACTAAATGTAAACAAACACTGACAATTTTAATTTTTACCTCTAACCAGCACCAGTTTACAGCGCGGCGCTGTATTGTCGGTGTTGCATAGGTCACTACGGCGGGTGAGGGGTGACCTCAGCATGACGCAACGGCCTGATGTAGACTACAGTCTGCATCACTGTGTATAGTATATATACATATAAAGTAGATAATTTTGGATTTCAAACTATATGTTTGTCATGTGTTTGTGTGTGTGAACGCTAGGTTGGCACACCTTGTCATATCGCATACGCTGCCCTCTATTGTAGCATTGTGCATACGCTTGTATAAATCAGTATCTGGCGTACGTGACACTCTGTGGTGAGATTGTGACGACCATTGTGTTGATTTTTTTTGTAAGATAAGATGTGATGATATTGAAATTGTGTACATATCCGAAGTGAGTGCGCTATTGTGAATTATAACGGATTTTTAATAATTTGAGGGGTAAATTTACCCCAAAAATGGAATTGGAATTAAAAAAATTTGTCAAAGTACCAGCCTAACAACAGTTACCTACATTTTGACAAAACCTAATGCTTTCGCTGCCGGTGTCAGAACATAAACACACCACGTCGAACATCATTAGAGGGAAATATTTGTAGGCCTAACCATCTTCAGTGATGATTGGTTGAAACTAGATCTTGACTGCTCTCGTATTGGTCCAGCTATCAGCAGCTGGGATGCCAACTGTGGACCGTTTAGTCATTTTAAAGCAATTAATGAAGACATTTCAGAATCCTTCACTTTACTTTGGAACACAGACAACTCTCAGAGATTAGTTCAATATGGGATGTGTGAATGGCTTGTTTTATTTAGGGCCGACTTGAAGTCATTAGCCGAACCACGAATGGTCTTCGTGAAAAGTTATCACTGCAGCTAGAAACCCATCGAGTTGAAAAGATTTCACTTAAGCTAGGTCAATAATTGCGACGCAGTGTTTTCTACGAATCTCATGACAGAGTCAATATTTTAACAAAAGACAAATCTCAAATCAAAAAACATACAAGAGTAATCTACTAGATAGTGTAATCTTGTTTCATTCAAGTTTGCTGACAATGATCGATGATCGAAACAATTAACAACTGTACGTTCAAACAATGGTGCCAGAAGAGTCTGATAACAGAGAAGGACATCCGGTGACGTTTCTAGATGTGGAGGGTTGATTGTACAGGGTTGTTCTAAGGATATAAGAACTGGAATATTTCGACGACGAATATGTTGACTGCAGAGACTCGTGGCGTGGTTCTGTAATCCAGCTTCATAGAGGTCAGGTTTTGAGGATGATATAGGTCTAAAGGCGGCTCAGATAGTCTTAGTGATCATCTGATGATACCCACTTCAACTCCACCATCGTTTAGACATATCAGACCATCACCTGCGTGGTTCGGAAGTCACGTTAAGCCGTTGGTCCTTGTATTTCCATTGGTCATTGGGCTATTAATGTGACCCATTCTAAGGAAGAGTCGGCCTTAGTTTGTAACAACACTACACCTCATAACTCATTACTACCACTCATCACACTCATCCTTCACCACATATTTGCCTTAAAATACCCTCATGAGAGTGGTCGGCATCTCAAATAGTGATAGTGGCTAGAAAAGTCCGTTTCTTCTTTTACTAAATTGATCTACTAAAGGAACATTTATGCACAATTTCGTGAAAATCTGACAGAAATACGACCTGTAGGGTTGTTACAAGGTTCCAAAAGGGCACATTACACCGCTATAAGTAATTCGCTAGGATTCACGGTAGCATGTTAGCATGTAACATGTATAGAATCAGCTGTGTTAGAGGATTGGACGTGGATGAAGTGTTGTGGGTTCCGCTCTATTTGCCGCCGAGCAACGTCCTTCAATGTCGCTCAGGATAACCAACCGATATACTCTCTGTAACATCGATTCCTCTCAGGCTGACCGCTGACGTCATGCGGCGGTATCCGTGCACACTGGAGTAGGCCGAGTTGCAGTGTGAAACCAGAGACAATGTTATGGTAGGTAGGTAGCGCATGGCTGAGGGAGTCTCAAGTAGAGCCATTGACTCACGCGGAAGTTTGTTCGTTCTCGAAAATCGCACGATTCAATCATCGACATCGGACAAACTCGAGCAGTTGTGCCGAGGGGGGCAAAGACGGCGAGAGTTGGCAGCACTATCTGTGCTTGGGCTGCCGCAACTATGTTGATTTTCCTGCCTCAACCATGTGGCATCTATGGGTTATCTACATTATCATTGGTGTTAGTTAGACTGCCAGTGTTAACTGATTTCGCAAGGCCCGAGCAAAGTGAACTCTTGTTAAGACTTTATAAGACTTGTTAACACTGCTCTACTGCATTTGTTCGTTTCAGAAAATCCCACGATTTGGTCACATTTAAATAATCGACATCAGTCAAACTCGAGCGTAAGCCGAGGGGGAGAAAGACGGCGAGAGATGGCAGCGCTATCTGTGACTTGGCTGTCGAACTATGTTGATTTTCCTGCCTCAGCCATGTACGCGCAATCTGTCTACCATAACCATAATCTTTACAGGGCTGCCAATATGATAGCAGACCCAGCTAAGTTTCAACTAATAAGTGATAAGATGGTACTCTACAGGAGACTGAAATATTTGAAGCTAATTATTGTAATGTTTTGACGCTGTGTGAACTGGAAGATTTAGATTATAGTGATGACATCAACCGCGAAAGCCTAAGAGTTAAGTTTACAAATATCTTGAAATAAAACTTTTGGGTCAACCACAATTAAAAACAGTGTTTAACTAAAAAATTGTGGTTGACTCAAAAGTTTTATTTCAATTTATTATGATAAACCACATACGTTTAAAATACAATTACAAGTATCTTGTTTACTCTAAACGAGGTCATGTCAATCAATAACTAATTGTAGATATGAACTGAGAACTGGGACTCTGGGTGTAGATAGATAAGTTAAAGATTGGCAAAGGTGTGACAGTGAAGCATTCCAATGCTAAGCTGGAAGCCCCACACAAACAGAACTCAGTCAGTCAGGTCTGATACTCTGTAATGTCGTTATTTTGCGTGCCTTGGCCAGTCAATATAAGACCGAAAGTTCGTAATAGTGGCGGAGATCAATTATGAAAGGTCCTGAATTGACCGAAAAAATCAAGAGATAACCAATTTCGTAATTAGTCAAGTCAGTTGTCTTTTCACGAGTTCTTCCATTCGTGTGCCATGTACTCGTCTTTGCTGTAAAAGGCTTCTGCATGAGAAGAATTTTCAGATCACTAAGTCACTAAATCACTATTTGAGATGCCGACCACTCTCATGAGGGCATTTTAAGTCAAATATGTGGTGAAGGATGAGTGTGATGAGTGGTAGTAATGAGTTATGAGGTGTAGTCTTGTTACAAACTAAGGCCGACTCTTCCTTTGAATGGGTCAATAGGCCAATGACCAATAGAAATATGAGCAGCTTTAAATGCCCCAGAGGGGCATCGGGGAATTTTTTATATCATTTAAAGTTTATTGACGAAGAGAACTCTAGCTTGAGAAGATAAATGTTTATAAACGACCGTTCTGTGTCGCCTTATAGTTCGGTAGTCCTCCCTGTCTCTAGTTTTGTAGGAGAATGTGCCTATACCCCTTTTCGAGATCGCACTGTCCTTCGAAAAATAGACTAGTTTCCAAAATATAGAGGCTAAAATACTATTACTATGATTTCCATAGTTTTTTTATGAATACATATTACATAGGCAGGGTGGTATCAAAATTCTCAAACCTTTAAATGCCGGTCTGCACGACTATCCACTACTGTTTTGCAATTGTTCGAACTGCACATTTTCGCAGAATGAACAGTCTGGAAAAATTTGTGTTTGTGCAGCCCCCCCAAAAGCCAATCCGTATTTTCACTCACTAACCGTTGGTTTTAGAACAACACGCTAGATGTTCACAATGCGAACCAGAGAGCAAACAAAGAATGAACATTAAAAAGGACATTAAAAACCCATCTCGGTATCTGGTTATTTTCTACGATATTCTAATCGTTTTCAAAGCATGTCAGTTCTGTTGGTCACCAAGTCTTGAATTCACCGCAAGGACTTTGCATTGACATATCACATGAATGTGTGCAACAGTAACTGATATGATACCTCGGGTAAAAACTGTTGTGGTTTGGTTGTTGTAACTTTGTACGTGTTATAGGCGGAATAGTTACTCTAATCGCATGCTGTTTTTAGCGGGTTTCCATTGGAAAAATGAGATATTTATGCCGTCAGCATAGCAAGACCCAGGCCGGGACCATGAAATGAGCACCGATCCTGAGCCAAAAGAACACGTTTTGAGCATTTTTTCTACAACTTTTTATATGTATATATGTGTGTACTCTCTACAGGTCGCATTTTTGTCAGATTGTCATTAAAATTGGTACAAATATTCCAGTAAAATCGGACTACCGGAAGAACCCTTTTGCGGGGAGTTTAATGATCTGAAAACAGAAAGTTTCATCCGATGTCGATGAAATTTGAAATAAATATGTATTTTTATGTTATTCATCAATGTACCAAGAATTATGAAAAGCTATGTGTCGTTTCAAAATGGGGGCCAAACAGGTTATTTTTCGCTCTAACAGCCTTATAAGTAGTCCTATTTTATTGAAATTTGAAGAGAAAATCCGTTCATGAGACGTAGTAAAACGCGCAGTAAAAGTAAGTCTGAGGGCGTAGGCCGGAGCGAGGATGTAAGCGTAGTGAACAGCCTCGTAACTCACATAGTAATAAGGAAATTCGCTTTCTTTTATGCCATCGACGTTTAACTGCGTGTCGGCCTGGTCATAGAGATTTACAAATGGAACATTTTACCAAATTTCGTGAAAATTTGACAAAAATACAATCTTTAGAGTGGTCACACAAGAACTTTTTTCTTTTCTTCTGCGACGTTTCGTTCTTTGTAGCAGTAGAAATTCGCTAACAATGCAAAACCTGACGCTGCGGGTACTTCCCGAATTAGGATATAAAACAATTTGCATCGTGTAAACGGGGTTTGACACATTCAGATTGATTTCCAGTATGTAGCGTACCCGCTACCCACAAGGTGGTGCGGGGTAAAGGGGTGGTTGCCATGGTTACGCCGAGACGCCTAAGGGCTAAGGGGATGTTACCTGGATGGCGCCACACTAAATTGAAACCTCTCAATTGATAATAATTGCATCGAATGTATTTTCTATAGCCTAAAGCATAACTCTTGACTGAATCTAGTGAAGGAAATTTCGCCAGAAAGAAACCAAAGCAATATGGCCTGTAGGAACGCAATCGTGGATTAAAATTAACCATCGATAAAAGGAACCTTTAGGAAATCGGCACTCTTTGTTATCAAAGGAATCATGAGGAGTCTAATCAAGTCTAAAATTAATTATCTGCAACAAATCCAGATAATTTATTTAGACTTGATTAGACTCTTCAAGATTCCTTTCATAACGAAAAGTGCCGATTTCCTATAAGGTTGCTTAAAAACGCATATCTTAAAACTAAAAGCAAAAGGTATTTACTTTTAAAAGCACAATAAAAGTGCACATTTCAAGGTGCAAGGTACTTTAATTTTCAAACGAGATAGCCCATTAGTCGTATTGAGTTATGGACCTAATAAAATCTTACATACGGTACATTAATGTGAGAAAATTGTATTTTATTGAAATGCAGCTGTTTTGTAAAGTAATCGCTTATCGACTGTGGAATCCTAAATATTTGAAGATTATTTTATCGATTATTTTATCGTATCTGTTAGTGCTAAATCGCTCCTACGATATTTGAAAATATCTCGTGCTGAAATCCTAACCAGGAACTATTTACGGAACTTTGGCCTCTTTCTGGAGTGGTTTCGAAAGTCACATTAAGCAGTTGGTCCATCCCATTGGTCGTTGGGCTATCAATTAATGCCCCAATCTAAGGAACAGTCGTCCCATCATCCATCAAAACACTCACTATTCATCCGATATGCACCTCCTAAATGAGTGGTCGGTGTCTCAATCAAAGTATTACTCCTCTAAGATCTTCCCGAATTTGCCATTTTCTTTTGTATACCGATAGAAGTGTTCTGAAAAAGCGCAGCTTGTCAATCTGGGAACAGTGAGCCCTAGTTTGTAACAAGACTACCCACCATCCATCAAAATATTCATCACACTCACCATCCATTCCATAGTCACCTTAAACAACCCTCTAGGAGGGGTCGGTGTCTCAAAGCAATCAAAATGGTAACGCTTTTTTGGCAACAGTTATGGACAGTTTTTTTTAATTCCAATTCAATTTTTGGGTAAATTTATTCCACAAGTTATTAAAAATCCGCTAGAAGTCACAATAGCGCGTATTCCCCCCTATGTACCCAATTTCACTATCATCACAGCTTAACAAGACCATCATCATCTGTCAAAACTTTCACCATCCACATTCACCTTAAAATACTCTAAGAGTGGTCGGAGTCTCAAAGAAAAGCATCTAAGAAAACCGCTTCCATGCTGAAATCTTAACCAGGAACTTTTTACTGAACCTCGTTCTCTCTGGAGTCCCTACTCCTCTAAGGTCTTCCCCAATTTGCCATTTTCTTCTACCGATAGAAGCGCCGCTGAAAAAACGCTTCTAGCGAGTTAGCGATCAAGCTGAATCGTGCGTGGAGCCTTGAACGTAGCGGAGGTGAACGTATCCAACAACCTTACCTTGTCGACGTGTAGTGAACACTCTGTGTGTATATCCGAATCAGCTGATCACTGTGTACTCTGTGTGCTGGAGCATTGTTTATCCACTGACACTGACTGACTGGTGCGCCGCGGCGCGGACAAAGAGAGCGGGTAACGGTACAGCGGCTGGGAGAGCAGAGGTGTGAGCGCACTGACTGGGTAGCGACGCGCTCGGTGACTGCACTGTGCACACTGACTGTGCTGTGCGCCGCGTACCCCCCTCCCAGCATGCGCCACAACGCGCTGATCAGCTGTGTGCGCGAAGTGTTAGTCATTCAACACTAGTGTGAGACTTGAGTCATAGGTGGTAAGAAAAAAGTACGTTTGGGTGTTTAAAAATATGAGCGAAGTGAGAGAACGTCAAGAAAAAGGTGCGCAGTGAGCTAAAGGGAAACCTGGCGCGAGTGTAAAAAACCAGGCCGACACGCAGCTAAGCGCTAAAGCGCCGCTGGGATGAGTTAATCGAATTTCCTTTTCAATTTCTTACTCTAAATCACTATTTGTTCGCCAGACTCTTCCAGAATGGGTCATTAATTAATAGCCAATGACCAATGACGGGTCACTGAGACTATCTGCTGACCTTCGCTGTGTTCGCTCCCCGTTCACAGCCTCGCTTTGGCCTTCATACTCAGACCTTCCTGTTCTTTTACTGCAAGTTTTATTACATATTGTGAAGGGAAAACGTATTTAAAAATTCCATTAAAATCGGACTAATTATAACGCTGTTATACCGAAAAATCACCCTTTTTGTCGCCATTTTGAAACGAAATGATGGATTTGTATAATTTGTGGTATATTGATGTTTACAGTACTATAAAATACATGTTTATTCAAAACCGGACGAAAGTTACTGTTTATAGATCATTAAACTCCTTTTTTGTGAAAAGTGTCTCCCAAAAGGGAGGTTCCGGTAGTCCGATTTTGCTGGTTAACGAACTTGACCAAGATATTTTCAAAAAGAACATTTGTACCGAATTTGCTGAAAATCGGACGAAAAAATGCGATTTGTAGAGATGTTACATCGCAGAGATGGTACATATTCATATGTACAGTTTTGGAAGAATGCTCAAAACGTGTTCTGGGGGTCAGGATTGGTCCTCATTTCATGGTCCTGGGCCTGGTTCTTACCGTGCTAACGGCTTGAATATCTCATTTTTCCTATGGAAATTCGATAATAAGGGGAGTGAAGGATAAGAAAGGGCAGCGTTGCAAGTGAAAGTCGAAAAGGGAAGTGAAGGACAAGTATAGGGACGCGCACCGAGTGAAGGTCAAGAAAGAGGTGCGTAGCGAGTGAGGGATAAAAAACGGGAGCGTATAGTGAGCAAAGGTCAAAAAGGGAAGTTCAACGAGTGAAGCACAAGAAAGGGAAGGAAACATGACGTATGAAGTTCAAGAAAAAACGAGCTAGGGAAATCTGTTTAAAACGGGAGTGCAGCAAATTAAAGTCAAGGTAGAGGAACGTACACTCTTAAAAATGAAAGAGTGAAAGCCACTCACAAACAGTGAAATTTCGTTCTTTTGGGTGTTGAAACCCAGCCACTCTCATGAAAGAGTGGCTCGATTTTCACTCTTTTGGAGTGGGTTTCACTCTTTCATATTTAGAGTGTATAGGAAGCGTAGGTCTTTTTTTAATCTTAGAGGGGTGTTTCGCGCATACCTAAGACTTTTTCCTACTTTTGGCACCGTTGTCCATGACCGAGAAATACGCTCAAGTTGAGTAGAGTTGAGAGAGGCGACATTGACAGCAGTGAGCAGACAGCACAACAAACAACAGCTGTTTAGTGTTTAGCCTAATGTGTGCAGACGACAGAATACTGTTAACGATGTAAACAGCTGAGCTAACAGCCTAACCATCTAACCGACACAGTCAACTGTATCCGCTCATGTGAGTCCAATAATGTGAACGTCTATTCAAAATAAAATAGACATTTACACTTATTGGTATTTATTTTTATTAAATCACGTATACAGACCCAATCGGAGCACTCCCAGACTTGCATCATCCTTTCGGAATGGGCTCTTTTTCTTTTCGAAATGATTGTATTTGTTATTTTTAATATTCTAGTTTAAGGCTTTCTAAATTGTTAACTCCTATTCCACGGTAGCTTTTGCAAGTATTCCACGATTGGGACTCGTGGCGTGGTCCTGTAATCCAGCTTCATGGAGGTCAGGTTTTGAAGATGATATAGGTCTAAAGCGGCTCAGATAGTCTCAGTGATCATCTGATGTTACCCGCATCAACTCCCACCATCGTTTAGACATATCAGACCATCACCTGCGTGGTTCGGAAATCACGTTAAGCCGTTGGTCTTATTGGTCATTGGGCTATTAATTAATTACTCATTCTAGGGAAGAGTCGGCCTTAGTTTGTAACAAGACTACACCTCATAACTCATTAATACCACTCATCACACTCATCCTTTACCACATAGTTGCCTTAAAATACTCTCATGAGAGTGGTCGGTATCTCAAATAGTGATTTAGTGATTTATTGTGGTCGGAATAAATTATTTTACGTCTCAGAACGATGCGATTTATTTCTAGTCGAATAATACTTCAGCGATGGCAAATTAGCTGATGACAAAGAAACGGCTATCTATCTTTCTATTATCAGTTGTGATTGAGTTTACTTAGACTAACGACCACGTATGGGGTTCAAAAGTCCGCTGTTGTTCGCACTTCCGGTTTATGAACTAACATGTATGTAGCTCATGACTTTATGATAACAGGATATAGAACTGCCACCAGAGGCGGCTTTTCTTAAGAAAGGAGCAGTGATACATAAGGTGGTTTAAGCGTGTCGGCCTAGTAGTAAATTCTAAAAGTGCATTAATTGCGTCCTTAGTATTTTTCATTAAAAAAATCCGGATTGACTGTCAAAGCAATAATTACTAGACAGAAAATAAAAAAATGGTCTTTCCAGAAAGAATTCTCTCAAAAGCTACCCTAAAAGGCCTTGGACACGTCAACTTGGGCTGGGACACCTGTTAATGGAGATAAAAGGAACGCCTGCAGAAGTAAAACTGCCAAAGTAGCGCGGCCCGGTGCACTTTATGCTGTTCGGGATTTGAAGGCGCGTCAGCTAGTCTGTGCTAATATTATCATTAGCGAATTTTCTTTGGAAAGATGAGATATTCATGCTGTCAGCATGGTAAAACCCCCCAGACCCGGGACCATGAAATGAGCACTGATCCTAACCCCCAGAACACGTTTTGAGCATTTTTTGAAAAATTTATACAGGGTGTCCCATTAATAAAGTGCCAAACTCTGGGAAAAAGTTATATGGGTCAAAATAAAGAGAAATTTAAGAATACAATTTTTTTCAAAACGCTTAGTTAACCAGATATTTGCCATTTTATATTTTTCACTAATTATTTATTATCTTTCACACCATTTATCGGATTTGACTCAAACTTAACATAAATTTGTATCTAAGTAAGACAATTTAGGGAAAAAATTACCAGCATGATCTAACTTATCATTTTAAAGCGGTGGCTATTATATGGTATTTTTAGGGCATTTTTGGTGTTACACCTTAAATAGCGCTTTACTTATGGGACACCCTGTTTAGCTATGTATAGAATATTTGTATTCTCAAATTTTCCTTATGTAAAATACAATGTTTTAAGTGCTCTTCATGTCTATTGTTAAGTATTTTGTTATTTTTTGACAAAATCAATGAAGATGGATTCACAATGTTCTTGAGAATCCTTCTTCATGGAGGGGGATTGGAGTTTTAACCCAAAAGCTGTTCTAAATACAATATATTCCACCTAAATTTGATAAAATTTGAAATAATTATTTTATAGTTGCCCATCAATATACCAAAAGTTATGAAAATCCATCACGTCCTATTAAAACGGTCCCAAGGCACCTTCATAATGTTTGCAGTAATAGAGTTCGATAGGCTGAGGCCAAAGGCCCAAATATCGCTGAGAGTGTGGCGAATTGGAGGAACAAATGGCAAAGGTAATTCATTTCACCAGCAGCGCTTTAATGCTAAGCTGCGTGTCAGCCTGGTTCTTTATTTACATTATTAATAGAGAACAAAAGTAAAATGTGTTCATCACTAAAAAAGAATAAATATATAAAGTTACACAGTGTGTTTGAAAAGTTCTGGGATTACATGATATTTGCTTTATCGGTAATTGATTCATTGGGCACAGCAATCATCTAATGTTCTGAGTACAAAAAAAATCATAAACGTTTCGCAATGATGGTATCACTATTTGAGATGCCGACCACTCTCATGAGGTTATTTTAAGGCAAATATGTGGTGAAGGATGAGTGTAATGAGTGGTAGTAATGAGTTGAGGTGTAGTCTTGTTACAAACTAAGGCCGACTCTTCCTTAGAATGGGTCATTAATTAATAGCCCAATGACCAATGGAAATACAAGGACCAACGGTTTAACGTGACTTCCGAACCACGCAGGTGATGGTCTGATATGTCTAAACGATGGTGGGAGTTGATGCGGGTATTATCAGATGATCACTGAGACTATCTGAGCCGCTTTAGACATATATCATCCTCAAAACCTGACCTCCATGAAGCTGGATTACAGGACCATGCCACGAGTTTAGGTATTTTAAAATCGGCTGATTAATTGAAAAGTAATCCTAGGAAAATCAGAGTTGACGCTTGGTTAGGCTTAATAAGGTGTTCAGGAAGTCTCAACCCAATACTCTCAAATAACATTTAAACCTCTATGAAAGGGCCAAAAAATTGTTGTTTTTTGTCTTAATTTCCATATGTTATTTGGGAGACGACTTCCTCTGGTCACCTGATTTTTATGGGGATATTCTATACCCCTCAGTAGATAACCCTAAAACATTGAAAAATAGAATGAAACTCCTACCCTGGTCTCCCAAAACAATGAAAGCTCTCTAAATTACCAAAAAAGTGTTAATTTTTGTCTTAATTCCCAAATGTTCCTGGGGGGAGGACTCGCGCTATTTCCCCCCTGAGGTCCTCAGTAGACAACTAGTTTACAAGAGTACTAGAGTCCAAGCTACAGCCCTGTGCAGGGGAACCAAAAGTTGTTCTTGACTCATCCCAGGTGGAGTCTGCGAAAATGTGTGGCTAGTGTAGCCTGGTAGAGTTAATCTATGCCAGAGGGTAGAGCCGGACAATCGGACATCTATGCCAAGGGCACTCACAGGGTATCTTCCGAGGGGGGGGCTAAAATAGTGGGTGGTCTGGAGATACGTGCAGGAAGAGGGGGTCCAGATTGAATCCCCGGGAAAATAAAAATATATAACCCATGAAACAATTTCAAACTATTAATAACAACAAAAAACCTTGTTCTAAAGCGTGCTGCAAAACCTGCCAAATTATGCCCAAGTAATAACTTTACTAGCCATTCTACTAACAGGTCTTACCTGATAGTTGGTAAAATGGATTGTCACTCTAGTAACAAACTACGCCAAGGGCGCTCATAGGGTATCTTCCTTGGGGGATGGGCTAAAATAATGGGTGATCTGGAGGTACTTCCAGGAAGAGGGGGGTCCAGAGGGTCTCCCCGGGGAAAGATGAAAATATATAACCCATGAAACAATTTCAAACGATTAATAACAACAAAACCCTTGATCTAAAGCGCACTGCAAACCTGCTAAATTATGACCAAGTATGATTTATTAGCCAGTAACAACTAACAGCCAGTTTACTTACCTAATAGTTGGTAAAATGGAATGTCACTCTAGTAACATCTACGCCAAGGGCGCTCATAGGTATCTTCCTGGGGGATGGTCTAAAATAATGGGTGGTCTGGAGGTACTTCCAGGAAGAGGGGGGTCCAGAGGGTCTCCCCAGGGAAAGATGAAAATATATAACCCATGAAACAATTTCAAACGATTAATAACAACAAAACCCTTGATCTAAAGCGCGCTGCAAAACCTGCCAAATTATGGCCAAGTATAACTTTATTAGCCAGTCCACTAACAGGTCTTACCTGATTGTCACTGGTAAAAATGGATTGTCACTCGAGTAACAATCTACGCCAAGGGCGCTCATAGGTAATCTTCCTGGGGATGGGCTAAATAAAATAATGGGTGGTCTGGAAGTACTTCCAGGAAGAGGGGATCCAGAGGGTCTCCCCGGGGAAAGATGAGAATATAGAATCTATTAAACAATTTCTAACGATTAATAGCAACAAAAACCCTTGTTCTAAAGCGCACTGCATAAACGTGCCAAATTGTGACCAAGTATGATTATGACCCCAAGTAATAACTTTACCAGCCAGTCTACTAACAGGTCTTACCTGATAGTTGTTAAAATGGATTGTCTCTCTAGTAATGTAGTTTAGTAACTTTCGTGTAAGACTTGTCCTAAAGACTACATTGCCCAAACCCCCACTCCATTGCATATTCACGTATGAATAAGAATCGTAATGACACTAATCTCAAAAATGCTACGAATCCAATTTCAACCCATGCAATGGATCATAACCAAATTTTCAATAAATGTTTTCTTTAAAAAGTTTCCATACATTTCAAAATTCTAATCATGTTTTATCAACCCACATGGAAGTTAGCCTTCAAAAGGTGTTAAGAACCAGATTGCCTAATGGCATTAACCTACGATTTAAAAAACTTACCTTTCAACCTAA
Source organism: Matsumurasca onukii (assembly GCA_018831715.1). Classification (NCBI taxonomy): domain Eukaryota; kingdom Metazoa; phylum Arthropoda; class Insecta; order Hemiptera; family Cicadellidae; genus Matsumurasca; species Matsumurasca onukii. Next base: position 45,596,799 of record CM032063.1, on the reverse strand, counting down.
ATTTATAATTTCAAAATTTCCAAAAATTATTTTATTATTTTAAATGTTTTTACTTGTTACCAAATTTGTTAATATTAAAATAGACATAATTTTGTTGTGTAATATTTATTGTTCCCTCTTCTTTTCCCAAAAAGGTTTTGTAAAAAAACAAAATATAGACATTTGTGTTCCTTTACCCCCTTTTCTTGACTATCCATCCTATTTTAGTGTAATATAACCCATGAAACACGTTTTTGAGCTTTCTGTAAGAAAAATGTACCAATTTGTTAATTTTTTGTGTCAAGACAGCGTAAATCTGTCTCTAGTCAAGAATAGTACTGTACTAACAAAACCAATAATACTGAAGTTTTTCAGTTCCAACTGTTTTATTTGTATTCTTATACTTTCTTTTAATAAGGTTTAAATACATAATTCCAAAGACTTTTGAATCACCCTGAATAAAACTTTGGCATCCTCACTTGTACTCAACCACATCTCTCTTTCCAATGAGAACGCAAACTCACTACCGCGATACAGAGCGCTTCCTTATGCATTGACTTGAAATTCCAGATAACAAATAATGAAATTCATTAATATCTAAGGCTTCCGGTTTACGCCGCGTCACAGTTGAATTACAAATACTGCTAAAAGTTTCAATCTCACTGTGGAGCGTCATCTTCTGCAGCTAGTTGATTGGCTGAGAGTCCGGTGTAAACCAGAAGCCTTAGATATTAATGATGACACCGGCCGTGAAAGCTCAAGAGTTTAAAATAATGGAATAGTCTCAAAAAATCTATTGTTTTATTCTAAAATAGAATTCTTATAAAACGTTTGCTTTATTTTGAAGTATTAAAAATAATGTTTCCTAAAAACCAGGGGGTGGGAGCCATGTCCTCACCCTGCCCTGAGCATGGGCGCCCATGATCTATGCAGCATGTGGCTAATGTAAAGTTTATCTGGTTTAACTAGACAAAGTTAGGACTAGAAAGTTCTTCCTACCAATCAACCTTGACTTTTAACTAGTGACACTGCAGGCACTTTAAAGCGAAGTGATGAGCTCCATTGTCGTAAACGACTCCAACCCGCCACCGGTCCGCTATAGATAGGAAGAACAAAATACAAGCAAGAATGGCTAATGTAGCCAACTCTAATGTAGCGTGTTGTGTCGTTTCAAGGCTTATGACAGGCTCAACCCTTTCCACCCAGATTCATTCCATGATGGTCATTTTAGGGGTTTTATCAACTTATCAAGGGGTCATGACCAAAACCTCCCCCTGGGCTACGCTCTGGAGCATCCTTGATCTTTTATAAATGACAATTATAATCTATTCTGCTTTAGTGGAGGGCATTGTTTTGAATGTTCATAGTAGTTCTATGGTTTAAATAGTTTAATGTACCAAAATAAAGAACATTCGTCTCTGGAAGCATAGAGCCATTAGTGTTGCATTAAATTAACACAAAAACGTTAAGTACAAAACAAAATATTTATTTTATCATTTCGAGGTCTATGTTCTTATAATGAAGACATGTTTTATTCTTCTTAATAATAATTAATTTGTCAACAAAAGCACTGAGATCAATGAAAAAACTCACATTTAAGTACATAAACCAGCTACAAGTGTCGTTTGCAATTTTTACTTTATGTTATAAGCGGTACCTAGAGATTTGACCCTCAGCCACTCTCTCCTCTTAAGTGTATGATCATAGTTGTGGAGGCTATAGTTATGTTGGCTGTGGTGCTCAAACGCTGCTCATTCTCTTGACCATTCTTGTACAATAAAGTAATGCTATTATCAAATCGGATGAAATAACCAACCACAGTTTCAGAGTTCCCTCATTTAATTTCTCAGCAAAAAGTAACAAAGCATACATCATATTAATCCACAGTTTACAAATCAATACCATAATTGTCAAACTATTTTGGTGAAAAGAACTTTTGTTGGACTTAAATACAATAACGAATGAAATAAAACAAACTTTAAAACTAAGATAACCCCTATGAAAAACCCAATTTACATCATAGCATGTGATTGGTCGTACCGTAATTTCTTAAAAATCAGTTTATAACCATCTTTTCTACATTACTATAATTGTTTTTTCAAAATGCATATAACAGCGAACAATTTAAATTAAAAGAAATACATGCCTTAATGATAATTTTTAAGGGTAGTAACATAAGCCGGATTACTGGATGAAACAAAACTTTTAATCTTACGTAAAAACTGTTCGATAAACTAACCTAACGTTTTACCTATTCTGCAGATGAGTACAATAACGTCAGTTGACAATAAAGAAAGTTATATTCAACATGAAACAGAGGAAAACTGGAAAACAAACGAGAGATCAACCAAGGAAACTGGAGCCTACTTGTCCTACGCATCGGCAAAGTGAATTTCTTAGTATTTACAACGGATAATCAGCCTTAAGTATCAAATTGATTCCACAATCCAACGTTGGCTAAAAATTCAAGCTATATTACATGCACATTGAGAAATAGTTTCCACAGTTAAGTTGTGGTTATGATCTACGATTACCTAACTAGCTGTACATAAGTTACGCCTCGAGATAAGTTACACCTAGCAACGATTCGACGTTGGACCTTACACCGTAACGATCTCACTAGATAATGTGTTCGTTCAAAGTAACCTACACAATATTACAAGTCGCTTAGGAATAACGTGTGAATTTTTATTGTAATACTTGTTTTTGTTGTCGTCACTACTGTACATTTCTTGCCTACTAGATAACGTAGGTGAGTAGATTGGACTTTCGGTTTTGAGAGTACAACTAAAAAGGAAAATATGATTAAATTTGTTCATCTATGGTTAAAGCGGATGATATGAACAAAAATTTAACTACATAAGTCTTAATTCAAGCTATACTTATTGAACAAAATCTACATAATAAAACAAAAGTTATCAAAAATGTCCAAAAATTAACAGAGTACAATATTGTTGTTGCAACTAAATCAACAAAATTATGTTTTTATCTAACAGTAATAACACAAATAGCCTAATTTAAAGTAACAAATCCTTCGAGGAAGTAATGAAATGATAACAAACAGGTTTTGCGACAACAAAGTGCGCGAAATGTTGACAATTCACTGGAGTTTGTACTGCGCGAGTAGGAGTGTATGATACAGTCACTGGTAATGAATGACGGATGATGAATGACGAAGCTGTGCTACCGAAACCTCGGGGTGAATGCAGTCCGGGAGCTAGGGGTCGATTCAGGAGAGCTTTCACACAGTTTGAAGTGTGAAACTGTACGGTGTCAGTGTTGGTGGATGTGTACGCTAGGTCTGGTGAGGTGTTTGCGGGAATTTCGCTGCTGTGCGGAAATTTAGTGAGGAGATTAGTCAGATATTCTGGCCGGCCATTTCAGGCCTTAAACATAAGCCAAATCTACAATTTTTTGATAAGTGTATTTTCATTTGAGAAGATTTCTTTTAAAACTGGTCCCTAATCTTCAGGTTTGGCTGAGTATTATTTCTGTTTTGACCATATTAATTACTTAACATAGGCCTAAAGCTAAAATACATCAGTTTAGGAGCTCTTAAGGGCCTCCAACGTATTTTCCTCGTAATTTCAAATAAGCTAAAATTTCTTCTTGCGAGGAACATAAGTAAAAAACAAGTTGACATAGTATTATTTCTCTCAGATTTTGAAGACTTTAACAACCAATACAATTACAGTGTAAAGAAAACTACGAATTCTCGTTCAGAGTGCCAAAACTACCGCAAACACTCGTCCAGACTCGGTATCGCACACTGACACAGCACAGTTTCACACGTTCAGACACTTGCAAGGCTCTGCTGACTGGATCCTGGGCTCAGTGACTGAGGCGGGGCGTGGGGGCGGGGTCGGGCGGAGTTAAGCGATGACGGGCTCCGGCGTGACCTCGGCGGGGGGCTGGCCACACAGCTCCGTGTCCATGGGTAGCTGCAACACAACACACATTTGTGAGAGCCTAACGTACATTATGCGGCAAGAAGAATTGTGTTTAGAAGGCCCTAGTAATGTTTAGGGTTGTAATTATTATGCCAGGCATTTATGTGAGTTATAGTTACACCTGCAAAATGTCCTGATTGCGATTTTCCTCCTGTAAAAATGTCTGAATGCTATTTATTGTTTCATGATATTTTCCAAGTGCAATTATACTCCCTTGATGCTTTCTGGACGCCATTTTAATCTTACATTACTTTCTAAGAGATGATTTACTCCTGTGATATGTTCCCAGTTAATTTAAAACCCTGTCTCAGCTATCAGTGACTGTATTCTGAAGTAGTTTGACTCCCATGACACGGTCCCCTGAAGAAACAATTTGAGTTGTTCAACTATTCCCTATTTCAAATAGACACTATAATTTTTACTGACTGGAGTAACTATGACTCTGGCAAGAAAATTGAGTTTCTTGATAAACGTACGGCTGAGTAGACACACTGTAACTGGAAGTGAACAAGAGTATTTATTTGGCCATGAGACAAGATGAAATGTTGCATTAGCCGAGCATACCTGTGTTTCACTCTTGGCGCTCCACTGTGTGGTCTTGCGACTGGGCGCCAGGGAGTGTGTGTAGGGTCGACTGCGTGCTGCGTCTCTGCGCTCGCGCTCGCGCCGCTCCTCCATGATCAGACGCAGGCGCTCCATCTTGTCCCGCGTCGCTTGGTTCTCTATCGACTCTGTCGCGGTGGCAGGTGTGGTCGAGCTCGATGGCATTGTCAGGTCACCTGTAACACAAAGTACGCTTTGAGCACTAAGAAAATAAAGCTTCTTGTATGTAAAAGCTTAAACCTTAGAAGCTTTAATCATTAAAAAGTAGAATAAGATTTTCAGTCGTCATGTTGAAATATCTGTCAAAACTAGGCTTTGTTGAACACATGCACACCCTAGAGCCCTTGGAAAGGAAAGGGGTCCATTTCCTCTTTCACCATCTTGCTGTAGATATATTAGTTGTGATCAAGTGTACAGTTGTTTCCAGTGAGTCTGTCGGTATTAGTGTTTAATAATTCTCATTGTTAAATTTCCACTGTCTACCGAATTGCGTCAGTCTACTGGCGGGAGTAACTGTAACTCTTGTAGAATAACCAATTGTCACCAATAATTCTGCAGGCTTAATGCTAGTTCTGCTATGATCTTACACCATCTCTCCTTTGTTGTTCTTTGTTCATCGTCCTTTGTTGTTTTGGGGTGCAATTTCTAATATTCTGCCCTCTGGCCGATACGAACCACTTGAAACTTTTAAAGAATTTGGCAAGTCACTTCTTTTGAATTTGAAGTGACGTAATTAGTGTGATACAATGTTGGTAGAAAGGTGGCTGAACAATCTCTGACCAAAAGCTCTGCAACGCTTGCACACATACTACGTCAAAAACTGGTCCCAGAATAATCTTACAAAGTGACAGATATGTACGTAACAGATATCTACGTGACACATAACATAACCTGGAGACTTACCTGGCTCTCCTGCAACAATACAAGGGCTAAAGACGGAAGAGGAATTCTAACCACCAACCTCACTCAGTTGTTGCAGAAACCGTTCGGTTCTCCCTTCACCACGCGACTTAGGTAAAATGCTGCAAAGCGTCAGCAAGACTTTGAGAAGCAAAATCTCCAGTAATATTCAAAGCAAATGAAGAATGATAAAAAATATTTACAATAAACCAGAGTAGATGGTTAGGATAACAGTCAATGATTTCGGCAAATTTAATGAAGCTATTTTTTTTGTGAGGCCACTAGATAGAGCTAACACTCTCAAACTCTGGGTACTATGAATTTGGTCCTGGTATGGATATTTAACCTCATTGTTTTCATTGCCTATGGACAATGACTGTCTTCTTAATCATCTATTAAGTATGAACCCCAAAAAACCTGAAAATGATCCTACAGACCAATAAGAAGTTTTTATAAACTCACTTTTGGCTTGTTTGTATTGAAAGTTTTCAAGAAGCTTAATGTGAGTGACAAATATATTTTCAAGAATTTTTTCACAGAGGCTATTGTTTTTAATTCTTACTGAGCAAAGTTAAAGGCTGCCACTGTTGGTATGGTAACAAATATTATGAAAGCGTTAGGATTGAAAAGTGCACATTAAGATAGGTACATTTAAAGAAGCAGTTATAGTATAGGGAATTGAAGAACTACGGTAATTGAGATGATTGAAGGAATCTCGAAATCAGGTCACACAGAATAGAACGTCTACAGAGGTCCATTTCCAATATTATAATCAAAACTTGCACTCCGCAAAATATAGCAATCACGCTTGACAGATTAAAACAACTAAACTTCATGAAACAGGGTGTCCATTTAACACAGAAAAGAAAGATCATGATTTTTACAATAAGCTGTAGTCACCAGCTGAAAGGCTAACTTTTAAGGTTGAAAATACTAATTTTGGTACTTTTGAATAGTCTTAGTTACTTCCGCCAATTTTGTTTTAAAGCCGCAGCAGTTACTTTACCAGCTTCTTATAAATGCTGTTATTCACCCAGGATAACTTCCGACAAGGCAATTATTACTGAATGGATTTTTGGTCCTTCGATACGTTCCTAGTGTTGATTTAGGCCTGCAATATGTTACAAATATTTTTTCAGTCAGACTGTGTGCAAAAAATCTGAAAACTATTTTATTCCTGCATTTTTCACGGGTGGGAGTAACTATGAATTTTGTGTGTTAGCTTTTTCATGTATAATGTTGTACACAATAGAAATAAATGATTATTCACATTTTATGCACAAAATCATTGTTGATTCCTGGTATTTTCACAAGTGGCTAAATTGACGGTTTCACAGCCAAGTGACTTCTTTCCTACCCCATAGCACGGCCATATTTTCGACCCAGAGTAGGCCGAAGAGGCAAATTGTAATACAAAATTAAAATCAACAAATCCTTTATTGTATCTCGGTAGACATTCTATCCTCTGTTATGAAATGTGTCTTTATTTAGGCGGAAGTTAGGAATGTGAGAGTCCTCTACCAGTTATGAGTATTACACTATACAGACGTCTTTACGACGACGGCACTGCGGCTACTTACTAGTGGTCTGCGTGGAGCTGGACTGGGTAGGCAGGGGTTTCTCCGGAGTGGTGGTGGTGGCAGTGGTGGCAGTCCTGGAGTTGCGGTACTGCGGCGTCGCACACAGCAGGTCGTTGAGGATGTGTATGATGGTGCTGATGTCTCGCTTCGGTCTGCCGTAGCGGTCTTGTAGCGCCGGGTTCAAGGTACCTGCACAAACGTAGGTTGTGAGTTATCTATCAAAGCGATATCCAAGTTTCAAATTGGCACCTAGGCAGTTTTTGCAATTTTGTCGCATTTGTGGATCCGATTTTTACTTTTGGCAAAGTTGGGCTTTGTGCCAAGAACAAATATGTGATGTTCAAGGATTATTTGATGATAACTAAATTCCCTATGTTTTTGACACCTTGACATTTTGCCATAAAACCCTAAAAAATTTGCGGCTAGCTAACCGCCTTCTTCATCACACGCTAAGAAAGATTTGACTTTTTCGTGGTAAAAGAGCTTTTACTGGTTATGCAGCCATTGACCTTTTAAATCACTCAACACACATCTGCTGCAATTGCTTTTTTTAGTTTTCATGCACATTTAAAGTTTGAGTAGACAGGATTTTCGGGGCCCCTGGGACCCATGGGGTAACTTCACCTGTTGCTCTTAAGTCTCAAAATAGGAAGAGTGTTTCTAGAAGCATGATATTTGTTGCTCTTAAGACAATCATCTCGGAAAAAGGCATTTCTACCAAGGCTTCTCTATCACACATGCAGGTTCCATTACTCTATGTAGGCTAGTGTCTTGTGGTGTTACCTGAGAATGTGCCGGAGTAGACGCCCTTGCCGTGGTGGTGCATACTCTCGATGATCGCTCCTTGTCTCCGCTTGCTGCCCACCTCCTGCAACAACACCGCGTCGTCAACATACTTTCTAAACATACACAGGAAAATTACTATAAATAACTCATTGCCTGTAGGTCCTAGAGATGTGTTGAATCTTTCATACAATGCATTTCGGGCATAAATTGCCCATTTTCAAGTGTCTTCTTCTTCCTGATTTAAAGGAAAATTACGTTATGGTAGGTAGAAAGCTTATAGATTCCGAATAGTTGAGGCAGGAAAATCAACATAGTTGCGGCTGCCCAAGCAAAGATAGTGCTGCCAGTGAATTCTTTTAAGAGTCTCAAGTAGAGCCACTGACACATGCAAGTTCGTTCATTCTCAAAAATCGCACGATTTGGCGACATTTAAGTCGTTGACATCGGAGAAACTCGAGCATGTGGAGCCAAGGGGAGAGAAAGACTGCAAAAGACAGCAGCGCTATCTGTGCGTGGGCTGTCGGAACTATTTTGATTTTGCTGCCTCAGCCAGGTGGCATGTATGCGCAACCTACCTACCTTAACATTATCTTTGATATAATAACATAAGTAGTATGATTGTAAACCCCATTAAAAAATATAACATAAAGGGTTTATGTTGCATGAATTAAATTTCAAGGAAAAGATAATTTTAAAACGAGGCTTCTGTTAGTAGGAGTGAAGGGGGAGAGCTAAGAAGGACGTAAACAATTTATAAACAGGGCATGTTGAAAAAACTGAACATCTACATGTTTTTATTTATTTCAGTAATGGAATTTTTCGAAAATTGTATTGTTATCTTAAAACACACAGCTAGCTTCGGTGCAAATTCGTATTGCTGTGTAGTGAGTGTTACATTACACCTACATCTAGTGGGGGTGTTGTGGGGGGGGGTTGACGTCACCACACCGGCCCCCATCCACTAACACTTCACACTGGAGTACATTACACACTACTGTAGCAGCAGTTCAGTACGTCATCAATACTCGATACGTACCGACCGAGCGCTCGGCCAAACCACAGACAATGGAAACTCTCTACAGACGTCCATTTCTACGTTATAGCGAACTGGCTAGTTCCATCACCGAGCGCGGTTGCCAACTAGTGACGGAGTGCGGAACTCAAACTTTTCTAAGATTTCCTAACAATTTTGACAGAGTTTTCCCACACGAACGGTTTTGTTACGTTATATCACAGATAATAGAATGTCTGTAGAGATCAAATGAGATAGGGAAAGTGTTTCTACGTTCAGCCTCGAAGCTCCATCCATGATTAGAAACACGAAAAGTCCGGAAATAGCATTCTTAAATTCTGCAGATTGTCAACAAGCTAGCGCTATTTGAGTGAATCAATTTCCTTTGCAATCTGTTACTCTGGACTCTGCTCACAGCCTCACTTAAAGTTGAATTACATATACTGAAGGTAAAAAGTATTTCAAATGTTATTGAAATCGGACAACTCATAACGTTGATATAGCGAAAAGTAACTTTTTTAGCCACCATTTTGAAACGACTCAACGAATTTTTATCATTTTTGGTACATTGATAGATAGATACTATCAAAATACATATTTATTTCAAATTTCATAAAATTTGTGTTGATGTTTTAGATAATTAAACCAATTTCTTGACCCCCCCTGCTAACGAACTACCGAGATATTTATAAAAGAAACATTTGTACCAAATTTCATGAAAATCGAAAAAAATTCGACTTGTAGAGAGTACACACGTACTGCATATACACATGTATATAAAGTTTTGGAAAATGCTCAAAACGTGTTCTGTGGGTCAGGATCGGTGCTCATATCACGGTCCCGGGTCTGGGTCTTACCATGCTGAAGGCTTGAATCTCATTTTTCCAGAGGAAATTCGATAATAAAGTACACGACACTGGAAGTAGATCCACGTTTAAAGCAGATGACACATTTCCTTGTAACAACCTTGGAGTTTCTTTGCCAGACTGAACGTAATTCCGACAGCTGATTCACAGACGAGTCGAGTAAGACGCACAGACTTGTGGTTGTTGCACAAGATGTTCTATTGATGACGTGCAGAGTGTTATCTGTCCCCTTCACGTGTCACGTGGCTGTGTCAGTTGCGTGCTGCGTTTTCACAACATCAGAACACGAGAAGATAAGGCACAGCTTGTTCAGACTGCAGAGTAACCGATGCCGGAAGTCACCGCGAAAATTCCCCGCTGTATAGTGATGTACAGGACTGAGGACATAGACCCAGTGTGTCATTAGTCCATTTTTCCAAGGGAGGGGGCTTAAAGCAACGAATTTTCCCCACATTAAACGCAATTTCTTCCCAACTAAGCAATAGTGCTTCCCTCGCCAATTTTCTGAAAGTTTCGAGCACTATGGACGATGGAGGGGGTCCGAGGGCTCTCCTTAACATGTGCGTGACATATTGAATTTCTAGTAATTCTTGAACACTGGTTTCAGATAGGTTACTGGGAAATAATTTATTGTTTACCTCTATTTCATAAATTTATGGGTTAAAACTTTTTCAGATTCCATATGAAACTCCCCAAGTAGGGAATTCGTTCAGATTAACTTATCCGAAGTTGGAAATCACAAGTGTATTTGATCACATTTCCACTTTATCATTTCATTATGAAGTGAATTATTTCACAATGTTCAAGCGTTGATTTTTCCCAACTTTAAGTATTTCTACTCCCTAAAATCCCATCATTTAGTCATCCCTATATTATTGATGAGGGATGTCATGGCCCTGCGTAGACCGAAGTAAGCGGTACAAGGAACCGAAGCCATACGCGGGTGAAAATACAGACGAGTTTTTATTTTACAAAGTAGTGTCACTTAATACCAAGGAAATGAGTCAAGAGATTGCATCGTAATGTCGTGCATGTGATTCGATTGACGAAGAGAGAGTGTACTGCTACGCGGTGTGCCAGGTTGGTTTGTGCGGAGTGTACAGGACAGGGGTTGGTGTCGGTGTCACATTGATTGCACCAGGACTTGCGACAGACGCCACGCCACACTACCACCATGTTGCACCACTCTCTGCTAGACTCACAGTACAGTACGAGCATTCAATACACACCGCATCTGTAGATGTACTGCTACGCGGTGTGCCAGGTCGGTTTGTGCGGAGTGTACAGGACAGGGGTTGGTGTCGGTGTCACATTGATTGCACCAGGACTTGCGACAGACGCCACGCCACACTACCACCATGTTGCACCACTCTCTGCTAGACTCACAGTACAGTACGAGCATTCAATACACACCGCATCTGTAGAGACTCACAGTACACAGGACAGGGGTTGGTGTCGGTGTCACATTGATTGCACCAGGACTTGCGACAGACGCCACGCCACACTATACCACTCTCTGCTAGAACAGTACTACTGCACGCGGTGTGCCAGGTCGTTTGTGCGGGTGTACAGGACAGGGGTTGGTGTCGGTGTCACATTGATTGCACCAGGACTTGCGACAGACGCCACGCCACACTACCACCATGTTGCACCACTCTCTGCTAGACTCACAGTACAGTACGAGCATTCAATACACACCGCATGTAGATGTTACCTTCTCAAGACTCAAACTGACGATTATAAGTCACGAAAATCCTACCAGCAAGAAATAGAAACGCTCAACACTTTTAACCAAGTTTCGCCGGACGAGGATCATATAAAAGGAGATTTTATCCCCGTTAGCCTTTTAACTCTCAAGATTAAATTTTTGAAGTACTCTTTTACTTCCAGTATATTCAATTGTTCCCCTGTCTGCAATCTTCACGGAACACGTTTGAGACTTTCCCCTTTGGAAAGTTTGATGGCCATTTTCCTGCCAAGAAACTTAGTTATTTGACATCAATAAAGCATTTTAAGTCTTCGATAGCGCTAGATGTCACTGTCAGCCTACACGTGAAAAACTGTATTTATGATTAAATAAATAAATAATTTTTTACTGTCGTAAAAAATACATATGCGTTGACAAAGTCACAATATACAACCATAAGCCGTTGTCAGTAAAAATTGATTATTTCAATAATACAAAATTAGCTACAAAGATACATTTGTTTGTCCAATATGGATTGGATTCCAATGAAACTAGGTAAACACATTTACGTCACCGTTCACAACATGTGTACTAGGATAGGACACCTACATCTACACGACTGCATAGGACATCTACAATCAGCTAGGATGTGCATAAAACATCTACGATCAGCTAGGCTGTGCATAGGACATCTACGATCAGCTAGACTGTGCATAGGACATTACGATCAGCGGCTGTGCATAAGACATCTACGATCATAGGCTGTGCATAGGACATCCACGATCAGCTAGGTTGTGCATAAGACATCTACGATCAGCTAGGCTGTGCATAGACATCTACGATCAGCTAGGCTGTGCATAAGACATCTACGATCAGCTAGGCTGTGCATAAGACATCTACGATCAGCTAGGCTGTGCATAAGACATCTACGATCAGCTAGGCTGTGCATAAGACATCTACGATCAGCTAGGTGTGCATAAGACATCTACGATCAGCTAGGCTGTGCATAAGACATCTACGATCAGCTAGGCTGTGCATAAGACATCTACGATCAGCTAGGCTGTGCATAAGACATCTACGATCAGCTAGGCTGTGCATAAGACATCTACGATCAGCTAGGCTGTGCATAGGACATCTACGATCAGCTAGGCTGTGCATAAGACATCTACGATCAGCTAGGCTGTGCATAGGACATCTACGATCAGCTAGGCTGTGCATAGGACATCTACGATCAGCGAGGCTATGCATAGGACATGTACGATCAAGCCAGGCTGTTCAACAGATGACCTGAGACTCTATGCATAGGTTTAGCCTGTTGACCCGATTGAACAATGCACCCTAGGCGTGCTGTACGATACTGATTCACAAGCCTGGCAGTGGCTCGGTAATTGTACGTTAGCGGAGACGCGACCCGGGATTTCTAGGTTAGTAACCGGTGCTTTCCGAGGTGCTGGATCTGATATACCAGTGCCTTCGCCCTGGCTGGAGTAAGTGACAGTGTAATCAGCTGGGTGTTCACACATACCAGTAAGGTCAGACGCCGAGTGAACAGGAGATGGCTGTTTCTTGTAAAAGCGAGAGAAAATGTGGAATTTTGTTGGTTAGCATTTACCATGGGTTTTATTTAGTGTGAAAATCTGTTCGTTTGAATGTGTTGAACTGGATAAATAATCAACATATCTTCAATACGTCATACTTTCTTATTTATAATAGTGTTAGAAAAAACATAGCCCCCTTTATTTTGTTGCAAAATAAAACCAAAATATTATAAATGGTGCTATGTTTGTAATTATTTTGGATTCTGACTGCATGTTATTGACTCAGCTGAGTTTTATTTTGATGGTCACATTAGATACGGGCGAAGCTCTGTCGACGGTGTTTACTATGAGTTTGATGAGACAATGTCTATATCAGCGTTCCCTGGAATACGATAAAGTTGTCATTCATTATGACTTTACTGGGTAGGGTGGAGAAGCTTTAGTGGGTAGGTGGTGGAGTCCCTAGCAGTATAGGGTGTACTACACAGTGGGAAGGTGGGTACTGGGTAGGCAGGGTGGTGGAATGAGGTTTCCCTAACAACAGGTGGAGAAAGGTGAGTAGGCAGGGTGGAGGAGTGAGAGTGGGTAGGTGGCGGGTGGGTCTCAGGGCAGGGTGACACAGTGGGAAGGTGGGTAGGTAGGGTGGAGGAGTCAGAGTGGGTGGTGGAGTGAGGTCTCCCTGGGAGCAGGGGCTGCAGGGTGGACACAGTGGGAAGGTGGGTAGGTGGGAGGAGTGCAGGGTGCACTACAGTGGGAAGGTGGAGGTGGGTAGGCAGGTGGAGGAGGGTGGAGGTGGGGAGGTGGTGGCAGGAGGAGGAGCAGGGGCTGCAGGGTGGACACAGTGGGAAGGTGGGTAGGTAGGGTGGAGGAGTGCAGGGTGCACTACACAATGGGAAGGTGGAGGTGGGTAGGCAGGGTGGAGGAGTGAGAGTGGGTCACACTTCTTGCCACTAGGCCAAACGGTTCTCCTGGCCAGATACCGCTACGCTAGCCTCTGCCTCTCTCCGTTCCATCTACAGTCGCATCTCGCATCTGCCCCTCTCTCAGCCTTTCTACTACAGTTAAAACGTGATGAAAGCTTCTTCGCATTGTGACTTGAGAGCTCTCGGCTCAAAGCTACTAAAAGAAATGGTAGTACATAAGATTTCTGAGATTAATTGGTCCGTTCTTTAAAGTGTAACTTTTAAGTCAATATGGTCCTCTTTCAGCGCTTATTCCATGGACTATATTATTCAGGCAACCTCGCAGTGCCATGATGTGGTGTTTATAAAGGACTCAACCGCAACACCTTTAAAGAATAATATCTACCAATTTAGAAATAATAATTCATTATCATTTCTTACACTTTCTCAGTCAATTTGGTCAATTTTAAGTCATCGGCATCGGACAAACTGCTCGAGTGTAGTGACGGAGGGGGAGAAGGTCGGTAAAAGATGGCAGCGCTATCTGTGCTTGTGCTGCCTACTACGTACTACGTTGATTTTCCTGCCTCAGCCATTCGGCATCTATGCGATATCTATCTACCATAACGTATTCTTTGGTTGAATACAATGTTGCTGCATCGACAACAGTTGCTGTGACTTGTGTAAGTAGGGCGAGGCGAGCCAACTGTACCGGCGCGACTCCGTGATAACAACGGGAACTCCTACCACCACCATCACCACCAGTGACTCATACCACTACCAGACCACCAGGCAACAGCTATGATACAGGCTGATGACGGATCAATTCTTCGTGATGAGGAAAACGCTAGTTCATTGTCAAATCCATCACAACATTCTTGGCAACCGTGCTCGGTGTAGTTTTAATGATTAAAGTTCGCAACCACTTTCCCTATCCCATTGGATCTCTGTAGTAAGCTCTTTTCTCTGTGCAACCAATATCGAACGTCTTCCTGGCAGTCCTTGAAAACTTCATGATTTCGTCCACATGGAATTCACAAAATTCGTGGAAATACAGTTTGTTGACAGATTTCTATGTCTCTGAAGAAGAGAAGCCCAACACATTTCAATGAAAATGTTAACCAGATTTAAAAGGATAATGTGGTAATTGCAAATTTGTTTCCAATACTTTGCTTTGAACACCGACCACTATTAAGGGTATTTTAAGCTGAGTATGGGTTGATATGAGAGTGATGTGTGTGACTTCCGAACCACGGATAAAACTATGGATCGATTTTTAATTCGCATCATTCACATTGGGAGGACCGGAGCTGTTTGGTGTCGAAAGAGATTCAGTCTCTTCCCAAACCCTCATGACAGCCCATTCTCGTCGTGAATCATTTTAGACTCTCGTTAAAATAAATCAAAACAGTCAACTTCCTACAAATATTTGAAAACGCCCGATTATCCTCTTAGAATGTTTTTTACATTTAGACTCTTTCAGGTTTTTCACAGCTTATCCAATTAGTGGTCGCCTTGACATTGTGCTGTTGTGATGTAAAATCACCAGTCAGATACGAAATCTAACGAAGCTATTGCATGTCGTAAAGACAAATCATGTTCTTCCCACGAATGGGCGTGCAAATGACAAATGGTTACAGATAAGATATCACTCAGACCATCACCACTCCCGACGTCTATGTTTAACAGAATTCATGTAACCAATTATACAGGGTGTCACAAAAATGTGTAGCGCGTTATGCAGAACCGGATTCTACGTACAAAAGTGAAAATGTCCAGTAACATTTTTTTTTTTGGCTTAGTTTAGCCGTAATCCGCCATTTTGTAAATTTTAAAATTAATTAATAATTTAAAATAAAAAATCTAACTTTTCAAATTTCAAAATAGCGGCCATTTAAAATTTTAAGTCAAATGAAATCGAATTTGAAGTGTTTAGGTGGCTACTATTTTGAAATTTGATAAGTTAGATAACAAGTATTTTTGGAAAAAGTTATAAGGAAAAATACTTAAGGTTTATGTACCGAATTTCACAAAAATATCTCAAAGGGTTTTTAAATTATTAATTAATTTCAAAATTTTACGTAATGGCGGATTACGGTTAAACTAAGCCGAAATAAAAAAATTTTACTAGACATTTTCGACTTACTTTTATATGTAGAATCCGGTTCTGCATAGCGCGCTACACATTTTTGTGACACCCTGTACAAGTTCATATCTGATTGATAGAAGTACAATTGATTTTCCTATGAAGTCTCTAAACAAATTAAAAATCGATATAGTACCAACACATATCAAAGTTTTGTACAGCTTATAATCTACGTCGTCTCCTAATGTACTTTTAATGGTGGTTGATAAGAGAAATAACAGACAACTTCGGACTTTGACCCCAGGATGTCACAATGTAGCAAAGGACTGACGAAATAACTTGTTATTGTGTGTTTTGAAAGTTGAAGCCAGGTTGTAGGCATCGAGCTTTAGACAAGACAACTGCTGCCGTGAATGTTGGCGAATTCCCTGTGAGCGTGGGGTAGTTTACAAAGGCGTTTGTTTCCGAAAATAGGGGTTTGGGTTTTAAACACTGTTTTATGATCTGATTCCAATGAAACTCAGTATTACGAAAATAACGATTTTCCACCGCCATCTTGGTCTGGCTGATTGGATTTTGTTGGTTTTTAAAGCACTTGTTAATTATAGTAATATCAAAGTTTATTTAAAGTTTCATTTTTTGTCGGAACAACATATAAATGTTAAGCACAACCCCTTCCCGGGCCCTTTTGAAAAACAGATTTTTCTGGTTAACAAACCTATCCTAAAATTTACAAAAAGAACTTTTTCCTAAATTTCGTGTGAATCTGACAAAGTGAGATTTTTAAAAATAGTTTTAAGAAATAAACCATTACTAAAAGCCTTTATACAAATTTACCACACAAAATATTGTTATAATCTAGTTCTTCCAGTTCAGACGGCGTCCAAACTTCATAATTATGTTGAGATATTTCGGCCTCGGAGTGGAGTACCATCTTCAGTCTCTGATTGGCACTCCACAGCGAGGCCGAAATATCTCAACCTAATCGTGAAGTTTGGACGCGGTGTGAACCGGAAGAACTAGATTACATTGGGGATACCGGCCGCAAAAGCCTAGAGTTAAAAATATTTTAATCGAGGGTGTTTTTAGTTTTCGATTTTTTTTATAATCAAGAAATTAACTCTAATTCCTGTCAAAATTCGCTAATAAAATGAGAAACAAAATATTCACGCCGTAATTTTATTCGTACAGACGGAATTCAAGCATCATAGTTAGGAAATAGACCCGTGGGCAGTACACATGCAGTGGAGTGGTTGATCTATTTCAGTAGAGTTGAACAATGCTCACTCCTGAATACTGGATATTGAACAAACAAAACACTCAGAATACAGTTACAGTATACTGTTCAACGTTCAGCAGGTCTGAAGCACTTTACCTCGTATTGTGTAACCACCAGCTGGAGGTGCCGCCCCCGCAAACTCTATCTTTAAACAGGTTTCCTACACAAGTGTATACGTTTCAATTGTCTGTGTAACAAGGTAATGCCCACGCTGCGTCAAACGATACACTTTTTATTCCGAAAATAGACAATTTGCAACAATTATAATAAATTGATATACTGCAAAGCCGGTTGTACAAGTGACTGGCGGATTGGTATCGCACGCGACTCCGGAGCTCATCACTCCGGTGGCGCGGGTTCGATCCCCGCAGTCACCACTTACAATTTGTAATGTGACTACGGTGACGCTAGGTAAAGGTCGAGGTTGAGTGGTAGAGAGGACTTTGTAGTCCTAACTTTGCCTTGTTAAACAAGACGAAATTTTCCTTTTTACTTATTGAACGAGTATTTAGGCACCTCCCGGCATGTTAACCCCTCAACAAGATACTCTTTTTGAAGCTCTTGGCGTGAAACCTTCGGGAAAATCTGAAAACATTCTTTTTCAGGCCAAAAAAGACAAGTTTGCGGCCAAAAATCTGAAAATCTGCCGTTGTACTTAGCCGATATTTTGTATCATAGCGGCAAAACAGTTGCGAATGCCCCCAAAATACGAGGCCGCAGGCCGAGTGGGGGTTTTGGGGGCGCTACACATTTAAAGAGCTTAAAAACCTCTGGACACAACTAAATGATCCCGGGGATGGGCCCTGTATCGAGCATTTCTTCGCGTTTTCAATTTGATTCGCTAGTCACCATGTTTCTGTTTGACCTTATTACTCGTTGTCCAATTAATTTCCCTGCGTTCCATCGTGGCACCCATCGAATGGTTATAAAAAGGTTGTTTGACGAGTTTGATTAAGTTGCAGTTAGGTAGTTATAGTCCATCGTAATGACGAGGTTGTTACATACGTGAGTTTAGTTACATTTGTTTTAAATGTTAGTGTTATGAATCATATTATTTACTTTCAGTTGTAATTTATACCCAGCTCATGCTCTACATTCACTCTGTATTATTACAGGTCAAAAGTAAACCAGTGGCGTACCTAACTGACTGATAGATGGCTGCGAACAAGAGCTAGCATTCAGGTATGTTCTCCCATGGTTTAGAGTGTTGCTGTATGTGTATAATGAGCGTGAAACAGACTGTAGTGCAAGATAGAGTAAGGTGTCAGGGACAGGCCCAGTGGTGGTCTTGGCCTACTATACTCCACACTCTACAAGTATAGTACTGCTGTACAGTCTAGTCGACCCTGTGTACGTGTGTGTGTGTGTGTGTGAGAATGATAACAGCTGGGGGTTACGCGTGTCATGACAGCACACTAGAATAACAAATCAACGTTGAACTATACTATATAAAGTAGCTACTCGTATACAACCAATTTTATTGACGCGGAATGAATCGACAAGATATTATTTGACGTATTTGAAAATCGTTTCAAGACACTACATCGCGAAGTGTTGATCGCGTTCATCATTGAAAGTTGAAATGTAAAATCTTTAATCATTTTACAGTACTTCCCAAAACCAGACGAAGTCCCATTAATTTCAATGTTACCAATCAAGATAATAAAATCTATGGCCTGGGAGGGTTGTCAAACACACCTTCACATTGACAAATATCGAAAATACATATTTTTGCACCTAGGAAACATCAAAATTGTCGATTGATAACATAAAACTTTCTAGGGAGAGTAGTCAACCATTTGAAAACAAACTAAGAAATACTTCTCTTGCCGAGTAATACTGGGGAAATTTGGGGGGTTTGGCTTTCAGGGCCCTTCTCCGGAAGTGTCAAAAGACTTACATTTTAGGATCTTTTCGTTAATTTTGTGGAAATACTTGCATACTGGTTTCAGATGACCTCTATTTTGATGAATTTCAACAATAGTTTGCTAACAAGAACTTTGATTTTAGTAACTTTTAAGTTTTTCAACCTCTTAAAACCTAACTTTTCGTTATCTCTAGGTTATTCTGTGGGGAGGGTCGACGCCCCCAACCCTCGTCGTGTCCATGGTGTAATAAGTACACCATGGTCGTGTCGACCCTGTCAATGTCCAAGTCCGCTTAGATCAAAATACAATCATCACCCGCAGACCGTCAGTTCTAGAGGTGTGAAAAACGCTAAAAAAGTAAAGTTTCACTAAATCACTATTTGAGATGCCGACCACTCTCATGAGGGTATATTAAGGCAAATATGTGGTGAAGGATGAGTGTGATGAGTGGTAGTAATGAGTTATGAGGTGTAGTCTTGTTACAAACTAAGGCCGACTCTTCCTTAGAATGGGTCATTAATTAATAGCCCAATGACCAATGGAAATACAAGGACCAACGGCTTAACGTGACTTCCGAACCACGCAGGTGATGGTCTGATATGTCTAAACGATGGTGGGAGTTGGTGCGGGTATCATCAGATGATCACTGAGACTATCTGAGCCGCTTTAGATTTGTATTATCCTCAAAACCTGACCTCCATGAAGCTGGATTACAGGACCACGCCACGAGTCCCAGTCGTGTTATAGGACAACAACTCTACCTTTACCTAGCGTCACCACATTATCACTTGTTAGTGGTGACTGCGGGGCTCGAACCCGCGCCAGGAGAGTGATGAGCGGGTAATGTGGAAGGAATGTTCTACCACCACTCTAGCGGCAAGGTGGAGTCGGTGTAATTGTGTTCTGTGAAGTCTCGCGCTCGCGGTGAAGTCGGTGTGGATTACAGGTTTCTGGCGACGTACACACTACACAGGCACGGGACAGAGGTAGGGTTTCCGAGAAGCCCATGGCATCGTACGTGATGCACGAGTTTCGTAATACATCAGTACACAGATGAAAATCAGTAATGTCGCAATAACGAAGAGTTCAATTCGTAGTAGAAATTACGGTATACTCTGAATTACTGTTTAATTTTATTGAATGAACGTGGGTTTCAAACAAAATGTATGTACCAAATAGTTGCTTTCATCATAATGCGCAAATAGTGTTACATGACCATGGTACATTCACAGAGCATCTGTGGTGGGTACATTCGATATCATAATTCCGGCTAAAAATAGTTTTTTTTCAATCAATTCCACCAAGTAATTATTTCTTCTCACTAGCGGAGTTTGATCCTTTACATTTTATGGCCAAAAGCGTAAAGGTCCGGTGGAAACCTCAGACTAAATTTCGTCCGCACAAGGTACACACGACACCGCGGAAGTAACAACTGGCTAGAAAACGGGCCTTCTTTCAACTAATGCGCCCTCGCTGTCAAACCCGTTGCAAGGAGTACGTTTTCCCCTGTCAAAATAGCTCTCTAAAGTAACGAGCTTGGGTTTTTCAAAAGTAGAAGATATTTTCTACTCTTCGTATAAACCCAAATTCTGATAAATATTTTACTATTTCTACAAATTGATTTAGAAAAAGTCATAGTTTTGTGTTTTAACTATGTATTGGAAGGATTGCTGCTGGATACAATTACAATTTCAAAAAGCGCTCTAAAAATTATTTTGGCTTTAAAACTAGCGTGAATGCTAAATTCTAACTTCTAAAGTGTCCGCGTATTTTGTCCTTTTGCACACCATGGCATCGGGCACTCGCCGAGCACTCGGGCGGACCCTTCAAAAATCTCGTGAATGGTCATGGGGTTACAACTACAGTACTACCGGGACTTGATCCCAACAGATCACCTACCCGTGCGCTACCGCCTCAGCCACGAGTACCAGGAGAGGTTTCCTCCTCTACGCGTGCGTGTGCGAGAGCCTAGGTAGGGTTTCTGGGAAGACCCGAGACCGGCCAGTGACGGGAGTGTGAGGCGGTGTAGGTTGATATGATAAGCAGTGGGCGTTGCCACTCTAGCATGCATGCCAGGCCGCCCCACGAGATATGTAGGCATTCACTACCAGTACCATGCAACTGCTTATGTGAGTCACGGGGCTGGGCCGCCACGGGCGTATGTACGTGTAGGGGGTATAGGCAGCTCGACCCTACTTTGCAGGGGTTATACGTAAGCCATCACACTTTCAAGAGGGTAACATACATAGCCCGACCCTACTTTACAGAAGTATACGTTCGCTAACCCCGACTTGAAAGGGTTATACGAAGTACATCACAATTAGAAGAACCCTTAGGATTACATAGCCAAGTCCTACTTTACTGGAGGTAAAGGTAGACAGTTAAGTTTGTCTTGTTTAACGAGGCGAAGTTAAGAATACATCGTCCTCTCTACCACTCAACCTCGACCTTCACCTTGCTTTACTGCATTGTCACTTATTGTTGTTGTCAAATTTATGACTGCGGGGATCGAACCCGCGCTTAAAGAGCTTCGGAGTCGGGTGCGATACCAATCCGCCACGGGTCCGCTAAAGGTAAAGGACTATACGTTCTCTAGCCTCAATTTAAAGGGGTATACGTAGAACCCTATTTCATTTACGACTTTTTACGTATACTAACCAGTTTTTGAAGAGTATACTACGTTTACCAACCTCGATTTAACGTTTTGGGGATTTTTATGTAGACTAACCTTAAGTTGGGTAAGTTAAATACTAGTTTAAAGAACAAGGTTTTATAGATTCAGAACGAACTAGTATTGGCTAGTATAAACTCAACTCTTTTCGAGTCAGTCGGTGGGACAAACGAAACAGCAGCTCGCCCGGCCGGTCAGTGACAGGCAGGAATGCCGTCTAGATGTACCGGACACCGCCGCGGAGTGATCAGAGTGATGTCAGGGAGTGAGTGGGAGTGACAATCCCCCGCATAGTGTGAGTGATGTCTCCCACACCACACCAGCAACAGTATACAGGGTGAGATGCAGCGTGGAGTGAGCAGAGTGATCAGAGTGATGTCAGGGAGTGACAATCCCCACGCACAGTGTGAGTGACTGAGTGATGTCTCCCACACCACACCAGCAACAGTATCCACCCCTGCACAACACACCCCCGACACTTCACACACCCTCCGTAAACAACGTGTAATCCCACAGCCAGTGTAGTCCCCGATTTAGACGTTTCAGGGGGTCCGCCTCAGTGGACACTACGGGGAGAGCCTAAATTTGTCTACTTCACACGTAACAACTGGCTAAACAACGGGCCTTCTTTCAACTGATGCCGCCTAACTATCAAACCTAGGGCTTGTTTTACGTTTTTACCTTTCAAAACGACTTTAAAACTATCAAACTTCATTTTTTGGAACTAGAAGAGATTTTAGACTTTAGTGTAGAGCCCAATTTGTAATATTTCTACAAATCGACATAGAAAAGTTTCAGTTTTCCGGTTTTTGAACACTAATTGTAGGCTTGGTAGGCTTGTAATGTCGAAAAAAGCTCTTTATTCAAGTGTAGCTGATTTCATTGGCTTTGTGAGGAGACGAGGAGTGTGGATAACTAATTTTAGCCTTTGAAGTGTCGGCTTATTTTGGCCTCTTGCAGTTCTTGCATTAGGCGTCGCGGCACTGAGGAGAACCCCGTGGCGACGGCCTTCTGGAGTAACTATAATCTAGTTCTTCCGGTTCACACCGCGTCCAAACTTCATAAATAGGTTGAGATATTTCGGCCTCGCTGTGGAGTACCATCATCAGTTTCAGCCAACCAGTGACTGAAGGTGGTACTCCACAGCGAGACCGAAATATCTCAACCTAATTAAGAAGTTTGGACGTGGTGTGAACCGGAAGAACTAGATTATGGTTGTGACACCGGCCGCGAAAGCCTAAGAGTTAAGGCCTTCTGGAGGGTTAAAATGCCAGACCTCTCCCTAAAAATAAGAGAGGCAGTCGTCCAATGAACGAACATGTTATGGAGACCTCACGGAGATAAAAACCTTTCAAGAGTATCAGTAGTGTACTTTTAACACTAGTGACCACATAACATGCTGAAAACCTGTTCCTCCAAATCCAAGATGGGCCTCTATCAAAAGCGATTTCCAAGATTAGCAAACACCACGCACGAATCACTTATACTCGTCGATACAGTGGTGAGACATGGGCGAGGCTTAGGGCGTGCCTGTCTGTGTACTGGTAACATCATACAGTACACACACACACACACATCCATCTTCGTTGCCGGGTGACAACGAACACAAGGTCAAACGTGCTCGAAGCCAAGCACGAACAATGGAGTTCGTGGTCAACAGGCCACAACAGTTGGGCGTCAAGAGTATTTTATTCCAGTTATCATCACAGTGGAAAGTTTGAAAAAGCCGGGATGAAATTTAAAAAATGTCAGAACCAGTTGCTTGAAATCAAAGATTGTGTTATAGAGGGTAGATGGCGCATAGATGCCACATGGCTGAGACAGGAAAATCAACATAGTTGCGGCACCCCAAGCACAGATAGCGCTGCGAGGGAATTATTTTAAGAGTCTAAAGTAGAGCCACTGACACACAAGCAAGTTCGTTCATTCTCGAAAATCGCATGATTTGGTCACATCATCGATATTGGACGAACTTGAGCATGTCGAGCCGAAGGGGAGAAATACGGCAAGAGATGACAGCGCTATCTGTGCTCGGGCTGCCTCAACTATATTGATTTCCCTGCCTCAACCACGTGGCATCCATGCTCAATCTATCTACCATAACATTATCTTTGGTTTTATGCATCTCGTACACACTGCATCTAGCTGATTTAGTGAGAGAAAGGTAAAGTTTGTCTTGCGGAATTAAGACTACGAAGTCCTCTCCATGGTGTAATGGTCCTCTCTACCACTAAATCTCGACCTTTACCTAGCGTCACCTTATTGAGCGTCACTTTACAAACTGTAAGTTGTGTCATTGACATCGGACAAACTCGAGCATGTGGAACCGAGGGGGTAGAAACACGGCAAGAAATTGTAGCGCTCGCAGCGCTAACTGTGCTTGGGCTGCTGCAATTATGTTGATTTTCCTGTCTCAGCCATGTGGCATCTATGCGCCATCTACCTACTGTAACATAAACTTTGGTGAGACAGAAAAAAGCGTCAATTTGTGCTGAATCCATCAGCACCAAGCGCGGTTCTTATATCGAGAGAATTTATGCAACTGCGCACGGTGATGGATTTGACGATTCAACTAATCTATAACGAATAAATGGACGTCTGTAGACAGTTTCTAACGTCTGTGGTCACTGATAGTGTTCAGTTGCCTTGCGGCCAGGGCAGTACCGGTGTGTAACTGTAGGACTGTACAGTAGAGCGTCATCAACGCAGTAAATGGACTGTGTCTACTGCTTCCACTGTACAGTGTACAGTCGTCCCAATCCGCCCGAGCACGCCCGTTATACAACCGTCCCAAGTCGTCGGTGAGCATCGATCCTGCCATAACAGAAGGACACGTCGCTGTCTTCAAAAAAGTCTTTTTAGAGAAAATGTTTTCGGTGAAATACAGGGTGGCCCATAAGTCAGTTGACAGGCATTTCATTGAATGCATGTCGGTCAACTGACTATGGACCACCCTGTATATTAAACTGTGTGAGCTAAATTGCTTCGAGAAGTCATTTCTGGAGGAGAATTTGACACTCTCGACCAGAAAACGAATGTACCCTGCAACAGTTTGACAAGCCTTGATTAATGCCTCCCATTAATTAATTATTGCCACTGTTCTCGTAGGAATTGTGTGATTCTTCACTTGGCAAAATATAGTAAATCGTGTTCAGTTGTGGGTTATTATTGTTTTGAGCTTTCCTGCCTTGATGATTGGTCATATCAAACGAAATTTTAGAACATGTCTAATGACTAATATAGTTTTTTCGCCGCCATCTTGGTCTAGCTGGTCGGATTTGGTCGATTATCAGTACACATGTTGTTACGGTGACATAAATGTTTAGGCCAGGTTTTATAAAAATCGAAATATAAATACAGTTTTTATAGCATAAACTCCCATTTTGGTGGAGACGCTCCCCAAAAGCGCACTTCCGGTAAACCTATTTTGCTGTTGAACCTAACTTAAATATTTACAAAATAGAAACATCTGTATCAAATTTCGTGAAAATGCTGCCTGTACTTTCGTACTTTGGTTTGAGGCACCGACCACTCTTGGAGGGTATTTTAAGGTGAATATGGGATGAAGGGTGAGTGTGATGAGTGTTTTGATGGGTGACGAGGTGTAGTCTTGTTACAAACTAGGGCCGATTGTTCTTCATATTGTGTCATGAATGACCAATGGAATGGGCCAACGGCTTAACGTGACTTCCGAACCTCACCGGGGTCAAAAAGAGTACTTTCGGTTGTTTCTTTACCCCGTTGCAGGGAATTCGCTAGTATTCACGGTAGCGCTTGTGGTGAGTGCACTACAGCGTGTAGGTGGTGTAGAGGCCGGGCCGGGCCGCGGGTTTGGGAGAGGTGCCGTTACTGTAGCGGGTGTGCGCTCTCGTGGTCGCTGATATCCCTTCCCTCCGCCGAGTAACTGCATCTCCAACCGTCCACCAGTTAGAAAGTCGTGGCCGGACTTTCAGGTTCGTGTAAAAATGCAAGGAGTCTGCCGTTTGTTTTACAAGATCGCCGAACGGGCACAGAAAGTGTCTACAGACGTCCATTTTGTCGGGGTCATTTTTCATTTTCCATCACTGCGGAGCGCACACACCGCTAGAAATTTCGTCTATCATTAAAAACCTCCTTGGCTAATGATAAATCCTGTAATCCAGCTTCATGGAGGTCAGGTTTTGAGGATGATATAGGTCTAAAGCGGCTCAGATAGTCTCAGTGATCATCTGATGATACGCGCATCAACTCCCACCATCGTTTAGACATATCAGACCATCACCTGCGTGGTTCGGAAGTCACGTTAAGCCGTTGGTCCTTGTATTGCTATTGGTCATTGGGCTATTAATTAATGACCCATTCTAAGGAAGAGTCGGCCTTAGTTTGTAACAAGACTACACCTCATAACTCATTACTACCACTCATCCTGCACCACATATTTGCCTTAAAATACCCTCATGAGAGTGGTCGGCATCTCAAATAGTGATTTAGTGATTTATTTTGCAGCTATGATGCAAGTACAAGGCGGCTAAGTACAAGGGCAGATTTCAGACGCAGTCTTTTTTGACCGCCAACTTGTCAGAAGCCTTAAAAAGAGAACGTTTTTAGATTTTTCCAAGTGCTTCAAAAAAAGTATGTGGTTGAGGAGGGTAGCATGCCGGGAAGCGCCTAAACATTTACTCGGTCAGTCACCAATCACCTGTACAACCGGTTTTATAGTACTGTATATTAACATCTCTCAAATTTGTTGGTATGGTAGTAACTTTGATTCGTGGTCGGTATCACAATCAAGATTAAGCAACGAGACATATCATCAACGAGTAACGAGATATCCAAACGAAGATGACACACAAAACATCTTCGTACACCCACTGGAAACCTTCGCAACGCAAATGAAATCCACCCAGCTAGTAAAAACCAAGCATTGTCAGCAGTGGCAATTGCCTTCTTGAGGATCTTGTGACGAGCAAATCGCAAGACAAGTTGATCAGAGATGCAATAAAGATAGGAAGCGCGTCTGTAGGCAGTGGAGGAGGTTGTGGAGGTGTTCTCGTGGGCCGGGTGTAGTACAACCACGACCGACCCACCTCGTTACATGGCCAGATTAGTATGTCCTCCGCGGCAGTAGTCGGGTCGGGCACTGACATACCCACAGCGATATTGAGCTATACGAGTACAGATAAAGAAACTTTCTGCAGACGTCAATTTACATGTACTTGTAATGAAAAGAAGAATAGTTCAATCATCAAATCTTTACCGAGAGGTTGCCATAGTGAGCCTAGCTGCAAAGAGCACACTACCTCTCCTCCCGCATGACATTAGACTAAGAGTGATGGATTTGACAACAAAACTTAGAAACACTTCCTCTATCCCATGGGATCCCTAAAGTTATTCTGTTCTCTGAGAAAAAACTTTGTAAAATCCGACCAACTAGACCAAGTTGACGGCGAAAACTGTTTCCACCGCGGCTTCTTGGTCTGGCTCAACGAATTTGATTGCCTTTTTTGTGCACATTTTTGTGCCAAATTTCATCTGAATCGAATCATAATGAAAAAACATAAACTCCCCTTTTTGGGCAACACTCCAACGTCTCCAAAAATTCCCCAATTTTCCTGGTTCTTAGATTACTTGAAGATTCACAAAAGAAACATCCTAACCAAATTTCGTCAAAAGATAACAACGGCGCTTGGTGATGAATTTGACGACTAAACTCCGAAACACTTTCCCTATCCCATTGTACCTTTGTAGAGGATCAGTTCTCTGTGGTGTGTGGTGTAGACAGTGGGCAGTTGTGGGCTCCGTGGGTCAGCTCTTCAAGCCCACTGTGTTCCACCTGCTGCACGTGGGTCTGTGTGTGTGGTGTCACCTACATGCAATACTCTCCGGGGGCCACTCCACTGGCTCCGACATGGCCTCTTACCTTGATAATGCTGAGAAAACTCACCAACTGTAACTCTTTTTGTTGGCTCACAGTACTCCCTTCAGCTTTTCATGCTCTTTCACCATGGAAGGTTACGAGGCTGTTCACTACGCTCACAGCCTTGCTTCGGCCTTCGGCCTCAGCTTTGCCTCCTATAGGATCATGGGCGTCTGAGCCCATCAACCCGAGGGCTGCATGCGAGTATCCTTGCCTTAAAGAGTTATGAAACACCCTGTATACAGTTGAATGGTGGTCAAAGTCACCACCACGCATAACTTTTTATTTAAGCATTAAATAAATACTACTTGTCCTGTATATTTTCTAGATCAACCCAAACCCTTTTATGGTACGTCAACTTATTCTCTTTCCCTTGCATATAATGCCTATTGTCTGACCTAGAAGGGCCTGCGGGAGGTGACCTCTAAATGACAACAAGTAGGACAAGAGAGCACATTGCCAAATGTGACTCCCTGAGAGCAGATCTGTCAGTTATTGTATAAGGTTGAACCCGGTCGGGTCCTTTCACCCGGGTGAATGTGACTGTGGACCACCTACTGCTGTATGTGTTCATCGCCTCTTTATACAGGGTGTTACAGCCACACGTTTGTGTAATGGTGAAAAATACCTGATTGGTTTGAGTCCAATTCTTTTTTGTCGGTGAGGTGGCTGAGTTGGTAGCGTGTGCTGTGCGAATCTAAAGTTTGCAGGTTCGAGTCCTGCCTAGGCCAACGGTTAGTAGTTGATACGTCATCGTAAAGGCTGCGTAAGCCCGTGGTAACTAGCGAATTAATTTAGAAATATTATTATCACTATTTTAACGTTTAAAAAATGAGGAAATACATTTCCTTAACCCTGCAAGTGTCCTACAGAAAATTTTTGCTGGGAGGGAATTTTAAGGTACCATATAAAAATTTCTTTTCTAAATTTTCTAGTGTTGAAATAGAGAATTAATTATGAAATCAAACACCTTATGGACTTTCCTCGAAATGTGAATAATTATTTGTAGCCTCACACTCTAAAAATAAAGGAGTGAAAGCCACTCAGAAAGAGTGAAATTTTGCTGTTTTGGGTGTTGAAACCCAGCCACTCTCATTAAAGAGTGGCTCAATTTTCACTCTTTTGGGAGTAATTTTCACGCCGTCATATTTACAGTGTATTGCAATTGACAGGTGATATCATTCTTGAACTTTATATGATTGCTATGAATCCTCAAGTATGTCCAATATATTCTTCACCTGGATATTTCAAATCCAAAAAACTTTTATTTAAAGTTAAACCACCAACTATTAAAGTACACGATGGAAAATCAAGTTTCCAAGGCCACAGTTCACTAAGATTTAAACTGTAGCTGCAGGCCAGGATATACCACACGCACTATAGTCTGACTAATCAGTACACCCATGATGCCAGTGGCCTGAACTGGTCCTGATAATTATTCAGTAGAACTGAACCATAGTTCCTCTCCACCACAAGACCACATGGTTTCTGTTGTGCTGTAGCAAATGGTTTGGTTTCCATTGTAACCAAACTTTTCCTTTTTCTCCTCCTTAATGTTGGTAGTTTGAAAAATCAACCTTATTTTTCAAAATCTACACCATGAAACATGATTGGCGAAGTCGTTTGGAACTAACTGGCAAAGATCTGAGATTTATTCTAAATTACCTTTGCAGGCAGGCATTAAATTTTAAAAACAAGCTTACAACTGTGTAACTGTTAAAAATGTTGGTAACTTTAATACATTCAAAAATGAGGTTAAAAATATTTATTTTTGTGAACTTTTCATAGCAAAGATGTATTTATTAATGGTGGTAAGATCAATAAAATTAACTGTTATTACTAGTTCATAGTGGCTTAAGAGACAAATTAAACAGTTCATCAAATTACATCTGGCATAACTGTCTTTGTAGATTGCCTGCGTCCGTGGCTCAGTGGGTAGAGTCACGGCTTGCAAAGCGCAAGGTCGAGGGTTCGATTCCGGTGCAGGCACAAGGGTTTGGGCCACTTTCCCTAAAAGCGTTTTGTGATGCCCACAAACCCTTGGTTAAGTAACACATTAAAATTCCATTGGCGTAGACAGTAAAAAAAATTAGTATTTCTAAGTTGCTTTTATTTATAGTTGTAGTATTTATTTATAAGTTGCATTGCCTAAATAAAATGTTTTGTAAGGCTCACCAATAATAGTAACTTTATTTGTTTTTTATAAAAATTGTGTGATAAAAAAAACATTTCCTGAAAAAAATCAAGACAAACCTATCACCAAAATACTGTTCCCCTGTGGTATCACTGTCTAGAAACACGTAAATAAAGAGCTAGCTATCATCCAATTTTGTTGGGAAAATTTGAATGATCCATAAATTCTCTGATACCATAGAAGAATTGCTGAGTCAAAAAGGATTTTAATGAAAACGATTAAATAGCCTGACTTTGAACGTAGAAAAATGAAAACTGAAAGCATCTTAGCCTATTCTGGAGTGAGTTACACATGTGAAATAACGTGTGAAACGTGCAGTATGCAGTGTTGCCGGCTCTATGCTGGACAGAGAGGAGAGAATCAATCAGCTGTGAGAGAGAGAGAGAGACGTACAGTATCCTGGTCACCATTGATTACTCAGACCCAACTTTCCAACCCTGCACCGTACCGAGTTTCACACCACGCGGACAACACGCCACCGACCACCAGCTTGTGACTTGCACATGGTGAAATGGATTTTTACTATGAAACTAGTAGAATTTTTGAAAAAGTGGTCAGCCAATTCACTGCAGCGTATTGCCATCTTTTCTTAATAAAACTGGTTTCAAAAAGATCTGATAAAAATTTTAGGCATGAGGTGGCTCAAGAAATTGCTTTTTTTGTTCTTATGAGACAAAAAAACAAAATGGCCGAAAGGTACTGCACACTCTTAAATTAAAGAACCATAAAGGTTAGAAATGTTGAAGATATCAAAACATTATTCGAGTGATGACAAAGTATTTTGTCAAATTTACTAAGAGACACATTGAAAATATTTATCTCCTAATCTGTTTGTTTCCTAATATGTATCAAAACTGGTGGCTTATGACCAGAAACTGTTATTTTTAAGTACCAAGGCAACTTAAAAATTAAATACTTTATATTTCTTTACCTGACCCCATTGGTTCCTTTGTGATGAAATCAACGAACATTACTGTTGCTGTACAATGTTAAATAATTATTTGAATTGAATCAAATTTCTTAGATTTTTTTTTTTTATGAGGATTATGTATGATTGACCTGACCTGGCAAAATTAGAACTATGGAATGTTCTCTACCGCTCAACCTTACTATAGCATGACCACACAGTCCCTTAACCAGAGTAAAATTGAAAGGGCCTCCTTGCTTGTCAGTGTTGCCCTTGTAACTGGCTTAACCTTTTGCCGTATTTGGACATGCGGTATTAGACTAAACAGTCCAGTTCTAGAGTTCTACAGTGCACCTGAGAGCTTACTGCGTCCGTAGTTGCATGCTCTACCAATTTGGGGTCCGCTATCCCTTGTGATGCAGACACAAGCACATGGGGTTTAAAGCATGTATACAAACCGTGTTCTATCAGCATAAAAAGTTAACAAAACCCCTTCTAAACAAAAGTATCATATGAGCTCTATTTTCAAAGCGGCGAAGAAACTAAGTAGTTGGTACAACTCACCTCTATAGGATCAGCCTTGGACGTGAGGACCTCTGATGAGAGCTGCTTGAGAGTCTGCGTCAGGTTCCTTGACGCCTCTGCGAGAGCTCTCGTGTCCAGCAGCGGTTTCGTGGGACTCGCACTAGCGCCGGCTTTAGGCGCACTGCCGTCACACTTGCACGCACCCGTCACAACCGGCTCCGTCGCACTTTTCACTACACTGTCCACCTCCATCTCCTCCTCCGTCACACTCACACTCTCCGCCACCGGCACGAAGCCGGACACCGTCTCCGGCTCTGTAGGCTTGACAGCGTCCTCCGCTATCGTAGGGACCTCCGTCTCCTTCCGCGAGTCCAGCAGCGCGAGGAAGCTTTTCCGCTTTGCGGACGACGTGGCTTTGCTCGACGAACAACTCGCTTCGATGGACTTGTTGACGATGGAGGTGAGAGAGGCCAGAGGGTCGGACTTGGCGGTGTGCTTGGTCGGTACTGACTTGAAGCTAGAGGAACGTTTGCTGCTGCTGCCGCTGCTGGGCGTCACTGTCGACAACTGCAGCTGGATCAGCATCATGTGGTCGCCCAGGCGCATGGTGAGGTTCAGCGGCGCTTTGCCTGATAGGAAGTCGTTCACCTGCAACACACAAGTCACTTCATGATACAGCACATTTCTAGGGTGCCACTAAAGCAATATCTAGTAACAATGTTAGTTTACTTGATTGAGGAAAACACATCTTGTTTACTACAAACACCTTCACTCGACCTTTGAAAAGTCATTTGGAAGGGCTTCACACATTTTTCCTGTAAAATAAATCAATGGCAAAGGACATATTTATCTTTAAAATAATTGTTTTGAAGTTTTTGGAATCCACAGTGTACACAATAACTAATTTTTAAAAAATTGAAAAAATAGCGTGCAAAATAATTTGATAATTCAACAATAGCTGCTGGGCTTTTCAAACTATTAACCAGAGATAAAAAAAACTGAAATTAGTAGATTTTTGACCCAATTTTTTCTGAGAATTAATAAAAAAGTGGTTCTTGTTCCCATTAGGTACACACTAATATTACAAATTGAAATCCTTGTTTTCCAAACCAAAACTAATTACAAACAAAATTAAAAACCTCCAAAGACATCTTTACTGAGTCGAAGATGCTTATGTAAGTTTGCTCGTCAGGTTGAGGCAGTCTACATGTAAACTGGTGTTACATAACAATCTGGCCGGTTATCATTTGTCGACAAGACACAGCACAGCACACGTGAGTGTGTGTATGCTTTGATTGCGGTGTCACGTGCCGACCAATCATGTGCCTTGACACACATCAACCAGCCTGCGGCTTTATACGAGCCGCTGGCATCATCCGCCTAGAATAGAGCTTGATCGGTCGGGGTTTATGGGGTTCAAGAAGGTGAAGGTAGTTAAGTCGGATTTTATTAACACTAACCTTCTGGCTGTTACCCAGGTCGTATGTCAAGGTAGGTGCGCAAAAGACTATAAGGGCGTATCCAAAAAGTCCAAGAGATCAAAAGGCCTCGAGGGGTTTGTGAAAAGTTATCAGTATTTTAATTGTTGCTGATTTGATGATTGTTAAATCAAATCATGTCGGGTTGGATGAACCATTTGAACGAACAATTCACACTTTTTGTCCTTTAAAGTTGGTCAGTTACGGGTGAAAAAGCAATGATGTAGAGTTTTTTTAGTTTTTAAAACTGTGCCAATGTCAAGAAGTTTAATTTTGAGTTTAAATGTCTTACGTGAAAGGTCAATTTATTCCACAGACACACTTTAAAGTAGACTTTTGAAATTAATTTTCTTTTGATAACTATACATTTGAAAAAAATAAACATAATATGCGTTTACTATCTTAAAAGACGCTTTAAGACTTTCAGACTTTTAATGAATTGATCTTGACAATGACCCAGTTTTGAAAACTGCAAACCATACCTTTGTGAAAGTACTGAGTTGTGTGTTCAATTTTCATGCCAGTTTAATATTTTATAGCCACTCAAAAACATGTAATTCTTCTGATAGTTCATATTACACTGTCATTTTTTTACCACCCTTCCCTACCGGGCACCCTTAAAGGACTTACTATCTTGCTAAGGTATGATTTTGGGGTCTTCATCCATAGATGCTTCACGCCCAAATAAAAGTACACTTACTGAAAATACGTTTAATTTTTGCCATGATGTGTGTACTTGTATAGTTTACAACAAACCTTTGATTACGTTATCACCTTATCATATCAAACAATAAAGTTGAAGGATTGTAACGCTCGACTATTCTGGATCTGTGAATCATCATGACTATACTTCATTCCATTCCAGTGACTCGACAGACGTTACCTCGCTTCAACTTGAGCAAACAACTCGTGAATATATTTCACAACTTATACAATACACAGTAAATTAGCGGAGTATGAACTTACTTGTGAATCGTTTAAACTCTCTAAGGCTTGCATCACACTCTGTTCTGGTCTTTGCGCCTGAAACACAAAATTAACATTAATTTTCATGCTAAAACATGATTTTATTACAAGATATAGGTTTAGGTAAGTCAAGAAATTCATAAAATAGCTTTTTCAGTAACCAAGATTGACTTTTGTAAACAGCTAGCTCCAATTTTCTTGGGTGCGGTCTCTGTCTCCTAAAATTTTTGGAGAACGTTTCTTTCATTTGGTTTTATGAATAGTTTTTTTAACAACAGCCGCTTTCTTTGAATGATTTGTCAAAATTTATAAAAATACTTTCAACATTAGTGAGAAATTATGAGATTCTGTAAACCTTAAAAGTGTGCAAAACGGTCATAAAAACCAATATAAGTGATCTTTTCTAAAGACGTAAATGACTACTTAATCTATGACAGAACCTCAACCATCCTAAAACCCTTCTGCTGTCTTTAAAATTCGTAAAGTTAAGAATATCAATTTGTCCAAAAATTGCATTTTTAGATAAATTAGACTGTTATATGAATTATTTGGTTTAACTGACTTTGGTCAAGGTGCTAAAACGGTTTTCTGCAGACATTTTTGATTAAAGGTAAGAGAAAGATTTGGACTGTAAATTGATTCTTGGCATTATTCAATTCTCTCGAGATTCGTCTTCCGGGATATTTTATGGCTTTCTATCTCTGTAAAGAAAGAGGTTTATGGGTCCTCCTTCCAAAAAGGTTGGCAATTTTTGAAGCAAAATCATATTATTTTGTACTAGTTCCCAACCCAAAAGTGATTTGACCCTCTGAATCTTCTCCTGGGTACTTGTCCAGTGTTTCCCTGAGACTGTCTCCATGTTCAGACTAGACAACCAAGCCGGGAACTCACTGTAGAGTTAGCCTACTGTGACTGTCACACTTGGTGTGAAACCCCTGAGACTGTCTCCATGTTTAGACTAAACAACCAAGCCGGGAACTCACTGTAGAGTTAGCCTACTGTGACTGTCACACTTGGTGAAAGTAGGTTATCACCTCTGCGCTCTCAAACCAAACCGACTCTCAGTTTCTCCATTATCACCTCGGCACAAGGGTAGGCTCTAGGCTGTGTAACACCCATTCAAGCATTTCTGACAGATAAGGTGACATTGTGATGGGATGCTTGGGAATTGCCTCTGAAAAATTACATTCGGAAATTGGACATTTTTAATGAATGAGCCTCGTTTTGTAACTAGTTAGGATCTTGAACCTTGCATAACATTTAGAGGACAATACACTCGACTCTTAAATAGAGCGTTGGCTATAATGAGATGCCGACCATTCATGAGGGCATAGGCTATGTGGTGAAGGATGAGTGTGATGAGTGGTAGTAATGAGTTATGAGGTTGATACAAACTTAGCCTCTTTTAGAATGGGTCATAATTAATAGGATTATGGCTTAACGTGACTTCCTAACCACGTGATGGTCTGATATGTCTAAACGATTTATGCGGGTACATCAGATGATCACTGAGACTATCTCCCAACCTATATCATCCTCAAAACCTGACCTCCATGAAGCTGGATTACAGGACCACGCCACGAGTCCTAGTGGATTTTTTTCATATGATTTTTTAGGAGCCTCTTCTAGGATTATTAAAGTTCTCTTTTCTTTTAACATTTTCCTCCCAACGACCACACCTAATTTTATTTAGGCAGTGGATTTCTTGTAACTTCTGAATTCTTTTCGGCTAGGATCATCTAACCCCAGAGCAAATTTAAAATTTAGACGAGATAAATGTTCAGAAAGTGTTGGAAAAGTTTGATTTCTTTCTATTGAAATGAATTTCAAAACACTCTACTACCGTGCCCTATCACCAGCAAGCAGTAGGCTACCACAAGATGTGATTGTGTGTGATTTGAGCTTAGCCTAATCCTTGGTCGATACGTTTCATTTTGCAAGATAACCTCCGGCTTTTCCTGACACGCAATCGTTTCATGTAATCTCACATTTGATGACTGGCTTTGCAAAAAGATCTCATTTCTTTAAAATTAGTGTAATACATGATATTTTTATAAATTGTAATTTTATAAACCAAACTATTTGAAAAGTAAAAATTTGAGAGAAAAACAAATTTTTTTAGAAAATATTACGGGAATTATCCTGGTTTTTAACAGTCAATCAGCCGTAAAATCCTTCGAGGTAAGTTTCAAGAAGTTTCTACATTAGAAAAAATAGCAACCTCATTTTCAATCATCATTAAAGTCCAAGTTTAATGAACAGCCAAAGGCAGCCAAAAACGAACCGGATTCCTTGAATAAATTCAACCAGCTTTGTTCGGAAGTCTCACAAAAGTTTATGACCACGACAGACTTTGAATGATTAATGATTCTAGAAGCGTGCGCACGCAGAGTGAACAGTAGGCCTGAGCACAGAGGAGGTAATGAACAAGAACGGTAGCCTACACTGTCTAGTGTACATGTAGGTTGATCGTGAGTGCACGAGCCGAGTGCAGGTCTCAGTTTCAACTCCCGGCCGTGACTTGCATCATCCGCTAGTCACTTGTCAGTAGTACCGCTACCGGTGATTAACAGTCTGGACTCTGAAGGTGAATGAGCATCTTTAACACACACTATCACTCTTTGGAATTCTTGGAAGTACCATTGTGTTGTTTTGAAACTTGAGGAAGGTACTTGATTTCCGATTTTACGAAACGTCGTTAACTGGCTAGGACGTAAGGTATGACAGTCAGAAAATGTACGGTATGTATCGGAATATGTACGATGCTTCGAGTTTTACTTAAATCGAAATTAAACCCCTGCAGTTTCACTAAATCACTATTTGAGATGTTGACCACTCTCACGAGGGTATTTTAAGGCAAATAATTATGTGGTGAAGAATGAGTGTGATGAGTTGTAGTAATGAGTTATGAGGTGTAGTCTTGTTACAAATTAAGGCAGAGTCGGCTCTTCTTAATCCTTAGAATGGGTCATTAATTAATAGCCCAATGACCAATGGTAATACCATGACCAACGGCTTAACGTGACTTCCGAACCACGCAGGTGATGGTCTGATATGTCTATACTATGGTGGGAGGTGATGCGGGTATCATCAGATGATCACTGAGACTATCTGTTCCGCTTTAGACCTATATCAGCCTCAAAACCTGACCTCCATGAAGCTGGATTACAGGACCACGCCACGAGTCCCAGTCAACTTGTCTACAACGAGGCTTGACTTCAATTATTATTGTGGCAGCGAAAAGCCGAAAAATACATCCGTCAAATCGCCGGATGAATCGCCAGGCCCGGAAAATAAAAAAGTAGCTCTTGGATAAAAGCTGGAGAACACACATATCGAACGCAATGTGAGATTGTTGCAAAATCTTAGCCACGATTTCGACAAGTGACTGTGCCGTATCGAGGCACGTATCTGCTGATAATACTCGGGTCTACCAGAGTCAAAGTACACTAGAACACAACCAATATTTGGACTGATATCATTGTTTTCTTCAATCAGTAGCATTAACATGTAACGCCGACAGTCTGAGCTAGAATATACTGAGAACTCTACCTTCTACTGGCCCAGTGGGAGATTCTCTGAGGTGAAATGGGGCGCTTTCTTATTGGTATTTATATTTAGTGAACGAATTTTGTAGAAGGGGCCAGCCAAGTTGGATACAAACCTGGTATTTCCTTCATTATTTCCCATTTAATATTCCCAATAGCCCTCTAAATACCCTTTACAAAATTGATAAAACTATGCTTCCTACGTCTTGATTTTGAACTAAAAGGAATTATTTTGTCGAGTTTGAAGGTCAGTTTTTTCTGCAACTCGAGATTGGTGGATCAAAGAGGAGTGTAAGGGGTATTTAAATTAAAGTAGATTTTGGCATGACGGTTTTAAGCATGACAAAAATAGTTTTTTATGATGTCATATCACTTGTTTTTGCCCCAATTTAAAATGAACATTTCTTATTTCACTGCGAAAGACCAAGCAAGATTTTTCCATTTTAAATTTAACCTACTATGACAATATACATGTTTGAACAACAAACTTCACAACTATGTCGAAGATTACACACATATTATATATATCATTAGCCGACGAATTTCGACCCGTTTGAAACACAAATTCACAAGAAGAAAAAGAATAATTTCATGAATGCACAAAGTGGTGGTGCCAGTGAATGTATCGCCAAGGCACGTGACTTATGTTGGAACACTGCCGTGACGACACAATTTGTTGCAATGTCCCCAGAACAGGATTGTCTTGGCAGGGAATTGAGCTTTCATAGAATCAACGCCTGAGTAGTGACATGAGGGACCTTGGTGTACATTCTGTTGGAAAATCGAGCCTCGAGGGACCTTTGGTGGACGTAATGTTCAAAAATCAAGTTTTGACGGACCTTGGTGGACATTATGTTGGAAAATCAAGTCTTGACATTCTTGTTGGAAAATCAAGATCTTGGTGGACATTCTGTTGGAAAATCAAGTCTTGAGTTTGGTGGACATTCTGTTGGAAAATCAAGTCTTGAGGGATCTTGGTGGACATTCTGTTGGAAAATCAAGTCTTGAGGACCTTGGTGGACATTCTGTTGGAAAATCAAGTCTTGAGGATCTTGGTGGACATTCTGTTGGAAAATCAAGTCTTGAGGATCTTGGTGGACATTCTGTTGGAAAATCAAGTCTTGAGGGATCTTGGTGGACATTCTGTTGGAGACTTGGTGGACATTCTGTTGGAAAATCAAGTCTTGAGGGATCTTGGTGGACATTCTGTTGGAAAATCCCTTGGTGGACATTCTGTTGGAAAATCAAGTCTTGAGGGATCTTGGTGGACATTCTGTTGGAAAATCAAGTCTTGAGGGATCTTGGTGGACATTCTGTTGGAAAATCAAGTCTTGAGGGATCTTGGTGGACATTCTGTTGGAAAATCAAGTCTTGAGGGATCTTGGTGGACATTCTGTTGGAAAATCAAGTCTTGAGGGATCTTGGTGGACATTCTGTTGGAAAATCAAGTCTTGAGGGATCTTGGTGGACATTCTGTTGGAAAATCAAGTCTTGAGGGATCTTGGTGGACATTCTGTTGGAAAATCAAGTCTTGAGGGACCTTGGTGGACATTCTGTTGGAAAATCAAGTCTTGAGGGATCTTGGTGGACATTCTGTTGGAAAATCGAGTCTTGAGGGATCTTGGTGGACATTCTGTTAGAAAATCAAGTCTTGAGTCTTGGTGGAGTTGGAAAATCAAGTCTTGAGGGATCTTGGTGGACATTCTGTTAGAAAATCAAGCCTAGAGGGGCTTTGGTGGATATAATGTTAAAATATCGAGCATTGGATGGATTAGTCGGCATGGACGTTTTCATGAGTAGAACAGTTTTGGACACAAGCCCTATGATTTGCAACTGGGCGGGGTCCTGTTGGGCGTTGGCCCCGACCCTACTAATTCTAAATGAAATCCGACAGTATAGCGCCTAGTTTGGAACACTCAGGGTGGGATTGGCAGGTTTACTTGTGTTTCACGATCTTGACTATTCATTTAAATGGGAGTTATGTCTTAAGAGTGCGCAGTAGAGACCGTGACCTTGAATTTCGTCCCATGAGAGCAATGTAAAAACATGCATTTTCTTGGGACACTTCACGCCTTCAGTTTCCATCGGATTTTCATTAAATGAATTTTGTTTTAAAGTGTATTAAATGTTTTAGGGGCTCCGCTGAGCGAATTTCTTGTTCTTACTATGAAACTAGTGGAATTTTTGAAAACGTTGTCA
This sequence comes from Matsumurasca onukii, assembly GCA_018831715.1. Taxonomy (NCBI): domain Eukaryota; kingdom Metazoa; phylum Arthropoda; class Insecta; order Hemiptera; family Cicadellidae; genus Matsumurasca; species Matsumurasca onukii. The sequence continues at coordinate 45,557,379 of CM032063.1, read as the reverse complement.
GCGGAGTCACTGCAGTACATTTTCATCTTTCAAATAAAACTTATTTCAAAAAGATCTGATTAAAATTGTAGGCGTGAAGTGTCTCAAGAAAATGCTCGTTTTTACATTGTTCTTATAGTATAAAAAACAAAATGGCCGACAGGTACTGTGCACTCTTAAAACTCAGGCGTAACTATTTAAGTCTTCCAAGGGCGGGAGGGGGGGTGAGAAGACCGGCGCCTGGGTAGTATAGAATTTAAAGTTCGGTTCTTTACTCTTGGGATATTTCAGATACATCGTCAGCACTGTATCCTCTAGATTAAGCCACGGGAAAATGATAATACACAAACTGTCTTTTTGTTCGGCTACCTCGCGAGAGTCAAAGTTACTCCCGCCCGACTCCGACCAATCAGGCAATACCGATACACCTATGCGAACTTTATGGCCAGTTTTTTCATGAAAACCCGTCCCGGGCGGCCAAGGCGAGCAGTCTCATCTCGGTACGTGTTGAAACAGCTAAGCAGGTCACTGCAAATGTACACTACTGTGTTGTGAGAAGCTGGAAACAGGTCAGTCACTTGCAAGAGATGAGTTTACCCGACCCACATCTTGTAGTGGTCCAGGGTATACACGGATGTGGGTCAATCTTCAGTTTACTGTCGGTGTGTCGCGAGATGAACCCTGGATCCTAGTAAAGGACGTTTAAACATGTCTTTCATCGGGAACACGGTGGAAAATCATTTCCATTTCCGAAAAAATTGAAATTCCATGTCAATAAAGAGTCTGACCTTGTTAACTAAGACAGCAAATCAGTTTAGAATTTTACAAAACTCGATGTTAGGCGAAAGTAGGTACAATTAAATATATCGCGATTTGAAAGCGGTAGGTATCACACAAACGAACATTTATGGTAGAAACACATTTAGAGATTGGAAAGTTAGCCAATAGGAAGTTACTAAAAGGAGAGGAGTACCCTGGACTGACGAAGGAAAATAGCTAATTCCGAAAGGATGAAACAAGTCTGGGCACAAAGAAAATGCACCTTTTCAAGACGGTGTTGAAGTATTTCGCGAGGTCCGACTAGGTCTTTACGGAATAATGATGATAAACTATTAATTTCAATACTAACTATTTAATGTTGAGTGGTAGAGTTTGTAGTCCTGACTTCGCCTAGTTAAACAAGACAAACTTTACCTTTTTCACATTTACATTAGTTGAGAGTTCTATCCCCGCAGTCCTCCTAAAATTTATCAAGTGACTTTGCGGTTACGGTAAAGGTCGAGGTTGAGAGGACTTTGTAGTCCTAACTTTGTGTTGTTAAACAAGACATCCACTGTACATATAGCACGAACTCCCAGACTCTACATTGGTGGCTGGTGTAAGTCCTCTATTGGATGTCAGAGTGTTGGCGATGTTGGTTTTGGTGAAAGCAGGTAGGCAGCAGAGTGCTAGCAAGACTGAGGCGGGTTTTGTAAACTGGGCTGTTGTAATGTCTGGAAACTGGAGTCAGCAGTCAGTCAGGGGCCCGGGTGAGGCCATACTGTACCCGTTATCCGCCACGGCGCCGCAGACCACGCCGAATCTCCAACTGTAGAAGTCTGTAGAGACACCGACTACTCTTTAGAGGTGGTGAGTGGGATGAGTGTTTGGCTGGATAATGAGATGAAGTCTTGTTACGAACTAGGGCCGACTGTTCCCCAGATTGGGTCATTGATTGATAGCACAACGACCAACGGAATGGACCAACGGCTTAACGTGACATCCGAGCCACGGCAAAACCGTGTCTACCCGGGCCTACGTACGTATACCGCGCCAATCGAATGCTAGGGCTCGTGGTGGTACTGGTGGTTAGCATTTCGAGCTTTTGATGACATAGGAGAACAGTAGAACCTCAAAAATTCGATAACTCTTCCTGAGAATGCCCTTAGTTCCCCGTAACACACTATAAGTAAAGTTTTATCAACTTTCAGACTTGATTAGTTGAATTTCAGGGTGCTTATGATCAAAGAACAAAACCTCCAAGCTTTTTATGACAACAGTAGGACCTCTAAAACTAGATAACTTTTTTGGAAATCCCTTGGTTCATTTCTCTTTAGATGGTCTTTTAACAAATTTCTGACTTGATAAGTAAGATTTCAGGGAACTTATTATCAAAGAATAAATTATCGAAGCTTTCAATTCCATAGTAGAACAGTAGGACCTCAAAATCTCGATAACTTTTTTTGGAAATGCTTTGTTCCTCCGTAACGCTATAGGTCGAGTTTGATCAAATTTCAGACCAGATAAGTCGAATTTTCAATAATTCCCTTCAGATTCAAGATTGCTAAAAGAACAAAACACAAAAAATAGTTTGAAATTACACCTGACAAATTCGTAGATCAGGTCCTGGAGAAGAGGAAAATTGACGTAGGCCTAAATTCGAGGCCTTCATCGTTCAAATGAAGAAGCAACAAGCCCAGCAAAAGGATGCACAATGAAGATGAGTTGGAGGCTTACGAACGAAATGTGAAGATTGAGCCCTGACAGACAAGGAAATAGTGCTTTCAGGTGATTCTCTGGTCTGTGTCCCTAGCGTGAGGAGTAGTTTTTAGGTCGGCCACAGGGGCATCCTCACAAAACCCTGAAGCGTACGTTCTCTAGGGTCCTGTTACTGTATATACATGGTGTCCCAAATGCACCTCTTCGTGATGGGCTACTTTTGGGATACCCTGTATATCCCATGACATGAAGTTATGCAAATACATGCCGTGTCGGAGTGAATCGTATCGACCGGCTCACGGTGGGTTTGACGTAACGTCCGAACCACTGTAGCACGGTGACGGGCAGGAAAGTGGGACGAGGTAGCTGCGGGCCACCTCACTTCCACCCATCCCGCTCCCACCGCCAGCTGACCCGCCGTCAGCGTGGCTAGGTGAAAATCTGCCCGTTCTGGAGCTTTACGTAACCACAGACAATAGACACTCTCTACAGACGGTCATAAAAGGCTGTTGAGTGAGGGTTTGCCACTTGAAACGTTTTTCCCCCCGACCAAGCAATATTTCCTTCGAAATTCTTAACGATTCGACAAAACGAGCACTACCGGGATGTTTGAGAATAAGAAACCTCCCCTCGAGAAAGGGAGAGAGCGCGAGAGGGGGGGTTCCGGGGTCCTTCCCTGGGAAAATTTTAAATTGATGCATTTTTGAGCTCTTTTATAAAATTATTAAGATAATTTTTTAGATGGTTTAGTGGAAAATTAGTTGAAAACTACAAATTATTATTAGTTGGAACATTTCTGTCTAAAAGTTGTCCATTAAATGTAGGTCATCATAGAAAGTATGACACACCGTGTAAAAACCTGAAAGATATCGTCCATATTTCATAAAACAATTCGCTCTGAACTCTTTCCCCATTTGACGTCTTTACCCAACCGAGTCATTTCAGGAAATTCAAGATTAAATTTCCCGAGATACTTCACTCAAGCGTTTATTTTCCCTCAAGTCTTTCAACCCCATAAATTCCCAAACTTTAGCCATCCCTTGATTACTGAGGGGTTGACGACCCCAGAAACCCTCCTGTCGCAGGCCGCGCTCCCTCGACGGCCACCCCCTGACTCAGAACTCACACCGTCCGAGGCATGGATCTAGAACGCTCCTATTTACGGCCGGTATTGCTGATATCGGAAGATGCTGTGTCAAAACGGCTTTCTCCAATTAGTTTTATGACCGCGCTCAGTCGAACGCACCGTTTGCTTTCCCCCGCATCATCTGCATAGAGAAATAGATCGAGGTTACACTACACCGAGGTCACCGGCTGGATCCTCCATGGCTGTTCTCTGTTGCATTCAATTAGTGCACTATCCCCAGTGCCGGGGTAGAGGGTGCGGGGGCCGGGGGTTGAAATTACCCCTCGCTTCACCCACCCTCATCGTCACCCTCGCTTTCGATTTTCCTCGCCCAAACTGGCTGCCGAGAATCCGTCTTTGTTGGACGAGAGTTCTTGAAAAGTTGCAGGTTTCAACGCGTAGATTTATTCGCAATATGTTTTGGGTACAGAATCTTACTTAATTAATGGTTCGGAACGAATGGTAGTTAGATTTCTGGTGAAATTGAGTAGGTACTAAGTCGTTTTGTCTTGGGCCAATTTAACCTAATTATATTTTTCTCTCTGGACATACCACCAAATTTAGTCACTTTGGAAAACATACTTCTTAAATTAAAATGCGATGACAGAGCCCTGTTTTCCATTTACTACGAACTTGTAATCAGTCAGCATAAGTGAAAAAGAAACCGTTCTTCACTGACTTCTATAATCAGCAAATTTCTTGTAGAAAAATTCATGTCGTTAGCCATGAACCATGAAATTAGCACCATCCTGACCCCACAGAAGATGTTTTTGCCTTTTTGTGTATTTGACAATAAAACAAATTATTATTAAATCACTATTTGAGATGCCGACCACTCTCATGAGGGTATTTTAAGGCAAATATGTGGTGAAGGATGAGTGTGATGAGTGGTAGTAATGGGTTATGAAGTGTAGTCTTGTTAACAAACTAAGGCAGACTCTTCCTTAGAATGGGTCATTAATAATAGCCCAATGACCAATGGAAATACAAGGACCAACGGCTTAACGTGACTTCCGAACCACGCAGGTGATGGTCTGATATGTCTAAACGATGTTGGGAGTTGATGAGGGTATCATCAGATGATCACTGAGACTATCTGAGCCGCTTTAGACCTATATCATCCTCAAAACCTGACCTCCTTGAAGCTGGATTACAGGACCACGCCACGAGTCCCAGTCTTCTTAATAAAACGTGCAATAAAAGACTACCTAAATCTGAGACCGAAGTCTGAAACGAATGTGAGCGATCTTCCTCGCAAAGCCCGTGATAGAACAGGACGAAAGCCGAGGGTGTGAAGGTGTCGAAGTTTCAAAGGAAATTCGCCTCACTCATGTCAGCGCTTAGCTGCGTGTCGGCCTGGTTATACTTTATACACCTCCCAGCCAGTGGTATTATCGTACCTGCTGCAATGTCCTCGGGATACAACAATGAGGACAACAAAGCCCATTGAATGACATGCGTGTCGAAGGTCGGAGGGGTTGCAGACTTGCAGGTGAGCTACAGGACAAGTAGATACAGTAGATAAGGGCGTGTGATTAGGGCGAGGCCTGCTCATGCCCTACACGACGCCTTGAACTCTCCTCTGTACCAGAGACCTAACATTTGTCGCGTATGGATCTGTCTCAAGTGTCAAGGCTGTGAGCTCGGTGTGTTGGCTGAGTCGGTAACGTAACGCAGGTTCGATCTCAGCTTCGGCCAACGGTTCGGTGGGTAATTACGGCAGGCTGCCTGGGTCCAAGATGACTGGCGGATTCATTTGTATAAAAATAAAGAAAACAATGCTTTTAGTCTGGGTTTGAGATAAAGAAAGCACGAGCTTTCTAGTATACAAACTCTGACCTTCCCCTGTTCCTTCTCTAATAAATTCCACTATATTCTTTATATTCTTGATTTTTCTAGTTAGCAATTTTATTCCATGAGTAGCGCGTAGCCAGGATTTTGAAATGAGGGGGTAGCAGGGATAAAGAGATCCTTGAGGGGAGACGTGAAACCCCAGGGATCAAGAAGTTCCAACGGAAAAAGGGTCCGGTATTTTCTAAATTTTATGCAAAATAGTGAGTTTTGAAGCGTTTTGAGGACTTTTTATCCATAAACTAAAGGATTTACGATGATTTCAAAACAAATAAAGCAACCAGTAGGTGCTTTTCGGTTTTTAGCTACCTTGCGAGTCATAGTTACTCCCGCCGTTGTTTGTATTTACTATTGCTTTTTATTAGAAATTGTATTACTAGCATTTTTTGTACCGTATGAAACGTATTAAATGGGTTCATAGCTGATGCTGACTACAACCTCAATAGAATTCATTTTGCGTGTTCAGTGATCAATTTCGTTTTGAGTTGATCTAAAAGTTGTTGTCATCCTTTGGGTCGTATTTAGTTTGCATATGTTTCAAGTCTTGCCTCCTGGACATGTGTATACGGACGCTCACCCTGTGCTCGTGTGCCCGTGTACGGTGTACTACCGAGTATTGACGGCGCGGCCGAGGAGAGCGGTGTCGGGGTCGGGTCTGGGATGGGAGTGTAGCCAGGGCAGCGGTGCGCACTGTTGCCGAGTCGTGCACTCTACCACGTTGCCACATCTCCACACTTCACTCAACACCACCACGCTTCTAGCTTTCCCGTTCCTCGGCAATCCGCGATCGCCTACACCGTTGTAACCACCGTCGCCGCCGTGGAGTGTAGCAACTACTAGCAATCTGGCAGCGGTGAAAGCCGCATCAGCAGGGCAAACAGCCACAAGCGCTAGCGTGAACCTTAGTGAATTTCCTGTATCGGGGGGATAATTTACACCGGAAGACCCCTGTCGGGGGGGGTATGGTACCTACACATTATCTTTTCACCGCCATATTGGCTTTTAGGTACACATTTGATATGATACGTAAGTGTTTTTCTAAGTTGCTTCAAAATCGTATCACAAATGTACAGTTTTTAAAGCATAAAACCCCATTTTTGGGGAATTGCCAACCCCAAAAGGTTACTTCCGTTGGACTGATTTTGCTAGTCAACGAATTTAATCTAGGACTTACAAAAGGACCGTTTGCACCAAGTGTCTTGGAAATTGGACAAAAATGCGACCTGTAGAGATTACCTCGTAAATGTACACACATAGTTTTGTTATTTGACTAAGGAGGTGTTGGGAAACTCAAAACTGACAACAGTTTTGGTCCACGTTTCGTATCTTTGGCGAAAGAAATAAATTCCTATGGAAATTCGCTAAAAGGTATTCAGGAGCTGGGAAGCCCCCGATGTTTGTTATTGGTTTTCACTGGGTTTCTATCCCCTCAAACATGACGATCGAACTCAAGGCTGCGGTGTTGGCTGCTACAGTAAAAAGCTTCTACTCGGGAAAATATTAATACTTTTTCCAATTGGTAGAAATCCCAACAATGTTATTTGTGACGTTTAAAAAAGTGGGCAGGTTAATTATTCATTTTCTATTTATTGACTGGGACTCGTGGCGTGGTCCTGTAAACCAGCTTCATGGTGGTCAGGTTTTGAGGATGATATAGGTCTAAAGCGGCTCAGATAGTCTCAGTGATCATCTGATGATACCCGCATCAACTCTCACCATCGTTTGACATATCAGACCATCACCTGCGTGGTTCGGAAGTCGTTAAGCCGTTGGTCCTTGTAATTGGTCATTGGTCTATTAATTAATGACCCATTCTAAGCGGCCTTAGTTTGTAACAAGACTACACCTCATAACTACCACTCATCACACTCATCCTTCACCACATATTTGCCTTAAAAAACCCTCATGAGAGTGGTCGGCATCTCAAATAGTGATATTGTTCAACCTGGAAGACCACCACGTGGTTTGAAAGTTACGTGAAGCTGTTGGCACGAACGCACTGCCAGTAGGGGGAAAACACGACCTTGAGAATAATTATGACTTGACCACACCTCAAAATCAATTATCAACTCTGGTGCTTCAAACAGCCAAACTCAGTCCCCGACTTGTAAAAGTGACCTCCCCTCATGGCATCCTCTCTGCGCAAAGATAATGTTATGGTAAGTAGATTGCGCATATATGCCACATAGTTAAGCGGCGAAATCAACATATTTCGGAAGCCCAAGCACACAGATAGCGCTGCCGTCTCTCTTCCACCCTCGGCTCCCCATGCTCGAGTTTGTTTTATGTCGATGACCAAATCGTGGGATTTTCTAGAACGAACGAACTTGCGCGTGCGTCATTGGCTCTACTTGACTCTTAAAAGAATTCCCTCGTAGCGCTATCTGTACTTGGGCTGCCGCAACTATTTGATTTTCCTACCTCAGCCGTTCGGCATCTATGCGCAATCTACCTACCACAACATTATCTTTGATTTAAAGTCGCGTTGGAAGAAAGTTATGCAGGATTCAAGGCCTCGGCAAGTTCGGGTCAGGTAAATACTCTGTTGAAGAAAACAGCTAAATATAACCATGGCGGGGACAGCTGTGAGCTGCTCCTTTGTGCGGTCATGGACCCTAGGGGAGGGCGAGGGGTGAGGGGGAGGCAGGTGAACTCAAGATTCTATTGTCATCCCGGCCCTACGTGTACGGAATATGGTACAGGTAGCCGAGCCCACGGGCACCTCGCGACCCAAGACTTGGGAGACGAGGGCTGAGGCAGAATCTGAACTTGGAACAGCAGAGATTTTCTTACTGTTCCGTTAGTGGTTGATATCCAAGACTAAAGCTGGGTAAAAATTACACCGGAAATGCTCAAAGAAGTCAACTGACATAGAAATCCATCCATAAATAAAAGAGGCGTAGTTCTATTAGACCGTGCTTTAAAAGATCAACAATTAATTTTTGGCCACAATTTTAAGAAAACCACAAACAAAATTTAAATATGCCCAAAAAATTACTTGAGTATGAGGACAAATTTCTGTTGAACAGACAATTCCATGATTTGTTTCATCATTGCTGGACATCCCACGATGGACAGTAATATAATGTAACATGTGTAAGGTTGAATTTCGCTGCTAGTTGCAAAATTTCTGCCGATTCAGTTCCTGTCCTACTTTACATAATTGTAACAGTCACGTAACCTACCAGGCTGGGTGATGAGTGACAAGTGACTACTAATGTGAATTGGGCTAAATATCTTCATACTTCAACAGGGGTAAAAAATCTTTTGTCGGTACAAAAAATTCAGGTAAAAGAAAAACCAGGTACGCGACCTGATAAGTGCATACCCATAGTTAATGACCCAACTCCAAGGCCGGCCGCACACAGACCGGGGCGAGGCGAGGCACGATGGGGCATTATGCCCCGGGGCTTCTTTTACGACGTGAAATGCACGGTAGCTTATGGAGCACCACACACTGGGCAGGGCACGTCGAAAAGACGTCTCGGGGCAAAATGCGAAGCTACCCATTTATGCCCCGGGGCAAGTCACTGCGGTCAAAACGATCTGCGCATGCGCAGTCACGTGACTTCTTCCCTCCCCACGTCCACTGGAGTGAGGACCAAAAATATATTTCTTAAAGAATGGTCCCATAGAACACTCTTATTAATAGAACATAGTATATTATAATGACAAGCTGTGAGTATGCATAATATTTCCTGGGTTTCAGTGGCAAACCCACTGATTTTAGCAAATATTGCCCCTAAAGATAGCTTTCGTCATTGTACTCGGATACCAAAGTTTGATATTATGAAAACACATTTTTAATTGCCTGAAAAAGGAAAAAGTTTGTAGCATTTGGGAAGAGTTGGGGTTTTCCATGTATACATAAAATTTTAAAAAACCAGCTGAAGAGGATTTAGGGTAAGGCAATCATATTTTCTTAAGAGTGCAATAATGGCTATGACCTTGAATTTCATCTCTAAGAACATAACCACCGGCAAGCGGGAGACCCGGGTTCAAATTCCGGTTCGGTCCAAATATTTTTGTCTTCAAATTTATTTAGTAATATTTTAGTCTTCAAATTTATTTAGTAATAAACAAAGTAAAACAATGTTTTATTAAATACACTGGTTGTATTTGAATTTATTTGTTTTTACTATAAACTAAAAGAATTTTCAAACAAAATTGTCAGAGGAGTCACTGCAGTACATTGCCACCTGACTAATGAAATTTATGTCAAAAGTTCTGATGAAAATTGTAAGCGTGAAGTGTCAAGAAAATACTTGTCTTTACATTGTTCCTATGGGACAAAAAACAAAATGGGCGATAGGTTCTGTGCACTCTTAAACAGAATCCAGGATGCGTAGGGGTAGCCAGGATGGTGTTAAGAGAGGGAGGGCTGTATACTGAGGAGTTTAGAGGGTTTGAAATACCTGCCAGCACAAGAAGTGGGTTCGGTACCCCTCAAAACCGTGAAGTCTGTAAGATGTAAAATCACACTCTTTAGAGATTGACAGGTTTTCATACTACAAAATAATTATGATAATAATAATCGACAGCATTGGGTATATTGAGGTCAGGTTTTGAGGATGATATAGGTCTAAAGCGGCTCAGATAGTCTCAGTGATTATCTGAGGATACCCGCATCAACTCCCACCATCGTTTAGACATATCAGACCATCACCTGCGTGGTTTGAAGTCATGTTAAGCCGTTGGTCTTTGTATTTCCATTGGTCATTGGACTTCTAATTAATGACCTATTCTCAGGAAGAGTCTGCCTTAGTTTGTAACAAGACTACACCTCATAACTCATTACTACCACTCATCACACTCATCCTTCACCACATATTTGCCTTAAAATACACTCATGAGAGTGGTCGGCACCTCAAATAGTGATTTAGTGAGGAGAACGTTCAAAAGAGTGCACAGCTTGAGCAGTCACTTGTACCAGAACCAGGGGTGCCAATTATTATTTTAAAGGGATCAAAGAATACTCTGATGACTACCCTTCCAAAGAAATCAACATTGTAGATGAAAATGCACATCGAGATCTGTACTCTTCACTAAACGAGTTCTAGAAAAAGCAAGCCCTGATTTGGAATAATGATTTAGAATTAAGTGTCAGAAAAGAAATACAAAGTCTTTCTCCAAGAGGCACACAAGGACCATGTGGAAGATAGAGCTGAACTACCCTAAGACATCGCTTAAAATTTACTTCTGAAGGTCATACATAGTTTTTGCCAATTTAAGTCCAGCAAAAAGGCCTTATACCAGCCAAACTTCCTAGTTCTCTTACACTAGAACACAACGTAAAAAGGTACTCACCAGAAGACCGGTTTCCACGCTGGGCAGGAGAGTCAACCGGCTACCGTCCACCAGTTGATTCTCCTGGACTGTTCCGTCCCTGAGTTGTCTGCAACAAAACAACAACCGGATCAGTAAATGTAAAACTTAACTCTACACCGTACACTCTCCAAGGGGAGCATTTAAGTCCTCCTAGAAACGTCAGACTGCAAGCAGCTAGGGTCCCAAGTGATGTTCCCACATAACAATTTAATAATGGTTTTGAATCCCAGTGAGTTATGGAAAAGAAAACACTCTCTCTTGTTATGAAATGAAATTTGTTTATTCCAATGATAAATAAGTACAATAACATTACATTTTTGTATATTGGAACTACTCCCCCAAAAAAGATACTTGTGCTTGGGGGAGGGTCAATAATGTCTCTTAGTCCATTTAATCCATTTTCTATTCTAATACATGCACTGCACCTTTTATATAAATATATCCTTAAATTATAAACAATATATAATTTTATAAAGGAGTTAGCCATTTTAATAAATATCAACTTTAAAATATATAGACAACAATTTAATAAATAAAAATTTAAACAATAACTACTACCAAAGGAAAATATGCCTGGGGCTAGTTAGATATAAGCAACAACATTAATATCAAATTATTTAACATAAATAAACTGTTGTATTTTGGTATTTCATTTTTAGACCACAGCTATTTGAAGTGACAATGGTAATGTAATGTTGTTGATCTTTTTAATGAATTTCATTTGGAAAAATGAGATATTCTTGGCGTCAGCATAGTAACACCCAGACTTGGGACCATGAAATGAGCTCGATCCTGATCTCCAGAACTCGAGGACTTTTTCAAAACTGTACATACGTAATTATGTACTAAGTGTGTACTCTCTACAGCTCCCAATTTGTGTCTGATTTTCATCAAATTTCAAATGTTCTATATGTAAATATCTCGATCAAGTTTTTTTATCCAGCAAAACCAGAGAACCGGAAGTACTCTTATGTAGGGGAGTTTTCATTTATTTTAATTCAGTTAGCGATTCAAAATACTTATGATAAGGTAACATTTTCTGACTAAAGAATGATGTCTTGCACATTGAAGAAACTCTTTGAAGCAAAAGTACCGACACAATTTTTAACGCCTGATCCAAATCCTTCAACCCTCCTGAACCGCAGGTGGATTGCACACTCTACCCTGCAAGGACAAGACGTGGAGCAGGTGATGAAGCGACGGGGACAGTGATGGTGACTGTGAGGAGGCAAGGTTAGAAAAGTAGGTCACCCACAGCCAGTTGTCCTACAACCTCCATCTCCACTCCACTCTGCTCTAACCTTCTTCCATGTCTTCACTGTAAACTGACTCTGACACCACTGTGTAACATGACTGCGAACTCGAACTGATTTCGGATACCAGGGAACCGTGTCAAATTCCAGTATTTTCGGAACTAATAATATAGTGACTAATCAAAATTGTTTCCAGAGTAAAGTTGGGTTTTGTGGAGTATTCTTCAAATATTGGTTGTGAATACAATTTACTTGTAGGTAGGCAATCTCAAATTTCTTTTTATTATTATGACTGGGACTCGTGGCGTGGTCCTGTAATCCAGCTTCATGGAGGTCAGGTTTTGAGGATGATATAGGTCTTAAGCGGCTCAGATAGTCTCTGCAGTGATCATGATGATACCCGCATCAACTCCCACCATCGTTTAGACATATCAGACCATCACCTGCGTGGTTCGGAAGTACAGTTAAGCCGTTGGTCCTTGTATTTCCATTCTTCATTGGGCTATTAATTAATTAGGTACCCATTCTAAGGAAGAGTCTGCCTTAGTTTGTAACAAGACTACACCTCATAACTCATTATTACCAATCATCACACTCATCCTTCACCACATATTTGCCTTTAAATACCCTCATGAGAGCGGTTGGCATCTCAAATAGTGATTTATTCACATGTAGGCCCAGTGTGATGACCTGTCTCAAACAGTTGGCTTTTATTTTTGCCCAGACTGGCTTCCTTCTTTCGAAATGAACTCTTTTTTCATCAGTCCAAGCTACTTTTCTCTTTTTAGTGACTTTGCTCTGAACAACTTTCTAATCAAACACTTTTTGTCCCTGGTTTGCTGTTAAAAATGTCTTTAACTTATGGAATAAGTGGTATTGGAAATTAAAGAATTTATTGTGTGGTGTCATTATAAATCAATCATCATTTTCCCAAGAAGTTCCTTGGAAAAACAATTATGGAACCAATAATGCTACTATTTTTAGGTTTGGCGGGTGTTAAATCTGGGGCCTCTAAACATCGTAGAACTATGACATGTTTATACGGCAACAAAACACACAGTTGAACTAACCACTCATCCCGATTCAAACACCCTCTAATCGTGTGGTCTTACTGGGCCTAACCGTGGATTACTATTATTAATTTACATTGTGCATGTTGCACAAATTCATCTACCCTATAAAATGACGACTGATTAAGTGGAATTTTAGTTTTGGATTAAAGCTTTCAACAATTTGATTCAGGTAATTTGATGTACAGTTTAACTCGAGCTTATTAAGGAAGTTGATCATACACCTAAAGCCTGTGGTAATAATTTCTAATAACTGATTTGCATATTTTTTATTGTGAATATGAATGTTGATTCCAGTTTCTATAATTCAAATTTAGCCAGACAAGTAACATTTTTAGAAATGTACATGACATGGTATTGTTAGGACCTTGAATGTTTTTAAAAGGTCCCTACAAGGTTTGGGAAATCTTCCTTTGGAAACTATACGAATAGCTTTTATTGTAATATAAAAATGCACTTGCGTGAGCTTGCATTTAAAACATACAGCATATAAAGTGATTTGGTAATTCATGTGGGAACGGATCAAGGCGGGTGATACGTAAACTATTGTAGTTAGAATGAATCTTTTGGAGGCCCTTTTTAAATCTTTAAAACCATTTCGCTCAAGAGCGCCCGTATAGAGTATCTTCCAGGAGAAGCTAACATATCAAGTGATCTGGGGGGAATCCTCAGGAGGAATCTTTCAGAAGGGAGATAACATAGCGGGTGGCCTGCGAGGTACCCGCAGGAAGAACGGGTCTGGTGGGTCTCCCCCAGGAAAAATGAAAGAAATATAACCCATGGAACACATTTTTGAGAGTTCTGGAAGAAAAGTTTACCATTCTTAAAGGCTTCTTACTATTGTAATTTTGTAGAACTAGCTTGAAAATAAGGTTAATAATTCAATAAGACAATTTTTTGAGAGGCACCTCGGCGATAAGGACTCTTGGGCGCAGACCTCCCAATAAACTGTAATCGCTAATTTCTTGTTTCACGATGTTGGAAACCTTTCTCAAATTTGGAAACCGTTCCAATTGTGTTATTTTAATTCATATAACTTACTTTCTTTTAATACGGTGTGGATCCAAAATTTCAAAGCCTTTTGAATCACCCTGGACAACACAGTGGCACTACTACTTACACTCAAACCCTCCCCCATTTCAATGAGAGAGCAAACAATGCACACATTTGAGATTCTAGATAACAAAAAATGAAATTACCTCAAAAAGTCTACTATTTTGTTATTTTTGTTTTAAATTACAAAAAATTTGTTCTTTTAAAAAATTGACCGGGCCATGTCCCCTTCTTGCTCCCTAGAATGTACCGCTATGACATCACTTGTTGCGGCTGTCCGCACGAACTATCCTGGTGGCCTGATGGTAGTCTGCTGTTCAGTTTTTTTATAAAGCCGTTGCAATAGCTGTACAGCGCTCTAAGGGTCTCTTACCAAGCGTTAATTGGAAAAGTTAACGACTGGGACTCAAGGCGTGGTCCTGTAATCCAGCTTCATGGAACTCAGGTTTTGAGGATGATATAGGTCTAAAGCGGCTCGGATAGTCTCAGTGATCATCTAATGATACCCGCATCAACTCCCACCATCGTTTAGACATATCAGACCATCACCTGCATGGTTCGGAAGTCACGTTAAGCCTTGTATTTCATTGGTCCATTGGGCTATTAATTAATGACCCATGCTAAGGAAGAGTCGGCCTTAGTTTGTAACAAGACTACACCTCATAACTCATTACTACCACTCATCACACTCATCCTTCACCACAAATTTGCCTTAAAATACCCTTATGAGAGTGGTCGGCATCTCAAATAGTGATTTAGTGAAAGTACACTAAAGGTGGAACTTGATTATTAAGTGTAATGTAACATGCTCATACCTCAGCATATTCAGCCCAACATTAGCATTTCGTAGAAAATTGCCTTCGGCCAAGTTGAAATAGACAAAATTCAATATGTGACCATTTTTATAACGGCCTAGCATGCAAAATTTAATTTCATGTTAAAAAATAATTTTGTCTGAGAAACTTTAAACTGCTTCTTTTAGACAAAACCAATTGTATAAAATTTATTATAGAAGAAACTCCATAAGTACAATACTTATAGTTCAACCCCTAGTACACCCCCAGCCTCACTTCTGCCTCAGATTTGAGTAAGTTTAGTGGTTATTTACTGCAAGTTTTAACAACACACAATACATAAACCAATAGAATACATTTATTCTATCCCAATTTCATCAAATTCGAACTACCTATTTTACTGTCATAGTTAAATAAATTTTTTACGCCATTATAAAATGAGTTTTTAATAATTTTTAGTAAAATTGACAGGTAACTTTAGAGTAGATATTTATTTCAAATTTCATAAAAATTAAATTGTAAAAGCTATTTTAAAATACTAAACATGCTTTTGCTGAAAACTTGGCGAGACAACTTCTGGTTGTGCAATTTTGCTGGTTAACAAAATTGACTGAGATTTTAAAATTTTATACCTATATAAAATGTTGAAAAAATCTGACAAAACTGTGATTTGTAGAGAGCTCACATATCTCTACAGTTTTCAAAAAATTCTTAAAACATGTTTTGGGGGTCGGGATCAATCCTCATTTTATTGCCAGCTGTGTCTGGGTCTAACCATGCCGATGAGGTGAACAGTTCTTTTCTTTAAAGAAAATTCGCTAAGAGGTGTTTTGAAAATCATAAAGCAATTCTTTAGTAATTCTCAAGCATATTTATAAACATAAAATGCCATACTAAGGTCTTATGATATTTATTCTCCATTATGCAATATGGCTCAAATTTGGCTTACATTTGAAAGCCATTTAATTAGCAGTTAAAGTGTTGCAAAGGTTTTATAAACAGGGTGAAGAGAGGGTTAAATATTTTTCCTGGCTTCATTTGGACGTTTTTGACCCTTGAACCCCAGTTCAGCTGGAGGATGTTCCATACTCCAACTCATCAAAGGCTCCCCCAGACCTGTGTGTCTAATTCTTCCACAGAAAATTCGCCCACCGCACGCCACGATTTGCGTTCGGGTTCCCTACGGTACATGGAATAAAATAATATCATCATTTACCTTTCTCTATGAAGTAAACATATCCGCTCCTTTGGCACTTTCAACTTTTTTGAAATAAGTTTTTTAAGATTTTCTATTGTGTCACTTTTGGTAACAGCCAGGTCAAACTGACCTCCTGTCGTCGGAGTTACCGATATTGTTATATTATTTGACGATGCGGTTTTACAGCCACACCCCAGGTCACTTTCAGTATTATTTTGAGTACTTTCGGTAGTAGCATTACTACTGCTACTCTCCATTATAAATGTATAAAAACCACTAAATCACCATACGTAACTTCCAACGCGAATTTTCACTTTTATACACAAAGCACGAACAAAAGACTTGTAGTGTGACGTGAAAACTATTTCTCAAAGTAACTGGTGAGTCCGAAACGAACAAAGGCTCGGGTCGAACTGAAAACCGATCCGATGGAAACTGGAAAGCAGAACGCATAATAATCAGATACGACGGGCCGATGGTGGAGGGGGAAGGGATAGGGAACGCCACTACTGAGGAGGGAGAGGTGGATTGGAAACTAGCAGTGTTGCCCCTTGAAGAATAAATTACCTTTTTAAGGGTAGTTTTAACTAGGATCAGGGTATTGGGACTGTAAGGACAATTCCGAAGTTTGCAGGGAAGGGAACAATATTATTGCATTTGTTCGCCAATTGTATACTAATTTTTTCGCTGTTTGGAGTTTTAAAGTCTGTTCTTTGCTACATAGTTGCTAATTAAAATGGATCTGGTTCTTTTACGTTGTTTAATAAAGTTAGATATGTTATGCTCTCTATGGCTGTTAATTTCATAATTACTGTACTTACCGATATTTCGCATTTCTAACAATAACCCATCTATAAGAATTATCAATATTCCTGAGATCGTTTGTCGTTTCACTTAAATAATTGTGTTTCTTAAGAGTTTGCAAGAATTTACGTAGAAATATTTACGATAATTCCGGGTAATTCTGAAATGTAGGGTAGTTCTGTGTAGTCCCTAGGGTATTTTTGTAAGGTTTAGTGGTAGCACTGCCGTGAAAGCCAATCGACGCGTAGCTAGCACTCCTGGCGGCGAATAAAGAAGTTAACTGAAAATACGCTCTGATAATTACAGTGCATTCTGTTGGAATTTCTTGTAAACTTAAACCGAAGATAACCGAAGTATTATTACGGAGAAGACCCGACGAGTTCAGTGGGGTAGTGGTCGGTGAGGGGCCAAGGAATGGTCGATTACGTGCACGGAGAACGCGTGCACCCTTTCACCTCGTGTACGAAGAGCGCAGATATTGGAAACATTAGCCTGTTAATCGTCCCCTTATATTGAGAGTGAGGGTGACCAGTTGACGTAGTTTGAGGGGGAGTCAGCCAGCCCGCCCAGCCGGCTAATGCAAGTAAACATGCGCTCTAAGTCCACGAGTTTAAACTGCTCTATTCGCGCACGACACCGTTTGTTTCCTGGTCTACCGATTTTTATAACCCCCATTTATTCAATTAAAAGATGAATAAAATGATTAATTTGCCAGCCTTCTCAATGATTCCTGTATGACGATGCGCAAAAAAATGCGCTGTAGTAGCAGGCAGCAGCTGAATAAAATTAGAGAAGAGTGAAGCATTGTTGGAATATTGTTTTATCCAAGTAATCTGTAATATCATTGATGTCTAAAACTAATAATATCAGTCTTGGAGAGTTTGTGTTATCAACGGAACTATCAGTTCGGTATTTTAGAGAATATTTTCGTGTGACCAAACAACAATTTTGTGAAATACATGCATTTATTAAAAGTGACATTAATGGCCTTCATTTTTCCTCTCATGTACTCTTCATGAGAGGTGTAGACAAGCACAGTGTGGACTTGGACGAAGGTGCTTCATACTCAAGTCGTTCAAAATACCGGCACAAAATACTGGAGAGCCAGCGCAGGCACAAGCGGTGTGCAGGAAAACTGTACCTCAACTACAACGCCGCGGAGGCCTGACAGAGACTGCAGCTGGGCTGCGCGGACTGCGTGCAGCCTCTGCTCAATGTGCGGTGCCCCATATAAACCTGTGTATTACAAAATCAGACGTGCCCGCCTGCACCTCGCCTCGCTCCAATGTGCGGCGGGCCGTATAGTATAAAACATAAAAGATAGATTTTTAGGTGGTTTTATTCAATAAATACTCTGTGGTTTCATACCTCTGTACGGTGCTGCTGTCTCTTCGTTTTGCTGGAAAAATGTGAACCATTGCAAGATTTAAGTACACATTCTTCTTGCTAGAGAGCTCTCTCATCGTTGGTTCCATTCTTTTCATTCCTCACATACCTACATGCCGAGGTTGGGCAAAATGTCAAAAAGTTTCTGTTGAATACCTCTGAGGAATTTTCACCACAATTTGAACTTATAAGCGCAATCGGACTTTATTTTAATCAGGTAAACATTCAAATTTGTTCCTCTCTTTGCCTGTTAGATTAAGTATGAATTGAGGTTTTTGAAATTGAGCAGCATTGATTTTCCTAGGAGCTTGTAACTTTCCTTGTGATTTATTGGAAACTGCTTTCTATTTCAAAAACCAGACTCTCAAAACCTGATTATTCACTTCTAAAGGATTCCAGCACAGCCTTGCCAAAATAATCGTCTTTTTTAAACAACTAAATTATTGATGCATTCCTGATAACCTAAGCATTGATTGCTATGTTCTAAGAAAATCAATAAAGCTCTTATAAAATCCTGTCTGCATTTATGGATGCAATGAGTTGCATTTCACTTTGCAATACTTAACACAGATAATAATATCTTCAAAACATACTGGTCCTAAAGGCCAACCTAGATTAGTTTCTAAGATTTTCCTAGTTTTACAATTTGTAATTTGACCTTTCTATTCAAAGCTAAAGTTTCCTAGAAAAGCAGTGACCACTTTTTTACAGCCGTAATATGACAGTGAATTTGGTTTTTTTAATGCAATCATACGGAAGCGGTCACTGCTCTCTAGTAAAACACTCCCATATGATTACATTTAAAACCAAAGTTTACCGTCATATTACATTTGTAATACAGCGTTTCGCGCTTTCTAGGAAACCGTACTTAAACTTCTTTTTGAATTTCTTCCGTGGTAGGAGTTACAGGGCTTTTACCTGTAATTTCTCAAGCCCTAAACAGTTTGATTCATGTTAGGGTCAGAACACTTAAGTAGAACATTCACAAAATGTTTTTGGTCCTGTCTTTTCTTGCTATTATTTTTGTAGGAAGCCTGCTTGCATTGTTAGCTTATATCTCCACTGTTCTTTTCCACTTGACTGCCTGTCTACGAGGATCCACTGTCAATAACTTGCATCTCTTTTCAATCTACTGTTTTCAGACCGTGTTATCCTTTATTAACTTTGAAAATGTAGGGTCTCTTTTCATTATTACCTTTTGTTGTACAAAAGTTTGCTAGACTAGTGTGCGTTGAGTATTACGAAGAGTTGCTTTCTGACTTTGGAAAGTGTATATATTGTAAAAACTTAGGGCTAGTGTGGTATCCAGCGTTACTCTTGAGAGCGGAAAGCTGTTTTGGCTCTCACCGACAGTTTCGGTAGGTAGGCACCGATAATGTCTATTACCAGAGGTTAACAGTATTTCTGAGCTATGTTTGGGTTGCCTCATAGTGGCTGCAGGTGAGATTTCTGCTAGTGGAATTTTAGGCAAACTGCAACGATGTTGAGATTTTTCTGTGATATTGGAAATTTCTGCTGGAGTGGTATTATTCAGAAAATTTTGTAGTAATCAAGTGAGGAACCCCAGCTGGTCCCAGGCTGGCCTTTTTAAAGACTATAATATAAACTCTCACTTAAAACTTTACTGTAGGCTATGTTACTTATATTACTTAAAGGTGCTTTTTACATGGGGACAAGTCACTGGGATAGTTAGCAAGTGATAGTAGTTTCTGCCGTAAGATCAACATTGTACGTTAACAGTTCTGACTTGGTACCTTGTGAATGGCCCCTTACTCTCAAAGTGGGGCAATAACCTACCCTAAACTCGATGTCACGGTGGGAACCCTGTGCTCACTACTTTTTCATAATTTAGGAAGTAGCGGCGCTATTTTTAGTAGGTGCTGTTAGTTGAGCACTAGTGCGTTACAGTTGGAGCTATTATCCAGCGTAAGCTGGGTTTCCATTTCAACATTGAGATCAACATTGTTGGGCTCATGCTGGGGACAATGTTGAAAGAATGTTTGCACTTCTTTAGTTTTGAGCCCAACAGTGTTGGGCTCTTGTTAAGCGCGATGTTGTGACTCGGTGGACTGTTTCCATTTAGTCTCTCGTTTTTAGCAGTGAGGTTTCAACAACCATGGCTGAACAACGTTGGACTGCGTGGTTTTGGAGATGATGGGAGTTTACATTAAAAGTAACGGAAAGGGTAAATTACCACGTTGGTGGGTTCGACGTAATTTTTTAGCAAAGCGTGAAAGTGAGGGGGCCTACGGGAGTTTGATGTTGGATTTAAAATTACAAAGTGGCTATACAAAGTTTGAGAGAATGACTTTTACAGATTTTCAAAGTTTGCTTAGTTTAGTGGCACCATTGATAATAAAAAACAATTGTGTTCGAAAACCAGTATCACCTGCCGAACAGCTAGCTACTACTTTGAGATACCTTGTAACGGGTGATACTGTAGTTACACAAGTTTGATGTACCTCCACAGAATCGGCAGTTTGCATCACTGCGACAGGTGGGAAGGCGTTTCCATTGTGTTGGTAGCAGAGCCCGCGTCTTTCTTGCCTTAACATTTTGTCCCCAACAATTTTTGCCCGCAACATTGCGCCCGTCAAATGCTACTGTTTCCATTTCAACTTTGTCCCCAGCTTTGAGCCCGGCTCAGCGCCCAACACTGCTGGGCGCAGATTTTGTTGAAATGGAAACGTAGCTTAAGACTAATTCCTTCCCCTAATTCAGGCCCCCAAATTGTCAAAAATGAAACATAAGCGTTGCTTATATATCATACTAAACATGCAGAACTGGCCACTGAGAAGTGCAAGGTATCCTAAACATCGTGAGGTGGGAGGATGAGTGCAACAAAGCGTTAGTCCTGTGCTAAAGTTGGCAAAACACCTCAAACATTGCATCTCAAATGGGGATCTGCCTGAGCTTGGAGTTGATGAAACTGAAAAAAGTCACAAGACATTTTCAATGTTAGCTCGCTGATTTGTTAGATGAGATTCTATCTGAGCTGTAATTCATATTTCCGTTTTAGCTGATCGACCGGACCGCTATGGAGAGCTCAGAGTCTCCTCTGGATGTGTTGTCTCGTGCCGCGACCATGGTCCAGGACAACATTCTGCCCCTTCTTACGAAGTGAATCCTGAAACTTACAGTGTAGTATCCAGCAAGACTATCTTTGCCTACCTTGTCAACCTCTACACTATTTATTGAAAAAGAAGTATCAAGCATCTCTTAATTTATGTGGCCCTTGGTGACTATTTCTCGATTTATGTTCATCAGTAGCAATTTATCAACTACAGTTTTCACCAGGGACAGTGGGTAATAGTTCATCCTGGGTCGGGATTTTGAACCATTTATGACCAGGGTGTAGATGAGGTCATCTAGAACTGGACAAATATTAGTTTCCAATTCACAGTTTTCACTGGAATTCAATTCCCTTGATTGTTTTCTCTAAAAATTGAAGCATTTTTTGAAGTTTGCTCCATTTGTTTATGACTAGGATAAATAAATTTCAATCAGGACACTGGTAACCTTTCTCTGCTCAATTTGAAGTTTACCTTGATTGATGAAGTACTAATTGTAGAGATCAATAGGTTGCCGAGTTATTCAGAATGATGGGGTTTTATTTAACAAATGTGCAACAGACTCGAGTTATATTCATACATTGAGAACAAATGATCTATATTACATTGTTACAATTGAATTACATTTAAAATACAGGACAAGAAAAAGTGTAATTGATGATTGCCTTTCCTGCTCACTCTGGCGCTTGGCTGCTTTGTCATGTAGTTGACGTAGGAATTGAGTGTTTTTATGCAAAGTCAGCTGTCGAGTTAGAGTTTTACTGTATTTTAACTTATCAGTACTCTTCTTGCTACCATCCATCGTTTCCTGGCTGAGTTTATGACTGGTAGAAGATTGTTGCAACTACTACATACAATAATCTAGATCCTGCCACTTTAAGGGAATTTTGTTGCATTCTGTTAAAAGGCCAATCACATAATATGTAGAGAATCAAAGTTCTGTATTAAGAAGTCAAAGAGCTCCTTTCAAATGTCTGTTATTTTAAAGCGTGCAGCCCAGCACAAATCACTTGAAATGCTGAGTTTGATTGTCACCTGAGTCGCTTGGCTAGATACAATGTCAACATTTGATCAGGTCTGTAAGTGCAGTGCTTTGGTAGAATACAATGTGTATTGATATAGGGTGAGTGCAGTGTGATGGTGTGTCTAAAATTTGTTGCAGCTGTAAGTCAGTTCTGATACAATTCTAAACATTTAGATGCACTGTAAGTGCAGTTCTGATACAATGTTAAACATTTGTTGCACTGTAAATGCATGCGCTTAATCTAATGTCTAAAATTTGATAGCAGGCAAAGTCATCTTCTTATCAATGTCTTTATAGCAGGGGCTGTAAGTGCAGTGCAGCTCAGTCACAATGTCTGTTATTTCGAAGCAGCTGTAAGTGCAGTCGCTCCGGTGATACAATGTCTAAACATTTGGTAGCAGGGGCTGTAAGTGCAGTGCGCTCGGTAGGATACAATGTCTAAACATTTCGGTAGCAGGGGCTGTAAAAAGTGTAGCGCCATCAATGATAACGAAAGATAAGATTGTGTCGCATACATTAACGAGAACCTAATGCTCATCGGAATAACAGTGTTACGTACGATGGCACGATGACACTGGGAGTAACTATGACTCCTACAACATCGATCCAATGGTCTGACCTACTTGAGGTCGTTGAGCTCCCACAGGAAGCTATCCTGACTAGAGGTTGCACATTGTTTGATCAACTAAAAAAAAGAATTACCACAGTAATTATTATATCGGTCCTTACAGTTGAAATATTGTCCATCCTTATGGCAACTTTCAACTTAATTTACAAGTTATATAATATTATATGTTTTATTTTTGCCATTTTTTATTGGATAAATGTTTTAGATTTACAGCTTTTCTAATCTATTGCAGAAATATTGAAGCTTTTCTTTTTTGGGGTCAGTGCTCATGTTGGTAAACTGACGATTTTCCAAATACTGTAACAATAAAACCCAAAACTGTTGAAATCAAATACTTTTGTAAAACTACAGAGTATCATGTTGAAAATATATTACAATCATTGAACCGATATTTCTGTGGATCTCATGCAGGCCTAGCATGACTTTACTACGTGGGTACTACAGGCTACGCAGTGGATATCTTTATGGGTTTGAGTGTAACTGGTGGCCTTAGAGATATCATTGATAACCTTCGAGTGTTACCAGATACTCAGTTCTATAGTTGAGTACAAGTACAGTACTCTCATTTCAATGATATAAGTACTTAAATAACTTTAAGATAATATCAACGACGTTGAATTTTTAAAATTGCCGCTAGCAAACAAAGGTACCTGTAGTGTTTTACTTTTTAGCTAAACAGGAGAGCTTCAAAAAGTGAAATTCACTAAATCACTATTTGAGATGCCGACCACTCTCATGAGGGTATTTTAAGGCAAATATGTGGTGAGGGATGAGTGTGATGAGTGGTAGTAATGAGTTATGAGGTGTAGTCTTGTTACAAACTAAGGCCGACTTTTCCTTAGAATGGGTCATTAATTAATAGCCTGATTACCAATGGAAATACAAGGACCAACGGCTTAACGTGACTTCCGAACCATGCAGGTGATGGTCTGATATGTCTAACGATGGTGGGAGTTGATGCGGGTATCATCAGATGATCACTGAGACTATCTGAGCCGCTTTAGACCTATATCATCCTCAAAACCTGACCTCCATGAAACTGAATTACAGGACCACACCACGAGTCCCAGTCCATTCTTGTTTTAATCCCATTGAAATCTCCCTGAAATTCATAGTTAGTTTTTTAACAATAATATTTCAACCTCTGAAGTTCTACCAGTGCCAACAAGCAATTTAAAACAACAGGAATTCCACCTCGTTCTGTATTTAGGTCAAGGATGGATGGTCAAGGTATGGCTTGAATGGATACCGGGGCATCAGGGTTTCAAAGGAAACAAAAAAGCTGACTTGCTGGCTAGAAAGAAAGTGCTGTCATCCTTTGCTGGTCCAGAACCAGTGGTAGGAATGAATCCCTCCCTCTTCAAAACTATCCTAGCTGATAGAGCAAATTTGCAACACACTGAACGATGGAAATAACTACCATGTGAGGAACCCACCAAACCTTTAGTCAAGAATCCGTGAAGGATAGTTACTAAACATCTGACCAGTCTTAGTCGCCAGAACATCAGACTGGTAATCTCATACATCACAGGTCATGGGCACTTTAGAAATCACCCAGCCAAAATGGGTCTCCACCAAGGAGATACCAATTCTAGGTTATGTGAGCGTACTCCTGAGTCCATAAAACACATCCTAATCGAATGCGAGTCCTTCAAGGCCAGGAGAAGAGGTCTTCTGGGGTCTCGTGAGTGGCAGGAGTTACATCCATCCGAACTGGGTAGCATGATACTCAAACTTTGGAGGGTGGGGTTGCCTATATGGGAGAAAAAGGAGCCAGCACAACAAACCAAAGGGTTGACCCAAATAATCTAATCTAGGTCAAGGATTCCAATAGTACCATCCAAGGGTCAACTCCCCTTGTTCCATAACTCCCATCACAGAAGTCCCCCTTGCTTTGTGGACAAATAAACTTTTTCAGAACGTTAATTCTCTAAAAAACAAGCAGTCCAGACAGACTCAACTCAAAACTGTAAGAAATCAAAACTCATTTTAGTGTAAAGGAGAGAGCCGCACAGATCAGAATGGTATTTCTGAGGATGATATTGCTAAAGCGGCTCAGATAGTCTCAGTGATCATCTGATGATACCCGCATCAACTCCCACCATCGTTTAGACATATCAGACCATCACCAGCGTGGTTCGGAAGTCACGTTAAGCCGTTGGTCCTTGTATTTCCATTGGTCATTGGACTATTAATTAATGATCCATTCTAAGGAAGAGTCGGCCTTAGTTTGTAACAAGACTACACCTCATAACTCATTACTACCACTCATCACACTCATCCTTCACCCCATATTTGCCTTAAAATACCCTCATGAGAGTGGTCGGCATCTCAAATAGTGGTTTAGTATTATTCGTTTACATTGAGCTTACAAAGTGTAAATTCTAGATAATGTGGTTAGAACCGACTTCCTTCTTCTTAACTCTGATTGGAAGAGGTTCTACTTTGATAATTGTATATTCGAGCAATTTGTAAATAATTTTGACAAACGAACCAATTTAAATAACGGTACCTATCTCTCTACGTTATACATGTGATCTTATTTTATAATGACGTAATATTTAAGGGTTAGCCTTTTGTTGTCCTGAAGGTAGAAGGTTCTCAATATTAGCGAATCATAAAAAACTACCTAATATTATTAAAATGAAAGTTTCAAATTTTTGATACCTAATATACAATTAGTCCTTTTTTGTTGCAGGCTGTTTAAAAAAATAACTTGATAAAAATAGTCTTTTATTGTTTAAGAAACTAAGACTGTAAGCATCATATAAAATTCAAAGCTCATTTCAAATCTTAAAAGATTATTTTTGTGAACTAGTTTAGCCTTCAAAAATCGAGAGACTAAAATACTTGATTCATGCAGTTTCAAAACGTTCACAAAGATGAAGGCTCACCTAAAGCTGGAAAAGTCAGTTACTAATCTAAACATGAAATGTCTTTGTTGAAATGCTCAACAAGTGAGCTGAAAACCATAATTATCATAAAAATATTGCTTGCTTGCCTGAGTGAATCGAATTTCCTTTACAATTTGTTACTCTTATTCACTTGGTCTCAGTGTGACTCCGCATTCTGCACTTTGCTCCGCTCACAGCCTTGCTTCGGCCTCAGGCTTGCGTGTTCTTTTGACCTTAAAATTACATATTTATTCCAAATTTCATCAAAATCGGATGAAATTTACTGTTTTTTTATTATTAAAACCACTTTTATTAGCGGATCCGTGGTTGGTATCGCACGCGACTTGAGCTCATCACTCGCTGGCGGGTTCGATCCCAGTCACCACTTACATCTGTAATGTGACTAATACGGTGACGCTAGGTAAAGGTCGAGGTTGAGTGGTAGAGAGGACTTTGTAGTCCTAACTTCGCCTCGTTAAACAAGCCAAACTTTACCTTTACTTTTTTGACCGAAACTCCCTCCTAAAAGGGGTGTTCCAGTAGTTCGATTTTGCTGGTTAACAAACTTGACCGAGATATTTACAAAAGAAACATTTGTACCAAATTTCATGAAAATCGGACAAAAATGCAACCTGTAGAGAGTACACTCATATGTACAAATATACAAAACAAAAGTGTAAAAATTAAAACACTTGTACCCTGGACATTTTATTGTTTCAGGGTACTAAGTGTTTTAATTTTTACACTTTTGTTTCATATATCAGTATCCCTACATCGTTGTTCAAATTATTAACTTGATACAAATATACATAATTATGTATACAGTATAAAGTCTTGTAAAAATGCTCAAAACATATTCTGGGGGTCAGGATTGGTGCTCATTTCACGGTCCCGAGTATGGGTCTTACCATGCTGATGGCATGAATATCTCATTTTTCCAAAATAAATTTGATAAAAATGTGTAAGACGTTTAGAACGTAAGGAAGACTCATAGGCTTGGAATTGCTCTCGCCTGTCAGAGGGTTAACATGTTTGACAGGGCAGTGTATACAGTGTACAGCGCGGGACCATTGTTTGGTAGCACTCAGTGAAGAATGTGAAAGTGGCCACTCGTGTCTGTTATACATTCTCTCCCCGGAGTCTAGACAACGCACCAAACATTCAGCACTCTTCTTCGCTTACTTTGGAAATAGTTTGCTGTATTTTAATGATGAAAATAGCTGCGGTTTAAACTCTGTAGTTTGACTATTTTGGTTTTTGAAGTACAGTATAACTCAATTATCGAACTAATTGGGAGGGCCTCATTAGGTTAATCAAATATTTGGATAGTGGAGTTTTCTAAAAAATTCATAAACAAAACTCTTTTTGCAATTTAATAGTATTATGGAGATTTTAATTACAAAAGTAAAATACACACATCAGATTTTACTAAAAGGATCTTATTGCTTTGTTTAAAATTTTAATTTTGTCTGATAACGACAATCCCTGCGCTTCCTCTTAGAAGCCATATGATATGATGATACAGTGCAACTCAATCATAAATATGTAAAAAAATGCAAGCAACACAAGATACCGCACAGACAGATGTCAGCTACGACATCAATAGGCTGACTGAGTACATGGACTGAGTAAACAAACAAAAGCAGGTGCAGAGTAGATAGACAGACAGAGTGTCAGCCTTACTGTCTAGTACAATCACTGCCAATACTGTGTAAGTGAACTGTGTAAGTGTATTGTACAGTCACTTGAATCTTAGTTTGAAGAAACAAGCGTGTGGCGGCTCTAATCATCCTTCTAATTCATTAACAAAACTTATGTAATTTCTTTCTCTAAGCGATTAGGATAATGGCGATTTGGTGGAGTTGGGATAATGGAGTTCTACTGTATCAAACTATTCAGTTTTATCATAAAGAGGTATTGAAATACCACTAAACGCTGTTTATTAAATATATTAAGTGTTACAAAGTCAGAAAAATTGGTTTTACCGTGTAACAGCTAGCATACATTGCTGTGCAATACAAAATATTTCTTTGTAAGTTGTTATTTTTTTATTATCAAGTCACCACGAAAGATGTCAGATTATAGAGAGTGTCGAACTTAAGTAAAAGTTAAAATATCCTTATTACATAATTCATCAGTAATGCATTAAAATACAACAAACTTCAAAACATTTATTAATTAATTTTACTCTTTAGTTGCAGTTTAATGTTGTTAAAATAAAAATATATATATATATAAAACAGTACATTGATTTTAATAGTTTATTTAACTGGGGTTTGTTTATTAGTCTATTAAGTCCTGTTAGTTGGATGAAGCAAACATAAAATAGTTGTATTTATTGGGGTTCAAACGGTGAGGATGTCTTAGCCTAATTTAGGCTTGTAAACATTCAAGGTAGAGTAACTATGTATATTAAAAAACATTACAAAGGTGTCTGCTTTAGACGCAATTAGTTCTGTTCATTTTTAGTAATCAACAAAAAAGAATTTTGTGTAAAATTTGCAGTTTAAATTTGGTTGACAGATTAGGAAACCGTTCTCTACAAAAATACTGACTTTGTTTTTAAAGAGCTTTATTTGTTTGTTAATAAAAAAACTGGTGAAAAAATGTTGTCAACAAAATCAGAGTGAATTTAGAAACATTCCATGATTAGTCGAAGAGTCTCATTCCCTAAACAAATCACAGAACTCAGTGAATACTCGATTACAACCGGTTTCAACCGATAGAACAATAGATGTCAGCACTCAACTGGTTGCAGAATGTGGAATGTAGACAATCATCGAACCCGCTCAAGTTTCAACCATTGTGCCGACCATTTCTGGAAACAACGTCGGACAATCGACAAGGACGTGTAACGTGTCGTGTTACCGTAGAAGTTGGGAAACAAGGTGTCGTATTCGTGCCAGTCTTTGTCAAAATGTTTGAGAATTCCCTATCGACTTCTATTGTGTTTTTAAAACGTCCGGTTTTGTTTTCTGAATTGGGTTAGGTGAGAATTCTACTTTAGGAAGTGGTTTGGTGTTACAGCCATCTATGAAAGGTTGAAAAGTTTTTAAATTTTGAAGGATATTTTTTAAAAGCTATTAATTTCTAAAACAATTTGGCCTTTGAACATTTTGTGTCATTATATCATCAAAACTTGTGTACCAAAACATTATTTAATTCAACATGTTTGTTTTTTATGAGGTTAGTGAATTTATGGACCGGTTAAACGCTCTTTATGTAAATTATTGATTCATAAGAATATTGTAGTAAAAAATATAAGAATATTGTTAGTTTATTGTTAGTCTCTAGTCTTTACCCTGTACTTTGATGGTGATTTCGCTATACTGTACTTATTTTTTTTATTACTTTGTTTTTGTTTTGTGTCACACAATGTTTTTTTTTTTGTAAATGACAAGAAATATTATTATACAGGGTGTCCCATAAGTAAAGTGCCAGACTCTGGGAAAAGGTTATATAGGTCAAAATAAAAAGAAAATCAAGAATTTTCCAAAAATGCTAAACCAGATATTTGCCATTTTATATTTGTCACTAATTATTTATTATCTCCCACACCATTTATCGGATGTGACTCAAACTTAACATAAATTTGTATCTCAATAAGACAATTTATGGAAAAAATTACCAGAATGATCTAACTTATCATTTTGTTAGGGTACTTTTGTTAGGGTGTTTTTTAGGGCACTTTTGGCGTTACACCTTAAATAGTAAATAAACGGTGAGTTTAACAATAAAATGTAGAGAATAACGTTTTGTAGTGAATTTTATTACCTACCTATTGACACCAAGGTCATAAAAATCTATTGGGAAACAACGAAGCTTTAGGGGAAACTTTGGATGAAAACAGACAACTTTCCACCTTATTATCTTGACGTTTGCCACGGTTTCCACTGTAACTTTGTTGATTCTAAATCGATTTTTTTTACTTTGGTGTCAATAGATAGTTAGTAAAATTTGCTACAAAACTGTATTCTTTACATTTTATCGTTAAACTCACCGTTTATTCGCTAATTAAGGTGTAACTCCAAAAATGCCCTAAAAATACCATAAAATGGCCACCGTTTGAAAATGATAAGTTAGATCATGCTGGTAACTTTTTCCGTAAATGTTCTTACTCAGATACAAATGTATGCTAGGTTTGAGTCAAATCCGATAAGTGGTGTGAGAGATAATAAATAATTAGAGACAAATATAAAATGGCAAATATCTGGTTAACTAAGCGTTTTGGAAAATTTGTATTCCTAATTTTCTCTTTATTTTGACCCATATAACTTATTCCTAGAGTCTGGCACTTTACTTATGGGACACCCTGTATTGGTCTGCTTCAACCGAATTTTTGGGAGAAAACACTCCCCTTTTGAAAAAATACTTCCGGCGAACAGGATTACTGATTTTTGAACTTTCCCCAGAGCTGGAAGTATCCTCCCGTGATACAAAGTAAAGATGATAAATCACCCGGTCAGTGAAGTTTCGGACATTTCCGGTCGTCAGGTCAATTTATCACACGTTCCCCCTAACGAACTTGACGTGTTTGCGTAGGAGTGCGCTTGTCGTGTGGTGAGGGGGTCACTCATGAATGGAATGCTGCCTGTGACGTCACGATCAATGGCCAGATACACATAAACAAGCGGCCGCATTAGAATAAATTAAAACCGACCCGCCGCCGCAGCCCGCAGTCGGCGCCTGGGCCGGAAATTGTCTACGCTTTTTGTTCCATTTTTTGAAATTCCTCTGAAAAACTAGCGCTTTTTAATCGAGGGCCGAGCCCCCGGGGCGCAGCGCGGGCCGTCGTACAGGGAGCTTCAAGTTTGGTTGGCGGCAGGTCCAGAACAGCTGTACAGTATAACCACAGAATACCCAGAGGATCTGTTATTTCTGGAATAACGTAGCCGACGCGCTGCCGTGAATCCTAGCGGATTTCCTGTAACGGAAGATAATTTACACCTGAAGTGTTTTTTTTGGGGACGTCTTCCTAAAGGCCTCTTCCGGTGGACCTATTTTGCTGTGAAAAAGGTTAACCTAGACAACGAACCTAGAAAAACAGTGTTCCAAGTTTCGTGAAAGTTGGGTTAAAAATGTGACCTGAAGAGTGGTCGTTGTCATTTGACTCAGGAGGTGCTAGGAGGTCACTAGGTCTTAGGTTAAGTGTAGAAGGTTGGGTTATGCCTTTGACAACGGGTGAAGTTTCCCAAGTACCCGAAATGTAAGGAGTATTTTCTCTCCTAAAGTAACAGGAAAAGTCCAAGATTAACAGTTTTATATAGGTGCATGTATACTAAATTTCGTGAACATCGGACGAAAAAATGCGACCTTTAGAGTCACACACATGTTATATACACTATCACTATTTGAGATGCCGACCACTCTCATGAGGGTATTTTAAGGCAAATATGTGGTGAAGGATGAGTGTGATGAGTGGTAGTAATGAGTTATGAGGTGTAGTCTTGTTACAAACTAAGGCCGACTCTTCCTTAGAATGGGTCATTAATTAATAGCCCACCAATGGAAATACAAGGACCAACGGCAACGTGACTTCCGAACCACGCAGGTGATGGTCTGATATGTATAAACAATGGTGGGAGTTTATGCGGGTATCATCAGACACTAGACTATCTGATTTAGACCTATATCATCCTCAAAACCTGACCTCCATGACGCTGGATTACAGGACCACGCCACGAGTCCCAGTCATAGTTCTGCCGTTTTGTTCAGGAGGTGTTGGGAAGCTCAAAACTACAAACGGCTTCGTCCTCTTTGGCAATATTAATGAACAACTCTTTTCCCTATGGAAATTCGCAAATAACCCTTCGTTACAGCATTTTAAGTACAAGACGATACCGATCTTGCTGGTGCCATCAGTGAGAAACTTTTCGCCGGAAAAAAGCCGGTCCCATATTTAACCAAGACGAGGAGGAAGGCTGTCATCATTTACGACTTCCAACTGTCTTTGATTACATCGCCGCCACGGTGTTTTGCGGTGTTTACCGCTCGGGAGTTCCGGGCTTTCCAAGGAGTCCTTGGCGGGTAATAGTTCGCTGGAACTTCCAAAAAGGGGGGTTTTACTTGTTTTAGACTGGAGCAACCAAGGTGCGATATCGTGGTTCTTGTCGCAAAGTGTTCGTGATGATTCAAAATGGAGTCTGCGGTATCGCCTTGACGGGTCTTAGGGATTTTGGGTGTTAGAAATTTGTACTTCTCACCACTCTAGTGGGCACGTGTCTTTCGGGTTTATTACTTGCTGTCTTCAAATGTTGCTTACACATCGCGACCGTGGTACCGTTC
Source organism: Matsumurasca onukii (assembly GCA_018831715.1). Lineage (NCBI taxonomy): Eukaryota > Metazoa > Arthropoda > Insecta > Hemiptera > Cicadellidae > Matsumurasca > Matsumurasca onukii. The sequence continues at coordinate 45,525,157 of CM032063.1, read as the reverse complement.
CCAAAATTTACCAAATTCCTTACAGGGAAGGTCCAGAAATCTTTTCCCCACTCGAAAAGATTTCAGGGTTTGCGCAAAATGCTTCTACGGTCTACCATGATCGGAATGTCGTGTACCCACCACCAACACTGAAAGAAAGGCCCTAAAGCCGGCTACACACTGTCGGGGTATTCCCCGACGCGAGCAGAAGGGGGAGTGAAAGTCGATTTGAAGGATGCAAATGTTTCCAGAGCCAGATATCGAATCGGATAGGGACGAGCACTTTGATCTTTCGTCCGGTACCGCCTCCAGAGCGCTCTTCTTCTTGCTCGCGGCGATGTCCGGTCCTACATATGGTTCGGACTCCGTACACTATCATACAGACTTCCTTCGACCTCTCCATGCTCGCGACGGGAAGCGTGGAGGCGCCCGAAGACACCGGCCCGAGCAGGGAGAAGGGAGCACTGTGATCTTTCGAGTCCCCTCCAGCGCTCTTCTCCTGCCCGAGATGTCGGCCCACATGACGTCTGCTACAGACTCCTTCGGACCTCCATGGCTAGGACCCTCGACACGTCTTCTTTCGATCACCCTCTCGACAGGTCTGCTCCAACCCGATCGATACAAACCCCTTCGACCATACGACAAATCTAAATCACGATAAAAGACGCTAATATCTAGCAGGCGTTTTTAAGATCACAAACACAGAAGAACGTTCTTCTAGGTATTCTCTGGATCAAGACTTCGACAGAGCAGGGAGAAGGGAGCACTTCGATCTTTCGTCCGGGACCGCCTCCAGAGCGCTCTTTTCCCTAAAGTGACCTTCACTCCTCCTTTCTCCCTGTTCCTTTTATCGAATCGGGGAAAAGCCCCACAGTGTGCACCCGTGTTTACATACTGCCTCCTGCCAGCGCCAACCGACTCTGACACACACTGTAGCGGCGTGTAGTTAATGAACCTGGTTCCCCGGTGCCTCGGTGCCGGTGTTGTGGTGCAGGTAGAGGTGTGGCGCTCCCGCGCTCAGTGTGTGTGTGTGCGTGTAGCTAGGCAAGTCCATTCACAGGCAGCTGAGCTGTGCCAGTCAGTGTCCGGCTAGTGTAGTGGATAGTAGTGTTAGTGCAACATGGTGCAGCTCGCAGACCACAAGCTCTGGCAGCCCTGGATATCCGGTAAATCAAATAAATAGTATACAAAACACAATAATAAATACATTTCGGCTTGTGAGGTCTTTCGCCAGCAGAAGCTGGCAGTGATTTTGTTTACAGTGGTGTTGTTTACTTGTGGGGATTTTAGCGAATTTCTATAAGAAATAGTTATTTTTTTATCAATAAACCATTATATTTCAGGTTGTGAGGTCTTTTGCGCGGCAGTGATTTTTGTTTACAGTGGTGTTGTTTACTTGTGGGATTTTAGCGAATTTCTTTAAGAAATAGTTATTGGTTTTATCAATAAACCATTATATTTCAGGTTGTGAGGTCTTTACAGCAAAGCTGATTTTGTTTACAGTGGTGTTGTTTACTTGTGGGGTTTTGGGGATTTGAGCGAGTTTCTAAAAAAATAAGAAGAGGATAAAGAGACAAGTTCGTGGTTTTGTGGTTAACAACCCTTTGCTGATACCTGTGTGTGACCCCTGTGCAGGTCGAAATTTCCGTCCAATTTTCACGAAATTTGGTACAAATGTTCCTTTTATATCTTGTTTAAGTTTATCAAACAGGAAAATTAATTCATAGGAGGGGAACGTCCCCCAAAATTAGGTTTTATGCTTTAAAAATGTATTTATGGCCGTGTATTTTGATACAACTTGGTATAAACTTTTATGTTATTGAACCAAACATTTGTACAAAAATAAACAACATCTGTTCTGCCAAACCAAGATGACGGCTTACCATCTCGTTTTGGCTGATTTGATTTTGGTGTTTTTTGGTAGGCCAACAAATGTGGAGTACGATGAAATAAATGTTTATGTTAAGATCATAAATGCAGTTTTTATGGCGTAAAATCCATTTTTAGAGTGAAACGCCTTTCCTGAAGGGCAGTTTAGGTGTAAAATATACTCCGTTATAGAAAATTCGTTAGGATTCACGGTAGCACTAGAGGAAAAGTTAGATTATTGAAGAAAACTCTGCAATGTGTATTAACTTTACCAATAACCAACCGTCAAACACGGTTTCAAAATGGTCGCCATTTAAAATTTCCTTAAAGTTGGCTATTACCATAAAACGCTTGTTTTCAACACCTTTGGATTATTTTTTAATAATCATACCGTGTGTAGTATCGTAATATCGAAACAAAAAATATTTCCTAAACGGTTATGGTTCAAAAAGTAGTGCAGCCCTTAAAAGTTCTCAGTTACTCGTCAAATCTTGACACTCACGCTTCTAAAAATGTCTGTACACATATGAAAAATTCCGTGTATTTAATTTATTTTAATGAGCAGGATTAAAATGCGGCCTAGTTGTGGTTAGAGCAAAGTGACGTCGTGGTTAAGTGAACGGTGTCAAGGTGCGTTGTTCATTTCGGTTCATCAACAGACAATTCCATTAAATCTAAAACTTTGACACTACTTGCCTTATATCCCTTGAAACATGTCTATTTTTTAGATCAAGTGCGACCCTGTAAGAGGTAGACATACACTCTTACGCACTTTTTAATTTGTTTTAACGAGAGGCAGGGATGATTACCGAACTGGAAGACACAGGACGGTAACTCATGAACGTTTGTTCCTTCACAGGCAGGTTCTATTAGTTTAACAGTCTTCAAATTCGAAAGAGTGCACTATGCAAAGGCATTTCGCGTCTCAAAACAATACTAGCTCAGGAAGCATTTACGGCAAGACAGTTCATGGCAATACAGTCTCTGACAGACAGATTATTGGGTTTAATTTTAGATGGAGGGGAAAATGAATGAATACCCTGTTGTCTGGAGATACTTCGACGGTGTCAAGGTGATCGTTTAGATAACACTGACGATTGCGGTTCATACAATGTACATTGTTTATGCAAAAGATTCCATATCTAGCGTCTACAACTGTAGTAGTCAAGTCCTGTCACAACAATCCGTTCCATCACGTCAGCAGTCACCGTGTGCAGTCGTTATAATGATAACTAGGGGTGTTAACTAGGGTGTCGATTCCCTTGACCATCACCCTCAGTGCTTTTCCATTTCTATGTAGTTATCGCTGCCTCTTTCCTCGGTATATCACCCCTTTACTTCAAAATATTGTTATATTTTTTATTCCACTACAAATTGCTCATTATTATCCAAATTCCTTTGGAAAAATGAGATATTCATGCCGTCAGCATGGTAAGACCCAGACCGGGACCGTGAAATGAGCACCGATCCTGACCCCAGAACACGTTTTGAGCAATTTTTCAACACTTTATATACTGTATATATGTGTATCATCTTTACAGGTCGCATTTTGTCCGATTTTCCCAAATTCGGTACAAATGTTCCTTTTGTAAATATCCCGGTCAAGTTCGTTAACAAGCGAAATCGGACTACAGGAACCCCAATTTTGAGGAGACTTTTCCCTTATCTAAAAACAGTACATTTCGTTCGATTATGAGAAGATAAATATGAATTTTGATATTATACATCGCTATACAAAACGTTATGAAAATCTATTTAGTCGATTAAAAATGGCGGCCAAAAGTATTTTTTTGCTATAATTACGGAATGAGTAGTCCGAGTTTATTGAAATTTAAAAGGTGTTTTCCTTTCACGATATGTTGTATAACCCCCAGTAAATAACCCCGCAAGTCTGAAGTGAGGCTGTGAACGTAGCAAAAAAATTACAAACAAAATTCTATTCACTCATACCAGCGGCGCTTTACCACTCAGCTGCTTGTCGGCCTGGTTATTCATGCCTTCGGAGCTACACTTCTTCTAATCACGTGGTTCGGAAGTCACGTTAAGCCATTGGTCCATGGGATATTAATTAATCGCCCAATCTGGGGAACAGTTGGCCCTAGTTTGTAACAAGACTGCACTTCATCATCCATCAAAAACACTCACTACCATTCCATATTCACCTTAAAATACCCGAGAGTGGTCGGTGTCTCAAAGCAAAAAAGAAGACACTGTGTAGGGGGTAGTGTCGCGCGGCGATGGCAAGGGGTGTGGGGGGGGGGGTGCGTTCATTGATGCGCATGCGTGGTGCACTGCGCAGGGTTGAATGAGCGTAGTGCGTGCGCAGGTGACCTTGTTCAAGGTCGAGCAACCGGTTGCCCCTCCGCTCCCCACACCCTTCTCCGGCCGAAATCACCCGCCCAGGAATGCTGACCGACTCGGACCATGCCCGGCCCGGCGTTATCTATTGTTCTTGCTGTGGCATCTTCGTGCACCGTCGGAAGTAACGCTGTAAAAGGAGGATCGTGATAAATAAAATAAAAAATATGATACAATTAATTTTGGATGATTTACTCAGAAGGTGATACTCAGTATAAGGTCAACTTGTTCACAATTACAAATTTTGAGCAAGTCCTTAGAGGATATGGGGACTTTCTTGAGTTTTGAAGGAGGGGTTCTTAAAATCACGAACGCACAGAAGACCCCTCAGCGGCTCTAAGCTGGTGGGAATTTTATGAAAATTGTTGTGAAATCCTTGCACGCTAAAACTTCTACAACTAGAAGTTTACTATTATTTATTTAAAAATACTAATTTCTTTAAAAGTTTCAAACATTTAACAAAGAAAATATTACTTATAAGTTGAATTTTCTCCACGGTAACTAAACCTCTACTACACAAAGTTGATTGTTTTATCACCAGCTAAGTATTAAAGTCTACATGAATTGCGTCTTTGTCTGCGTCTATTCTAGGTCAGGGTCAGGGATGCCAATATAGTTCAAGCTACAGAGGTCAAACAAACCCATGAAACTGTGAGTTATAGAGGTCACAAAAGGAAGAAACATTGATAATCGATTTTTCATATGATTTTGATAGTTCCATCTTGATAACTGGAACCTTGCTTACTCAAAAACCTTAGATGTCTCAAATTTAATAAAAAATCCCATTCAGATTCAAGTTTCTGAGGTTCTACTGTATTGGAAATAGCAGCAGGTTAATGTTGGCTATTTGGTGAAAATATGTGCGTGCAGACTCGTGGCAAGGTCCTGTAATCCAGCTTCATGGAGGTCAGGTTTTGAGGATGATAGGTCTAAAGCGCTCAGATAATCTCAGTGATCATCTGATGATACCCGCATCAACTCCCACCATCGTTTAGACATATCAGACCATCACCTGCGTGGTTCGGAAGTCCTTGTATTTCCATTGGTCATTGGGCTATTAATTAATGACCCATTCTAAGGAAGAGTCGGCCTTAGTTTGTAACAAGACTACACCTCATAACTCATTACTACCACTCATCACACTCATCCTTCACCACATATTTGCCTTAAAATACCCTCATGAGAGTGGTCGGCATCTCAAATAGTGATTTAGTGAATGAATTCCTGGTGTTGGACAAGAATGCGTCTTACATGGGTCCAAGATGTCTTCTCCACAGAGTATTGTAGTATGTAGTCTGCAGAGCAGTTGTACTGATGTGAGTGTCTGCTTGCAGATGAGGCGAGGTCGTACGCCAAGTGCAAGGAGTTGCCGCTGACACCTGTGAGCGGAGGCAAGTGGAGACGAGAGAGGAGGCCGCGCACTCTGGGAGCTCCTCCGCCCGAGTATCCTCACAAGACGACCCCCGGGTAAGAGGCTCAGACAATCCGACTAGAGTAGACCTTAGTAGAATTGCTTTTCCAGAGTTCACTATCCTGCTAACTGTCAAACACTGGGGTATTTTTGCCGTCAAAGCGGTTATAGAGCGTGTAGCTTGCAGTGTCACAGCTTCAGCTCTCTAGACAGACCTGTCTGTATGACTTCCGAGCCTTTCTTGTCACTGCTTCACGTGTAAAAGAAAAGAATGACCCAATAGTTACTTTTTCTGTTGATCTACAAACCTTTATCTATGAATTGATTAAAACTATTAAGTTATTTCCTAACTACATTATGAAAAGTATGGAAATTAAAATATTTCCATATAGTCCTACAGCCAACCTCTGAGATTCAGAATAATACTTGACAAACATTTGCCTACAATTTCAAAAAATGTTCAAGTTGTCAACTGTTCCATCCAACCGAATTCCATCAAAAGTGCCCTAATTCCAAAGTAATTCAAAACAAAATTTAATCTTAACAGCGTTTATGATGTGAACAACGGACGTGTCTGTAAGAAGGCAGACAAAGACACTGACCAACCAAGGGGCTGGGGTGCAACAATTCAAACGAGCAAGAGTGAGTGAAAGGATAAAATTGTATTTTTGTAAGAGATGGATGACTATCGCATAACATATTGATGAACAGTGTTGTGATGTTTGTCGACAGGATCCACAGTGAGCCGATAGACATGTCGACGCGGCGGCCGCGCGGCACTCCCCCCTCCTACTCACAGAGTCTGTGTCACGTGCGCAGACCCACAGTGATCACCACCACGGTGCAGAGTCCGACCCCTCCTCCCACCACCACAGTCGGTGAGTGTAGTCGGGCAAAAACACAGACCCATCTTAGATTCAAGTTCATCAGTGAGATGTACAAATTTGTCCAGAATGCTTTTATTTATTCAAGTTAATTTCAAATTGATTTTGAATTGGTGTTAATAAACTAAGTGTTGGGTCAAATCCAGAAAATCACTTAACCCAAATCTCTAATTTAACCCTTTGAGCTCTCATTTTATTTTTAAATTTTTGTAAAAAGCCACCCGTATGGGTTTCCCCAGTCCCTGTAAGCAAAATTTCAGCAAAACCGCTCTCTGGTACGGTGCATTACCAGTCATTGAACCACTCCTCTAAGCGTTTTCCTCCTAAGCTCAAAAGTGCCACTCGCCACCTCACTGGATTTGATGAGCCGTTTTCTCTTCAGTGATCCTCAGCGGGTCATTGTGGCCCCTCCCGGAATGATCCAATTATTAGCATTGACCGTACCAGAGCGCATCCGGGTGGGATAGGAAACCCACGCTGTGACAGACAGGGGCCAACTGTCCCGTCACTATAACCACGAAACCACCGGGCTGTTTGTCCTGGGCTGTCAAACTTGCACATGAGTTGGCGTCGGGGGGAGGGAGTGGTAGTTTCGGTGTTCTCTGCTAGGTGCCGTTAGTGTAGCGTAGTCCTTGCCTATCGTTTGCGCTATATGCAATAAACGATGTGTCGGACTAGATCCGACATCGGAGCGGAACGGCAAAATAGCGATGTCGGACTCAGTTCAAAAGGTTAATTTCAAACTGCCTGCTGGCGTACAATCAAAATTCAAGCAATCATCTGATCTGAACGTGGTTAATTGAATCTTGAATTTGACTTTGCACTATAAGGTAACCAACATCCCGCAGGCTTGTAAGAAAGGAAAGAACCGGTTTTAGTGTTCCGCCCGTGACTATTTCCTCTTTACAATTGACTGGTATTTACTTTGCAATATGTCTTTCTATTTTCAATACAGTTAGTGAAGAAAATTGGTAAGATTTCTGTAGTAAATTTAAAATGGTATTGGTTCTGCTTAGTTTTATATAGTTTATAAAGCATTCCTGTATATGTTTGCGTGTAGACTACTTTTCTGTTGTTGAAAATGGTAGCCTTCTCAGCTACAGGAAGGAAAATTCCTGTAGTTAGGGTTTATGAGCAATAGAACAGATTGGCTCGTTTTAAACATGAATAATCTTTCAACCACAGAAGGTATGTTTTGTTATCTCTGCATACAATAATTCAAAATTGATTAAATTGACTTATTTTCTTGACGATTTCAGAAGAAGGAGACGTGAGTGACCCAGTGATTGACGAACACTTCCGCCGGTCTCTCGGCAAAGACTATCAGTCTCTCTTCACGGACAGCGGCAAGCCCAAGAGGAGAACCCCCTCTCAGTCCGCCAGCCTTCCTGCCTCCTCCTCCCTCTCAGGTATGTTCCTCCCGATACCCCCAGTGGGTGCACAGCCCCCTGATACTGGGGTACAGCAAAGAGAGATCATGCCTACAGCCAAGTAGGTTTTTGGCTACTCAGTACGACATAAATAAATTTATTTGCAATTTACATACAATATATGTTGCAAAAAACAAAAACAACATGTTGTAATTCATTCAATACGCATGCAGGCATGTCATTCATTGCAATAGACATTCACTCACTCCCTGGAAAAAAGGTAAAACTATATTTGGATTCAAATGGTTTATTTGGTTTAGAAACTCAGCTATATCGTAAAATGCATGAGTTACTAAATAGTTTTAATCGTGTTTTGAACAAATTTTGTTAACTGGCAATGAGTTAAAAATTTGCACCCTGAGAAGGTAATTACTAAATAATTTTGTTCTATGTTGCTGAACTCGAAAATCGTTTGATTCTCGAAGTCCATGCTCGTGTATGGAGCAGTCCTTGCAAAGGCAAACTCTTAAAGCGCAAAACAGAATAGTCTCTAAAATAAATGCTTGGAAGAGTCATTAGACCTAGACTTTTAAAGTTTCACGGCAGTGGGCTCTAAAATTTAAACGGCCCAAATTCATTGCATTTTTCTGTAACCTAAAACACATCGATGTTAACAGACTACTTCCCAAACGTAATTCCATAATTTAGGTGAGAATATATAAGGCCAATATGCCATGAGAAGGACTTGGGGAGAGCAGGCTGGATAGTTTTCGTAAACAGAATATACCAGATGCAACTTTGCTGCAGACATTGTTTATTTGAGTTTCCCAGGTCAACCCTTTGTCAATGTGAATTCCCAAGAAAATTTTATAGCCTGAGCTTCTTCAACTACAACATAGTACATCCAATAATGGTTATTGTTGGTGATATGCAAGGTTGAGTTCGTAGATAAAATGGAATTAGTTGTGTTTTATTATTAGTTTTAAATTATCTGCTAAAAGTCTGAACACAAGTATTAAGACTGATGAAAGTTTGAATTTCTAAGGTATTTTGTGTTTCTGCAGTAAAACAAAGGGTAGTATCATCTGCAAATTGGATCATTTTTCCATAGTGTATTGAATTTTTGGCATTTTTATATATATTAAAATAAAACTGGTCCCAGCACTGATCCCTGGGGACACCATGCTAATTTTGATTTCCTTCGAACATGAATGGCAAACTTGGACACATTGTGTCCGGTTAGACAGATAAGACTGTATCCAGTTATATGGCACCCCGGACACCTATGTTTTCTAATCTGTTCATGAGAATAGAATGATCTACACAATGGGGAAGGCTTGCTTAGATCAACAAAAACATAAGGTTTGTTGTTGTCTGTCCATCCTTCATACACAGTATTAATAAGCTCTGATACAGCATCCATCATTGGATTTTTGTCTTCTAAAACCATATTGGTTTTCTGATAAAATATTGAATGTATCCAAAATTTAAAAGTCTGTGTCAAAACAGCTTTTCAAACACTTTACTCAGAACTAGGAAGAATCGAAATTGGCCTATAATTACTTCTTCTAAAGGATCAAGATTTTTAAAATTGGTATGACCTTAGCTATCTTTAATGCTTGAGGAAATACACCAGTTTCAAAGAAAGGTTTACAAGTTTAGTCAACGGTTGAACTAAGTGCTTGCAACACTGTTTTCATAGATACATTGACATACCATTGATGTCTGGTCAGTTAGAGGATTTGTTCACCTTGATGAAGTAGAAGCTATGCTCAGAAGCGGCGAGGAGCTCCAATGTCTCATTTTGATCTATGCTTTTGAAAACATTTCCAGCGTGTATTGCTGATGTCCTTCAGTGAGGGTTCATAATTTGAACACTCGCTAACTCCATTTCCATTCAGGTTTGACTTGAAATTCTAAAGCGGCTTAATTGTGGCCCTATCCCATAATGCAGAATTTTAGTAATGGTTCATAATCTGATACGGCTAATACCAACTCGATATATGGCCCTGGGTAGAGTAAGTTTAATCTGAAATCAAGAAAGTTAATGGTGATTTCCTACATTTATCTGTGTGTTGTTGTTGACAGTGGACGACCACTTTGCCAAGGCGCTGGGCGAGACATGGCTCAAGCTGCAGAAAGGAGAGTCGACCAGCTCGGAAGTGAGGCACAGGACGGACCTCGCGTGTAGACAACGTAGTGATAAGTCTCACTTAGTGATACGTCCCGATAGTCAACATGTCGCAAGTGCAAAGCTTTATTTCCGTACATAAGACCACAAGCCGAACATAATGGAGACGGTGCAAGTTCAAACTGTTGGCACAATTCCTCTGTTTAGTCTGTCGTAATAGTTCAAATTAATTTTATTGTTTGAAAAATACTGTGGACGAAAAGAAATGATTAATGCCTTTCTGTTGCAAAATAATGGAACTGTTGTACAAGTTTTTCGTGATATATTTTTTTTGATATATTATTTTTGAAATCTGAAATTATTGTTGTCCGCACGTTTTAAGGCGCACACAGTAGTTTCTCACACGTACGGTTCACACTTTTATCAAAAATTGTTACTTCTGTTACTGATTCAGTCAAAATTCCAGACTCCCAACTCACTATATGTAATTGAATAATATTGATAAGAAAAATAATAACTCCATGTTGTGAGCCATTTTTATAGTTATAAACCTTTCCAAAGGTTTCAAACCATCGGTACTTCCTACATTTTAGTACATGTGCATGTTAAAAATCAAAAGTGGGAAATCTTTTGAAATCCCTTCTTTTTGTTAGTTTGAAAGTTCATAATAGTGGTGGAGAGCAATTTAGTAAAAAGGGTGGAGTTTTTATCTGCCCGAAACGTTAGGAGTAGTTTTTCTCCAGAAGTGGCTGGAAAGTCCGTTTCTCTTTTTACCCTTCTTCTTAATAATAATAGTCAAGTCCTGATCTTTTGACTGTGCAAAAAGTGTGAACCATTCTTGGTTATATCAGCTTCTTGGTTATCTTGGTTGTATCAGCTCCACAAATGTCCCCATTTATAAAATGTTGTCGGACATAAGTTAAACCATGTTTTTTCCAAACTACAAAAGAATATTCTGGTAGAACTCAATATACTCGTAGGTAGGTTTAAACAGAGTAAACTGAAAGAAAAGAAATGTTTTTATTATATTAGGTGCTGTCTGGTCCTGTCTTTTTATTAACCTTACGAGGAAAGCATGTTCGGAACTTGTGTGGTATTTTAATCAGGTATTTTTCTTTACTAGTCTAGCCGATTTATTGTTACAACTTATAATCATACTAAAAATTCATATGCTTTAATTTAAACTATTTTGATTTGTTATCGTAATTTAAAATATTACAAAAATGAAATTTTACACGATACTAAAAATGCACAAGTTAGCATTTTGTAAAAGAATCAGTTTCTTTCGTTAAAATTTATTTCTTTTTTTGTTCTGTTTGACTTGATTAATTTATATTGTTTTGAAAAACTGAATTTAACTTTACACGAGTACCTATTGTGTGGTGTTTAAACTTAGTCTAGTTGATAATACGAGCTTTAATTGCAACATTTTGTTTTTTATCTGTACATTGACGTGAATATATTATTTTATTTTTATAAAGTTGTTTGTGTATATGAGGTGATTTCCGAGAAAAGACATTATACTAGTGACTATTCACTCCTAACCCTGTATTCATAACTGAATATTTTTGTCGCGTTATATTCTATGAATATTAGTGCTTGAGGGAAGCATACCTTGCTTTGTAGCTTTAAGTAACTGGATAAATTGTGCTCCATTCGCAAAGTCTGTATATTTTTTGTTTGTTGAATCGTTTATTAGGTTTATATTTTTAGTTAACTACTAGGTTATCGACTCTTCTGTTGTACATTTTGTTTCTTTTCAATTGAATTGTAAATACTCTACTGAATTCTTAAGTCACTGTCTGTACTTGTAATCATTGTACAAAGGTCTGGGTTTTTGTAAATGTTAGAATTCAATAAATTATAATTGTATTCGTAAATTTGTCGCTTTATTCAAGCATCCTGGTTTTTGATAAGTTGGTGAAATGTTTTGAAGTCTTGGTATGTGTTGTAAATATTTTATATCAACACTTTTAAGCCAATAGCTAAAATTGTATTTAGGATGACTAGATCTCTCGGAAGCTAAGCTTCCTTCATCAGGTTTAAGCACAAAATTGAAATTGTGTTTTTAATAATCAGGCTAGGCCTGATGAAGGAAGCTTAGCTTCCGAGAGATCTAGGCAACCTAAAAAAATTTAATATTGGCTTAGAAGTTTGTTTAACTTATATTTATACTTTCCAATATTGGAGCTCTTGAAGCCCTTTAAATTAATTTGTAGGTTGAAACAGACGTCACCCTATCAAAGTTTGGTCAGGGATTTCATACTAAAACCCTTTTTACAACGAAATGTTTAATAAGTTACCAAATACATAATTCAACATTTTTTGTTTACAAAGGTAGTAAATTATATTTAAAGCTAGACAGTAAAGCTTCTTATAATATTAGTATAGAAAAAACAATACACTGTAAGATCATTCTTAAATAAATAGCAAACTATTACTAACTAAACTTATACTAAATACAAGTCAAGCTACAAACATAACTACAGCATACAAACAACAAGTTATTAAACAAGCAATGATACTTTTGAAAATTAAGAAAAAATTTCAGAACAGATTAAGTTCTTACCCCTTTTCTTACCAATTTGCTACCAATGGATACCAAAAACACAGACTGGGGGGAGGACTTGAGTTTAGGAAGAAGTCTTGAGGGTTTGTTTGACAGTATTTGCGGTTTTTACGTAAGTATGTGAAAGGTAAGTAATCATGTTGTATTATAAATCCACTCTGCTGTTATTTTAACATGAAAAATTTAGAAAGTAAAATAATAATAAGAATAAGCCTCTAAAAACAAGAATTTTTTCAATAATTCAATTTTTCTACAAATAGTGAGCGTTTCAGAATTTTTCAACTTAACTTTATTTAAAAACAGCCCTAGTATTGAAACGTTTGAATTTGTGTGCTGAAAAATTTTTATTTGAAAGAATTACAGCTTTAGTACAGTAAAATTCTCACAACATTCAACTTAAGGTCAAAAATAAATCAAATACACTTGCAATTCCCGTCAAAGTCCAGAAATTTCACTTTGACGGTTTATGGTCAATAACTTCCGAACGAAACAAGATAGGGTTAAACGGTTTGCAGATTAATGTTCAGGGCGACGAGGCAATGCAAAAAAATGTATCATATGTTTGGTTTTTCAAAAGAAATTTCACCCCTTGATAGCGGTTAATCTTGAATAAATGTTGAAAGAAACAAGATAGGGTACAACGGAGTGCAGATTCGTAATCAGCGGGACGAGGCGGTGTTAAAAAATGTATCATATGTCTGATCTAAGAGACAAAGTTTTTCGCCAATCAAAAAAACCATGGGCTTAAACCCATGGTCGGAGCGATTTTTGCCTCCGTTTTTCGTGAATAACTTCCGAAAGAAACAAGATAAAAATTTTTTAAAATCACATTTGGGTTCAGCAAGACAAGGCCTTTCCAAAAATATACAACTTTTTTGGTTACCATAAAGTTTTTTTTCTTCAAATTTACGATTTTTTTTAAATTTTCAAAACTGAACAAGATTAAGGAAAAACCTTTGCAGATCTGTTTTAGGGTCGACAAGGCGGTGTTAAAAAAGGTATCACATGTCTGATTTTCCAAAAAAAACTTTTAGCGAAAATTAGCGGCGCAACGAGTTTTTCAGGTTTTTTGGGAATAACTTCCGAACGAAACAAGATGTTTTAAAACCGTTTGAAGATTTGTGTTCAGGGCGATGAGCCGGACCAAAATAATGTATCATATGTCTGGTTTTTTTAATTTCACCTGATGAACATTTACTTTTTTGGCCGCCATTTTGAAACGGCTTGATGGATTATTATAATTTTTAGTCTATTGATGTATAACAATATAATACATATTTATTCCTAAAATTCATTAAAATCAGATGAAAGTTACTGTTTTTAGATCATTAAAAGCAATTGTTTGGTAAAAAGTCCCTCCCGAAAAGGGGGTTTCGGTAGTCGATTTTGCTGGTTAACAAACTAAACTAAGATATTTACAAACAGAACATTTGTACCAAATTTCATGAAAATCGGACAAATTTGAACACTACTTTCAGTTGTAACCGATAAACAGATTCAACTTCTCAAGAATTTGAGATAGCCTATGTTTTAAATGTTCATTTCCGTTTGCAAACTTTTAAAAACCAAAATACACCATAATAAAAAATTCACGATACGACACCCCACTAAAACTTAACGCATTGATATAAACCTATGGGTTGTCATAGTCAACTGGGGCAAAGCAAACAAAGCAAGCTTTGATCACTTAATTATTTTATAAAAAAAGTTATACGAGCAATTTTTATGAAGAAGAACAGTTATTCTTGTAGAACTGTATTCAAATAAAACCAATTACTAACCATAAATTCGATATATATTTTGGAATGTATGATTTTTCTCAAACGTAATTTTTATAAACTAAAACAAAATTTGAAATTTTTGAAGAACTAGCAAATTAGAAGAAGGATAAATTAGCAATACCTGTGAGTCAAGTTTCCTAAATAAAAATCCTTAGCCCAAGTTACCCCAACTAGTTTACAAACTGTTTGAATACATACTAGTTTAAAAATAGTCCAAACATTCCTAACAATGTTCAAAATGAGTTAGGGCTACATTGAAGCGATGCAGTGAAAGTTGTAAGTGGCAAACAATATCAAAACACACTTTATTACAATGATTTTGTGAACAGTCTTTTAAAAGGTAACTTTTGACTATACTAAAATGAAAGCATGCAATAGTCAAGCAATTCCTAAAAAATATAGTCTAATGCAACTTTCACCATGTCACAATAGTTTATGAAAATATCTAAACAAAATCATCAAACCAATTTCAAGCATGAAAATTTATCACCAAGATAAATAAAACAAAAGCCTAGTACTACAAGCAAATTTAGTGATGTCTCAAGCTTCGCTAATACACTGAGGAAAAAAAATATTTTAACATAGTAGAAGTCAATACAGTTTTCTCTACAATAATATAAGTTACTCAAACTTGACCCTTACCTTTCATTCTCTGATGTCAATAACACTAAACTGTATTTTTAAAACTGTTGGTACAAAAACACCAACAAACTGCCCGTGACTTGTGCTGAATCAGTGGCACACGCCCGCAGCCAGATGGAACAAGTACTGGTACTTCCTGCGGAACACAACGTCACACTGGTCACAAGTGCGCAGGCTCAGCGCACTGCGGCAGGCGTACGCATACTTGCGGTGGCGCGCGAACAATTCACCGTTCCAGAAACACTTTGAACACTCTGCACACTGGAACACACGCCGACACCACTTGACATGACAGTTCCACGACCAGTTGCGTGTGAACGTCGCACCACACGCACGGCACTTGCGAGCTGGATCCTTCTCCCGCTTGTGCTGGTCGAACCCGACGTAGTCGATCGTGAACTCCTCGTCGGACAGTGGTTCTTGTTTGATGTCCAAGATGTCTGATTCGCCTAGCGAGAACACTTCTTCTATTTTCACTTCTGAGATGTTGTTTTCTTCGAAAGTGTGTTCTCGCTGGTATTTATCTTCCCCAAAGGCGGTGTCAGCGGTTGCTACGATGGCGCTGTTTTCGTTACCACCCTAGACACAAACTTAGCATTATTTTTCTTTAGTTAAAATATTATGCATTGTATTACTAAATCTTAAAGAGTTTTCCTACACAAAAATACCGTAGACTTTCAGATTCTACTTGAAGCAGAACAAAAACCATATAGAGTACATTATACGTTAGGGGCGAGTCATTGGTCGAATTTAGCAGGGGAGGACAGGGGACTCAAACCTCTTCTAGAGAGGGGTTCGGGGTCCTTCTCCTGGAAAAATTGAGCCTTTTACCATTGAATTTATCTATAATTTCAACTTTAATTGGACTCTTGTTTGCATCACCCCAGAAGCTTTTGGAGGTCGGTAGTTAAAGAACATAGTCCATTAAAATGGCCAGAAGTCAAAGGTCAAAATGTGGTGCATAAACATATATCAAGTTTTGGGGAGAGGTCAACAGTCTCAGATTTTCCACAGTCAAAAGCAGTATTCTTAAACCTTGAATATTCTGCAGCCAGACTACTATTGCAGGCTCAAATGGCAAGATGTTTTCTTTTTGTCGATTGGCTTTGCCACAAGGGTTGCCAGCCAAGGAAAATCTTAGTTGGGCAAACTCAGCCGATGCAGGCTTTTTGTGCTAGTTAACAAGTGGGAAGGATATGAATCAAGGTAAGGAAGGAATAGGTCTGCTAGCATTATGCTTACGACAACTGATTTGGCCTTCAACCAGGTTAGGGGTTGGGTTTTTTACAATTTCCTTCACAGAGATCCAATCCAAACCGGAGGTAACCAATAGTGTTCACTCTCTCTTCAGCCAATTGACTCTCAAGAGTGAACCTTCTTTTTGACGCACCTCCAGTAAGTCTCTCTCTTGACCCATACAAAGGATACGTAGTACTAAGTAAACAAAACCCTAGCCAGCTTTAGACATGATCTCTCTTCGATGTGCCCCAGTATCAGGTTATCTACACTTTAAAAAAAAAACCAGTCAGAATCCCACTAATGGAAAGATGTTACTAGGCAAACCAACTATGGCTAAATTAAAGGTACCACCAAGACTATTACCGTATATTGTTTTCTTACTTCCTATTCTGTGAGCACATTCTTGTTATTGCTGCTTCTGAAGCTTTACCAGTTTTTAACTTTTCCTCCTAAACATCTGTAATCAAAGAGGAAGGACAAGTTAGGGATGGGACAAGGAAAAAACATTGGAAGTAATGTGATATTTGGGTTTGGTTGAAAATTATTGGTGTTGTGATTTGAACCAAACCTACCTTCCTTTTCGAAGTGAACTTATGGATTAAAGAGTTTGATCTATGACTTTTCCTCTGCATCCAGTCGATCCTTTGGATCTGAATCATGCACTCTCCGCAGATCCCCATTGGCATGTTTTCGTCATACTTGATCTGGAATATCAAAAGAATAAAACTAACAATTCCAACAGTTACTTTCTTTGAAGACAAATCAATTTTTGAAAAGTTTTGGTACTTCAGGGGCTATTTAGAAACTGAGCTGGAAAATATTAAAATGCTCACCACTAGAAACATTGAATTCATATTAAAGAGCATTCTTTCAACTATACTTTGAAATATTAAGAGTGCACAATAGTGCAGGTGACCTTGAATTTCGTCCCATAAGAGCAATGTAAAACATGCATTTTCATGGGACATCTCACGCCTACAGCTTTCACCATATCTTTATAAAATAAACTTGGTTTCAAAGGTCATTAAAAGCTTTAATGACTCCACTAGGCCGAATTTCCTATTTCTCATATGTAAGACCAAGACATAAATCCAAAAATTGAGGGAAGTTTGTATCTGGATATCTAGTTTTTACTAGTAAACTAATGAAATTTTCAAAAAAGTTGTCAGCGGAGTCATTGCAGTATATTGTCATCTTTCAAATATAACCTATTTCAAAAAGATCTGATAAAAATTGTAGGCGTGAGGTGTCTCAAGAAAACGCTTGTTTTTACATTGCTCTTATGGGACTAAAACAAAATGGCTGACAGGTACTGTGCACTCTTAATAACAATTCAAGTCAGAGCACTTATCAAACCTAGGCTCGAGCTTTCACATGACAACATGACATTCCGCTGCCAGTGTTTACAACAAAAAATAGACGCAATTCACTCTTTAACCTGCTAAAGAGCAAAACTAATTGAAAATTTATAAAGTTGAAGAAAAAATTCAAATCTGTTTGGACAAACAAGGGCTTTAAAAACCCTTTGGCAAAAAATTTGATGTTAAACTTATTTTTAAGTCAATTATTCTACCTAAGGGAATACTACAGAGAGATCATTTTATTTTGATTTGTAGGGAGCAAAAACAGCAACACAAAATGTCAATATACTGTCCGATTCACAAAGAGTCAGGCTTTCTAGTGATGTATAAACTGCATTTAAAGTTTCACTTGCCTACAAGCTATGGTATACAACAACGGAGGTAGTTTTTATATAGCTTCATATTTAGATGTTTATTAAAAACCATTCTCACGTTCCACCTCTCGAGTCTTTAACACTAATTGAGATTTAAAAGGTAAAGTTTGTCTTTGTTTGAAGAGGTGAATGAAGTTAGGACAACGAAATCTACCACTCAACCTCGACCTTAACCTAGCGTCACCGTATAGTCACTTTACAAGTTGTAAGTGGTTACTGCTAAGATCAAACCTGCACCAGCAAAGAAGTAAGCTCTGGAGTTGCATGCGATATTTAACCGCCACAGATCCACTAGGAAGATTTTAACGAGTTCACTGACCTCGATGTTGATGGTGCTCTTGATCATGGACAGCAACGCGAGGTTCTCCTGCGGCAGGAACAGCGAGGTGAGAGATTCTCTGGAGTCAACTTGAAGCAAACATAAGCGGCAAATCTTCTGAGGATCAAAGTCTAGATACAACAGCTCCATTCTCAGCAACAGCTGCAACAGTAGCCGGAAGAATAAACATTTAGTTTTGCAGAAATTTTAATAATCTGTATACATTTTTGTAGTTTAGTACCAAAGATTATGTTATGGTAGCTAGATTGCTCTAGATGCTACAAGGCTGAGGCAAGAATCAACATAGTTCAGCAGCCCAAGCACAGATGACGCTGCGAGGGAATTATTTTTAAGATGCTAAAGTAGAGCCACTGACGCACACATAAGTTTGTTCTTTCTCAAAAATCCCACAATTTGGTCACATTTAAGTCATCGACATTGGACAAACTCCTTCATGTGGAGCTAAGGGGAGAGAAAGACGGCAAGAGATGGCAGCGCTGTCTGTGCTCGGGCTGCCGCAACTACGTTGATTTTCCTACCTCAACCATGTGACATCTATCTACCATACATTATCTTTGGTATTACTAAATAAAATCATTCTGCTAATAACTGTCACCACTGTAAGTCTCGTTATAGTAAACATGTTTAATAATAACTGAGTTATTGTTCTATTTAATTTAGAAGTAATTTTGTCCAAAGCAAAGATAGATACCACCTTACTCTTGCCAAGATACTTGTATATAATATATAACAAGTCAAAAACTTAATATTTAGTACGTGGAAGTTTGCTTAAAATTTCAATTACAGAAGTAATAATTTGCTGACATATGTTTGGAAAAAATATTTATCTTTTAAACTATTGAAATATGTAAACAAAGTCACTACCTGTCAAATACATACAACAGGTTATTCATTAGAACAAAAATGTGTACTTTTTTATAAAAAACCCACCAACTTTGACCAAAAATGAGTGAAATTGTATTGTGATAACCTATTGAATTCAACTATCAAAGTGGAAAATCTATTGGTTGCCTTTCTCCGGTCAAATTGGTTAAGAACTAAGAGAAAACAGCAGAATATTCTGGATTCTGCCTCATGAATGATTGTGTCAACATAAGATCAAACTGTGATAAGGAACCATTCCTCGCAAACTGATTTGCTTATATGATGGTGCACTTGTCAGGCTGAGAGCCATGTCTCCCGTTACGTTCACAGAGTCATCCACCTGTCCAACGCATCACGAAGGCAAAATGATTTTGAGTGACCAAGTTCCTCTTTCTCTAAACCAAATATTCAATTTCCTCTTTCACGACAGTGAGTTTTGCAAAAAAGCAATGGAAACTTTAGACTACACGGATATATACATGGGAGAATGGTTGCAAAATGAAAACACAGGCCTGCAAACTCGAACGAACCGGTTTGTGGTACCGGTAACCGGCCTAGGAGCGAAAAGCTGTCACATAACGGAATCTCAGGAGTTAAAAGTTAGTTCTCCGGGGAAACTGTACATGGTGGAGATCACCACGCACAACTCCGGGGTCCCTTACGGAGACTCGTTCTACGTGTTCACGCATGTGTGCATCGCTAGGAACTCCACGGGAGACTCCCACCTCAACGTGTACTGTCAGGTGATGTTCACGCAGAGTGTTCTCAGTTTTATCAAGAGGATGATCGAGCGTGGTGTGTGGGAAGGAGTGCAGACATATTACGCGATGGTGGAGGAAATGTTGAGGGATGAATGTATCAAGATTCAAGGTATCCAATCCCTGCGTAGGTTCACAACTACGCTCGTGTCTTTCAGCCAGATTCGGAGACGGCAAAAGAGAAGAAGACTGGTTTTTATAGTAATAGTTGTTCTTGTATTAATTATTGGGAACGTATGTTTTTGGTGTGTACCTTGGTGGTGACCATAGTACGGTTTCATGTGTGTTCAAATAAACTTAGGTTATATATTTTTATCCAAAATATTTTATATCCCTTAGTAAATTTAAAGTTTTTAAATTTAATACATATGCAGGTAATATTCGGATTAGACAAAAGTAAAAATACAACTGAGAGAAAATACTTTAACTCCTAGCTTTCAGCTTTCACATTGATTCCAATAAGTTATATCTAAGAAATTTTTTTAAAACACACAGTTTGACAGCCACAATTGTTTTCCTAAGAAATCAATAGGAAGCATAAATGTGTTGTTGTTAGAGTTGTTTATAGAGAATAGACTGCTTAATTAAGGATGATTTTCTGCACTACATAGCAACTAAAATTACTTAAAACTAATGAACGTACAAGTTAACTTACTCATAATTTAAAACAAAAATTAAAACACATACCTCATTTTCCTTTTCATCCATAATAACTTTGATGTCGTGGTTCCTTTGTTTTATCAGGGCATTTTTGAACGCTTCGATCCTCTTCTCATCCAATATTGACTTTTTCTCCAACTGATCAATTTTCTGCTGCATTTCCTTGATAGTTTTCTCTATTTGAGTGAGACTGCTCGACTTCTTACCACCCGGTCTCGAGTTAGAACAAACCTTTTTTTGCAAATTTGAACCATCTTTTTCACAACTTTCTGAGTCAGTAGAAATCAATCTTTTTCTTTTAGTGCGCTGTCGCCTGGCCCGGTTAGGTGCAGTAGTTTCCTTAGATCCGCCGACAGCCGTGTTATTCTTCGAAATCGGGTCAGGAATTGTTTCAACATTTTGTTTTTCAGTCTTTGTCAGTATATTTGATCTTTCTGTTTCATTTTCCAGTCTTGAATTCGGTCTAGTTCCAGAACTCTTAGGACCTGGCACAATTGTTTGATGGTATGAGTTTTCCCTTATTTTTTCACAACTAGTGTTTGGTTTTACTTCTAAGACTGGTCGGTTTTCATCCAGTTTTGAAGTAAACAGATTTTCCGGCCCATTTTCCAAAACTATGTTGTTTGCAACTGTGAATGTTGTTGAAATTATTGATGTGTTTTCCAAACTAATATTTAATTTAGTTTTAGAATCTTTTGTCTTTTCATTTGGCGTTGAAGTGATTGGATCCGACTTGCTAGGACTGTCAGTACTATTTTCCCTTCCCTGCTTTCTTGGTCTAGATTCAAAGACATCTGAAGAGCTTTCTTCTATTACAACAGAAAATAAGGCAGGAGAATTTCTTTTCATTATCTTTGATCTGCCGTTAGTCCCTTTTTGTTTCTTTGGACAACCAGGCGAAGATGCTCGGTATCTGAAAAATACATGTAATTATTATTGATTTTTAGAGGGACATTAGCTTAAACCATATTAAAAGAAATTGAAAATCTGAGGAATCTCTGATGGAGACTTATGACCGAGCATTTAATAATCAATTGACAGCACAAACACATCATAATTTTGCCTCCACAGAGAACCTGTACAAAACTTTGAGACACAGAAGTTATACAGGTCTACACCTTTTCCCCGTGAGAGACTGTAAGGTCAATTTGAGAAATCATCAATTGCATTTGACGATTGTGAATTGTATTCGAGAAGATATCATTTGCAGTTGAGAAGCCTCAGTTCTATTAAGTTACACTTAATTGTAAACAATTATGTTTTCAAGCTAATACAACAATACTCACCTCTGTTTATCTTGGGGTTTGTTCTTCAACAATTGTTTTGTTTCCCTTGAATTAATCCACATATTGTTTTTGCTGGTAGAAGAAAGGCTTTTGTTCAAGGCTATCTTTGCCATTTTAGTTCTGTTGCTACCCTTGCAATGATTTGAAAGCGGAGATCTCAGAGGTTTTCTTGATTGATTAACATTTTTCTGTGTATTGTGCCTTGTCAAATCAGCTTTCTGGCTAGTAGAAAACGTCTTCAAGGGATCAATTTTAGTGTTTACTTTAATTGCTTTAACTTTTAAGTCTTTAGTTGGTTTTGAACTCGCTTGATGCGAGTTGATATTCAGTCTGAGACACGGGACAGCTTCCGGCTTCAATCGTTTGCCTCCCGAGCAGTAATCTTTGAAGCGAAAATGTTTCCCACAGACATACAACATAGCTCTTTGGTCATTCTTCTTCAGACCAAGAATCTGAAACCATTCCTTCCGTTTCGGGGGGTCACAAGGGAATCTGAAATTAATCAGAATTTTATTTAATTTGCAGATCACATTACAGGTAGGCTATAGCAAATGTCCAATTGGCTAATTTAGTGAATCATTTTGATGATCAAACTACACCTAGATCCCTTTTGAACATACAATGCACACAAATACTTGCAATGTAAATTGATTGACAATTCCTTGAAATAAACACACAAATTAAATAGCAAAGAGACACACGTGGCACTACGAATAACATGAGCAGACTGTACTGCCATGCCCGTGAAGACGTGTTTCCACTACAATCTTTGATGAAATATCAAGGTTTTCTTTGCTCTAGTAATGGTTCTGAGAAATATTGGTATCTAGATTTTTAGACACTGCATTTTTGTTAGTGTTGGCAATTTTCTAAGTTGGATCTTTTGGCATAGAGGAAGGCAACAAACAGCCTATTCTAAGATGTTTAGAAAGGTTCAGCTTCAAATTGCTTAGGGCCTAATAAGAATTACTAATTAGTCCTAAGACTTCTATTTAGAAAACATTTCTAGAAAAGGGTTAGGAACGTAGCACTCGAGGACAGCGTAAATTAATTTACCAATGAGAAGTCAAGAGACTCCTTAACCCAGCGGCACCGGAATTTTAACCATCATACAGTGAAAGGCTACATACCCAAAATAATTCATATGATACCAGGTACAAACAAAATTAATTTCCTATGCTCCGATTCAGCTTACGCGATGACAGAGCATGAATCTAACTGCTCCATGTTGACATGTCTCACGCACCCTGCTTGCTAGCACTGCGAGCAAGTATTCTTGCCTTCCCGCCAATATATTTTGCGATTATCAGCTGTGATGGTACAGTGGGTGAGGGGAGGACTGAGTCTATAGTGTTTTGTGCTGCGCTTTAGTGACAAAACCAAACACTACCCAGTATTGCAACATAAGATTATTAAAATAATATTGTATGTTGAGGTTTCAATAGCCCTTCAGCGCGTGAAATTACCCTGAGTGAATCAACATTGCGTATTTACATGTCTTTAGTACACCAAGGATTAAGTTTTTGGAAATTATGTTGAAATGCAGGGTTTGAGATGGAGTAACTAGCTAACATATAAATATGCAGTACCAACAGCTTTCATGAGTAGGCTCAAAGTTTGTTTACTTACTTGTGGTACATCCTATTTGGATCGTTTTGAGAGTTACAGGAACGAACCTCACAACACTTCATTGTAGTCTGGATCAAATTAGGCCTAGGCTGTGTAAAAATAACTTTGTAGATAGGCCTAGCACTAACCACACATGCTTAGTAACAACCTAGCCTAACTCAGAGATGCTTTGCACTTTCAACAAGCCCCCCTAAACATTCCTTACCCACACTGTTTGTATCATTAATACGAACCACTGGAAATCCACACCATTACAAATAAGCATAACTTAGACTAGGCCTTACTAAGGTATCCTTGGACAACACAATCACAGTCAACACACACACTAGGCCTACCCATATTAATCAGTGGCAATTTATATTATCGACTCGATAACAAATAATTTTCCTCGTAGAATTTTGCATTGAAAAGATTTCAAGCGAATTCACCTAGGTTCCTAACCCCATAAAACACTAAACCCAATACCTAACCTAACCTCCTGTGGAAAACAGTTTAAGTTGGATAACGGGCGGGTGAATCCAGTTCAAATAGTTCACAATTTCCTCACCAGGCGCCAGCACAATGCAGAGAAACGTTTCTACGCCTTAGTTCCCTAGTTTGCCGCATAAGTCGGCAACAGCACTGGACAGGCAACATATTTTTTATATATGTGTAGATTGTTAAATTCAGTATGACAAATACTGCTATGGGGGACAACCTGATAAACCTCTCTGTAGGCCTAATACAAATATCTCTAAGCGTTAGTTGTGAATTGTTCCGCTAGATAGCAGGGGAATGCACTTTTCGAAATATTATGACTCCTGCCTTTACCAACCGAATAGTGTAAGTTGCAGACTTTTCCGCTAGATGGCGTGAGAATGTACTTTTGGAGATACCTTGAACTAAGGTCTAGTTACGGATTTTGCCGCTAGATAGCAGAGGAATGCACTTTTTGAAATATTACTACTCATGCCTTTACCAACCGAATTAGTGGAAGTTGCAGACCTTTCCGCTAGATGGCGTGAGAATGTACTTTTGGAGTTACCTTGAACTAAGGTCTAGTTACGGATTTCGCCGCTAGATAGCAGAGGAATGCACTTTTTGAAATATTATTACTTGAAATATTAAGAAGTAATTAAAATTATAGTCGTGGATTTTCCGCTGGATAACTTGAATATGTACTTTTAACATGATTTTTTTTTCAGATATATAGGATGCCAATTTTTTTACAAAGATAATATTTGTAAAATTGTCTCTCAAAGTTATACATATAATTTATAGGAGATAATCGTTGTGTTGAACACCATACCGGTAATAGTTCAATAAATATTAAATATTTTCAAAAACGAACAGACAAAATGTAATAATTGTCTGACTGTCGTATTTTATTCAAATACTGTATCTTAAAGATTGCATTTCGTATAACTCTTTGTAAAAATGTAACAGTATGGGATCCTCTTTGGAGAGCTTGGAAAACTAACGTCAAGTTTGCGTCACTCACGGTTTCTATCCACGGGAATTATGTATTTCTAGCGCTTTATGTTGGTACTACTACCGCTCAACTCTATCCTATAGGTAAACTGTTAACGTCCAATCCAATCAATCCGCTTATTGCGATTAAGCATATAACAAAAATTAAATAAATACATATACATCTCAAAAGTACATTTTGAGCATTGCGAACTTGAATCTCTATCCTCTTTGTCCCTCCAAAGTAGATTATATAAACTTGAATACTTTCGAAGAGTTTTCATGCGCAATAATTATTGATAACAGTTCCTATTATTTTATTTTTTTAGAAGCTTGGGAATAAAACGAATCGGTGTTGAACTTCTTACTACAGTACCTACATTTAAAGTAAAAGACCAACTACGCAACTTATAATATAAATGGCAACGATAATGGCAAGATAATATTCTTTGTGTAATTTAGTTACGAGATCTCTTTAAGAGTTTAAAGTTGAATTCAAAGTTACGTAGATTTAATTTACGTTGATTAAAGTTTTACGTGGAATTCAATTTCTTTAGATTTATTGAAAATTATTATAGGTTTGTTCGATAATATACAAGAAACATTACAAAACATTAGTGTGTACATTACAGAACATTTTTATATTATTCATATCGTGTCTTAAAGCGTAATTTTAATTATCTAATTAAAATTATTATATTCATTAAATTAAGCAGTATTTCTTAACATAAAGTACTGAAAAACTTTGAATTTATCGTTGATAAAAACATGAGAAACGGTGTAATATAGTACATCTATACGCTTAAATAAGACGGTGAAAAAAACCCACAGTCATAAGTTAACTTCCGGGTTTATTCAAGCTAAGAAACAGCTGATTACTCTGTGGAGTGGATAAGAACTCAAATTAGTCGCCATCTTGCGCCGCGATCGAGGTTTCACAGGAGTTTCCGGGTTTAGACAATTTATTTCGCAATAAGTTCAAACGCATTGAGAGCTTCGTTCTCCCTGTATCTTTGTATCTTTATCGTTTGTGGACAACTTAATTCCTGGTTTCGTAGTAAACTCTTTCGGTTAAAGTAGCATTGAGACGATTCACTGATAACAACTTTCCACCGGTACTGTGTAGTTTCCAATAGTGGCTCGGAAAATCCTTTGCGTGTGATAGTGTTAGTGAATGGTGTCCTGTGGGCTGTGAATAGTGTCATGTGTCCTGTGGATGTCCTGGAGTTCTGAGGTCTGGTTCGCCCCGAGCTGTGAAGATGAGATTTGTGAGTTAAAGAATATTATCAGCTTTCCTAACCTCTCGCTAACAGGCTTATCAGCGAGATCTTCAACTTCAAGAACCGTCTATTGAAGTTAGGCTAGTGTCCAGATCTTAAACTTGAAAGTTCATTCTACTCCTTTAATATTGAAACAGGAATGTGTTTTGTAGCTTGAACGAATTCAAAGTTAAATTAGCCTTTGACCAAAGTAAAACTTGTGGTGATAAATTTTATTTTTCCTAGTTTTATACAAATAAATAATTCTAGTCAGTATTGCCTAGCCCTAATGTGCCTTAGGAAAATTTGTTAGTACCGTGCTAAAAACAGCTAATTTCGGTTAGATTGTATGATATTGATAAGTAATTTTATTGACTTTTACTGGCAGTATACTAGTTTTAGGGGAAATTCGCTGAAAGTATGTCCTAACCCCAAACTAAACTTCCAGTTGTGTACGTCTAGCTATTTTTCCCCTTACTTATGTACAAATACAGTAAGCTACTATGTATTTTCCTTATGTCTTATAACACGAGAATTTCGAGACGCGTAGATTTCAAATTGTTTAAACACATAAAAACTGATCTTTAAATTTAGTTCCTACGAACGTATCTGGGCTGTACATTAACAAACATTGTTACAACTTTGCACAATTTTAACACATCCATCTGACACAATATAAAATTGTACATTTAAAATTTAACATTAAATTGTAAATTTCGGCTTAAACAGAAAACATGTAAGGAGTAAATTTGTCTGCTATTGAAGGGTTAAGAATATGGTTTGTTTTAAGTTCTGTCCTGTTTTATTGGGAAGACAACAGGTCTGTCCTGTTTTATTGACTAGATAAATTATTAATGGATCAATGTTTTAACTGTGTTGCATGCAACTAAAAACGTATATATTTATGAATTTCAATACAAGAGGTGAGATTCAAGTTCTTGTATTTTGCTGAGCAAGTACAAAAAGAGTACAAAATTTGATTTTTCAAGGTCGGATCCTAGGTCAATATAGCTATAATGTTGGCTATTTGAACCTCATATCTTGTCATCAAAACAATGCTGGCCAGGTTGTTTTTGATGACTAAGATTAAAGCTGAGTAAATAATTATGTAATTAAATTTTCCAAATTTAAGGATAAATATAACCTATATAAACAATTAAAGAGTTACAATAGTTTTTATTTACTTAGCTAAAGAGGTTATGTAGCTTTTAGCCTTTTACGACTTGATCATTACTGAATTTTATTTGCGTTTGTTAAAATTTTCCAGATTTTATTTAGGTTTTGATGACAGTAAGACATAAATGTTAACCGTTAATAACTAATAAATTTACTAATACAGTTAAAATAATAAATTTACTGTTAAAAAATATTTAATTTTTGCAAACCTTTTGATAAATTATAAAGTTTGTACTACAGTATTCACAACTGATTTGACGATTTTCCAGAGTTTATTTTTATTTGTAACACCAGTAACATTAAACTGTACCAATTAACACTGAAATACCTTGAGAAGGATCCCTTTCAGCATGAATCACAGATGATTTTGTTCACTCGTAGAAAATAAAATGTAAAACTACACGGCACCACACGCACTTATAAATATTGCGATTATTTGTAAATAAATAATAAATGTTGTAAATAAAATACTCATGTAAACTGTTGACACTCATAATACGCGCAAGATGGTCGTGCAGTAGTAAATAATACAAGACATAATACAAGTATGGACTGTAGTACAGAGAAGACACTCCTCGATGCTCAAAAGCTTACAAAATACTGAACAATATTATTTTAATTTAGGCTGTTTGGACAGAAATTTATCAGATTCCCGGTAACAGATAGATATCCGGCTGAGTCAGTCAGGGTGCGTTCACACGGGTTCGGCGTGGCGTACTGTCTTGCACGTCAGTAAAATGTGCAATGATCCTGTTGGCTGTTGGGTAGGTAGGATGGTAAGAACTAATAATTTGTTTGTGAAAAATCAGCTGTTCATTTGATTTCTTTTCGTGATCATAGATTGTTTTCCTGGCGAATAGCTTGGGTTATAGTTTAGCCCCGTGGAAACGAGGCTTTTTAAGAATCTCGACGGTGGGGAAGCGTTGCCCGGGGGGGGGTTTCCTGTGGTCATCGCACTCTCGAACCCCTGGATGATTTGTTTTTACTGTGTAGACGCAAAATAACGCGGTTTAAAAATGTTGGTTTAGAACGTATTAGCATAGATAACATTAGTTTTGAAGGTGAGTTTGCAAAATTCCACCACAACTACCTCTAAATAAAGTCCTGTTTTACTCAACTTTTCGGACATATATTCCTGCCTCCCAAACAAATGAACTCATCAGTATGTTGAACACTTGTGTATGGGTTTTCATAAATTTCTTAACCACGGAAATATGAATTTAAATTGGGAAGTAACGTTGTCCTCAGACAATGCGTTTTAAATAAATTGAGGCAGGGTTTTGAAAATTTTGAGTGATGGCCTAGAAAATCTGTAGTAGGTAACCGAGGAGCGTAACCGAGGGGGTTTCCGGGTCATGACCCCCCTCCCATGACCCTAATAAAGGCCCCAAAATGACCGTTATGGAATATAATGTATACAATAAAATTTATTTTGTAAAGGTGTATACGGCTAATAATACAATCCACAAATCACAAAACTGTACTGTTTATATCATTTTGAAATAATAAGCAATATAAATGATAAAATTACTGAATACTCCACTCAGAATGGTGGGAGTAACTATGACTCTCGCAAGGTAGCCAAACACGGAAAAGCACCGATCTAGTTTGTTTACGTAAATTTGGTGGCCTTAATTGATTTTTGACCAATGATTTAGCTATTGGGTGCCCATCTAAAGTCTACAGGTTATATATTCTAACAATGTATTAAAACCAGTTCAAGAATATTTGGCAAGTTTTGAATTTTAAAATTTGACAAATTGAACGGATATCATAATATTACATATTGAAATTGTGTCCGATTTAATAGAAAATTGATTTAATTGCTCTCAACTTTAAAGCCTATTTCAGCACAAGTATTGTCATTGCCAATTAGTCTAAACATATTTTATCTAATCCCAATGTTATGCACTGTGTAGGTTTTGTACATGCTAGCGCGTTGTTAAAATCAACGTAATACATATTTTGATTTTAGGTTAAAATGTCTCCCCAAAACACCTCAAAACTCACAATTTTGCATCAAAATTTAGCATATTTTCCTGGGGACAACGCCCCGGACCTTATTTTTGCTGTGGGTTATTCCATACACATCAGGGTCTCAAGATTCAAGAAAACCCCCTCATTCCAAAATCCTAGCTAAGCTACTGGAACTAAAAATTACTTGTAGAGCCCCAATTTTGGAATTCGTTCAGGCTACAAGAACATTTATTTTGAACTGTATAGGACCTGGGTAGAGTAGTAGGTACTGTTGGAGTTAAACAATCAATTTTCATTTCAGGGTAAGAAACCTAGGAATACATTTTTAGACATAATTGATAGTACAACAATTGAGTTAGTGTTTTGATTCTTACTACAGTATATGGCAAGTTTTTCAGGGCAGGGAGTTAGAATTGTTTGTTCTAGCAGCCTTTTTTCTAAGAATTGAACCGTTTGAATTTACAAAAAAAACACATTAGGAAAAATATCGTGAAATTAGTTAAGATTTTCAGGGTAGGAACAACGAGATTAGTCAACGTAGTAGGGAGCAAATAGAGAAGTAATTTTAATGCAAATTACGCCGAAT
This sequence comes from Matsumurasca onukii, assembly GCA_018831715.1. Classification (NCBI taxonomy): domain Eukaryota; kingdom Metazoa; phylum Arthropoda; class Insecta; order Hemiptera; family Cicadellidae; genus Matsumurasca; species Matsumurasca onukii. The sequence goes on along the minus strand of CM032063.1, from coordinate 45,495,205 downwards.
CATTCAAATTTTTAAATACATTTTTCTAAATTACCGTTCATTCCCATCTACAAGGATCTTCAAGAAGCGACCAGAACTTCCAGCTAGTAGATTTGTGCATGGTTTGTTTTGGTAGATTTTCTTGTGTTCAGGTAATTTTTTAATCGTCCGTGTATTTTTTGACGTGGTACGTATTCAGAAGAGAGAAGACTTCAAAGTTTGATTGTTGAGGCGAAGAAGAATTTTCCTGTTTTATTTCGTGGTTTCCCGTTGTTTTCGATTGTTGCTTGTGGCAAAAGCAATCAGTACAATGTTTAAACGGGTTCGTTATATGCGTGTAAAAGGTTGCATAATTACTATACTATTTGATAAGGCAATAAGGTGTTGGTAATTAATCGATAATGTTATGTTCACATGATACTTGTATGTACTTGTAAAAACAAATATGACATGACATTTCATAATTTATGTTAAATAACATTTTTTTAATAATTGTAGTATAACGGGAACGCATCGTTATACCACATTTTTGGGGGCGTAATGCAAAACAATGGAAAAGCATCACTGTATTTTGAGGCGTAACTCGGATTAAACTGGTACTACTGTAAGATTATCTCATACTATTTATTATAACAAATTTATCCTTTAAATCAGACAAAAACCAACAAATCTTAGCAACTTAAACCTAAAATACAAAGAAACTAAACTAACAAAACTTATTCTACCAACATCAAGCTCGGCTCGCTCAACCATGTAGCCGATGAAACATGTCCAAAACCTCTCTGATGAATCTTCAAGGTAGCCTACCAGACACTGATTTCCTATTCTACTACATTTTCCATGCATAATATGAACTGTTATGCAATCGTCATTTTTTTCAAAGTACCCATTCAAACATAAGTTTTGTTCATTCACTTTCTCCCATTCATTCGAATTGTTCCACTCTAGCCCAATTGTAAGTAGATGGGTTCTTCAGTCTCCCAGTTATGTGCCGATTCAAAATGTAATTAATTTTGTTAGCTATTCCGTTATCAAATCAGCGTGAATTAGAGTCTTTATAGCTTTCTTCTGAAGAATAGTAGGAAAATACTAACATACAAACCAAAAAACACCATATTCTGACTTTCTCATCAGTTTACATTCTTGAAAACTCTTTCCTTTGCACAGATCTTAACAGTTTTGACAGACCCAACAATCAAAGATATTCTCTAAGAAATTCCGCCAATCTCTCCATTCCCAAACACTCTTCCACTTTTTTTCAAACCCACTTTGTTTACAATTCAGTTGAGTTCTTCTACAGCCTTCCCAAAAACCTTAAACCCGATCTGCGGGTTGTTCAGGTCCCGTATGAAGTGTCTATTGGTTCAGGCATAGACTAACGGACTCTATAGTAGAGTCTCTAGTCTGTGGTTCAGGGTGCCTACTCCAGTGACCGTGAATTTACTGGCGAGTCTCCAAGGTTAAACTTTTTTAAGAGCAACAAAATACCATTGTACACACATGTTTAATTTTATTAATTTGATATTGTAAGACCACATGACTTGAAATGTAAGATTTATTATTTCTATTTGACTTGGATAATGCAAATGTTTTGTTAATTTTGCTGAATGAATGATTCTGATGACTTCTGTCGCAGCGAATTTCGATCTAAATTTCCCCAACTCTTCCTCAAACATACTCTTAATTAAGTCAATATCATAGAATGTTCTTGAATATATTCCTAATATAAATACACCAATACTTTCTTGTTCCAACTCTTTATTAGACACTTTGTAGGGTTAACATGATCCTTGATACTTCTGTAGAATATTTTAGAGTTGTCTAGAAACTAGGCTTTGCCTTTATTTCTTAGGCATTTTTTCTCAGTTCTAAAGTCATGTCATATTTGTTAATTTTCAGGAGAAGCCAACCAAAGGTGGGAGTTTAGTTTAATATAAGTATTTGACTCTTTCACGTACTTGAACACAAGAAAATACTCCTGAAAGTCATATGCGTAAAATTTGATAGATTTTTTAAATATTTTCCAGTGAAAAGTATACAAGTGTAAGAGCACTTTTTTACAATAAATTGTAAAGTCTGTTCTAAAAGTATAACTCAAAACCACAGAGAATAGGAATAATATTCTTATGCTCTGTGCTCAAAACGCATAGGACTTGACGGGATTAGCTTTTGTTGCATGAGTAGTTAGTTGTGTTTGTGTGTTGTGAGTAGTTTTGATTCTACTAATACATTTACAAAAATAATTGGTTTATTCCGTAATTATAAAGGCCGCGCTATACAAAATAATTCTGCTCGATGGATTTCACATAAATAATTTTTTGATCGAAGAAGATCTATGCGTTTCATATTGTGCAGTTAAGTTTAATTAGTTGTTTGCTGTTATCGTCAAGGAAATTTGAATGAAGAAAAAAATATACTACTCTTCACAGGAGACAATTTGTTGAAGGTAATGAAAAATATTTAAAAAATACATTTAAAATTATATTAATCTTAATAGTTGTACGAGTATAGTCTATCAATAGCCTGGTTTTATGCTGTTACTATAGCCTAGTTGGCTACTGTAACAATTTTAGTAGTATCAATTATTATAATTATAATAGTTTAATACTCATACTCGAGTTTGATGAATGATTCTCAGAATCAGGGCTAGTTTTGACGACTACACATTTTTCTACCCACGGCCTTTACATTTTTTTGTTATAGTCTATTTAAAATTTCTACTCAGAATAAAGGCTGCTGGTATAGTATCAAGTTTAAAAAATACATGTATACAGAAAATGTCATTCAACGTTTGTTAGTATTACTGTAGTTTTATTATTTAGGAACAAGGTCTATTGGTAAGAATTGAAACATTTTATTGTAGTTAGATAACAATATATAAACGCTGTACACAGGTATATTTTCTAAATTTGTAAGAGGTACCAATTATAAAGTTAATAGCTAGCATTTCTTAATACGGTTGTTTTTCCAAGGTAAGGTATTTATTAATGTTTTATTTAGGGGTTATTTTTATTTTAACGCCTCGTCGTCGGTAAGGCATTAACCAATATATTTATACCTCGGCCTACGACCTCTGGCTAGTTGAAGTAAAAATATTTTTTTTTTTCTCGGTTTGTTGTGAAAATCTTGTTACAGTTTTTACATGTCTCGGTCGGTTGACGTCAAACATATTTTCATTCATTTTTATTTCCCTCGGATATTTTATGTGTCATATTATTTATTGAATTTTCGGTCGGTATCAAATTTTCGTGAAACAGTTCTCCAGTGTTTTTACATGTCTCGGCCCACGGCCTCGACATAACGCATGTTTTCATTGTTGTTTATTTACCACGCCTACGGCATCAGACAGGCGTCTTCTCATCTGCAGAGGGGCATCAAGGGCAGATCGTCACATGACCCGTGAGTGATTGTTGATGTATGCGGTATGAGAGGTAAAACTTGTCTTCTCACAGCGGTCCCGACCCCGCAGTCGAGGAGTATTCTGGTATCAGACCAGCGGCGTCGCCAAAACAAAAGTGTTGATGTGTGGTGCACCAAGCAAACGTTCACCGTGGAGGGTGGACCAGTTGAGTGATATGTGTCTAAAATGCCTTAAAAAATCGCAGTGCACTTTGGCCCTCGCGCATAATATTGTGTCGAAAACCTCTAGTTTATGGGTATAATATATCAGGTTTTAAAAGACACAACTGCACAATGGGCTTAACCCTAAACGATTGTTTATTGCATCTAGCTTCAGTTGAATAAGCGGTCCAAGGTGAGGCCTTAAAACGTTACAGAAGATCAGAACATTTTTGCCATTGATCGGTTTTACAAGAAATAGGCTGCAAAGTGGCAGAACACCAAATTTTTTGGATTTTTTTGTTTTCACCAAAAACTTGAATGGATTTTTGCTCTGTGAAATGTATCCGTTGAAAAACCACTTATTTTATTTATATAGATTAGCATGTTACCAATGCCCGGAAAAATTATTTTTATTTTTAACGTGAAGAAAGAGGAAACACCTGCGTCCGCTTTGTCGTGGCCCGTGAGAATGAGTTGATTCCCGGAGGACAGAGAGAGTACTGCACCCGGAAAGATACGTTTTTATTCAACTGAAATTTTAATTTATTTGTAGTTTTGGGTATTCAATCATTAATCGTTTTTAATCTTTCAATACTGATTATTTCCATGCAAACAAAATTTACACAACATACTTTTCGACAAAGAAAAGTATTGCGAAACCAAGGACATATTAAAAAAAAGTAAAAGTGACTTGAAACCCTAGAAATCTTATCATTTAAGGTTCTAAATCTCATCTTATCATCATTTTACGGTAAAGTGCAGTCCAAAGGGTTCCCACTGGAGTAAAGAAACATTGTTGCACACAAATTAATTTTAGATAAATCATAATCCATAAAAATAGCATAAAACAGCAATTATTGAAGTTTTTCGAAAAATCACGTTTTTCTACACTTTTATTTAAGTACTGTCCAGTTATTTTTGCAATTGTATCAAAAATATTTGTTGATAATTTAATATTAAGGGATAAGCAATGAATAATTAACTGAAAACTACACGTTTTAAAAAAAAAATTTCAAAAAATATTGATTTGATAAGACATACCATTCAATATAAAAAACAAAACCATCAAACGGTATAAAGTTTTATATACTAATTATGTTTTTGTTTGATATTTTGCAAAGTGATAAAAAAATTTTTACAACGGGACCTAGAAAAAAAGGCTATAACTAATACAAAAATCTGTAAAAAATGTAAGGAAATAAATTATATTTTGTATATTCTGAATTTTGTTGAAAAATTATTAGTATTTTTTCACTAGTAGTTTTTTTTTTTTTGCCTCAAGCTTCAAAACATACATTTTTTTTTCAGCTACCGTGAAAATAAAAAATATAGACTTTTATATTTATTTCCTGGGTTTTGTAATACGAATTTCCTATAACGGGGGCATCCAAAATAGGTTTTTATGGTCCAATTTTGATGACACATAATTATGTAACACTTATGTTACCATACCTAAAACATGTGTACCAAAAATCAACCGAATCGATTCAGCCAAACCAATATGGCAACGGAAACCGTTTTCGAGACAGTTTGAATCATGCACGTCAGATTTGAAAATAAATGGAGGGAACGGTACTACGGTAATAGGTGGGGAGAACATTGCCAACCACAAGCTCTAGGAATGAATTTCCCTCCGAGATTGACGCGTTCTTGACGCTGGTTTCGCAAACAGATGTTTGTGAATGTCAGCCTGACAGACGATAGACGAAAAAAAGGTAATCGTCGTCCGTTATTGACATAAACATAAATCACAGGAGGTTTCTAGATTTAATAGATATAGAATAATAATAATAGAAATTAATAGATAGTGTTGGAATTATGTAAAAGCTAGTTTGAAAATCAAGTCTTATTGTAGATCATGGATTTAATGGTAAGGCTCTTTCTTTTTCAATTTAAGATTCAAACATTTGGTAAACTTTCAGAAAAGCCTAAGTTGGCCCTAGGCCTAGGTTAGCCCTAGTTGTAGCACAGCAGTTAAACACTCAGAACAGTAATTTCACACACACAGGTCAATAACTTAGTCAGTTGTAGAACTTGAAGGAAACCAACATTCCTACACAAATACGACAATGTTCGATGAGATTCAAGTGGTATCTTGTTGGAATTTGCAGCGCTTCCTGACAAAATACCACTTGAGTTGTTTTGATGTTATCGGCTCTCCTAAAGCCACTGTCAGTTTTTGAATCTTGCTACTGCCACAAGAAATTATGGTAATTGTGTTGAAAATTTTCAGAAAAACTAGCCGTTTAGATCAAATGAACTATTTCAACTGGATGATTTAGCGATGCTATGATCAAGCGAATGTCCACTATCCTCAAGTAAATAATTGGATGTTAAAAAACTGTCATGGAGTCCAGAGTAGTAAAGGATCATCTCATCAACTGGTCTGTAGACATAACAGTTCAAAAGACTCCGTCCATTCAGGTAACTACTAAACTATTTATAAAAATATTCTATCTTCATTAAATTTTTGTTCCTGAACTGAATGATTGATAGCTGAAAGTTTTCAATATTCCGCCATAAATATAAGTTCTTTAATATTAAAACATTATTTTCTTGTACACCGGGCATCAGGACGAAGAAATAAAAAGCCGATAGAAATGGGAGCGCTTGTCGCCTTTGCCGGTCCTTCAACCAGCGGTAGGAATCAGTCCTTTCTTTTGTTAAAACTTTAGCCAAGGCAAAATGCGATTAACTGAGCATGGAACAGCTCAAAGAACCACAAGGATACTTACCAAACATCTCCAGTTAGTGTCAGAATATTCAGACTGGTTATATCTATGTCACAGGTCGCTGGGTGCATTTTAGAAATCACCCAGCAAAATGGGTCTCTAAGAATCAGGATGCAGGCTGTGGAGCATGTCCCAAGAAACACGCTTCAAGAAACACGAATCCCTGACTGTGAGAAGGGGGGTCTAGGACCCCGGGAGTTCAGGACAGTTAGAATTGGGGTGATCCCTCGAAGAAGGCAAACGGGGTGGGCTGCCTGAAGGAGAACTAGCTAAACCAAAGGGTTGTACTGCTGGTTTTTACCACAAAATTTCCCATCCACTAGATATAGCAAACCACTTATGTCAAATAACCTCTTAAAATATATTTTCTAATTACTTAAGAATTTGTGTGTGTACAGTCTAAATTTGAACTAACTCCAAGTTTAGTTGACGTTTGCATTTCAGAACCAAGGCTCAAAATCCAAACAGGCTGGACATCTTGACACAAAGTACAGATATCCAACTACAGAGCAAATCCATAGAAAGGTAAGCTGACAGGTATTTAAAAAACCTTGTAGTTTTATTTGCTTTAAAATTTGGGTTGGGTAGTTGGTAGTTTTTTGTAGTGTAAGAAGTGGCAGCGCTATTTCTCATAACTATTAGTTTTATCGCCAGCATGTGTTACAATCGAAGCGTTACTATATTTTCTAGCGTTAATATTGCTGATTCTTTCCACTACTTTGGGGCCGCAATATTAAACAATAAGTGATACGAATCATGCTGCGGAAAGATCCACCACACATGTGTCAGAACGGCAAGCTGCCAATAAATGAGGCTTGTGCTAAAATTGGTAAAACACTGTGAGATTTGAGGTTACCAGATCAATCTTGTTCAATAATTCAACAAGCTATTCTGAATTTAGCTCTAAACCAGCGTGAAAACATTAAATGAAATGAAAAGTTTTTTTTTTAGTGGCAAAGTCAGTACTTCATAGTCTCTCTACCTCTTAACTGCCTGAAAGGTAGTACAGTTGAAACTTGATAGTTCCATACTCCCTATGTTCGACTTCTTCCGCGGTGAATAATTAACAACAATGTTACACAATTAACTGTTTTTTTTTTAATGTTATAACACTTGACTCATTGAATAAACAGTATTGAGTGGTATTTTAGTACCTCTCAGTGAACAAATCATATTTATAGTTCGACTTAAGGTGAAATTCAAATATGTTCGGCAATCAGTGTTTTGGGAAACCTTTCAAAAACAATTATTGTCAAACTAATATTTTCAAGTCTTTTATTATTTAATTGACAGAAAGATTAATGGTCAAGCATACCGACAGATTCACAATGAATCAGGCTATCCAACAAAGTTTAATTTGCATGTATGGTTTCACTCGCTTAAAAGCTATACAGCAACAGACATTTATTTAAAAATAGCCCTTGTATAAATCGATTGCTATAACTCTGTTCAAATTGGGTAATTTCAAATTCTTTATCTACACAACTCATCTTTAGTTTCATCTACATTCAAAGTTGAACTAGACTTAGGGCGTTTCCTGGCAGCCTTTCATGGCTGTTCTCTCTTGACTGGCAGTGATGTAGTTACGACCAACTTGTTATATGGGTATGCACACAGTGACAACCTCTCCTACTGCGGAACAAAGCACTGAAACCTTTTGACTGAATTATTGGCTCATTATTTATCTTGGATGACTATCAGAACGTAGTTAGCGTTGACTGTTTGAAACCCGCCGTGTAAGCTGCTGGAAAAGGACACACTTTTTCTACATCATTTATGCCAAAGGTAAACCTTATTATAAGTAGGAGCATTGTACTGATGAAAATTCTTAATGGTGGGGGAAATCAATTGTACAATTTTTATCTTGGACTTTTCCAACCACTCCAGGAAAAATTTACTCCTTACTTCATTCATTTCGAGGAGTAGTTTTAACCTGAAGTGTCCGGAAAATTCAGCTGATAACAAATAGCTTTTTATTCTCCTACTTTCCCAGTTTTTTGTGTGTTAAAGTTATTTTTAACTGTAGATAATGGTTAAAGATATTTTATAATCAAAATTGAACTGAAATGGAACTTTTTAATAGCAATAGCAAACGTTTGATATTAACCCTGCACAAGGACATTCCAAGTTAAGTACATGAACAAATATTCTGTTTTAAAAGAGAAAACTCATATGAAAAGGGATTTATTGTAACAGTAAAATTAGCTGAATTGCGAGGAGTATATTTTGCCAAAAAAGAAAATAATATGAGCAATTTGTCGTGTTATGTGGTAGAGAGGACTAAAAAGTCCTTACTTCACTACCTAAATAAGGACTTATTTAATTTCATTTATGATCAATTTTATACTTCCCTGTGATATTGTGTACTTGACTAAATGTAAAGGGGTTTACTGTTGCAAATCCTTATTTTTATTCATTTCCTCTTTAAAATACTCTTTTGTGGTGTTTTTCTTAAATCATCTAATCTAGATTGTTCCGCTAAAACACACCACAGATTTATCAACTTTATTATTATGTTCTTAAGTTCAAAGGACTGGCTTTGTCACTTTTTACATTCAGTGTATTTGTGTGTTTCAGAATAAATGCAATCGCCAAAGTCAGTCCAATTACGGACACCCACTTCTGAGACAAGTGAAACCAAGGTGACCTACTTTCAAATTTTGAACTTTAGCTTTTCATGAACACTTTATCTTGAAAATAATGCTGCTAGCAAACCGTTTATTTAAATCCTCTCCCCTTGAAATGGATAAAGAACTTAAATTTGATTTCCCTACAGTTGACGATTTACTTAGTAAAGTAATTATAGAAACGATAATGGGGAATACGTAGCGGCAGCTCTATCAAGCCCCAGTTTGTGAATAGATGCGTATCCATCCAGTAATAGATGATACATTAGCAGGGCTATGGTAGAAGTTAACGTTGACAGGGCAGGAACAAGGTGGCTGGCAGGAAAAGAAGAATCAGACAGTAAGACGTAACAAACAAAATACAGTAAATCATGCACAGATCATAAATTTGAATCACAAGAACTTTAATTGTCGAAGATGAATGATAAAAGTTTTTATTCAGTGGTTTTTGTTGGGCGGTGTATCTTATGAAGTAATAAAATAAATGTGTATCCATTTATATTTTTTCAAGAAAAGAAAAATATCTATCACTTTAGTCATTTAGTATTCTTAAATGAGAATAAAAGTAATATTCTTCCAAAATTTACTGCTGAAAAAATATACTGGAGGTTTTAAATATTTGTGTGCCCAGATCTACTAAACATTCACCGAAATAGTCATATTTTCCACACATTTTTAAAATTAAATGTGTTTTGAAATTTGTTTTTCAGGGTCAATTTAAAGATGTATTCAGGGCTCAAAACCTTCTATCCAGTCGTGGCTGTTTCGACCCTTCAACCCCACAGTATGGACGTATCCCTCCTGGACTCGGATATCCTAACTCTAGAATAATTGAGCAACCTAATTTTGAGTATGGATACGCTACACCTAGAAATGGGCACCCCACTTCTAAGTATGGAAACCTTACTTCTATAAATGGGCACCCTACTCCCAGAAATGGGCACCTACTCTAGAAATGGGAGTATGATATCGCTACACCTAGAAATGGGCAACCTCCTTCTGAGTATGGATACCATAACCTGAGACTAATTACCCAATAGCAAACCTACCTGGAATGGGCACCACCTAAGTATGGATACTCAAACCTAGAAATGGGCAACCCGCTTCTGAGTTTGGATTCCCTAACCCTAGAAATGGGCAACCCACTTCTGAGTATAGATACCCTCCTACTCCTAAAAATGTTCAATTAACTTCTGAGTATATACATCCAAATCCCAAGAATGGTTATTCCACGCCAGACTATGGATATCTCACTCCTGAGGTTATTTTGTTAGAGGTAAGATAACCAGTTTTAAGTCAACAGTTTTTGTGAAAATTATTCCTAAAATATACTCCTTCTAAATTAATTTTGTGTTGTATGGGGTTTATTGGCTTTAGTGTTTTCTTTTGTTCTGTTGCCTGAGTGGTCAGTGCATGTTCACAATTTTCAAGGTTACGGAGTTTTACTTTATCCGTGTCTTTACTTTTTCTGTGGTTTTAGTTACCCCTAATTAGGGCTAGATTCAGTGGATTTTATTGTATCCCAAGCCCATATTGCATTCAAAGCTTGAGAAACATTTTCCGTTGAAACATACTACCCTGTTTACATGTTTTGGTTTCAGAATAGAAATGAAGATGGGAAAAAAGCTAACAACTTTCTACTGGAATCTGAACAGGAATACCTTGCTCCGGAGCTAGTTCTGATCAAGGTAAACATGTGGCTATATCTTTCATGCCTGAAAGCATAATATTAGTTGTAATCTTTCTGCAACGGATTATGAAACTTGAAAAACTTTCTCTGGAGAACTTCTGTTTTGTGACTACAGGATGGCGCACGAAATGATCCAACATTTGTTACGGTATTATCTTTTCAGTTTTCAATTATTCCCAAGTTTTATGTTGGAAATGTGAACAGCTGCTTATGGAGATTTGCTTGGATTTATTTGTGCAATTATCTGAGGAACAAAGTTATTGAGGAGCATCATAAGTTCATAAGATAATGTTTACTGTCAACAGTTTGTTAAAAAGAATACTACTTAGTTGGGGTTTCACCCAGACCTTGGCACGCCGCTGCTTTGCTCAAAGCACCTGCCTACAGCCCGGTGTTCGCTTTTAAACTCGCCATCCCATGTTTTACCCCACTTTTTTTTAACCCCCCCCTTCCCCCAAACAATTTGGTAGACAAGCCAAATATATTTTTTTAAAATCAGCATAATATTTCCATTTTTTTTTTGATACCCCACATAGATTTTTATGATTTTTTAATTTCTTGCCTCCTTTAACCCTCCAAATCCATATTGTGCCTCCCAACCCCAAAAAATCAGTAGGGTCTTGGGTTAATGGTATACAACTATGTGTCGAGTTCATACAAATCCGTTGATATTTACTAATAAATAATAAAAAAGAAATATAACATGGGAATTGGGACCCAAAACCCCTACAAAAAATTTGGTAATTCTTATTGCTTTCACACCCTCCACACACACTAATCGACCATTTCTATTCAAAAAATTCCTGAATTACTGTTTCAGACCTGATTCTCACCAGATCCGACAACCCAACCGAAATATAATAGTATAGATATGGCCCTATTGTCCCCATGACTCCTGAGATTGCTGCCTACTATAACTCTGGAGAACAGCTCTTTCAAAGAACATGGATTTTAGGTAGCTCAAATGCACGCTTTTGTTTATTGAAACCCGTCTAGATTAAATGTGCTTAATCCTGAGAACCAAATCACTATTTGAGATGCCTATCACTCTTCATGAGGGTATTTTAAGGCAAATGTGGTGAGGGATGACAAGTGTGATGAGTGGCAGTAATGAGTTCTTATGAGGTGTAGTCTTGTTACAAACTAAGGCCGACTTTTCCTTAGAATGGGTCATTAATTAATAGCCCAATGATCAATGGAAATACAAGGCTCAACGGGCTTAACCTGACTTCGAACCAAGGGTGTGATGATCTGATATGTCTAAACGATGGTGGGAGTTGATGCGGGTATCATCAGATGATCACGAGACTATCTGAGAGCCGCCAAGACCTATATCATCCTCAAAACCTGACTCCATGAAGCTGGATTACAGGACCACACCACGAGTAAATTCATTGAAGATAATGTTTACTGTCAACAGTTTGTTAAAAAAGAATATATGGGCCTATTACCCCATGACTTGAGATTGCTGCCCATACTATAACTCTTGGAGCATGCTGCACCTTTTCAAGAAGAACATGGATTTTAGGTAGCTCAAATGCACGTTTTGTTTGTTGACAACCCTGTCTAGATTAAATGTGCTTAATCCTGAGAACCAAACATTGTTCGACAGTATACCTTGATTTCAAGCCCATTCGTGAATGTTAATCTCAATTGTTTGTTAGCGGTTAGTTCTGAAAACACTGTTATTTTATACGATACAAATGCAAATCCTTCCTTGCAAGGAACGTCTAGAAATACCAAGGTCAGCTGCTGCTTTTCTCGTTGACTTTCCCAAACTTCTCTGCATAGCTGCTCTGACAACTTGAACTGAACATTTGTAGGCTGTGCACGCTTACTTTACTTTTAAGTACTGGTCCATCACTCTATTACATTTTCGTTCATTTTCATAATTGTTTTTAATGATGGCGACCATCGTGTTCAAAATACTCACAAAACCGTCTTTGCTTAAGCATTACACTTTTTGTTTTGTTGAAAATAACACAGTTTTCTACAGTAAATCTTCCTTTGTCAGCCATCTCGCAACAATTAAATGGACATTAAACAAATCTTCATAAGCAGCTGTTGACATTGCCAACATAAAACATGGTAAAAATAAAAAACTGAAACAAACAACATAGTAACAAATCTTGGATTTTGTGCGCCATTCTGTATAATGTGTGTTTGAAATATATTTTTCCGTTCATATATCTTTGGGGGTCAGGATGACATTTTTAGGATAAAATTTTGCCTCCCTTTGTTTTGTTGAATGCACGAAATCTGGTACTACAATCAAAGGTAGTGATTTGGCATTACTCAAAATTAATATAGAAGTAAGTTGCTAAAAATTTGATCTGGTATTTCTAGAATCAAAGGACTTCAGTGATTTGAAATGAAGGTGGAGCAAGGCCAATGGAGCATTCTATTTAGCCATCTTTAATGTCAGCTCTCATATTCCTGGTCTCTATTGCTAACTGTTTATTGGAAGCAGCACCATATTTTGGATAGCCACCATACAGTCCGGTTATGCCTTTGATTACAATTTGAACAGGAAGAAGCAACACCAAACAATTCAATTACAAGTAACAAAATGGAAAATAGAAATCTATTTCCAATATTATTAAAAGTTTTGTGAGGAAATAAGAACATGCCAAATTGCTTTTATGAGGAAGCTCTTAAATTTGTTTCTAAAATTACTGATTTTGTCAGGAAGAGGACCACGATCTGACCACTGGCCAAGCCGAAGAACTCTCTCATGGATCTGTAAGTTAAATTGGATAAAATTAAAAGTTTTAAAAATTAAAAGCTTGAGGTTCAACTTATTTTCTTAAAAAATTCTCACACAGTTTTTTACTTCAATTGCTAAATCAGTTCTTAATTTCAGGATGAAACATTAAATGGATTTCAAAACCAAACTTCAACTTTAGATCAAAACTACCCCTCTCCAGAATTGGTTCTTGTCAAGGTAAAGTATTCATGACAACTCACAAGAAACTATAGGAATTTACGTTTTTAGAGTTTTTATCTTCACAAAACTTAGGACAATATTTTGAATTCAGCAGAGCATAAAGTGGTCTCACTCCTAAGAGGCCCACCAAGATGTTGATTCCTGATCAGAATTACTTATTTTGCCCGGCCCAGGACTTGAGACCTGGCTTGGAGGGTTAAAGCTGCTTGTGCGGCAACTCCTCTCACCGGCATCCACTGCTCGGATCTTCTCAACCACAACCTATAAGATGCTTCAAGGGCTGCCTTGGAAATTCTTTGTAAGAATAGGTTCTTTTGCCTATCTGCTAAGGCCAAGTTCTTTAAACAAACCATATAATGATTTGGGAAGTCCTCTAGCTCCCACCTCAACTGCATAACAGTGACATTTAAACCCCTTTGTCTGATCCCAGAACACAAATCAGAGTATTTATTCAATTTGGCTTCATGTTGTTCCCTAACATTAATAATAACAAGGTGCCCGTATCGCTTTTTATTTGAAGGCATCACTTTTCATATTTGAATTTTCATCATTGATCTTCTTGAATTCTACTTTGTTGTGGTTAACAGGAAGACAGTGACTTGGATTTGGAAGATGAAAACGAACCAGATTCTGACGAGCTCGATGATTCGTTTGAACGAGTAAGTGTGGTAGATTTATAGTGAATCTATGGTGACTGGGAAGAGTACCACTGTCGGGCGTTTACAAGCTAGTTTTCTAACTCTAGAGCTACAAGAATCAGGAGATTTAAAATATATATTAGACTGATTCGCTTATTTTCTTGTATAAAATTTAGATGAAAACACATTACGTTTTCTTTTCAGTGGTGTGTCAGTGCTTATAATAGACGGACAGAAGATTTTGTACTTTTTTAATTCATTAACAAAATATAACTGGGAGTCTTTTCCAGGTTTTCATTAAAAGTTTTGCTTACTGGCTTATTTATTTCTTGTTTAAAGAAAGGTTAAAATAGTGTTTTGACTGTACAGAGCGTACTTTATGCAATAAACAAAATTGAAAAGAGGAATTGAAAGTTTGTTGAACACATATGTTTTTAATAAACACATAATTAGTTATTAAGTGTTTCCAAAACTTTCTTTCCTGAGTATCGTGTTTGGTTGCAGGAAGCTTCTGAAGAAGAATCTGACAGCTGCAATCACGTGGAACACGAAGACTTTGTGTACAACTTTGAATCTACGCCGAAGTACACCGACAGCATAGACCCCAATACCAAAATAAGCGAGTCACTGTCAGAGTGGATCTGGTGTAAAAAGTGCATGGACTATTACCACCGAAACGAAAGTCACAGTTGCGGCCAATCGAAACCTAGCTCTGGAAAACCCAAAAAATCTAAGAAAGTGAAGCCCTTCTCGTGCACGCACTGTGTTCGGAAGTTTGCGAGGGTGGACCAGCTGGTCAAACACTTGAAGAATCGTCTCGGAATCTGCCCTTACATTTGTCCGGTGTGTTGCGCGTATTTTGCGAGCATTCAGACCTGCTGAGTCATGACTGCAAGAAACTCGCAGAGAGAGGGGAAGAGAACTCGTTCAAATGTTTGGACTGCGGGAAAGTGTTCTCCGGCAAGAACTATCTGAGCAAACACCAGAAGAGACACTTGGCGGTGAAACGCTTCAAGTGTGCCACTTGCGGGAAGCTGTTTGCGGAGAAGTACCACCTGGCGAGGCACCAGGTGACACACACCAACGTCAAGGATCTGACCTGTAACGAGTGCGGCAAGTCTTTCGCACTCAGGAACAATTTAATCGTTCATCAACGGATTCACCTCGGTATCCGACCCTACAAGTGCTCGCACTGCGTCGCCGGTTCTTCCAGAACGTGAACAGACTGGCTCACGAACTGACACACACTGGCGAGCGACCTTTCAAGTGTGTCTGTAGAGCCGAGTATTCGTCCAGGTATTTGCTGAATAAACATTGGAAAACATGTAAGAAGATGGCTAAAAGAAGGGAAGCGAGAAAAAGCGCAAAAGGAATGGAATTAGGGGAGGTTAAAAAGAATAAAACTGATGGTGACACAAGCACGGATGAGTGTGGTGCGAAAGAGGTTGATGATGACTTAGCAGTCGTTGAAGATATTAAAGAGGTTGATGATGATGTAGCAGTTGTTGAAGAGATTAAAGAGGAAAGCAGATGTGAAACTGAAGAGGTACAAATTATTGAGGATGACATAGAAGAGTTAGAAGAGGGTGTTCAGTTAGTTTCAGAAACTCAAGACCTAGCACTAACGTGTTAAAATTATTGCCATTCCCTCGAGTTTAAGAAATTCCTCTTAGTCCTTAAACTACTTTACACTGCCAATCGTTATTTAGTGCAATACTTTCTCTTCTACAACGCTAACAATTGAAATTGCCCAATCTTTTAATAAAAAAATGTATGAAAGCGTTATTAATTAAAAATGAAATTAATGGTTACTGAACATTCGTTTGTTCAAAATATTGACTGTTACTACGGTACACCTCTCATTTGCCAGCGAAGAAGTGAGAATTATGATATTAGCTGGCTTATTCGGATGTTTGCTATCCAGCACTCTAGGGCAAACTAATTCCAAAAAGTAAGCTTAAACCAGCTGAAAAACCTTTTCAGTCCTGGTATTGTTGATACAACAAATCAAGATCTCGGAATTGGAAGCCCTACACCAATCTCACATCACATGACATGAAGTGTCCCTGTGGCTCGGAAAGCTCCATGTGTCTACTATTGGTTACCATAGTTGTTATTAGTTTCAAGTTGATTGTTATTTTTGTTAATTATTATTGTTGTTATCTTCTTTTTTGTTTAGTAACTATTTTTTCCTTTTGTTAAATTTGTTTAGTTTAGGTTTTGTTTCCTCTTGGATTCGTTCAATGTCGGGTATGCTGCATAAACATTTCTGTCTTCTAGTGATAGAAATCAGGATGTGCTTTGGAGAGTGTAAAATATTGTGCTCAATTGTTACTGAATTGTAGCAGAACTGCTCTGATACTGTGCGGTACTAGACTGTGTGGTTGATTCTTTTATTTTGGGATTGTATTTCCCTGACTCTTAATAATGTTTACTTTTCACTTTCATTTTGGTTAAAATTCTGTTTCAGTTACAAGAGGATTTTCTGAAGAAAATAGATAGACTTAACATAACAGAGCCAGTCAGTGGTGTTGTGATACTTGTTTCTTAGACTTCCCTAGTCAATTGTGAAAGTAAAGAGTTAGAAAATCACTTTGGTTAAAAAATGTGATGGACTTTTTCATTGGTTCTTGCTTTGAATTACTAACATTTCTGTTCCTGTAGTGTTATGCTGTTGTAAAAATACGGTTTAAGTTGGGCGTATTAAAGTTTCCGTACATCTAGAAAAATTGTGTAGTTCCAAATTATTTAACACATTAACGAGTGAGAAAGTTCATACATTTTCTAACCCAAGTTATGAGTTTGCTTATTCTGAAAGAATACAATGTACATAATATGATTGTTGGTTTTCTCAATGTGATTTTATTATTTAATTCCCTGAAAATGGTCAGGTTGATGTTGCCATAACTGTGTTAGTATTTATGGAATAAATCATAAATATGTAAAGAAAAAATGAAGCTGTCTCTTACCTTCATCATTTTTAATTGCGTTTCCTAAGTTCATTGTAGTTTTTCCTAGGGCGGATTATAGAATTTGCTGTCCCTAGGCACTATGTTTGGGCTGGTCGTATGGTTGGAATCGGCGCTACTTCATCACCCGTGGCGGGTTAGATCCCCAGTCACCACTTAAATTTGTAAAGTGACTATACGGTAGTGTTAGGTAAAGGTTGAGTTGTAGAGGACTTTGTAGTCCTAACTTCACCTCAAACAAGACAAACTTTACCTTTTTCCCTTGGTTTATGCAGCCAGCCCTCTATTCGTTAAAAGGCCTACCAGGTTTTTTCTACTTGAACAAAAGTATCATCAAACTTATTAAATGGCATGACCTGAGCCTAAAAGTAAGACAAAAAGTAATGTTTTCCTGCCGCCGTAAATTGTTTTTAGTTAATATTGGTTGTAACATAAAATTCGAAGGATACAATATCTAATTTGAGCATTTGCGACTTTCCGTGAAGGTAAGGTTGTTGATTTAATTCACTACTTTTTAAATGTATTGCCATTTGGTCAGCTCCACAAACCTTTAAATAAATAAATAAAAATGCCTTTATTACAGCGTCTCTCAGTATTAGTACTGTTTTACAGAGCAACTTTAGTCAATCTTAAACCTATCTTAGTCTAGTTATCCAATAAAATTTCAGCTCTCTTCAAAGTAAGACAATAAATCAAGCTTGTGAAATTGAATGATTGTGACTCATCCAACTTCTCATGAGTAAAGCAATCTGCAATGATTAAAACTGTCATTCTTCTTATATTGAGGACTTAAAACACTATTAACTATTTATTTGTGGCATTATTTCGTATTCTCAGGGTCAAAGATAAATGCATATTTTTTGCAAAACTTGGGAGATCTAGCTTTAAATGAAATATTTACTGAGTAGACATAAAACAATAGTTATTTTCAATTTTGGAATAACTCACATCTAAATCACATTGAAACATACAGTAACAATACATTCATAGAGTCTCATTCACTCAAATTTTTCCAGCCCAACCCCAAATCTTTTAGTGAGTTCATACAGTCAACCAATAATCATGTAAGCTAAACTCTTCCTTATATAGAACGTTTCCGCAGTCCTCATATCCTAACTTAACCTTTGAGAAACATCAAATGTTGACGCACTTGAGTTTAGAAGTTTGTTGACGAACTGCGCCCCAGTCTGTGAAGGCAAATGTCTCCCAGTTTGTTAGTTCTCCCTGCCTCTAGTTTCATGAATGTAAAGCTATACCTCCTGGGGACAGGAAAATCAACCTAGTTATGCAGCCCAAGGCAACAGATAGCGCCGCTAAAAGCACAGTCATCTTTTAGTCAGATTTCTCCCTCTCAATCTCCTCCTGACATGCTCAAGTTTGTCGATGACTTTAATGTGACTATATTGTGTGATTTTTAAGAATGAATGAACTTGCGCTTGCATCAGTGGCTCTACATAAGACTTTTAAAAGAATTCCATTGCAGCGCTATCTGTGCTTGAGCCACCGAACTATGTTGATTTTATAGACAATATTCTTTCTTACGCTTTAGGTTACTTACGCATCGTGCAATCCATGACATAATCTTTCCTTCTGAGTGGAAATGTACTATTTTAACCCAACCTTCCGCTTAATTAATCGGACAGTGTCCAGTCAAAGAACAATAATAACTATACAAAAGATCAACCACGACTTCCGCTACATTGCGAGATGTAATTTCTTCTTCAAGTTTTTTTTAGCACCTGCAGCACTCTAACCTTGCGCAGTTAAATCTTGATTAGTTTTTAACTCTTAAGCGTATTTTCGGCTGAAATTAACACCAAACTGAAAACTCTTGGCAGGTCTAGGCAATAACTAACTACAAATAAGATTTAACTTTATTTGTATTGAGAAACAATACATTACACTAGAAAATCAACATAAAGTTATGTTTACAAACATTCATAGAATACAAAACATCGGTAAACAGTGAGTTGCTTGTAAAGCGTAGGATGAGTCCTTCAGTCTGTTAGGCAACTTAAGCTGCAATCAATACCTGAAACATGGAAAACATTCCAACTATTACGTTTTTCAAACGGGAGATCACAAGAGGTATCTACATTTAAAATTTGTTACTTCTAAGGAAGCTTTCATTTGCGAAACGGGTTGTTTCTAACTAACATTCATACCAGAGTGAAGCCTAGTGTTGATCCACTACGGCACAATGGTTCTTAAGTAAATGAATATATTATGTACCAACCATTTTAATTTTGAAGAAATGCTACAAAATTAAAAGCTTAAGCCACCAGATTTCTGGTGGCCATGTTTAGTTGGTTTAGTGCTCTTTGAAGGGTGTGTATTCACAATTAACTAAACTCCCATTCATTTCCGAATTTTTTGGGATTTTGTAGATAAATTCAATTTAAATTTACAAGTTCAGCGCAAAATACGTTATTTGTGGGAATTAGCAGCGATCTGTAGTCTCCCCTTTAGCTCTCGTAATGAAATAACTATTTTTTTACTGATCTTCATCTATAGACTTGCAACTTTTATTGCTGTTTGGTACGATATCTAGACTTCCTTAGGATCCTTGACAAAATCGTGGCAGTTCTAGTGACAATATCTAGGCTCCCAATTGGAGTCTTAAGTCATTCCTGCCAGTGATCTCAACGTAAATTTTTATTTTGCCAATTACGCTAAACAATGAATAAATACACTATCAGACTTGCAACTCACCTGTGTTGACTAGGACTAGGACCACAGTATGCGTGGGTGACTCTTGCGCGTTTGCAGTTTGCGCACGTGGCCGTACACTTTGAGCGCAGGACCCAACTTCAGACTCAGACTCGTCAGTACGTCCATCCTCTTCATCAGCAGAAGCGACTGTCCGTCGATCTCCTGCAAATGTAAACGTTGTCACTTGTCAGTCAAACTAAGCATATTGGTAGTTCAATGATTTCTCAGGGGTTTTATCGAGTAGATCCAATTATTTTAGACTTCTTTTGATTGAATAATGACCTTAGACTTAAAGGGATTCTAAAGTCCCCTTTCTACGGTTTCACTGAAAAATGTTAAAAGTTTATGTGTCCTTATAACTTTAAGAGGCGGCCATATATAGGATCCAACTCTAGGTCCCGTTTATAACGAGCAGCAAATACTGCAAACCATGTTTCAAGGTAGTTAATGTACTTTATGTGGAAAATTGTTCTCTTGAAGCGCAGAGCTGTACTGCATATAAACAGGACCCTAGGCGGTAACCAAAATTAAATATCAAAAGTATCTGGAGCAAAACAATAAATCAAACAATTGCAGACAGTAATCAGGAAAAAGCAAACGGAAAACCTCCCAAAAAGCAGCTGTTACAAAAGATATTTTGGGATTATTAAGCAAAAAAAGTCAGTTTTATTAACTCGGTGGGAGTAGCCCGCGGAGTCTGTTAATCTCTGTTTTAGTAAACCCAAAGACGTATGAAAAATAACAGCAGCAGTTACCGGGTAATGTTCAGTGCAGATTTCTAGGCATAGGGGCTAACACGGGGAAGCTGCCGCTAGAACATCTCAAGGCCTAGGGCCGGGAGGGAATGACTCACCTGATCCTTGAACACCTGAGCGAGCTCGGGTTTGAAGTGAGCGGCAAAATACGAGTACACCTGGCTGGGGGTCCAGTGCTTGGCGTCAGGGATGGTCTCGTCGACCGGGATGTCCTCGAAGGGGTCGTGCAAGCAGTTGGCCGGTAAGTTCCTGGTCTTGGGCTCGGGTGGTGGTGGGGGTGGCGGCAGGGAGGAGGGCAGCAGTAAACTGTTCGTCTCTTTCTTGGGAGGAGTGAACGCAGGGCGTGGACGATCTTTCTCCTTCTCCCTTTCTTTCTCCTTCTCCCTCTCTTTCTCCTTCTCCCTCTCTTTCTCTTTTGCAACTGGTTCTGCTGGAATTAAAATTTAAAAAAACATAAAAGACCTTGTTTTTAAACACAAAGTAAAATGATGGGCAAGGTAAAACACTTATGAAATATCAGCAACCAAAATGTCGTTTTCGTCCAGCAATCGTATAATAAACGTTACGGTAATTGGACGTTACGGTCATATATGTGACCGAACATTTATGGTAAAATTGTCTTCAAATAATTGCTTACTAATTATTAGTTTTCAATTTTCTCAAGCTCAATGTACGGTCACTCACTTTTTACGGGTTGAGGAGAGTCCTTGTGTTCCTTGGCGGGGGGTTGGGGTTCCTTGGCGGGGGACAGGGATTCCTTGGATTCCTTGGCAGGGGGGTGGGACGGACGAGGCACACTTGCAGCAATGCCACGGCACTTGCTTGGCTCTGGCACGCTCAGGTACCGACGGCGTGTGGCACTGGATATGGTAACAGTCCCGGCACAAGGCACACACTGCTCTAGCAGCCTGCGCACAACATACATATTAGTTGATAGTTTACACGAGACAAGTAATAACCACTTGAATAAGCAATTGGCAGCAAGAGCAAAGACATCTAGGTATTGAATGTATATTCTAGTAAGAAGGTCCAGTTTGGAGTGATTTAAGGGGGAGCAGTATGGTCTCATTTGCACTGGAGTTGATCAAAACACTCAGATAGTACTACTTTAATTTGGTCGACAAGATCTTTCGAAAGCCAAGCATTCTTGGTCAGGTCAGAAAGATAAATTTACACATAATTCCCTGATTTTGCCAGAACTCTTACTGTGGTCAACCTGCAAGAGCTGTAACTTAAAATCGTGGAATCTTACCAAGTCTTTGACTTTGAGATCACAGACGACGCAGGACTTGCACTTCTGACACTGCCAGCCGTCCTTGCCGGCCCCGTCGTTGCTGTTCTCCAGACAGCTTGGGTGAGCTGCAAGCAGATACAAGCTTATCAAGGGAGAAAAGGTGAAGTGGATGTGGTAGTCTACAGTGGCTTGAATCCAAGGAGCACTGTTTTAAACTGAAAACCTGAAGCTCATCATGAAGCTAATGTTTGAGTTGGGGGTAAACATTTCAGCTACTAATTTTGACCATGAAATTAGCACTGCCTAAGTCTCTTTCCTAGTCAATAAAAATCAATTACACCTTCATTGATTTCAGCAAAAACCGATACAATTTAGAAAAAAGTCAATTTTAAGACCATGAGTGTCAATTGAAAACACCTCCTTGGCTCCGGTAGTGGCCTTAGCTCAGTGGTGTAGTGTGTGCTTCCCACCACAAAATCAGCCCGGGTCGTATTCCCGGCAGTGATAACTTTTCACAATGGCCACTCCCCGGCTATTCACCTTTAAATACCCTCTAAAAGTAGTCGGTGTCTCAAAGCAAAGTATCAAAGTAAAGTTTTTACCACTGATCTTTTCTAGAGAGAATGTTTCTAAAATATTGACCAATAATGTATTCTGTAAGAAATGACTACCTCTAATCAAAAATTTTACTCACCTCGGCAAACGCAGTCGGTGCAAGAAATCAACTTTTCAGGGACGCCTTTAACCCGCGTGCCTGCCGTACGAGTGACAGATGTAGCAGAGACTAGGGTGAGGGGTAGTGCTGACTTCACCGAACAGCTTGTTCAAGGGCTTGGCGACCTGGGTGGCCGTGCTGACCCGGGGCAGGGGGTGTGCTGGGACGGAGGCTGAGGGGGTGGTTCTCGGAGGGTGTGGGGGGGAGGAAGGGAGCGAGGAGGGGGCACTGGAGGTGCCGGAGCCGGAACTGCCTATGTTGCCGGAGGAGCTTCGGTTCAAGGAGCCAAGAGGTCGGCCCGGGCCTCTCCTCTTGTGCACACGAGTCGGCAGGTTGTTGTCTGAAGGGTCGAATACTATTCTGGCCCTCTGAAACAGAAATTAAACATCTATATTCAAAAATATGTTCCTTTAGAAAGTTGGAGCTAAGATAAATTAAAGACTAGGTCCTAGGTGAGCAGCGGTCAGGAGTGAAGAAACATAAGACATTTAGCGAATGGTAAACGCTAACTGTGCGACACTGGTCTCTTTCGCTTTGAGGCGTTTTCATTGCTGTGACCGCTCATTTAGGACCCAGCTTAAGTTTGTAGTGATATGGTAACTTATATCCTAACAAATTGGTGTGCCTTCCTTTTAAAACCTTCTTGCTAGACTTATTGATAGGCCTACCTCAAGCCTACCTAACCTACTCCGGCTGTTACGACCACCATTGACAGATATCACAGAAACATAAGTGAGTTTACAGTATATTAATCTCCATAAAATGCATAACACTAATATTATTTTCATTTTCAGCAAATAGGCCTACTCGCCCAGATTCAAGTAGTCATCTGAGGTACAGGGTACCATTAACCGAAGCACAGTGATTAAGTGAACAGAATATGTGAATGCACTCTCCTAAGCTGTTAAGCGAAGACTACAACTTGATAATCAATAAGAATTTTTGTATTAGAAATATCAATTGTTTACAAATTGTAAAACCTTGTCAATAATAAAGAACTTATTTAGCTAAATTTCTTGGTGCTCACTTATTAGCAATAAGACCTAGTTGCAATTATGTTTAAAATGAGAAATAGTAGAAGCTGACTACTGTGTACAATAATTTGTCCTTGAGCCGATCTTTAATTAAGTTTGCTTTGAAATGGTTGGTAAGATTTACTTTAATCCACGCTAATCACCATGGGTCTTTGTAGCCTATGCGGTGACCTTGGTGACAAATTGTTGACCGTTGGCTGAGGCGGGGCCCAAACCCGTGAAGATTTTATATAAATTTTCCGCAAGGAACTGTAGTATCTGAGAACCTGATAGCTTAACCAAGGTTCAACTGGAGATCACAACCTCGACATAAACACGGTCTTCGAGTTATTAACGCATCAAAATGCCATCGACGTAAGCCTACAATATGTGCAATCACTGCAGACATTATGTTAGTTGACCATTTTTAAGACGAAGTTATGAACTAACTCGTAGTGTTCTTTATGTTCACTAACAATGGAAAATGTCCTTCTATCCCATATCTCATTGACGGTAAGAATCTGTAAATAAAGAGCTATGACGCGGTAAGGACCCGAAGTCCATAATTGGTCTGTTGGAAGGAGTATTATCAGTTTCCATGCACAACATTTACCTCTCCGGAGTCCAAATAGCCAGGTGTTGTTGCAAACTAGCCTATTTACGTATGAAAAGCCGGAAAAGGGAATAAGAGTAATATTTACCTGTGGTTAGTACAGCACTAGTTGCCAGTAAGATACATTGTAAACCCAATGTTAATTCAGTTAGGCTAGGTCAGGTTTTTAATACGGTTTGCAAAATTAACCTACACTGCAGAGACCCTGAACAATGCTCAACAAAAATACCACAAACCCTAGTTCTCTAAGTTATGAAAAATATTAAATTTGCCTAATAATATTATTATACAACAAAAGACAGATCAAATCTGAGAAATTCACTACAGAATACAGTCCTTGTGAGTAAAATTAATATTACCAACCTTTTGCCGGCCTCCAACTCGAAACCCAACATTTGCTCCTTCACTAGAATTCGATAAATCATCAGGCTTCATCTTATCACTATCGTTCGAATTATCACTGTATTTATCCAACATTTTGTGTTTTCTATCACGAACAGCCTGCTTCGCTGCCAGATTGGATTTTGAACTATTTTTTACAGTGCTGCCAACATTCGACGCAGAGGAGCGGCTCATTGTTGAACAAGAATTAATTGCTGAATGTTCGCCTAGAAAATAATTTCCGTTGTCGAATTTTACCAATGTCCCGATGTTGATCTCCTTTTTCAGAATATTCTCGAGGGTTCTCTTAGTGAACCTTTCATCGTCTCTCTTACACAAATGAGCTTCTAACTCCGCTTCGGGCACACCTGTGTCTAAATAATCTGGTTCCAATACAATGAGCTCTGCGATGGCACTGGTAATCGTACCACTCGTGTCAATTTCCTTTTTGTATTTGTACGAAGGTAACATGGCCCATTTCGAAGCGTTGCGATAACTGGTACTCCCTTTATAATCTACTTTAATTACTATTTCGGCGTCTATGAGTTTTTGAAGGTCCAACTTTGTTTCCATGCAATTTACGGCGAAGCGACGGAACATAAAACTGCATATTCTATTTACGTCGGGCCGCGCTTTCCTTTTGCGCAACTGGTCTATCGCTTCCAAAATGCGATCCTTGTGTCGGATTTCATTCATTCCCGATTTATACCGCACTCTGAACGTCACCAAATGCAACTGTAAGGATTACACTCACTTAGCCGGCACCGCAAAACTTTTCACACACGACACACGCGTACAGGTCCTTCTGCTTTCGGCTCCAAGCGCAAACTGAGTCGGTTGGCTGTGATGTCACAGCCCGCGCATGAGCAGTAGGCTCTGTCGATATCACAGAGAATGTGTGATAGCTAGCGCGCTCTATACCCGCCACTGGTTTCTCTACACTGTAACCTGTTAATGTTCACTTGCATGTTCCCAGTATTTTAATAGTTACTCTGAATAATAATTGCCTGAAATACCTTGGAAAATTTCAAATTATATTTTTGTATTTCAAATTGCGTTAGGAATAATAAACAAATCAGGCGCAAACGTTGCAAGTTTTATCAGCTGTCCTCGTTTTATGTGTTACGTCATTCATTAATATTGGCTTTAAACCTGTCGCTGTCACGCCTGTCAACCTCAGGGACCGTTAAAATCTACTGTCTACATCAATTCTTTTTATATCTGTTAAACTGTACTTACAGAAACCACGTACTGTACCTTGATACACGTCTTTGATTGTGTTAATAAAAACTAGTAAAAACATATTTTTCCAGACATCCAGTTTTTTATCTTAACAGTTCACGCTCATGAAAGCGGAACACATGTTTGTCTGAAATGGCGTTGGAAATAACGGGCGCTATACGCTTCAAACAAAAGGAAATCGCAAAAGTTTCGGATGATAGGAAGGAGGCAGCGGATGAGGATGGGGTGGAAAGGAAGGGACAGGGGAGGACGGATTTGAGGAGAAAAAGAAAGGAAAGCTGGGGCGGCCGGGAGTTTGGGGATTGCAACTCTCAAAACACCGAAAGCGTGATGACCTGAAAACCTCGGAGTCGTGGAAACTAAAAACAAATGTTTGTTTTTGTAACCCAGTGCAAGCGACATACTTTCAGTAAACATGTTAACATGAGTGCCGAAAACATGTTGTTATCCGTGTCCGTGGAGGACATCGAGGTTTTATTTTACCACATAGGAGTCAAAGCATTTTCTCAGCTGTAAAACAACCAAATTCCTCACTTTTTTGTCAAAATGACACGTATATGTACGTCGACAGCTATTTTTCGGCCGCTAAATTCGCGTAATTTTTTTAACTTCCGGAAACTTCCAGGGAGGAAGGACCGAGCTCGTGTTAAATTATGAAGAACAATAAACCAAAGTAAAAAGCAGTAAACAAAACTACTGGTAAAATACAAAAATGCGTCTCCAACTTTAAGGGTCCGCCTCAGCTGCGTGGCGACGCTTCAATGCAAGGTTTACAGCGGCCCGTTTTCGCCTTTCAAAATAATGTTTACATTAATAAACCTAATATATTTGGAAACTTAAAGAGTTTTCCGACAAGTGTAATAAGAGTTTCTTTTGAAATTATGCGTTTTAAGTGTACAAAATGGTGTTGATGTACACAAAAATGACGCATCAGTGTCGGAAACCCTTCCTAGATATATCTGAAAGAAGACCCGTTGTTCAGCCAGTTGTTACGTGCGCGGTGTCGTGTGTTCCTTGTGCGGACGAATTTAGGCTTTCTCTAGGTGACCACTGAGACGCACCCTTAAACCCGAAATCCACCACCGAACGCGGTTGCCGTATCGTGTACCTCACTGCTCTGTGCTCGCTTGGTGATGGATCCGCAACACTTTCCCTATCCCAGTGGGTCTCTGTGACACTCAATTATCTGTGTCAGCATGTTTGTAGCAAGCACAAAACACTGACTCTGCAAAGCAAATATTGTGATGACTCACAGCTGATTCTCGGACTTGCCTCTCCCAGGTCAGGTTTTGCTGACACTAGTGAAACACTTTACGCAGGAGATAAGGAGGTTATGTTTATAGTTTACAGAGGTAAAGACGATATACAGGGTTATTAAAAATAATGTCTTATTTTCACTAAATCACTATTTGAGATGCCGACCAATCTCATGAGGGTATTTAAGGCAAATATGTGGTGAAGGATGAGTGTGATGAGTGGTAGTAATGAGTTGTGAGGTATGGTCTTGTTACAAATTAAGGCCGAATCTTCTTTAGAATGGGTCATTAATTAGTAGCCAAATGACCAATGAAAATACAAGGACCAACGGCTTAACGTGACTTCCGAACCACGCAGGTGATGGTCTGATATGTCTAAACGATGGTGGGAGTTGATGCGGGTATCATCTGATGATCACTGAGACTATCTGAGCCGCTTTAGACCTATATCATCCTCAAAACCTGACCTCCATGAAGCTGGATTACAGGACCATGCCATGAGTCCCAGTCAGAAAATCTATTAAATTTATTATGACTTAGATTTACATAAATACTATAGTAAAAAGAGCACATTTCAAAGTTTGCCCTCCTCGGTACACTTCTATAAATGCTCAACATGTCCTCTCCGGACTGCTCGACAAAAAGATTTAGGCTACAACTCATCCGTATTATGAGAGATGATGACTGTTTTGAGGCCAGGTTTGGGTCCCTTGGACACACCTTTTTGGTCGAATTTGGCAATCTGTTCATGGAATAAATTGACTCCTGCCTGAGAAGGCAAACGTTCGAAAACTACCGTCCTGTGTCTCCCTGTATGGTATTGCCTCTGTAGTATCAAAAGAGTGTAAACCACTCCCTCTTGGTATTACTTTTTGAGTTGAAAAAGAGACACGTCTCCAAAATGTAGAGGGAAGGTAGGGTCAACAGTTTTATGACCTTGAATGTTTGCCTACAAGACTCTTTTTACGTAACTTTGCGATGATAACACTTTGGGTTTATCTTCAATATTATACCATCTATAGGGGTTTGTATGATACCATGCCCAATGGGCTAAAAAGGGCCTGCCAGTATAGACATTTCTGATGGCCAGATAGAGGGTTAAGAACGGAAATTCTGGAAAGGTTTGCATTAATTTTGTGCAACCGCTCCTCGTCGTCAATCCATAGGAAATGTGTTGGTAGATAACTCTATAATACACCGTCATCAGTACCTGAGTCAAACAGTTTCCTCAAAAGATAAATTCCTGAGGATAGTTTCGAGAAAAAGTGGTCTACGTGCTCCAAGTCAACCCTCTTTAGAAATCATTTCTAGGTCCAAGGTCATCATACCCGCTTATCGACGAGACACTAACGAAGGTATTCAGTGTTGAAGAAAGAATCAAGACACTTTCCAACAAAGCACGAAACATACCGTCGTATGATTGGTCGAGTGAGTCATGCAAGATATCGGTATTGCATCATCACCACTGTCATTATCGCAGGAACTTCATCTTTATTGACTTTATCATTGGGAGAAAATAATGACCATCCTAACAGTCCCGAGTTTAAAGGTCGAAACTATGCCTACTTTGCGTGGTTATATTTAGTCTAAAAGTATTGAGTTGTAATTATTTGAAAGTTTAATTGCGAACTGTTATAATATTTTTAACGTGGGGTTATTCCTAAAAATGAATATTCAACGTTTAAAATTTCTGTATTTGAGTTTTTATTTCGATTTAGTCCTAGTGTGGACGTTCCTGTTACCGTAATCAAAATGGGTACCAATATCAGCAAATTCCAAAATGGCGGTCGTCTTGGTCTGGCTTGTTTATGGTTTTAGGTTTCATTAAAACTGGGTTTCAAATTTGTATAGCCTAAAACTCTTTTTGAGGGGACTTTCCCTTTAAAGCCATATGTAGTGTGCATTATCCCCTAATTCTAACACGTAATTCGCTTTTCACGGTAGCGCTTGAGCCTACGCGTCGACTATGTTTATACACTTCCTGAACGCAAGGGAATGATCCGTGGCATACCTCCTCCCCCCCCCTCATCGGCCCTGGAACTCAACTCGACGCGTATGCGGCTATCAGCTCCTATTTCTCAAGCAGAGACAACAGTTTCAAACAAAACACACCTGACGGTGAAGTAATTAATTAGTAACAGTTATGTTGTTGGTGGACGACACGCAACAACAACGCGTCCGCCATCTTGTCGCTCAAATGGTCATGTGACAACCTCTGACGAGACCGTAGTCAGTACTCAGTAGTCACACTTTCCCTCAGGCAATTGCCAGTGTTGTTGAAGTGTTACGGGACTGAGTTCAATAAAAAATCTCAAGATACTCTTTTTAACGCTTCTAACTACGAAAGAGAGGAAGGTAACCATAGCTGTGGGGTATAATAATTATTATTCATGTTTCTAAAAAAATTGTCACACGTGGTTTGTTTTTTTCTACGAACCAATGAGAAGGACTAATTTTTTGATAGAATAAAAAATATTGTCCGTGAGAAACAATCGATCACAAATATGAAATTAATTTACAGGTTTATAATCGGTTTGAAATAGCTAACCGCGTTAAATTTCCAACAGGAAAGCAAAACGGCAATAAAAGTTAGTGGCGATGTGAATGCGATAGCTTGGACGGTACTCGGTAGTTGTGTAAAGAAATAGAATTCAATAGGCCCGGCTGTGGTGGCGGTGGGAGCAGGGAGGCAGAGGGTGAGGGGGGCTGCGCGACCGGGCGAAGCGTGGGCAGAGATGGGTCCGCAGAGCGGCCGCCAGGCGCGCGTAACCGGGAGTCCCGCGCCGGGGAATTATCCCTGCGCGGGGATTTTATTCCCCTCGGAAGAAGATTTGGTTAGATTTGCTAATCTGCTCGACTTTTATTCGTAAATTATTTGTGTTTGAAGCTAATTTATTTTAAAATAATGTTGTGGTGTGTTATTTACATATTTGTGCAGTGTGTCGTAAATGTATCTGGCAGGTAAAATATGTTCCTTAATTTGTTCAGTTGTTAGAAACCATATAAATCTTAAGGGACACAAACTGTTTCAATTACATTTTGACTTTCTCTATGGTTTTCCAAAACTTATCTTGAACTATAGTTTTAGTGAGAATATTTTACAATCATTATAACACTTCGTAAACATTTCGAATAGTTAGAAAAATAAATATTTTAGGTACCGCCATTAAATATCGGTAGTGAAGCATAGATCATGTTTGATAGGTTTTTTTTAGGAGAGCTTAATATACGAGCCAAAAATCAACACATAACTGTTTAACTAAGGGAGCGAGGATTCTAAAATAACTACAGTAGTTAGGAACAATAGATACAAATGTTCTTATTTCAAACTAGAGAAACCGAGAAAGGCTCAAACTGTTAGTATTGATTAGGTGATCTCTCCACGTTCCGTGTTCAGTCCAGTATCACAAAGTTTTGTCAGACCGGGAGAAAAGGAAATTTAGCCCCGCGTGAGGGATTTCTTGAGGCGCGCGGTGGCGGCAATCTCGCCCGGGCAGTCAGCTGATACCTCCCCCACCCCTCTCCTGGCCACCAGCTGTTCTACACAACACTGCCAACGTGGTCACGTGACCTGACGCACGCGCAGTGTAGCCAACCCACGCCCTTGCTTTCCCTTCTGTCCCCGCATTCCCTCCCTGTCACTCAAACTGCTGAGTTTGCACTAACAGCTAACCTTCGCCCTATCTCCGTTATCTGGTGCAAATGCCTTCGTCGTTGCCGTGTATCACGCTCTAAATACGATAAATAACGTATCCATTGGAAGTGGGGTTTTCTTCCTGAAATTTTTTTATTGTAGACCTCCCAACCGAAACAAACCCACCAGTAAATTTGATACGCTTTTAGAAATTACGGGCTTTGGGTTTAGAGCCCCTCGACAAACTGACTGTTATAATAGTAGGTTACCAGTTATGTCATACAGTGTTAAAAATATCCATAGTCAAAATTGCGTAGGAAATTCGTGATATCAAAACATAAATAAGTCCAACAGCAAACGTAGCTAAAACAACGTTTTCTAAAAAATAAAAGAAGCTAGAAGTTTGAGGCCGTGCATATTGTACCCACACACACAATTCAGACTTAAATCGGAAATATTGTCAAGTAGTAAGTGGACCACTTGGAAGTTAGAACCGGACGAACAAATGACAAGGACGAGTGGAATGGAATGGTGACACTGTCACTACGTCCTTGCCTACGTCGTTGTCAAGGAAATTCCACAGTCAACCGAACATATAAAATTAAACTAACCACAAGAGAGTCCTTTTGAAGTTAAACTATCAATAATTGAAATTTCATCAGCGATATAAATTATTTTCGTACATATTATGAGCAAGTTACCGGAAATACTATTTTTCAGAGTAGGTCTGGACAGAATTTTACCTTTAGGAAATATAAAATGTTTTATCCAGGTTAAAGAATTTAAAATTATATATTTTTAAATAATTAAATTACCGTAGATACTGAAGTCAGAGTAACTATAATACAGTAATTAAAATTATTATACGCTTAGATAATACATAAGATTAGCGTAGCGCCTACAAAAAGTGTGCGGCTACTAAAGCTGCAGTCATGCGTTTAAGTAGTTTTCTTTAAACTGCAGGCGCTTTTTAAATACAGCTGGTAGCCAGTTTCCCAGCCAAAATGTTCTAAAAAAACTACGATAGTCAATTCAACAACCACTAACTATGATTTAATCAAATGTATTATCTTAGATAATCACCTTAATTTTTTCTTCGTCAAATATACGTAAAAAAATAAATACAAAAGTGGAACTCACCTTTATACGGTTGTGGTTGTGGTCGGATATCTCCGAAGTTGATTTCGATTTTGATATTTGTTTCACCAAAACTTCCTGACTCACCATGCCCCACTCACGGTACCTCTCACGGGCAAGTCTGTTGTTTTTTATAAACAAATAAATTGCGTTGGGTGACATCCTACCGGCGAACTGGTTGGACAACCTGGAGTACACTTCTGAACTAGTTTTCACCGGTTTTCCGTCCATGAATATCTCCGAAGCAACACTCGATATCGCGTTGATCACGAGTTCAGGGTCGACTTTAACCTTACTTTTACGGCGCATTTTCACAGAGTCACTGACCTACTGACTAACTCGGTGCGTATTGATCTGTCAGTGCCAGGGGTAAGAAACTGCAAGATAAGAACCGGTTTTCTACAGGACCGTCGCGACATGGTGGGGGGGATAGGGGAAGTCGTCAAAACTTGCAAGATCAAAATCTTGAGGGAAGTAACATTTTGAAATAATTCAAGTTAACTTTGAGGTATTTCAGACCTCCATCCCCCTCCCACCTTCGTGCTCAAAACTGGTTTAAGTGACGATTTTTAATTTAAAATCACTAAAACACTATTTGAGATGCCGACCACTCTCATGAGGGTATTTTAAGGCAAATATGTGGTGAAGATGAGTGTGATGAGTGGTAGTAATGAGTTATGAGGTGTAGTCTTGTTACAAACTAAGGCCGACTCTTCCTTAGAATGGGTCATTAATTAATAGCCCAATGACCAATGGAAATACAAGGACCAACGGCTTAACGTGACTTCCGAACCACGCAGGTGATGGTCTGATATGTCTAAACGATGGTGGGAGTTGATGCGGGTATCATCAGATGATCACTGAGACTATCTGAGCCGCTTTAGACCTATATCATCCTCAAAACCTGACCTCCATGAAGCTGGATTACAGGACCATGCCACGAGTCCCAGTCAAAAGTTAAGATGTATGCGAAATTTGGATTATCAGTTTGTGTGCTACATAAAAAAACCTACGAAATTCTTAATTAATTCTATTTGACAGAACTGGGTGAATTAAATAATTTATTTTCATAATAACTCGATAACGTGTATTTATTACAGTAGCTTCTTGGTACAATATGGGTTTACCTTCTAAAATCTAATATCACTAGAATAAGTTTAGAATAATATGTACATTCCCATTTTGAATGCATAGGGGGCATGATATTGCTGACATGTATACAGACCTTTTATACGATAGTACATTTTGTGAGTTTGTATTTTAAAAGTGCTATTATCGCTTGGTATCAAAGTTTAGAGTGGGTAAACTTGGAACTTAGAGTTAGCAAGGGAGATTGGGTAAGGTGATGATAAGTTTAGAGTGGCATGATAGAGGTTGGACCAATTTAAAGTGGGTAAGGGAGTGAAGTAAAGTTCGGAGAATTGGAGAAGTTGGGCAGTTCAGATGAGTTAGAGAGGGTTAAGATGGAAGGGACTGGGTGCGTACATATCAGTGGTGATAACAAGTTGTTCGAAATTAAAGGGAAGTTAAAATTTTTTAACAGAGAGATCTATAGTAGGTTCAAATACAAGCAATGTAACACTTCAAGGGTTCCTTTAGAGTCAATTAGAGCGATCAGTGGAAGAAGTGAGTAAGTTTATAGAGGTTTTGAGAGGTACAGAGTGGGTAAAAAGTTGTTAACACTAGATAGATCATCCAAAGCCTAAGCTGTAACATAAGTCACATGATAGTTCCTCTGCCAATTAAGCACGTTTCAACGTTAATTTAAGTCCAATTTAAGTAAAAGTAGGTCTAGTTTTCAACTAAATGAACATGCTACGGATTTCATCCAAAGTAGCCTAGATACGACAAGTTATATGATATTAGACCAATTTAGAAGTAGGTAGTTGGAAAGCAAAACAATCAGTTAACTTTAAGTCGTAGTAGGTCCTAAAGCATTTAATTTAAGATTTTGATTACCTTCAAACCCAGTATACGACAAATCAATACGTAAGGATTGGAAATTTTTATCAAAACGTATCAGGAACTCAAATGTTAGTAGTTAGACCTAAAGCATTCCAGTTCAATAATTCAAGTTCAACAAAAAATTGTCAGAACGCTAAAATTGTGACAATTATACCTAAAATTTGTTTTGGCCTTTGGTGAATTACACGGTTATAATACCGGTACAAAAAGTCTCATAACTTGAATCAAAGATGATGTTTTGCTAAGAAGATTGCACATATATAGATGCCACATGGTTGAGCCAGCAAAATCAAGATAGTACGGCAGCCCAAGCACAGATCGTGCTGCCGGTTCTCGCCGTCTTTCTCCCCTCGGCTCTACATGCTCAAGTTTGTCCGATGTCGATGACTTAGCTGAATGTGACCAAATCGTGTGATTTTCGAGAACGAACGAACTTGCGCGTGCGTCACTGGCTCAACTTGTGACTCTTGAAAAAGATTGCCCTTGCATCGCTATCTGTGCTTGGGCTGCCGCAACTATGTTGATTTTCCTGCCTCAACCATTCGGCATATATGCGTAATCTACTTGCCATAACATTACCCTTGCTTCAATAAGCCACCAGATATCACATGGCCCTAAGACGCACACCCTCTCACAATACATGAAGAAAAATTACAAACTTTGCACTGATATATTTAGACTGTTTACAAACAGAGATTGGGAGTCAGACGTTGAGGGAGAAGTTGCGGTACATGCCGGCCTGAGCGAGGGCGTTGCTGAAGCCCTGGTTGCGGGGGTGGAAGCAGGTGGGCACCGTGTGGTGACTGGGAGGGTAGAACCCGTACTCGGAGGAGGTGGTGACGTAGAAGGGGTGCGCGGCGGGCCGCTTGTGGCAGCCGTAGTTGGCGAACAGCTCTAGAACAAAACAAACAACGGTTAGAAAGGAAGGAACTGTACGGTGAGAACATGGGTTAAGGATAGAGAATAGGTGAAAGAATGGTGAAGAAATTGGCAGATGGGAACGGATAAAGAGGGCAAATAGAGGGGACGTATATGTCACATACTTTCTAGTAAACCGAACCGGGTTCTGAAATGGATCCCGACAATAGACTCAATCGTGCACCTTCGATGATAGTAGAGGGAATCGAAGGCCAAGGACTTACATTTATTAATCTCACAAAATCTTTGGACTGTGTTGATCATCACCTGAATATGAATCCTCAGCAGGTATTCACGATTTGTCTGTCCCTAATCTTGGTGGTTGTAAGCGCGCTACAACGTTTCGCGAATCAGCCAGATTTCAGGTACGTGGACTGAGTTTCCAAGGGTCTCAGGATTGATTAGAATAGTTTAAATAAATAAAAGAACAATAAAGACGGACTTGAAAAAGACTTTAGAACTTCAAAAAAACAAAAACGAGACACTTGGAAGCACACCCGCGATGAAGGGTGGTCAGGCTGCCTGGAATCCTGGTTCGATGTTATGCAAGGCGATCAAACAACAGCCATGAACCTAAGAACTCTTTCATAATGCGCGACCTTTCTTAGACGGCCTATAACTTCCCCGTCAGCTTGAATAACCGTCTTTGCTCCACAATGGACACTTACAATAATATTAAGTAACTAAACTATTATATTGACTTTGACTGTGTTGAAAAATTCATTCACCTATGGATACGCTCGTAGCTGCCAACTCACGGACTCTCTTCCATTGCGCGATCCAAGGGATGTCCCTCAAGGAGTTTGAATAGTATTTTAGTTATCGAAAACAATTCGCAGAACTCATGGATGCAGATTGAGGGAGCAATGTTTGAAGTACGGGGCCCTGCAAGGACCCATTCTCAGGCCTTTGCTCTTTTTGATCTACGTCAACGATGCCATCGGTACAACAAGGACGACTCGTCGACATCCAGTACGCAGACGACACGTTTTTCTGTATCAACGTAAATTCAATCAAAGAACTTGAGATTGTTACTTTCATTGAGCTCAAGAGAAGGTCTTAGACCACGTTTGCTGAAAACCACCCTCAGGAATATATGTTTTGGAAAAACACTGCGCTCTAATATCTTTCTGCATTGACGAAGAAGCAAGCAATTGCACATGTTGCTAGAGCAACAGCTTTGTGTTTGTGTGCGTGCATCAGCCCGCGCATCCTTTGTACCCTTGAAAGCCGCCTACAAACAATACTCATGTGACCACTTTTATCTCAGCACCAACAAGTCCTGTAACGTTCCTCGAGCAACGATCACTGCAATCAAAGATTATGTTATTGCAGGTAGATTGCGCTTAGATGCCACATGGCCGAGGCAGGAAAATCAACATAGTTCGGCAGCCCGAGCACAGATAGTTCTGCGAGCTGCCCTTTCTTCCCCTCGGCTCCACATGCTCGAGTTTGCCCGATGTCGATGTGACCGAATCGTGCGATTTTCGAGATCGAACGAACTTGCGCTTGCGTCAGTAGCTCTACTGAGAAATTCCCTCGCAGCACTATCTGTGCTTTAGCTGCCGAACTATGTTCACTTTCCTGCCTCAGCCACGTGGCACCTACGCGCAATCTACCTACCGCAACACTATCTATGCTACAATTTATTGTACTTTTCAACTAGATTGTACATCTGGTGAGCTATGCGCGTGCCAATCAATCGAGACCACCCACCGCCAACGCACCAGCTACCTACCTTCAGTCGCAAGCATTGTATTGTGATCACCGAGCGGGGGTGAACCGATAACTACCCTCTCACCCACCCATCATCCGTAACTCTCGTCCAGTTTATCTTTAGCGTCTGATAGGTGTATAGAACTCCCCGTTCTGTGGCTAACAACGAAAAATTAATAACAGTGAGAAGTGTCTTTAGTACTGACAAACTTTAAAAATGATGCAAACTTTAATTTTTAAGGGTCCGCCTCAGCTGTGCGGCAACGCTCAATGTAAGGGTCTCCAATATTCCAAAATACGCCGACACTTTTAAATTTAAGATTGAGTATTTACAATATTTTTACAGCTAAGAAGCTTACCTACAGTGTGTAGAGAGCGTTTCCTACGAAACTATGCGTTTTAAGTGTACAAAATGGAATCGAAAAGCACCAATACTTGGACAGTTTCAAAGTTTATTTGTGATACTAATAAACCATTTTTGAGAAATCGGGCTCTATACACGTGACGAAAAACTCCTATAGTTTCTAAATGTATCATTTTGAGAGATGAAAACGGGCCGCCGTAAACCCTACATGCCGGCCTAGTTAAAAGAAGACCCTTGTTTAGCCAGTTGTTACGTGCGCGGTGTCGTGCGATTTTCTGTGGATGAATTTAGGCTTTCTTTGAGGTGACCACTAAAGTGGACCCTTGAAATCAAACACCAACCACTCTCAAAGGTAGTGTTAAAGTAAGATAAGTGGTGAACGTGATGAGTGTTTGGATCGTTGGTGAGGTGTAGTCTAAAGAAAAAGGTACCGACTGTTCCCCAGTTAAACTTTACACGACAGTCTGAATGCGTCACCCTTGAAGATGCTACTAAAAGATTTGTGAGCCTAAGAACTCGAAATCTTCGCTTAACCACTCTCTTCCAAACCACGTTGAGCGAAAGAGAGTAAGTGCCGTGAACGTGAATTGAGCAGAAGTGTTTGATCGTTGGTGACTATACTACCGAAATGGCCATCCACCTGTACCGACTGTTCCCCAGTTAACTTAACGACCAATGGAAATGGACCAACCGCTTAACGTGACTTCCAAACCACGTTGAGCGACCAGAGTAAGGCCGTTTAGGTGCAAAGCACGCACTATACCACCGAAACTGGCCATCCACCTGCGATATAATTCCAAAATGTTTATAGACTGATAGCTAATGGGGCTTTGGTCCCAGTATTAAGAGTACGTTAAGACCATAATTACTTAAGAAGCTACAAATAGGTTTATCAAAAATGAAAATATGCAAACACAGATAAACTCTTTCTCACTCCATAAAAATTAACATATATGAATTTAACCTTCACCTAAGAGCGCTATCTACTCTCTACGAAACCCTTGCAGGCGCTAGGTTTGACAGTTAGGCCGCATCAGTTGAAAGAAGGTCCGTTGTTTAGCCAGTTGTAACGTGCGCGGTGTCGTGTGTTCCTCAAACGGACGCGAATTCAGCCTTTCTCTGCGGTGACCACGGAGGCGGACCCTTAGCCTCATGACGCGTCGTGCGTCATATTTTGTCGCGTTTGACGCACCCGTCACGTGACCTGTGCGTCCTGGTGCGACTGCTGCTCTGCACTGCCCGCGCCGCGTCTCCCGCGGACCCGCACGTCGATTGACGCGCGCATGCGCCAAACCACCCCAGCGGGGGCGCTCTTGTGCCTCGTGACCGTGTGAGTGTGAGTGTAGGAGGGTGAGAGGTACATGTAAATAGCCAACTGTCACACGGTGATTAGAAAATGTGGCTAAAATGTAAATAAATTCAAATTCAGAGATCAAGTTCTCTGCGCTCGCCTTTAATACCTTTCGCTCGCATAGTTCGACTTTAAATTGTTTATCGCGTGAATATTGATTATGTTATGCAACTGTCCTTGATTTCGATTGTAGCTCAGATAGTCCATGCATTCTAACATCGATATCCCATTTTGACATGCTATG
Source organism: Matsumurasca onukii (assembly GCA_018831715.1). NCBI lineage: Eukaryota > Metazoa > Arthropoda > Insecta > Hemiptera > Cicadellidae > Matsumurasca > Matsumurasca onukii. The sequence goes on along the minus strand of CM032063.1, from coordinate 45,456,812 downwards.
CTCACTTCCACTAATTTTGAACTTTTTCAGTTTATTATGTACTTTTATTTTGAGTGTTGTATGGGGCACATCAAGGACTGAAAAATATATTTCAAAATTGTTTGTACGCATGTAAAGCTAGCTACATGTGGATCCGTGGCGGATTGGTATCGCGCGCGACTCTGGAGCTCATCACTACGGTGGCGCGGGTTCCATCCCCGCAGTCACTACTTACAATTTGTCATTCGATTATACGGTGACGCTAGGTAAAGGTCAAGGTTAAGTGGTAGAGAGGACTTTGTAGTCCTAACTTCGCCTCGTTAAACAAGACAAACCTTTTTAGCTATTGAATAGGTCAGCTTAGAAAGAGTTCAATACGTTTGCTGCCTAACTAAAAAATAATTGTATTTAACCGCATTTTACATTTTATTTCAAACTTCTTCACTTGTTCTACAAACTGAAATATTAAGTTTAACTAAAATTTAAACGATATTGGAAAAATTGGTTGAAGAATTAAAAAAACATGTATAAGTATATACAACGTGAATATGTGCATTTATTTTTCAGTTTCGCTGCAAACGGACTTAATTTTTCGTGGCTTTCTGCAAAGACAATGTTATGGTAGGATCCTATCACAACATTGTCTTTGCTTACATCTAATTATAGATACGCAACTGATAATACAGCAACACACGCTGAGGCCGCGCTAACAGCCTTGTCTCGCAAACACGAAAATATGAGGCCGAAGGCCGAAGCGAGGCTGCGACCTTGGCGAATAAAACACACTATATTTTCTAACTTTAACCGTTATTAGCATAAAAACTAAGTAATTTTTAAAAATTAACAACAGGCAAACCTAGATAATATGTTTATCTTTCATTTAAGAGTTGTTTCGTCCGTTTTAGCGGATCCGTGGCGATTGGTATCGCACGTGACTCCGGAGCTCATCACTCCGGTGGCGCGGGTTCGATCCCCGCAGTCACCACTTACAATTGGTAATGTGACGCTAGGTAAAGGTCGAGGTTGAGTGGAAGAGAGGATTTTGTAGTCCTAACTTCGCCTCGTTAAACAAGACAAACTTTACCTTTTTTTACTAATAAAGTCTCCATTTTATTTCCCGCAAACCTCTGCAACGACGCTCTCCCAAGCAGCTGAGGCGGACCCTTAATGTTTGAGGTTTCTTCGAGATTTTACAATATTCTGAACAGTGTGCAGTGTCGTGTATACAGGTAACAAACTGTCTGTTCAATTACCTCCACAGGACACCCGCGCTCACCACCACACCCTCACCCGCACCAGTAACTGCATTGTCGATATCGACCTCCAGAGGTGCAGCGGAGATGTTCCGCCCCGGGGAATCATCGTTAGTGAATAAATAAACATAGTCGGGCGTAGCCACATCGCTACCGTCAATCCTAGAGAATTTCATGTACAATTTTGAAATCAAAATTTTCTTTGCAAATTGTCGGTAAGAAAATTAGTCAGATCTAGTCTAACTGTTATGTTGGATGCGATGACATCGAAGAAGTACAAACTAAATTTAGAATTGACACCTCGACAAGGGTTGATTCATGTAGCACAACTCTGCTTCTTAAAAGCTCAATCGGCATTTATCTGAAGATTGTCTATCAAAACTACTTCTGTGACGGCGTGGCATTTATGGGTTTTTCCTATTTACGGAGGTGGCATTTGGGGGTTCGATATCATTAGTGTTCAGACTCTTTATTTAAAAAAAAAAGCTGTTCGAACCATTGCAAAATTTTGGCCTTGGGATCGTGGGACCAGTGAAAACAAAATGTTGACTTTTCCTGTCTTTATATTTCTTGAAACCTGCGTTTTCTAAAACCAAATGCATCTAATTTGTTCCCTTTGAAACTAGAGGCGGAAAATACCGAATGGACAACACAGAACGGTGTTTATCAGCAGGGACACTGTGTTCAACAAATTGCCAAATTTGATAAAATGAATTAAGTTCTAAAGCAGTTTTAAACACTTAAAGTTTGATGAGTTCTTGGCATTGCCGAATACCGGCCTTTATAAGTCTTGAGAATGATATTGAGGTTGTAAATGAGTTTTAGATGTAACATTAGTAAGTGAACTTAAAACCTGATGCGTAATTTGCGTATTTTGTTAATCGACAATAAAGAATTTGAGTTTGAGTTTAGAGAATTTCATGTAACGGGGGGTAACTCACTCAGGAGGTGCCCTTGTGGGAGGGGGCGTTTTTCGCCGCCGTCTTAGCCTGGTTGATTTGAATGCCTACCGAGTTGGGATACTAGATTTAATTTGGCACCCTGTTGACAAGTTGAGCTGTTGATGGAAAGGTTCGTGAGGTACAGTTCTTCCACCGTGCTGTCAAGGCTGTCGTAATAGGGAGAGGATTTGAAAGGGAGTTTGAAGGGAAGGGGGTTCGTCGGCCCCCTAATTATCTAACGATGAGTAAAGGTTGGGAATTTAGGGGTTGAAAGAATTTTGGGAAAATTCAAGATTGAGTAAAGTAAAGGCAAAAGGTAAAATTTGTCTTGTTTAACATTAACAAGGCGAAGTAGGACTAAAAAGTTCTCTCTACCTCGACCTTTACCTAGCGGTACCGCATAGTCAATTTACAAATGTAAGTGGTGATTGCGGGGATCGAACTCGCGTCAGCGGACGACTCCAACCCGCCACGTGTCCGCTAAAATAACATTTTAAGATTATTCAAGTTTTAAATTTCTGACTGATAATCTGGTTGCTTAAGCAAAATATTGAAAAAATACCCACAACAACTACAAACAACTTAATACTCACGTGGATAGTCGAATCTTTTGGGGATCTTACAGGTGCGGTAGAAATCCGAAGTTTTGATTTTGTCGATGGGATGATCCGACCTGGGGGCAGGGGCGCACTCCATCTCAGACCTAGAGACACTTCCTGGACAGGGAATTTAGCAGGAGCGACAACATTGCAGACGACAGTAGCTCAGGAGACTGCTCGGCATGCGGGGTGGGAGCTTGAACACAAGGCAGGGGTTGTTGACACCAAGGCAACTAGTAAACAAACATCTGCTGTTCGTGTTTGTGTTTATAAATGCACAAACATACACCAGGTGATTTGTCATTGCGGGCACAGATTGCAGGATATTGAATTTGATGGATTGAATATGAATAAGAAATTTCTTGAAATGGATATTATTGGCAATACTTACAGAATATTTAGAAGGCCAATAAAGAGTCATATTTTATATAAAATATGACTCTTTATTGGCAATTTAATTATTCTGTATGAATAAGACAGTTTAAAAAAGAAAACAGCGCTTATTGTCCGATATGGTGCCCAAAATGGGAGTTTCTTATGGGAAATAGTATGGATATTATTTTGAATTTTACACAACATTGTGTGCCTTTTGTTCTTGACATTTTTTATAAGGAGCTGCAGTCTACAAAAATTCTTATTAAAGCCCCTTTAAACTACGTTTTGTCAAGAAAATGTCTTAAATTTAAACTTTGTATAAAATAAAACCATACAAATATTATATTCCTGGAAATTATTAGTTTTGAATTTATTATAAATACCTCATTGCCTGTAGGTCCTAAAGATGTGTTGAAACTTTCACACAATGCATTTCGGGCATAAGTTGCCCATTCTCAAGTGCTTATGCCAGAAATGCATCGTGTGAAAGTTTAAACACATCTTTAGGACCTACAGGCAATGAGGTATTTATAGTACTTAAAGAGGTCCTAAACTGGGATAAATAGAATTGAATTTGTACAAAAATTAAACTGTATTTAGATTAATTGTGTATTATGGTTAAATTATTGGATACAAAATTCATTCTGAGACTGCTAGTTAAGTGGTCTGTATTTATTATTGGAAAGTAACTCAGAAGCTACTAAAAAATTATCAGAGCTCTTCAAAGTTAAATAAATTAAAGTTATTCAGATGTCACTTTGGACTCAGATGCTACTGTAACTTTGGACTCTGCTGAGATGTAGCTCCTGAAAAAGATTTATTAAAAAAAGATGGATTAAAGTCTTAATCCAAAAATACAGTTTGGAATCCAAAAATATAGCAATTTGCTACGTCACAGCCTCACTTTAGCCTTTGGCCTCAGTGTTCCACAGCCCCCAAGCCCACTGGTAGTTCTCGCTCTGATCCTGAAAACCTAGATCGCTCTGGAAGTTCCTCATGATCCTAGAAACCTCACTCCATAAAGCTGGCTATTCTGATACATCATCGTCCACTGGGATCACTGGACATCTCTATACAAAATTGCCTACAGTTTTCATTCGACCAGTAAATGAAAGTTATGTGAAAAATGCATGAGGGTTGGTAAGATTTTACAATTTTGGTTTGATTTGCCCAATCAGTATTTTCCAGAAGTAAGAGGAAGGTACAAAAGAAAAATACTCTTCTTATGTCAGGTTTGGTTGCTATATCTGGCACTAAACTGGGTTTAATGAACTTTTAAAATGCGGTCAAAGACACTCAGCTGTGTCAAAACATTATTTCAAGCCACATCTATACTCACATCTCCGGAATTTGTTCAAACATGGTCTTGTTGAACTTAAATAATGTTCTATTTACTTAAGAAAACTATATTTGATAATATTCCGTACAAAATCTCTTTTACGAGCTATTGCCGTTTGAAGATGACTAACTATTATTTTGATTTTCACAGTTGAAATTTGTTATGACTTTTCCTAACTCTACTGTAACCAGTTGTTTTAAAATGGTGTCCAAAAAGATTGTTCAAAATAACATTGGAAGGAGTACACCGATTTTAATGAAATGTTATATTAGTTTTCCCTTTATGATATGTATTAAAACTTGCAGTTGTTGGGCTATAAATTTATGACCCAATCTGGGGAACAGTCAGCCCTTGTTTGTAACAAGACTACACCTCATCATCCATCAAAACACACCCTTCATCCCATATTCACCTTAAAAATATCCTCTAGGAGTGGTCGGTGTCTCAAATCAAAGTAAAGTAAAGTAAAAAACCATGTAGACGTGAGGCAAAGACCAAAGCGCGACTGTGATAGTTAAGCCCCTTGTAACGGCCGTGATAATTAAGCATGAAAAGCTGAGGTTGAAGGCCGAAGTGAAGCTGTGAGTGGAGCGAATTAGAGCAACATATTGCAAAGGAAATCTACTTCACTCCTACAGAGGCGCTTAGCTGCGTGTCGGCCTGGTTATTTTTATGACTGGGACTGGTGGCGTGGTCCTGTAATCCAGCTTCATGGAAGTCAGGTTTTGAGGATGATATAGGTCTAAAGCGGCTCAGATAGTCTCAGTGATCATCTGATGATACCCGCATCAACTCCCACCATCGTTTAGACATATCAGACCATCACCTGCGTGGTTCGGAAGTCACGTTAAGCCGTTGGTCCTTGTATTTCCATAGGTCACTGGGCTATTAATTAATGACCCATTCTAAGGAAGAGTCGGCCTTAGTTTGTAACAAGACTACACCTCATAACTCATTACTACCACTCATCACACTCATCCTTCACCACATATTTGCCTTAAAATACCCTCATGAGAGTGGTCGGCATCTCATATAGTGATATAGTGATATAACACTAAAGAGGAAAGACACAGGTTAGCAAACAGCAACAGCACAAATTTCATAATGTTATATTGAATACTTATAACAGAGTTATTACAGTACGATAATTAGTTTTCAGAAACCCTAAAAGTTTCTGTTCAGTAATTATGCACTGCAAAATACCTTTAGGTTCTTACAAGGTAAAGTTATTGATTTTTTACGTCCTTTCCAATCATTATAGCTTTGATCAACAGAATTTTATTTGCATAAAGTCTGTAAGTACCCTTGATTCACAGATTATCTTTATATTTCGTTACAATCGGTTACACAAAAATAATATACATTACAGTAACAATAAATTAAGTTTTAACGAATGAAAGAAATGGCCCACATCCTAGAAATGATTAGATTTGAATGGCCATCATTTGTTTAAAACAAACAGTGACAAAAAGTATTGAAAATTGTCTAAAAGTGTACAGTGTGGATAAATAATATTGCAGTGTGTGTTTTTTCCATAGTTTGGCACACACTTTTAAATTAGCGGATGTTTACCAATTTTCTGTGAAATAAGGGTTGGAGGGTATGGTTAACAGATGTTTCAATCTTCCGTTAAATTCAATAGACACCTTTTTTGTTAATTGAATAAAAATATGTATTCATGAGTTGACAAAATGAAATGTAATTTGAACGCCATGAACTGAAATGAGTGCAATTACTAGTAGAAAATACATTCAATTTATGTACTTACTTGCTTAGTTGAATTTGTTTTTCTGTTATATTTTGTTTCATTAGCTACTTAATAATGACTTTTGACTTTTAATAAATCTTTCAGAAATAAAACCCAACCTTTAAATAAAAATTAAAGTTTCACAGTAACAAGTTCGTTGTTTTTAGTGGACAGATTACTTGAAAATGAGCTACAAAATTCCAACACTACTTTAAGCTCAATAACCACTTTGAAGAAATAACATCAATCATAGGAAAACGATACAATATTTATGGATACGTAGGACATATCCATATAAATATTAACTGCCGATGACTGAATTTTATGAGACAAAGTGGAATTTTATTGTACTATCCCTGTAATGTTTTAACTATTTATGCAATTAAATTAACTTTAGTTTGACATTCCTAAAAAAACCATAAATCACAACATCCTTTTTCACTTATTGCTTTCTGTTAATGTAAATAAAACTATTTGCCATTGTAACATTCAAGAAAATTAAAGCATCTGTTATAATTATATTACACTTATAATTTTTCAGAACCTACACACATAAAATACATTCATTTATTAGAAAAGGCTGTTTGGAATGGTTTTTAAAATTAAATGCCGAGCAAAGTAATATTTTTTACTTTCAATGTTTGCATGTACCATATTTTCATTAGATCCTCTATTTTTTTAAAATTTTTTACCTGTTATTTTTGTTTTGTCATTTAGAACCGGACGTCTTTTTGACCTAGCGAAAGCCAAATTACAGGACATTATGACAGTTACGGCAGTTTGGTACGAACAACGTAAATTTCTAAACAAAAACCATTCCAAAACAATTTTATAATGATATTAACAGTTTGACTATTGTATGATATCATATCTACAGATGAACGATATTCAATAAATATGTTACACAACATAAGGGCCAACAACAGTTGTTTTACACAACGTAACAGCCAACAACAGTTGTTTATCTTTGGTATAGAAAGCCGTTTTCATAACGAACAACTCAAGAAAACAACAAAACATATCAACATTTGAGTACCGTAGACTATTATTGCACATTATGTTTAAATATATCTTACACTTACTACATGAACATAACTGGATATTTCCAGATATGTCAACAAATAATCGGCGCCTATCATCATAAAAATACAACTTCAATTAACATATCAATATTACTATAATTAAATATGAACAAAATAATACTTCAAAGCAATATTCTTGGAAAACTACATTTAAAAACTAGTTCATCTCAGTTTTAAACTTTTACTAAAACATTTTCTTTTGAAATTTGAAATGATCAAAATTTTTTAATGCGTCAAGCAATTAAAAAGCTTTAAGCTTTCTTTCAAAAACTAAAATAGTAATGGCAAAGTTAAAAAACATGTCTAAAGGAAGTTTTGTTTAAATAATTTTCCAATTAAGACATTTGTGAAATGAAAAAAGTCTTTATTTACATGGCGAAGTTAGGACTTTATAGTCCTCTCTACCACTTAACCACGTTTATGTTATGAATCATGGAAAATATTTTTAATAGCTTACACAAGTTTAACCATTGATTAACTATTTAAAACTTATGCTAGCCTTGATATCAATAGTTTACTGGTTTGATTTTTCCTCTTAAGGCTATTTTTATACCGACCCCTGAATTTTCAAGATTAAAGCCTTTTCAACTCCAAAGCAAATATTTTTTGTTTTGGATTCATTAATTATTACTTTGGATTAATCGTACTAATAACTAGACCCACAAGGGAGAAGACGAACAACTAACACCTTTAAGATAAATATGATGTAAGAATCAAGCTTAACGGCGAAACATGTAGGTAAATCTACACAAAGGGCTGACGGTTTATCGTACTTCTAGTACGTGTATATTAAGTTCTAACACGAATCGATTATGGCAGTGCTTAAGACTCAAATACTGGGACAGGCTACTTCATTCACTCTCTCTTCAAACACAAAATGTGACTATTTCTCAATTTTTTAGATTTTTCTAATTTCCCGGTTAGATTGATTTAAGGCACAGCTGACCAAATTCTAACAAGACGCTTAGTGAAAGAAGTTCAATTATTTAATGCCCCCGAGCAAAATCAACTGAAATTTCTTGAGCCCACAGATTGTTAATCAAAATACAGTATACAAATGGTTCCAGAAAACCACAGAGTAATCTGTCTGTTGCTGAAGATAATCTGTGATTTGGACCCGGGCTTGTACGATAACATGTGTTTTGTTTCGTGTGGCTCAATCGAATGTTTGACATCAGTTTTACAGTTTTGCGTGTCCGCAATAGGGGGTTTTAAAGATGCTTTTTCCTGGCAGTAGTTTTGGCGAGTGACGCTCCAGTGGCTCTAAGCAAACAGCTGATTAGATAAGAAAACCTGATTAGATTTTTAACGTCAAAATTCCCAACAGCTTGTAGTAATAAAGTAATTACTCGTATAATAATCACCACCAGAAAAAAGCACCTTAACTTTTGAATCATCTCAATGGCAATGACTTAAATTTCAAACACATACAAATCTTAAGCTCTAGGCTTTTTATTTTTAAAATTTGGGAATTGTTACTATTTTTCTACTTAAAGGTTTATTATACACCAGAATATGTTTACAAAGTCAACAATTCGAAGTAACAGTTTTAGGTTCAAATTGAGCATAGTTTCCGCAAAACATTTTATTTTACTACCATCGTAATATTTCAACCGTGTTCTGTTTTATAAACATTTGATCTTTTACTAATATTTTCAGTTTATTTCCTACTAATATTTTTTCTAGTTGACAGCTAGTATAAGTCGCCTTAACAGTTGTTTATTTTAGTTTATAGCACTACAGAGAAAAATAGCTCATTGCCAAAACAAACTAATCGTTTCAATCAAAACATACTTGCCATTAAAACAAGAAATGTTTCAAAACTATTTCCCACAAACAATGGTTGAAGGTTTTTGCACTTAAGAGACATTAATTATGGTTAAAAACACATAATTTGTTAGACTTTTGATTAGTTTTAAATTGTTTTACAAAACTGCCTTACCCTACTTACTTGTATATTGTCATACATTATCAAAATGAATGAATTTCATATTTAACCTTCCTGTTGTTAGCAAACTCTCAAAACTATTGTCATGTTAATATTAACTACTATTAGATGATAGAATCAGTTCAAGAAACATTTTTAAACGGGGAAAAATTGAGATAATTTATCAATGAAATTGAATTGTTTTAGCTCAGGCAAGCAGTTACCGATAAAACAAAAAATATATAAAACAATTAGCTTCATAACCAATATCAGGGCAAAATAAAACCTTCACAGATTTGATAAATACAATCATTTATCTTGTATAAAATATTATAAACTAATCTGGCACTAAAGAATTAACTCTCTAAAATATGAATACCAGTTGCCGAAAGGGAAACACTTAACAACTCAGCACGAAATTATAAAACTCATCGTACAATAACTGTAAAGACATTTAAGACACTTTATTGTTTTATTATTTGAAAAGCACAAGTGGATCTCCACGATTCACTGAACGCACATTTAACAATTACGTTGAAATATCAACAAGAAGTGCTCCATTTAAAGCATGACTAGAAGCGGTACATCAACGAAAACCTATGGAAACTACGAGAGCAGAGTATATTTTGCATTATTATTATCAATGTTATGTCGTTCATTGATAAAATAAACAAAGCGTTCCTCAAAACAAAACCGTATTTAAAAATACAACATGATATCGTGAGAAGATAAACCATAGTAAATAATTGATTGTTAATACTGTTTAATACAATCAGAATATTAAAAGCAAAACTGACAACCCACCACAACTTCACTTTACAAATACCAACAACTTAAACACTAGAATAAATGAAAATATCACAGCAGAATAATTCATCTAATATACCAACACATCTTGATATAATCCAACAGTCTAAGCGATAAGAAATTTTACATCCATAACATTTATAATAATAATAACCGACGAAAGCTTATTTACATATCACCGAAAATGCCAGCGAAGGTTTTCCTAAGATTCTTCATCGTGTCTTCGGAGTCCTCTTGACCCGTGACGCTACCCGCGGTGGAGCCTTGGCGCCCGAATGCTGCGCGTTGCGCCTGCGCAGTGTCCTCCGGTCTGCGCGCAGACTGCTGGCTCACACTGCTCATTGTGCTGCTTTGCGACGCTGCAACAACGCAGATACGCAGGTCACAACACTGTCAACAATGTCTGGCTCCGGTCGTGCGTACACGGAGGGAGTACTGGGTCAGGGTATGATAGGTAGAGGGAAGTGATTGGTACATTTACTGTGTAAGATATCAAACGTGCAAATGATGTTTGCTATTGGGTTTCAATCAATGCGCTATATACACTCATGGACAAAATTATGGAACCAAATGGTTTTCTTTCATTTCATCGCCCCTTTTTCGTTTAACACCCTGTATAATTTTGAGTTGTTTGTAATCGTTTAGTTGGTTTTTATATTTACGTACACTTTGCTAAAGAAAATTCCAATTTTAAACGAACAAGGGGCGATGAAATGAAAGAAAATTATTTGGTTCCATGAGTTTGTCCAAGAGTGTATATTTTGCATGCCATAAAGATTGAATATTGTGACTCGAAACTTCTTAAACTACCTATTTAATCCATTTTTCAAACACAACAACAGGGGGAAAAGTACATAAACTTCTATACTAAAACACTAAATAGCTAATTTATTACTAAAGAAATTTAAAGACAAAATGTTTGGACTGAACTAGGAATCGAACCCGGGTCTCTCACTTGATGGGTAACAGTATAATCACCCGGCAAGTGAGAGACCTGGGTCCGAGTCCTGGTTCAGTCCACACATTTTGTCTTCAAATTTCTTTAGTAATAAATTAATCCCTACAGTAGAGCGTCGATTATCCGAAGCCCAGTCATCCGAAAAGTCGGTAAAACCAAAAAGCAGAAAGAAACAAAAAACATTAAATCAAATCGCGCGCCAAGCAAAAGTTCAGCAAGCGACCGGCCGTAGCGCTACGTCACCGCACAGCTGTCCAGTCTGCCGATCACCATTTCGCGAGCGCAATACGTTTTGACGGTCGTTTCATACCCGCGGTACGCTCTGAGGACCTATTTATACCCGCTACACGATATGAGGGCCGATTTTTCCCGATGACACCCAGAACTCACGCACATTTCCCGGTACTTATAATTCCCGGTCTGTGGCCACCCTGTGTGCTTTATATTGGCTTAGCAATAAATAAAGTAAAAACGAGTCACTGGACTAAAACAAAAATCCATTTTGGTTTTTTAAAGAGTTTTTCTTTCCATATTCTGATTGTGTGGTGTTGTGTTGTTACCTATTGTATTGAAAAAATAAATTTGAATGTTATGTAATCCCATTTATATTATTGTACTTCATTTTTCCCGTCAATGACCGATTATCCGAAATATCAGTTATCCGAATACCCCTAGACATCAATTGTTTCGGATAATCGACTCTCTACTGTATTTAGATCTGTCACCACACTGTATTGATTTGTAAGCATCAATCAATTGATTCATTGTTTGCGAGATTTTCCAACAATATTTGAGAAACATGCAGAGTTACTGAACTAATACTGAGCCATCAATATTGTTAATCAAAAGGTAAGCGCTTTACACTTTTTTACTAGAATAACATTTATGATTTGAAGGTAGATATTTGTTATTTACATAAGTAGAAGGAGTATTTTTACATTTTCTCTCTAGAAATGACTTTTACATGAGATAACAAGGAGTTAAGGAGTCATGCAAAAGAAATAATGTACAAAAAGCAAGAGTCAATGAATGTGATAAAACGTAGAGAGTTGTCAATGTTTGTAATTTTTGAGTCAACACATCAAACACAAGGAAAGAAAAAATTGAGGTAAAGATGCTTTTTCCTAGCAGCAATTAAATACTGTGGCAACTCCAGTTACCAATTATTTTGAAATTCAAGTGAGGTTTCTCTATCCAATCAGCTGATCGAAAAAGATTCAAATTGCTGCTTGGAAAAAGCACCTCAGCACCTTAAGGTTTGCAAAGTAGAAGTCAGGTTTGCAAGTTGGAGTACTGGGATAGGTTTGCAGGTTAGGTTGGTTAGGTTTGACGAGACTAGGTTAGGTTAGGTCAGATCACGACACAGAGCCAGAGAGAGTGAAGGGCACGAGGAAACTGCAAGCTTACCTTCCTCCGCAGATTCTGCCCTCGTCTTGGAGTCTTCGGTCGACGTAAGCTTGCAGTTTCCACAGTGTCAGTACTCAGTACAGTAGACAATACTATTTAAGAGCTAGTTTAGAAGCATAAAACTGACTATTTATGATCCCAATAGTTTTGGATGGAAGAGTTTCTATCCTATGCATTGCTGCGTATTGGTATCTTTTTGTGATAGGAGAAATTAAGTTTTCATAGCGGTGATTTCAACAAGCTCTTCCACAATTTTGAACAATCTACTGATGTCAAACTGTAAAACCGACACAATTACTGCTAGGAATACTCAATACACAAATAACTTTATTTTCATATTCATCAAGAACAGAATGCTGGCGAATAAACTGCAACTTAAAAATTTCTTCTATTCTGACAATAACAGACTCTCTAATCTGGCCTCCTCAGGAAAAACCCCACTGGAATATAAAATAATCAGACCAGTAAAGTAATGGAAAACTGTGAATTCATTTTATAAATAGACTGAAAGAATTTACAGTGTACATAGAATTTGCCATAAAGCATAAACAACGACAAGGCGACTATTTCTGTCATATATTGCAGAGACTCAATCGAGAGATGACGCAATCGGGTGTGTCTCGTTGTCTGCTGAACCATCCGACAACCAATTTACCCGAGGCCAGATTAGAGGGAGTCTACTAGTTGCATGAAATAAGATGAACAATGTGGCGTTTAAAAGACCAACGGTCAAACTTTTTAATGCTACATCTTTTTATAATTTTTTCTCACTGAAAAAACAATTAATTTAAAAGAAACTTTCTTTTACACACTAATTGTCAAAATTGTCAGAATAATTGTTTTAAAATTTTAAAATTACACACTGAATTGCTAATATCAGCATTTTTATCCTGGAACAGAGCTAAAAAACTTCAAAAGCGATAAATCTGTCTTCTTGACATTTCAAGAAATTCCAGTAAATGGACAATTACACGACTGTTGCTCAATGAGTAATTAAAAAAATCTTGCTAAATTTTTGATATTGGTACATAAATCTAATACATTTAATTTGTGTTAAGATAATTTTATTTCTCAACATGTCGTCAACATATACATGTTTCACAAACAGTAACAACATACAAACATACAACTTTAAATGTATCTTTATTACTTCTAGATATGTATCAACTATTTTGATTTCATGCTGGTAACACATATTTTTTCAAAAGTGGGTTATTTGAGTTATTTAGCACATCATAGTTAAAGGTAAGAACTAGTTTTAAAAATATCTTAATACATTACAAAAAATAAATGTATTCTGATATGGTGTAAATAGTCTCAAAAGTATAGTTGTTCTAAAAAGTAAGTACGGTATTCAAAAAACTATGCTTGAATACAGTTTTGGTTTAAATACTAGACATTTTAAGCTAAAACATATAATAATAAAGCTAGTCTAATTATCTACTCACATATATTACGATCTACATTGTTCTCAATTCAACTACCTTGAGAGTACAATTAATTCCTACTTGGGAACACCTTGTGGTATGGTTGGTCAGATAGTGAAATAAACAACCATTTTTCTGCATCCAGAGCCTCCTCTGGCTTTCCCATCTCCATGTTGTCCCTTAGAACTTATAACAACTGTTATGACAAGTAAAAAATCAGCCAACAGCGTTATGAAGTTTATCTGGTTTCCCTTTGATCTCGCAAAAAGGTCCTTTTATCATTTCCAAAAAAGTCTTAATACTTTGTCAAAAAGGAAAGGACTAGGGATATTGATTACATAGACATATATTCTTACCAAACAACTACATCACAGTGTATAAAAAGCAGCACTGACGTAAATAATTTTAGGTTTATTAGATAACATATGGCCCAGTCGATCAAAAAGCATTGGATAGGTTTGGGGTGTAAAATGTTATTGACAAAACCCTCATATAGTTTTGAACTAACAGGGTTTTTGTGGACTTATCATTGGGAAAGGCTTAGAGCAATACTCCTAGACCATAGCGTGCAGAGAGCCTAGAGCCTAGTACATGACATGGCGTTGTGGCTGAAGGCTGAATCTGCGGGATTTACCTTGGGAGTCACGCCGGGGCTGGGGGCTGGTGGAAGGGGGCAGGTCGGGGAGTCCAGGTCTCTCGTCAGTGGGGGACCGGGGCTGGGTGCCGGCCAAGGACCCGCCCACAGAGCCGCTCATGGACCCACCCATGGATCCAGTCTGCATGCTGGACATGGATGTCCGAGACGCGGTTTTTGTCAGCGCTGATGGCCGGCACATTTGCTGAAAATAATCAAGTGTGTAAATTTAATGTAAATTTCTCTGTCTCTACTTAGTTGCTGTGTATTAGTTTGTATAGGAATTTGTTTTGCGTGAACTATTGGTCCATTTAGTCAGTGGCTGCTGAAACTAATTTTCAGCTTATATGAAAGGACTTCTTATTTGATACAAATTAAGCAGTAAAGTGTATGAGAGAACTTTCTTGATCATATAAATGAACAGCCTGCCGCCAAGCTGTCCAGTTATCCAAGTCTTTTTACTCATGTTGGTAAACTATAGTTTTAAAAAAATAGCTTGCTTAAAACTAAAACTATACTTTGATACTTTGATTTGAGACACCGACCACTCCTAGAGGGTATTTTAAATTTTAAGGAACTTCAGACAAAAAGTATCAAGCTGATTTCACAATTGTTTTGAGGAAATTATATAAAGGTTTTCAGGGCTATAGTGAAATAGTAACTTTATAATTGTAGAGTTTTGCCATCCTTTGCGCCAAGGCCTGCTCATTTTTCGATGTCGGTGATGGAAGTTTAGTATGTACCTCAGAACAGCATTTAGAATTTGCTTTTACCTTATACGCATACTACTTTTACCAATCTACCGAACGCTGGCTACAACTGTTTGCCCAAAGGTTAGTTTTATTTTCAACCGACCTGTTCTCTGGTTACAAACTCCTGTGTACCTGCATTCGCTGAGCGACCAGGTCCGCTATCTGTCTGCGGTCCTCCTCCTGGGAGTCGCCCATGAGGGACAGTGCTGAGTCGTTGACTTCGATGATGTACTCTCGGCCGTCGCGGGCTACGATCATCTCCAGCGCGCAGATGTCCAGGCCTCCGAACATGGCTGCCACCTCGTCCAGCCACACCTTGTACCTCTCCGGCATCTGAATCTGCTCCAGCATTGCAGACCCGGTGTTTGTCTTCCAGTTGCCTGAGATGGATTTCCTCCTGAAATTGTGAATAGTTTTGAAATAAAAAATCAGAAATTCTTTTATTTACAAAATCTTAAAGATATGTATACCGTATAGGGTATATATTCAAAGTATTTGCCGAAGTAGAGAGTAGAGTTTTCTAGCAGATAAATTCTGCTACACTGTAGAAGGGCAGGTCAGTTTTTCAGTTCTTTTCCAAACCTATGAGGCTTAGTTTTCTTCAGTTCTTCCGGAAGGTTGTTCCAAATTTTGGCTTCCATGCAGGATCTGTGCTGCTAAGGCGATGAGCTGGTGTGTCTGTGCTCCACTTCTTGCAGCATCTGGTGCTTTGATGCCAACATAGGTCACCACTTCCCGGATGTAGAGACTTACAACCGTTAGAATCTTCAAGCTTCTGATCGTTTCTCTAAAGGTTTCTCTTGAATGAAGATTTCCAAGGATTCTAGTAGTTAATAGCCCTTTTTTGATTTATGAGTACCCTTTATAGACTCCTCCCTGAAGTTTTTTCCTTGTTGGTTTTACGAAAGAAAATTGATTAAGCAGGACATTATTGTGGTTGATGGCTACCTTTGTTAGATTGAAAGTTCTTAATAGCGCCAGAGATCACTGAAAACTGTTTTATCTCTGACTTTTCTGGCCATATCAGGAGAAAAAATACTCATTACCTACCATTCGCCGAAACTCTCATGAAAAGTAAAATTTTTGACGGATGTGATGGATAAACTACGTCAACCAATGGTTGATTAGGGAATAGTGTTTGTATCAAAACAATTTATACAAACATAGAGGGAAACGCATAGCTTTAAGACTTAATACACTGATAACTTTGATCTCCCATTCCAGTGTACCACTCTTGTCACTAAGGAAGCTGTCTTTTGCAGGAGGGAAACTACTGATATGCTGCCTCAAGACTTCAAAAACAATGATCCTAACTCTTTGAAGAGGAGACTTCAGGACTGGCTGCCAGACAACACAGTTTTTTGTAGTTAATTTGTGTTGTCTGACGATGCTAGCCTTGCTAGTGAAAGGTCACGCAAGTTAAATGCTTGAAAGTATTGGCTTATGTTTTTATTTTCTATAATTTTAAACGGTTTGTAGTTGTTTGAAAATTTTGATGTTTATACTTTCTTTAAAGAAAATGTAATACAGAAGTTGTCAGTGTGTGTCAATTTATTATTATTGTATTTGTTTATTATTGTCATATTTTATTTTGTACTTACCTATCCATCATTTATCTGTATAATGTATGCATCGTATATGTTGTCACTATTAGTGATATTGTTTATTGCATACCTCATTAATTTTTATAATAAATGAGATTCAAAAAGGGCTACTTTATTGAATATTAGAATAATAATTGTAACACAGTACCCTGTAAGCATTTTATTTGCACAACTAGATTCGGCGGTCAAGCCATTTTCTTAGTGTGATCAAAATGGCTTGACCGCCGAAACTAGTCGTGCAAATAAAATGATGCTTACAGGCTACTGTGTTACAATTATTATTCTAATATGCATACCTCATATAATTTTCTATTAATATTATTGAAATAATTATGAATTTATACAATGTAAAATGGATTTTACACCAATAAAGAAAATTGAAAATAGTCAGGACTAGATGCTATGAAAGAAATTTGTGGCACAAAGTACATCAGATTTCAAAGTTGATTTAGCAGTAAAAACTTTTGTTCAACTGTAAAATTATTTGAAAAATCTTTCAGACTTTAAAGCCGCCTTTTTATTTACCTCTGTATTACAGAAACTTTCAGAACACCCCCTCCTTGGATTTATCTAAATGCCAGACCAACTAGTACTTTAACTTCATATACTTTTCCCCAAGACTCTCATGTTGCTTTCAACTACAATATAACTACTGTATAGTTGTTTTCAATTAAACTCAAGGCTAGTAGCTCAATAGTTTTAAGCAAAGTTTGAAGGCACTCACATGAAAGTCTTGTAGTTGTCTCCGATCTTCTGCACATGGATATCGTACTTGCTGTCCACGTACGGTTCGGTGGTGCAGTACGTGTTGGCTACGGCCACAACAGAGGCCATGTCCTGGAAGTCGTTGTTGTTCTCTACCTTGACCTTGCCGAGGCCGCTGTGCGCGTGACCGATCTTGAACACGACTGGGAACCTTGGTGCACTCAGCTGCAAAATCATACTTGTAATTAATTTTGCGGAAAATCCTAGTTTGTTGAGGGAAATTTTAGAAAAGTGTGGACACAAAATGACCCTCCCTCGGTCCATCTAGAGTTTTTAGCTGTCTGAACCAAAGTTGCAACCAATAGGCAATAGTAGGCAACTAATAATGAATATTATAAAAAAGTAAAAAATCTAAACTACCTAAGAAATACTTGTTTTTTCAATTTTTTCAGAAGGCTAGTCTATATATTAAAAGAATTTATGAAAATCTAATGGCAGTCAGTACAACTGTTCTACCAGGCCGATTTTCTTCATTTATTTTAATGAAAGGTATTTATGCATAAATTTATCATCAAACATCAAAAATCGCTTAACTTTCGCCCTTCTCATGTTATACTCAAAAAGGCTTTTTTTCCCATGTTTTCTTAGCTTTGTCCTGTCATGGTTCTCAGGTTCTAATTGAGGTAAATTGTTCGTTTTTGTCTGAGAACACTCAGTGAATCATGCTCTTCCATTAGAGATATCATTCGACGCATTGAGTTATGCATGGACAAACGATTTTTGGCACTGTTAAGAATTTAAATTTGCTTAAAATAAAACATATGGGCAAAGTATTAAAAATGCCCAGCTGCTGTAGATGTAAACATCAACAAATAATAACAACAAGAGTGTATAAGTTCAACTCTCAAGAAAATACCTTAACTGAAATGTATACTCATTAGCGAAGTGAATACCCAAACCGAGGCCGAAGCAGAACCGTGAGCGAAGTGAACGGAACTGAGGCTGCAGGCAGTGGGGCTTGCCCCAGCTGGCAGAAGGCTAGTTAGTATTAAAACTGAAATGCATACAAAAAACTACACAATTATGTAAAGCAAGTTAAAAATTATAGTTAAGATCTCACCATTTCTTTAAAGTTGGGATAATACGTTTGATCAATAAGAGGGAAGTTCTCTTTTCCTAAACGTCTCTGTATTTGAAGAAGGTGAGCAAATACCCATGGCTTGTCCTGTGAAAAAAGAACAAATTATAGATAACAAACATACAAGAGTTTTTTTTAAATTTTCATATACTGTATGTGTAATATTTTTTGTGATCCTGAAATATATCTATCATAGAATGAACTTTTGATTTCAGCTTTAATATACCTTTGAATGTGTAGCTTCCAAAGCAATTACTCATTCTGCATTCGAAATGTTTACTTATTAATTTTTATTTCATTTTCACCACATAATTAATATTTTCAGGGTGAAACAAATCAAGTCAGTAAAATTACTTCTCATGAATAATTCAAAGATGTTGGTGGCATTATACCATTACTTTACTTTCAAAGTACTGTTAAACCAATCTTTCCTTGGTACGGCTTGACAAAAGATTTGGAAATTAATATTATTCTCATCACTTGTTATACGTAATAAAATATACAACAGTACCTGGAAGTTGTAGACTGCGTGAAGAGTGTTTATACTTGGCACACCTCCAAATTTGAAACCTAAAAGAAGATTTTTGTTGTCCTCCCCAGCATCTCTTAGATTTTGTCGGATTAGAACAAAATCTGGTCTAAATGATCTGGAACAAAACGTAGTAGTTGATTAAAAAGAAATACAGACAACTTTGATTAAAGCCCACCACAAGTTACATGTCAAAAATACTTGCATCTCTAGACTAGTGATTAATCTTGAGACCTGATGCAGGCATGTAGAAGTCATGGCTTCAAATCCTAACTGTACCCAAATTTATTCATTGAAATAATAAATGCAAATAGGAATTGCAAACCAAGGACTATATTGAAAGAAAAATGAGACCACCACAAACGGTTGAAAGTCTTTCTAAACCTGCAGAAAGGAACCAATCGTGTAAAACATGGATGATCTGTTAACTAATACAATTTTTTTTTATAGTCCATAACTTGTCAAAATTGACAGAATATTTTAACCACCTCCTGAACACCTCAAGACAGTACAACAAAACACTTCAAACGTTCTGACAGCATGGCTTCAAGAACGGCCTTTCTAAACACAGTAGAGGCATTACTGTCAACGAATAGTTAATAAAGAAATTGTCTATTGTCCTTTGAAGTGATATTAGTTCAAATAATAAACACAGTAGAGGCTCTGTTAGTCAAAGTAAAGCAGGAATGAAACTGATGATAGCTATCAATTAACTATGGTGACTTACCACACAACATTGTCTCGGGGGAATACTTCTGGTCTAGTATTCATATACTCTACCTCCGGTATATTTCAGCTTTGTCCGCCCAGGGGCTCAAAAATTCTGGCTACAGCCCGGTTTTTTGGACTCTTTCATTTTTACAAAGCTAGGCTTTATACTCTCAAAGTATATTGACACAACCAATACCAATGAACAGTTGGGTGAGGTACCTGACGACTTTGGTGCCGTTGCGGAACACGCCCATGCTGACAGTGGTGCCGGACTCACAGCTGGCGATGACAGACAGCTCCTTGAACTCGGCCTGCTCCACGCGGATGTCAAAGTCCCCGTGGAGTCTGCGCCCACGGAAGTACTTGGACCTGTCGCACATAGCACAGGTGTGGTTAACATTGATAACAAGGTGTTGGTGATAACGTTAGCAGAAACAGACCTCACGTCACACTCTTCTGGCTACTTCGGAAAAATGAAACTTAAGTGGCGAATTTTTTTCTCCTGAAGTAGCTGGAAAATCAGAGCTACTGTATTTTTTTTAAATTTATCTTCCCCTGTCATGAACTTTAATTCTAACAATGTTCGCAGATTCAGTAGGGATTCAGGGTTTGCGGAAACTAGTTCAGAGGGGTTGTCTTAAATCTGAGAAGCTGTCTAGAAAGCTTGTTGGATTGTGGGTAAAAGGTAAACAAAGGTAAAGTTTGTCTTATTTAACGAGGGGAAGTTAGGACTACAAAGTCCTCCCTACCACTCAACCTTGACCTTTACCTAGCATTACCGTAAATTCACCAGAGCTCCGGAGTTGCGTGATACGTCTTCGCAACAGGTCCGCTAAAGTGGGTAGTGTAAAATTTACAAAACCAATTTAAATCGCTGGTTAATAATGTCATCGACAGTTAGAATCACAGTTCTAAGATTTTCAAGCAACTTTAAACCCCTCGAGTGAAATAATTGAGTTCTATCTAAACTTGAACATGAATTTTCAAACAAAATTTTTTGCAGTGAAGTTCTTTAGATACCAGAACGGATACCTAAATTATTGCATGTATATTGACATTTTTAATCCTCATATAATTATATTTACATAAAATATCCAATCCCTTAGTCTGAGACAGCAAAACTCAAATTTCCTGTCTACCTTTTTATAAGAGGAATATTATATTAGCTGCTAAATACTGCTCTGAATAATTTGAGCCGCCAATTTCAACGTGTGAGTCAAATAACTAATTAGTGGAATTCTATTCCCATACACAGTTTAATTGGTTTGAATCCAATTAGTGTGAAAACTCATCGAGTGGGAAACTCAACCCACCGATGTCTCGAATTGACTTCAGTTCACATCTCCACCCCTTCATCCTTCACCCCCACCACTCCCCCTAGCTTCTCGTGTTGGCTTTTCTACGGCCTCATTAAGAGCAGCAAAAGTGAGGATCACCGCTTCAATAATCCACTTGGGATTCTAATTATAATTGTAAGACAATTTCTGCCATGAATATGACAGTTTTGTGTTAAATATTATTTATACAATGTTGGCTCAAAGAAAGGTAGTTTTGGAAATAACTTCTAATTAATGCAGATATTAACAAATGCAGAACAAATTCTTGGAGCAAATACATTTGTCAAAATAATAGTTTCCTTTGAGGTGCAAATAAATGTTGTTCTTGCCTCGGGTAAGGGTTTCGGAAATGACATCATCATTTTCAAATGCAAACCCCATAAAATTATGCCTTACTTTTTAGCTCATGATTAAAGAACACTGAAGGTGCAACTTTGAGATCTTCAAAGTTAAGATGTAGGGGCTGCATTCCCAACTTTGCCTGGCCGCCATTTTGCACTAGGTGATTATAGAGACCTAAAATTTGCACTATTCTTTTGTCATGGGCTAAAAAATACCAATTAATGTACCATTTGATGGGAGTAGGAGGTTTGCATTTAATATTTTGATGGAATTTCAAAATAATCAAGATACAACATTTCTCTGTATGCCAAATTATTTTTCTGCATTAATAAAAAGTTATTTAACATTACCTTTTCTTTGGGTAATTTGGTATAGATTTGACCGTGCGAATAATTTTTTCACTATGGAATGAAAGGTAATTTACCAGTCTGTGTTCTGGTCATCGATGACTAGAAGAGTGAAACATCGATCTTTGTTGAAGACCGGTCGGCCGGCAGCTCCTTGAACAGCAGCTCCTGGAATTTAGAAATCTTGTTTTAAATAAATAAATGTTTTATTGCATACAGACATTTACAATAAATGTATCGCAATCGTCAATCTTTGTGAATCTAAAATTTCAGTTTTTCTAAAGTACAGTTTTTTACACTCACTCTCTCCCATACATTCGAATGTAACCACTCTAGCCCCTAATGAGTTAGCTAATCATAGGGTCTCCAATTGAATGCCATAAACTCGTCTGTATCATAAAATGCTTGAGATTTATCGAATTTGCTACTCATCGACTTACTTTGTAACTTTTCTACCCCAAAATTGCTTGCATTTTAATATTATATTCATCAGTCGTGTAAAAAATATCTGTTAGTGATTACTAAATGTTGGCCATTTCAGAGCACAAGCAATCTCACAGGTTTAAAAACAATTTTATAAATTTAAAATAATAATAGTATTAGAACTCTCGTAAAAAAATCACTCTCATAAAAAGTTCTGTTTACGAGAATATTTTAGATCTTACACAATCGTCAGTGCTTTTCAAATAAATGAAAACATTAAACAATTCTCAATTTTTAAGAATTGAGAGAGAACTTTAAGAATTCTTAACAATGTACACTTCAGCGATGACCGCAGGGAGGGCTTTGTGAATTGTGAATCTTAAAATTCTTACAGTTGTTGTCATGTAGATTTATGGAGATAATTTAACAGACTAAACCCCAGGCTGGAAATATAATTTCTACTTGGGGTCATCATAAAAGAATGGTGGGGTTGGACACATGATTTAAATAAAAACTGAAATACTAACATTGTTTTTTATTGCCTCACTAAAAATCAACAACATTCGTCTAGCCAGACCAAGATGGTGGTGGAAAAACATTTTTAGCCGTCATGTTGGTCTGGCTGAACAAATTTTGTTTATTTGGTATGGCACCGGTAAATTTTCTAATAAAAATAATCGGATAACTCAGTAAACAATCTGAAGCAACGCATGGAACACAAGAACCAGTGTTTTTGCACTTAGCATTTGAACAAATAAACTAATAATAACTGTTTCTTTTTACAATTGTTAAATAACAAAAACATTAACAGAGTACATATAATCGAACAAAATTAAAACTAGCTAAGGAAAATAAAACTCTGTAGGAATAAAACCGTTAATAGCTCTCTCTGAAACTTTTGGTATATAAAGTCCTCCGTGGACTACATATCTACTTGAGTTGTACTGACCGACATTGCCGATGAGAGAGGCCCCCTGGTCACGAGCGACCCCGGTGAGACTCTGGACCCGCTGCAGCAGGGACTCGCGAGTCTTGGCGGGGCTGGACGGGGCACTGGTGGTGCGTGAGCTCTGCTTGGTCAGGTTCAGGGAGAGGTCCCCAGAGTTGGGGGGCCCCGCCGCCGCCTGGCCACCCACCGGGGGCTGTGCAGACGGAGGCTGTGTCTGAGACGGGGGCTGGGAGGAGGGTTGTTGTACCCCCGGTACCCCCGGCTGCCCGTCTGGTCCATCATCGAGCTCCGAGGACAAGTCCCCGGAGGAGAACCTGGGGATGTGAAAATGTTTGAATATGTTGTTTCTTTGACGCTTTTCAAAATATACAAATGACCTACATCACTCTCATTTTGATGATTTTTTGTCTGAAATTAATGTTAAACCTTTTTTAGTAAATTGTTTTACAATATCTCACTCTTACCTTCGTTTTAAGTAATTGACATTAGTGGTGAATGACTGCTTGAAGTTTATGAAAGAAATTTTGGCGTTTTATGAAGACTGCGGGGAAACCTGAGAACACTGAAGTGCTCAGCTGCTGCAACAAAACAGACACAGATTAGAAACTTTCAAATCCGAAATCTCAAGATAATTGTACGAAGGTGTCCACAAAATAATTATGGATAGTCTCAGATAGTCTCAGTGATCATCTGATGATACCTGCATCAACTCCCACCATCTTTAGACATATCAGACCATCACCCGCGGTGCGTTTCGGAAGTCATTAAGCGTTGGTCCTTGTATTTCATTGGTCATTGGCTATTAATTAATGACCCATTCTAAGGAAGAGTCGGCCTTAGTTTGTAACAAGACTACACCTCAAAACTCATTACTACCACTCATCACACTCGACCTTCACCACATATTTGCCTTAAAATACCCTCATGAGAGTGGTTGGCATCTCAAATAGTGATAGTGATATGGTAGTTTAAAAAGTCTTCCAGATAAAATTTTGTTATGAGCAAACCATGAGGGGTTTTGCAGTTTGTAGCTCATCTAGTTTCATTGACTCAATTTTGGTAGTTTTTATCTAAATTTGGTACTCCTACCAAAGGTTGTTTACCTTTTCATGACGTCGTGAACGCTATTGTGTTCCAGTGGAGTTGTCATTTCTATTAATTAATTGCTAGGTGTTGTAGCAGTGTAATTTATTAATTGCCAAAGATTTTGTTGAAATTGTTTGGTGATTATTTTCTAACTTTGTTTGAATAATACGAAAGTGTATGGAAAATTTTAGTTTGACAATAAAACAGAACTATGGGCTTTTACCTTTTTAATATAATATTTGTTTTATCATCAGCAAAGAAATTATATCTAAATATCTTCTCAGAATTCAGAGACACCCTCATCCTGTATAAGTACCGTACAGCTTCCAATTCATATGGTCATTTATAGTCATTAATTATACAATACCTTATCAATAAAATGCATTTTATCTTGCATAATTGGTGGACTGCTCGTTATATAAACATTAGGACCATTGTATCAAATTAAAGGAACCACCAGTTATCAGTTGGCAAGCAAATTCTCCTTATATGATGAAGTGGGCTGAACCGGTTTGTCTGGTTATCAGAATGCCTGGTTATCTGGTCAGCATTCTATGTAATATCAGTATCAATGTGGGACCTTGGTGTAGTAAGACAATGTTGCGCTGCCGTCTGTGGTGAGTTCAATTTACAAATTTTAGTTTTATTATTTTTAGGCTGCGCTTTGTAAAAATATGGAAGTACTTACTTTTAAATTTAAATAAAGTAATAATTTAAAATATTGTTTACTTTATTTGTAAGTTATTGTTTGCAAATTTAATATTTGGAGTGAACCAAACAGTATTATGTAATTTGTTGAATTTTAGCGGGTTTGGTTTTGGACAAATGTCAACCCATCACATCTTATTTTCTTATTAGTTTTCCCAAGATGTCATTAACATTTTTGTAATATATGAATGTATAAATTTACACGGATACACATTTATTTATTTATATTTAATTTATTTATTTACATATTTATACTTTATTTCATTATTTTTACTTTTTTGTATCGATTGCACTAAGACAATGGCTTGACCGCTGAAACTAGTTGTGTGATAAAATGATTATAAAGGGTACTATGTTTCAATTATTATTCTAATATTTATTTATTTATATTATATTTTATTTTATATTTTTAGTAATTCATAATATTGGAAAACCAATGGAGAATTTTTTTCCGTTTGATCATTAATAACCAAATATGACCATGGATGTGGTATTTGCAACAATATTAAGATTTTTATATTCATTTGTGATTATATATATACAATGGATTAATGGTGATTAATTTCTTTTTATTCAGGATGCGTAATTCCTTGAGCCTGAATGCCTTGTTTTCTTGCCAGTGGCTAATGCCATGTTTTCTTGCAGCTGCATTGTCAGTGTTCATCGCAGGGAGTTGGACCGGCTGGTCCTCCCCAGCGGTGAAGATGATTCTCCAGGGAGATGCAAATGTGAAACTGTCCCTGGACCAAGTGTCCTGGATTGTAGCTCTGATGCACTTTGGCAACGTCCTGAGCCCGGTTCCGTCAGGGTTCTTGTCCGATAGCTTGGGACGCAGGAACACTCTGCTACTCTCTGCCTTCCTCTACCTCATCACGTGGCTGCTCACCATCTTCGGCACATCGTTCTGGTCGCTGGCAATCGCTAGGGTCGGGCAGGCGTTGGCAAAGGTGTAGCTTTCACTGTGGCTCCTATCTACTTGGCAGAAATCGCCGGAGTCAACATCCGTGGAGCTATTAGTACTATTTTCACCGGTTTGTTTAACTGTGGTATTTTATTTGAATATTTTGTCGGGATGTTTGTTTCTTACGACAATCTCAATATAGTATCGTGCATTGTACCTGTGGTGTTCTTTATAACATTTTTCACAATGCCGGAATCTCCTTATTTTTATTCAATGAAAAATCGTCAAAAAGAGGCCCGAGAGGCTTAGCTTGGTTCAGAAACTCTGAACCGCCAGGACGAGCGATTTTTAAATGAACTGAGTGAAATCAATAAAACAGTTCACGGAGAGTATGAACAAACACAATTTTTAGACTTGGTTACCAAACCCAGCAACAGACGAGCTTTAATAATCGTTGTTTGTTTGTTCGCATTTAAAAGCTTCGGAGGGCATCCGTCAATAGCGGTGTTTACTGTTGTTACTTTGCCTAAAACCGGAGGATTTTCAACCCAGAAACATACATGATATTCTTCGGTTTGATATCGGTTGTGGGGAATTTCCTCGGGACACCTTTGATAGACCGATGGGGCCGCAAACCGCTGTTGATTCTATCTTGTTCGCTCTGTGCACTACTGACAGGAGTTTCCACAATCTTCTACTGGATGGCCGGTCCAAGAAATGACCTCAGTGGCTTCAACTGGATTCCTTACGCCTCACTGGTTTGCTTCGGTATCTCTTACTCTATTGGAATCGGCATGATTCCTTCCACATTTGTTGGCGAGCTCTTCCCCACAAATATCAAAAGCAGAGCAGCACCAATAGCTGCGATTTCTTACGCGAACGCTTCGTTTTTAACTAATAAAATTTACTTAGTTGTCAGAGAAACTTATGGCGTTGAATATATGTTTGGGTTGTTTACACTGTCTAATATAGTTTCAGTTATTTTTATAGTAGTTTTTGTGTTTGAGACGAAAGGAAAAACATTTAGTGAAATTAACAGTACTCTGGGCCAGACTAACCTTCTAAGATGAACTTAGTTTTTGACTGTATTGTGAAATGTATAATTTGTGTTATGTGATCTATAAATATGACTACATGGTTGATACCAATATTGTTTTATTTTGTTACCATAATACCTTAAAAATGTAATGTGAAATTTTAAACCTCTTTTAATGGTTAGTTTAAGGCAGGTTCAAATGATTATTCGCATGGAGGACGGTCTCGACAAAAGTGTTTTGGGGGTCTCAATGCGCCAATAATTTAACAGTTAGAATAATAAAGGACTTTATTGTACCAAATATTAGAGGGATTTACTTCCTTAAAATAGGGATGATAGTTGGGAAGTTGTGTGTTGAAGGTTTATTAGTTGGAAAAATCATAGCTTAAGTGGAACACAAATTTGACATAGTCTACAATTTCAAGTATTCTTTTAGGCATGTTTAATCTTGATTTACAGCTAAATTTAACCTTCAGTTGATGTTTTAGTCTGTAGATGGGAAAATTGTTCTCGAAAGGCCTTACGAACTATACAAGTTTTTATTGGATCGTTTGTGTTTTCATCGACTTCAAAATTTACATGAAATCCCTAAAAGTTGTCTAGTGGTGTCTCTCTGAAGAAATTGTCTAGAACTATCAATCAAATCTTACCACTTTAAATCTGTGTGTAACTGTTACTTTTGAAAACAAATGTAGGCATATTTATTAGAAGTAAAAGCTTTACATCTTTGGTTGTAATAAACTAACGGTAGTTAAGAGATTTCACAGAAGTTTTAATAAGTTTAATTTAATTTATTTGTCAATTAACAATAATTATTGTGTTGACAACAAGGTGAAGATGATACACAAAGTGGTGAAATGAATGAATGAACTACAGGATTGTGATTGATGTGCTATGGTTATTAACCACTGATAAGAAAGTGAGGGTTCTAGTATATTAAAATAATGTTACAAAAAAGGTATATAGCTTATAAATGAAATTTAAACTCCTTTAGTAAATTCGCTACAGAGTAAGGAGCCATAGCCAGCAAGTGGGTTTTAAGTTTATTTTTGAAAAGAGCCAGATCTGACAGTGTAGCTTTAACTTCTAAAGGAAGTTTGTTCAATAATTTTACACCAGCTTGCATAGGTAATTTGTTATGAATATTTAATCGGTGGCTAATTTGCCTGTACACTTCACTAGATCGAGTATTGTGTGAATGTACATCTTGACCTGCAATAACTTACATTTTGAAACACAAAATACAATCGTCTCATAAATGTATAATGCCGGCAATGTCAGAATTTTCAAACTTGCGTCAAAGTTCACTGCTAATTGCGTGCTTTAAGGTTTCCTCAACTTTGGAGGAGCTCTTGAGGAAGGGTCGGTTTTGAGAAACGTTTAAGAACACCACTCTATAGTCCTCACAAAATGTAATTATCACAGTGAAATTCGAAGCCCGATGGGATGGGTTCAGGAATTTCAGTTATGGCGAATCGAGACTCATTCCCAAATATTCCGATTTCAACATTCAGTTTCTACTCGAGCACAACAGATGTAACGTCAGTGGCTTAGCTGGTTTCGGAACGAAGAGGGATGGAATACAACCACTTACCCCCTCCATCACCCTCCCCTACCACCCCCTTCCCCTGTAATCACTTGCCATACAACCCACTCAGTGTACATAGCTTCAGCGGCGAAGCTATTTGCCGATTGCTCTTTGTATCTCAGGCGAAATGTTTGCACTTAGTGTTGGTTTTGTCGAGAGGTTAAAGGACTTGTAAACGTTCTAAGCTAAAAATTGAAGTTGCGGTTCGAATGACAATGTGAATTATTATCGTTTTTAAAATTCCAAACAGAGTACTGATGAGCATCTGGATTCCATCAAAGTATCGGGTAGCTGTATTAGAGAAATTGATAGTGAAAATGTACAGACCAAATAATTTAGAATTGAGAGCATTTGTTATTTGAGTGTAAGTATTTAAAAAAAAAAATCAAAACGATTGCTAGCTTCAGGTTGTTTGCTTAATTTCACCTCTTCTCTATGATAGGTTCAACGAGAGAACTGCATTTTAACCCCTTTTCCATCTTGTCAAACTTAACAGTTATTTATAAAATTATTTAAAAATTCAACAGTAGGCTTCAAAGTGTATTGTTATAAAAAAATTATACATTCAACAGTCTAATATTACCATATGCATTGTTTCAGCTGTGCCCATATTTTTATTTTTTGATATGTTACCTTTTAGTATTTTCTTGAAGTTTAGGGTGCTAAATATTTTGTTTGAACAACACTACAATTAATAATATTATTAGATCTAGTGATAAATACAATGTTATTGCCAACAAGAATGTATTGTAATTTTAATATTAATTTAAAATACTTATACCCCTGATTCAAAATTTAATATCCAAAATTTATAAGTATAGCTTTGCATAAATAACTTAATGTAAAATTAAAATTTAAATAAATCATACTATTGTTATGTATTTTGAAACCTTTACAAAAATTTGCCCAACGAAAATTTCATATATTTTAACTTAATACAGACTGACAAACCCTCCCTCGACCCCCAAACAAGTAATTTTACCCATGAGGGAGGATATTTCCATACTACTACATTTGTAACATTAATTGAGCTTATTTTAAAGATTATTTTAAACTTTTATATTATAAATACTAATTCTTAATATATGAAATCAATGAAAAATAAATAAATAAGTGAAATGTGCACGGTCGGCGAAGCGCCTTCAGAAAGTAGAGCACTAGTCCCGCAATACAGCCGGGTACCACACAACATAGTATTTTATTCTAGAAGGCGTTCATAATATACCATTACTGTATACTCTGCACTGAATTCGATGACTTCATAAATATTTCAATATCAAGGTAATAGAAAAATTGCGCATTGATACCAACGCGAACGTAGTAATTAAAATATCACCTTTTATGAAAATGTGTAGTTAATTAATTTATAATTATTTTACTAATCTGAATTTATTTAGCACAAATTTAAACACCATCAATTAGCCTGCTCGTAATGCAACTGAAAATTCCGTTGAGAGTGTAAAATTGATAAGTTGATATTTTTGAATTATTAAAACTTATTCACCGTCATAAACCATTTAATAAATGTGAAAAGTTCGAAAATCGTAACTGTAAATTTATTGGTTTGTTACAATCTAGTAGCATACTTGGCTTAAAATATCGTGAAACCTCATTTAATATCCTAAATATCGTTTACTGGGGGGGTTGAGATATATACCCCCGCCTAAAGAGCCTATTCTGCTGGAATATTCATGGAACGTGCTCCCGGAAAAGGGGGGAAACTAGAACTTTAAACGGTACAAAATATAGGCTGATTCAGGAAGAGGTTTTATAATTAAGTTGGCACTCTGATTTATTTATGGAGATAAACAGCTGATACTTTTAAAACTGCTTTGTTTACCTTTGACATTTGTTGTAATGGAGTGGTTTTCAACCATTGCGAATTTTAATAGTACATTTTAAATATTTTGAGGAAGTGGTGTGAATTTGATTAACACAGACCGTGCCTTTGGTATTTATAATCGCCCATCACATGGTGCAATCGCAAAATTGTTAAAGAAATTCAATACTACTGGATCAGTGTTAAATGTCAATAGACCTCTTCGTCAAAATCGGCCTCGTAATGGCCGATCGTCTGAAAATACCTCTGCAGTGTTGCGAAAAAACCAGAAAAGTAGTGGAAAATTTCATTAAAGGTCTACCGGGCTGCTAAGGTTGGTAATCTCAATAATATATTTTGTTGTATAACAAATTAGCGTTTATAAAACTTTTCACATTTTTTGCCGTCAAAGCAGTACTTGAATTTTAAATTTTAACCTCTTAGTGAACCACCCTGTATCTTATTTCATTGTTTGAGCATTGTTAGCTTAATACAAACCCTTGTTTTCTACACATAGAAGATAAACGCAAGCATGAAATTATACTGTATAAAACCCAGTTAAACGCATGGTTTAACAACGTTGGTCAGAGGCTATTTCTCTGGGGACAGGGTATTGTAGTGGAGTACTCCAGTGTCGCTGGGTTTACTAACATTTATCCCTTGGGATGGCAGATCATACTTAGCTTGAAGCTTCTCACTACTACTTTTGTGCTTTAATTTTCCTTTTGAAAAATGAGACATTCTTGCGTCAGCATGGTAAGACCTAGGACTACAAAATAAGCACCGACCCTGACCCCCAGAACACGTTTTGAGCATTTTTCGAAACTGCATACAGAATTTGTATAGATGTTTATAAAATGGATTAGGAATGTTACTTTTGCATCTCTGACAAGTTCGATAGCCAGCAAAATTGGAATTCCGAAAGCCTTCTTTTAGGGAGAGATGTTCACCAATTTATGATTTTTATCCTTGTGAAAAAGAGTTAAATTCAAGTGGTTTTGATAAAATTTAAAATAAGTATGTATTTTCATTACTGATCACGGTATGATTGACTGGGACTCGTGGCGTGGTCCTGTAATCCAGCTTCATGGAGGTCAGGTTTTGAGGATGATATAGGTCTAAAGCGGCTCAGATAGTCTCAGTGATCATCTGATGATACCCGCATCAACTCCCACCATAATTTAGACATATCAGGCCATTACCTGCGTGGTTCGGAAGTCACGTTAAGCCGTTGGTCCTTGTATTTCCATTGGTCATTGGGCTATTAACTAATGACCCATTCTAAGGAAGAGTCGGCCTTAGTTTGTAACAAGACTACATACACCTCATAACTCATTACTACCACTCATCCTTCACTATCCTCTCACTTTACTACTCTTAACGTTTATTAGTGCTCATAAAATAAGAAAACTTAACTAAGTTTAGTTCCGTAATGAGGTCTCCAGACGACTGATTAGCTAATGAGTAATGATGAAGTCGTGTTTTCAGGAAAGATTAATTGTCTATTAATGGAACAGTTGTCATTTATCACACGCTATAAGAGACACAGACAGACATGTACCGATCTGGGATCATTACCATTCAATATACAGGTGACAGACAACATAGATTTATAGATCATGTATAAAATAAGAAAACCGAGACGACTGATTAGCTGAGTAATGATGAAGTCGTGTTTCAGGAAAGATTAATTGTCATTAATGGAACATTATTTATCCATTAAGAGACAATATACATTACCATTCAATATACAGGGTGACACGCTAAGAACTGAACATAGAGATTTCATTTAGATCTAAAATTAATTTAGATTGTATTATTTTTCGACTGCAGCCCTTTTAAAATCAGATTACAAAATGGTGACCAAGGAAGATTTGGGTGTTAACTTCGACCTTATAACTACGAGTATTTTGAATTATAATGCGAAAAAGTGGCGCGATCTAAGGTTATTTTGTAAAAACTTAGTGTAGGCTATAATCAAATAATTTACACTTGCATGTTTGTATTTTGTTGTTTTCCTTTCTTTGCTCGTATTTTATATTACGTTAATAGCATTTGATGTTATAAATCTGGTCGTTTCCTTGCGCTTAAATAATATGTTTCGTTGTTTTATTATTGAGATAAGAATATCCTTCAGTTTTTAATGATTTATATTTATTTCAATCTTTTCTTTCAGCCTAGGCGAATTTCTAACAACAGCTTAATTTGTTAATCGCAACTTTTTCGCTTTTTTCAAGTCCATTTTGTTTTTGTGTCTTGCGCGACTCCGGAGCTCATCACACCGCTGACGGGGTTCGATTCCCGCAGTCACCACTTACATTTGTAATGTGACTATACGGTAACGCTAGGTAAAGGTCGAGGTTGAGTGGTAGAGAGACTTTGTTGTCCTAACTTCGCTTCGTTAAACAAGACAAACTTTACGTTTACCTTTTTTTAAATTTCGATATGCTTATCAATCTACAAAGACGTATTAGCAAAACAAAACTGATCTATTTTTAATTTCAGTAGACAATTGTTAAATAACGCCCCAAAACTTCAATATTTTAAGTACTTATACTTACATACAAAGTTTCAAATCAAATGGATTTTTCGCAAGTGTTGAAGAATAACAAAATACCGGAGGACAAAGAGTAACAACACGAGAGTGTATTTGTAGAAGGGAGAAGCACTGTTGGAAGTCAAGCGTTGAAAGATAAATCAAAAGAATATTATCCGGAGTAGACACACAACACGAGATGCAATTTGCAAACACTTCGAACCGTACAATTCTCTCCTTGCTGTTGGTTGTTGTATTTTCACTTTTACTGTATACGATTTTTGTTAGTGAATTTCTTAAGGAAAAATGAGCCATTCATCCCGTCAACATAGTAAGATTCAGACCGGATCATGACATGAGCATCGATCCTGACCCCAGAAAAAGTGTTGAGTATTTTTTAAAACTTTACATACATGACTGTACTGAATTGTCGGCCTTAGTTTGTAACAAGACTACACCTCATAACTCATTACTACCACTCATCACACTCATCCTTCACCACATATTTGCCTTAAAATACCCTCATGAGAGTGGTCGGCATCTCAAATAGTGATTTAAAACCATTAAACACTAAAAATCTCGTTCATATTCGTTAGCTAGCAAAATAATAATACCGGAAGTTTCCTTGGGGGAGGAGGAGAGTTTTCAAAAAGGAGTTTTAAGTTTTTAATCATCTACAAATAGTACATTTCATCCGATCGTAATACTTTAAATGTACATATGTATTTGAATGTTACCCATCAACATACTAAAATTATGAAAATTCATTGAGTCGGTTCAAAATAGCAGTCAAACAACTGATTTTTGCTTTAACCAATGTTTATTTCACAGTATGTATGTACCGAAAAGAAAATGTTAAGTGTTTTATGACGTATATACTCAAGACGGTATTTCCTTTTTAGTTTTGTTTCCGAACTTTAGATATAGGGGAGAGTTAAAAACAGTTATGTTGTTAATACTTTTCGTGTCAGAAGTAGTCGCTATACAACTTACAACTTTGCACTTTTATACAACTTTACATATTTAACAAACCTGAATATTTAGTGGAATAAATAAAAAGTTGACGAAGAGTGAGAACTTGATTCATGGAGGAGACGTGCGGTCTATAAAAAGACATTACAACCCTTCCACGAATATCGTGCAAACCCTTGGTTAATGGGTTTGGAGGGGGCTGTCTCACTTTAGCTTATCGATTTCAGTAATTGTTTAAAGATTACACACTCGCGTTTCTTTCAACTAGTTTCAAATATATTTTGTTTAGCAAATCGGTTAAATTAAATTTAAAAAATAAAAGTGATTAATAAAAAATACTTTTTCACGCTCACGGCTACCCACAATTGATTGACTCCATTCAACAATGAACCCCCACATCCATCCACTCAGCGGATTCAGAACCTTCCCATCGCACCTTACAGACAAACTATACTTCCACCGTGACTACAGACGCTGTTACACCACATTAACATTAAAAACTGTCGAAAACTCACCGTAAAAGCGTGATAATACGAGCGAAGAGCGGAGGGTGGCGAACCAACAAGCAGACACTTCGGTCAAGGCGACACTAGCGCTCGCGCAGCGAGCAACGGCAGGCCTGGCGGCGACTCGAGAAACTAGCGGGGAAAGTGATAACATCGGGGGTGGGGAGAAAATCCATAGTGTGCTGGCGGGGGTGGTGCGCGCGGGTGGGGGGAAGGGTGTTGAGACACTGCCAAAACCAGCCCTGTCTGCCCTCGGAACACCTTGTACTGTATTTAAATGGAATTCGATACGGGAATATGAGTTGGGTATTTTTTGGTTTCGGTTCGACTTCCTTAAGGGTCGACCTCAGCTGCGCGGCGACGCTTCAATGCAAGGGTTGACGGCAGCCCGTTTTACACATTTGAAAGTAATTGCCATATTAATAAACCTAATATATTTGGAAATTAGAGGGGGTTTTCGACACGCATATAGAGCGTTTTTCGAAATATTGCGTGTAAAAATTAAGTTCAAAAACACACAAAAATGGACATTTTCAAAGTTTATTTGTGAAACTATTGAACAACGTATGAGGAATCGGGCTCTATGTACGTGTCGAAAAACTCCTCTAGTTTCGAAATGCATCATTTTTATTAATGTACAATCTTTTTGAAAGGTCAAAAACGGGCCGTTTCTGCAAGCACTGGTTTGGCAATTAAGTTGAAATAATGCCCAGTTCTTACGTGTGCAGTGTCGTGTGTATGGTGGAATTAAATAATTTAAATAATCCACCATGGTCGTGTGTCCCTTGGGCGGATGTATTCAGTCTCTCTGAGGTGACCACTGAGGTGGACCCTTAATTATTGGAGTTCATAATGTGGTTTGTACTGCCTTTCGAAATTAAATATAACCCGATAACATGAACGCAATAAATATCTGTTTTACCAAAGCCCCTTTGTACTCGCCCTTTTTTCGTTGTACGGGTTCGATTCTCGCAGTTGTTGGCATGTACTTCTCGGTTCATCTTAGAAAATACCCCTCCCTGAAAGGTTCTATTGCTGGAGGGGATAAATCTCCTTTCTAGAAGTAGTTGAAATTGTGTAGCAATGGATGATTTTTTCCGAATGCGAAATCGTGACAGCTTTATTGGGAAGGCTTTGTTTAATCAATTTCTGGCTTTGTGTGTGTGAAACCAATTATACGACCCGATATTGCTGAATGCATTTGATATTTATACTTTCCATTTCGTGTCTACTACATTACAAAATCTGCTATCCAATTAATATAACTATTTTTTAACAAAGAAACACCACCCTTTTTAGTGTGTTTGTTATATTTCAAAACGTGGAGAGTTTTTTGTAACTTTTGCTCGTTACTGTAGTTTTGGTTTTTCAATTTTTACTGTTTTCTGGAAAAATGCGTGTTTATTAACACAATATATTTTAAATTGTAATTTTTTTTAACAAACACACGTTTTTATACCCATACTAAACAACTGACTGCGCCATAACTTTATTGGAAGAACTTTCAGACAACACATAAATACTATAATATTGCTGAAACTGACAAAAGACTTGATTTACAATAATGCGTCATGCGTCTATAACAGTGAGTTCTATCGACCATAAAGCGGAATAATTACAGTAGTAAATCCATAGCGCACAATGCAAACTATAAACATGTTGGGTCGAATTTACTGGCGATGAAACCAGGTAAATAATTATGAGTGATGATGGTATTTTAGCTATTACACTATAAAGTTGTCAAGCAATAGAAATTACAATAAGTTAAAATAGTATCTTCGAGATTGCTTTATTTGTTGAAATGATTTTTATACAAGGTGAGTTTTAAATGTCCCCCTCGCCTTAACTTTTGAAAAAGGAAATATTTTTAGAAATTCTTTGGGGGAATGTTTTTACGGGATACTGAAGTTTGTTTGGCGTTTTTGTGTCACCCACTTCCACCTAAAACCGGGTGGGAGGGCCCTCAACATTTTTAAATAGAACCCCCTTGTGGCACCTCAAAAGAAAGGGAATTTCAACATAAATTCAAGGACGCAAAGACAATTTTTTTATCTCGAATCGTTTTATTGTTATACTCATGTAAAGATTACAAGAAATCAGGTTTAGAATGCCACATTTCACATAAAGTTTATTTTGAATGACAATTTTTCTTCAGAATACTCTATGGGATTATGTGGTTATAATGTTTCACTTAGAGGAATTCTTTACTAAAGTTCCTAAGTAGATAATCAACTCCTGTATTAAAATTTCAAACACAAAATTACACGAGAAACAAAGTTTAATTTAGTTTAAGAACCAGTTTGGCTCGAGTTTCCTCTGTCCACATTCTTTCT
This sequence comes from Matsumurasca onukii, assembly GCA_018831715.1. Lineage (NCBI taxonomy): Eukaryota > Metazoa > Arthropoda > Insecta > Hemiptera > Cicadellidae > Matsumurasca > Matsumurasca onukii. The sequence continues at coordinate 45,420,015 of CM032063.1, read as the reverse complement.
TAACCAAGTTATACAAAGTTCAATTTTCTTGTAGCTAAAAAAAAATCATAAACATAAACAAATCTTTACTTAAATAGTAAAATATTGGAAAAATGTATAATAATAAATGTTTTTGTGGCATGAAATTAAATTATTTTACTTACTGTACTTTTATCTTTTTGTGAGTCATCACGCCATTCTTATTTCACGAGCCCATGTGTTTTTTTCACATGCCCTTATACTGTTTAACAAAGTGTATTTTACGACTATAAATAATTCAAATTATTCCATACATTATTTACAGAGCACATGACGTGCCGGAAGTGGGAATAATTTTACAGTCTGGAGCTAAAGTAGAGAAACTCTTTCCGTCATCTCTCCTGGTTAACGATATTAAAAATGGTAACAGATTTACTTTCTAGAGTGGTTTTAATTTCCGTTGTGGTCTGCGACTACCTGTCCATGACTGTTGAGCGGAAGTTATAGTTTCTCCTAGGATGGAAAACTAAGATGCGTGTTCTTCTAAGATTTATGGCAAAGTTTGAGTTGTGTCGTCAGCAAACATAATGCACACATTGTGAAATCTGGTGGTTTTTAGGCTGTTCACATATAACAGGAACAGAAGTGGTCCTAAAATGGACCCTTGGGGTACTCCGTTCTTTGTGTTTTCACTGGTGGATCGAATTTTTATTTTGCTTTTAAGCATGTCTTTGGTTGCAAAACTTCCTCTATATCGGGCGTTAAAAAAATACAAATATGAGGTATTTTTTAAGATGAACTAACGAGTGGTAGTGGTTTTAAATATTGTAGTGTGCATTGCTTTGAGATTTTATGTTTGTGTTAAAAATAACAGTATTCTGACAGAAAATTACTGACTGTAGAAATTACTGTCGTCATCTGAAGATTGGGGTTTTATTAGTTAGTATACATGGAGTACTTTATTTTTAGAATTCTTGTACATACAGTATAAATATTGTTACGAAATTGGCTCACCATAATTTTCATATACAAAATGAAAATCCTTATAGCTGTATACGTTTTAAATTGTCAATGCAAGCCCCTCCCCAAACCACCCAGCTGAAATCAAATGACGAAAATATATCGTCTTCCAAAATTATTTAAGTGTTGTGCGTTTCAAAATACAATATATTCGTTTTGTAAGTTTTTACTTTTTATTGCTCAGAAAAGCACTATTCTGACTGTGTTGGCCAATTTAAAAAAAAACTTTTTTACGTGAAATTGGACCACAAAAGACATCTCGTCCAGATGACGCAACCGAGGGAGTCAGGTCATGTCACGATAAGCCCTGATGTGGCGTGAGGACGAGCATAGTAACTCATTAAGCGAAAGCTCGTGTTTTGACCCACGATTCACTCTGAGATACGAAATTGGAGAAATGCTCTGCCAACAGCAGATGTCCTAGGAAACAGATATTCACATGATGTTGTGTGACATAACTGAATAAAAATTGGAGGTGGGTTTTAAAGGTACATCTTCCATGATGTACGTTTCATTAGAGGGGAAGTACTGGCTACGCCACAGTAGGGTTTAAACTTAACTCGTAAGCGTTCACGGTCGGTGTCACAACTGTAATATAGTTCTTCCTTGTCAAAACATCATTTCGATTAGCTTGAGCTATTTTGGTTTACATAAAGTTTAAACATTATTCGCCGAGGAATACAAAAGAAATCTTCAATCACTGATTGGCTGAAACTGAGATACTTGCGATACTGACTTGAGATACTATTGGTGGCAGGGCTGCCAACCGTCCATTTGGGAAGGGATACGAACTGTCGATGTTCTCATTGGCTGTGACCAGTGACACCACCGAAAAGATGTCTTCAGGACTTGTTGGCACCTTCTGGAAATTTTAATCTGTCTTCTTTGATGTCTGGAAGATACCATCGTTTTTAATGATCTCAATGGTTTTCAGATGACTCTCGGGCAATAATTTTAAAATTTGTTCCAAATTCTTGGGTACAATTTTTTCCAAATGTTTAAACCACAACTATCTTTATCATCATCTAAAGTTTCTGTCTGGATATTGCGAAGCTTTCAAGAAGATTAGTATTAATTGAGCATACATTATTTCCTTTCTCGCTTATAATATTTTTGTTTAATCCATCATAATATATATATATACCATAATTACTTGTTAGAAACTCCCAGCGAAAAGCATGTACCCTGGGCTAGAATGAAAAATATTGTTCCATACCAAGACTTTTAACCTTTAAATACTACTAATTCCCAACCCTTCAAAACATTCTGAACCTTTCATATCGCCACTTTTTGCAACAAAACCCATCAACACTACAATGCCGGCGCTATAATTTCCGGAAACCACACAAAAGAGTCCTTTGATCCTGCTGGCGTCAATGGTGTGCATTAGATTACCTCCTCTGCACAGAGGGCACGTGCACACGAGTCCACTTCTCACTTCCGGACCGTGTGTGTAGTGAGATAGTGTGAAAGCTGCCTGACAAGTTCATCTTGCTGTCATACACATGTGAGTTGTTCCATTACATCTGGAGAAAGTGAAGCAGTGTAATGTGTTGCCGGTTTTGTGCGTGGTTTGACCGCAAATCTGAGCTGGAAAAGTATCTCCTTTCATTTTAATGAACAGGTTAGATAAAAGTCTGGGATGTATTCAATATCTCCAGAACTATTGAGACAGTCATAATGGAAATGTGCAATTATTAATATGTTTGCTAAATAGTCTGGAGCATCAGCTGGAGCTTTGGGGGTTCCACAAGGGTCTCATCTAGGACCTTTCCTTTTTAAAATCTTCCTCAACGACATTGTGAACCTCAGCCGTTCTGTCTTTTCTTCGCTGATGACATCAAGATCTTAGCCACTGTTCCCTCTAATAACGACTGTCAGAGGCTTCAAACTTGTCTGGATAGTATTTTTGAGTGGTGTCATCTGAACCAGGTGAAGAGTTTTTTACGTAAATTTTTCCGGAGGCGTTTTTTCATTTATGAACACACCAGGGAGTCACTTAACAGTTTTTCTCCCTAGCTTGGTCTTTAAAGGCCTATTCGTCACCTTTCGTTCCAAACCCCCAGCTCTTATATTTGTTCTATATCCTTTAGTGGGTTAGTTTTATCTTCATTTCTTGAACGATGAATTTGATAAAACCTTCCTCTTGTACATCTTTAGGTTAAGTTCGTTAACCAGCAAAATCGGATCACCGGAGATGACCTTTTGCGGTGGGGGCGTTTTATCCCGAAAAATGGGGTTTTACGCTAAGGCACCTAAACTAACATGTGTACCCAAAATCAACAACATCCCCTATGTGTATCCAAAACGCTGGCGTTTATAGTCCACTAACTCAACACCGATTTCCATCTGAAGATGTACGTCCTATTTCAGCAATCCGTTCACTAGACATAGAAAAAGAAGAAAAAACAAAATTAACGCACACGTACATAATTGCAAAACTTCTTAAATATTTCTGGAGATATCAAAATAGTTCATTTTCCTTTAAGAACAACAACTTTTATGTTTGAACTTTGTCGTCGTTCACCGCCAATGGAAAGAGGACACACCTCACACCACACAGCTGATTAAGTATGCTGTGTGGGACGCGGGCCTCATAACGCGGCCTAGATTGCTCATTGTCTAAAGCATGTTTGAATGCAGTGAACACTCAGGCTAGGCTCTCTGCCAGCATATCCAGCTATGCTTCACTAACGGGACAATAATTTATTTTAAAAACTCTAGGTTTCTTTTGAAGGAAGAATGTTTAGTGCTGTACTGTAAAAGGAGTTTATTTATTACTGTTTACGGCGTTATTTGGAACACGAAGTAGAGCGTAACTTGTATCTTTAGATAAGAAATTTATTTACTTTTTTATCTACAGGGATGATCAATATGAAAAATTAAAGCTCGTACCTTTTACCCGAGAAATTCTTTTCTTAAGCTTAGGCGTTTGAAAAGGTCCCTATTTTATCACCGTCAACCCAATGGTCAGAAATAGGTAAAACCATTTTCGAGTATTTTTACGACCAAAACACAATTTGGTAAAATTTGGACTATATGTATCCATTTTTTAATGAATGACTTTAACTAATTGTCTGAATAAAAGTTGATATTTTATTTATTTAAGATATTATATGGTGAGGTGTTTTTTTAAGGCGTGAAATATCGAAGCCCCTATATATTTTAACATTAACTATGTTGTATTCCTCCCTTGATTGAAAAAATAAATGATCCTCTTTAATAGAACCAGAGGTATGTATTTTTAAATTTGTATCACAGAAAATATTAGTTGAAAAGTTTATTCGTATAAAACTCAGTTCTGTTTGACTTTTTCTATCATAACCGCTATATCAAACAATAACAACACTTACCCCATAAACCCAAAATAAGCCCATAACAGTTTAAGAGATTACCTGTAAATTTTACGATCAGGCATAAACTCCGGGCTGTAACTCCTGAATATGAATATTATTCACGGATCTGTTGGCGTATTGAATATCTCATGAATAACGTATTCGAGTGTTAAATCTCGCGCTGAGCGCCCGTTGTTATTGTTATTCGCTGTCAAATCACCGGGCTTTATACCGGGGCCTGGATATTCATGAGTTAAAACCCGCCAGTAGCTTTAATGATTGAGGATTTTAGTACAGTGATGTAAGTGTTTGGAGGTAATTGGATTTTGTTTCAGAATTGACAGTGTTTATTATACAGGGTGTTTCAAAATTGTCGTAGAGTATTTTAAAGCTTTGTGTTCTTGGGAATGAAAGTCAGAAAATAATTTGTGTATTTTGGCTGAAGCTCCAAGTTTACAGCTACCTTTTTGTTTTTCATTTTGGTATGACTGAACGGACTATGTGGATTTCTGGTACACTGTTGAGTAATGTTTATGTCAAATTGTATCAAAATCAGATCAAGAACAGTTTTATAGCATGAAAATCTACCTTTTTGGATTAAGCGCTCCCCCCAAAGCCCACTTCCAGTGGACCGATTTTGCTGGCTAACAAACCTAACCTAGATATTTACAAAAATAATTTTTACCAATTTTCGTGAAAATCTGATAAAATGCGACTTGTAGAGTGGTGACACACATTATATGTTTACATCAGTTACAGTTAGCCTCAGGCATTTATGTGCTGAGACAACTGTCCGAATACTGCCCGATTCAGGTACTGATGACGGCGTATTACGGAGTAATCTACCCCCACCTCTCCTACGGATCGGCTTTGTGGGGTAGTTGCTCCAATACCAATTTCTCAAGAGTCTTCATTCTTCAAAAAAAAGCCGTTCGAACAATCGCGAGACTTCAAAGTCGAGAGTCGTGCAGACCAGCATTCAAAAATCTCAAATTGTTGACATTACCTTGCCTCTACATTCTAGAAACCTGCCTTTTTTCAAATCAAAATGCGATCCCATAAGAGGAAGTGAAATTCACTCTTATGGAACCAGAGAGCAGGAGAACTACCGAACTGTGAGACACAGAACGGTAGCTCACGAACGTTTGCCTTCTCAGGCAGGAGTTCAACTTGTCAACCGGTTGCCAGATTCCTTCAAAGTGCTCCAACGCCCAAGGCGTTCAAGTCTCGTCTCAAAAGGTTTTGATCGCAGAAACCTTTTACAGTACTGACGAGTTCTTAGCACATGCCTGGGAGAACTTAGAACAAACAGACTGATTAACAGGCTAGAGTGGGAACAATTCGAATGAATGGGAGAGAGCGAATGAACACAATGTATGTTTGAATGGGACCTCGATGTCAGAATGCTTGCCAAAATTTTAAGTTCCATTCTCTTCAATTGACGGTTGTATAACATGTAATATGTTTGCTACAATAAATGATTTATTTATTTATTTACATTTTTGCCATTTGACTCAGAACATTTTGGGAAGCTCAAAACTGTTTTCTGTTTTGTTCAACGTTTCGTTCCATGTTCATTCCCTCTGAAAGTTCGCAAGAAATATTATCACATTGAAAAATTAAGTAAAACTGGGAAAAATTAGAAAGCCTAGCGTATAAAGTCCCAACTTGTAGGTAAAATCTGCGACTTTGTGAGAAGATCCTAAACAGTTTGCCTCATGAATTGCAGCAAAGTTCGTCTATAAATAACATGCAATATGTGAAGCTTGCAGTGTCAACTTTATGACACAAGACAGCGCTGTCTCAAGAGTCTAGGGTTGGTGAGGGGTGAGGGGTGAGGGGTGAGGGGATGTTTCATATCGTCGCGCTAAATGCTGTTCAAACTTTATCAACAACGCTTTCCTTTATAACACCAAACTCACGAACACATTTACGCTAACCGCACTCACCAGGCCAAGCGCTGGCGTGATTGATGCGGATTTGCGTTGCTTTTGTTGCTCTGATTCGCTACGCTGGCAGTCTTGCTTCGGCCTTCGGCCTCAGCTTTTGTCCTGAACCATCATGGATGTTACGAGGATGTTCACTGCGCTCACATCTTTTTTTCTACGCTCTAAGAGATTTCTCTACGCTCATTTCGGCCTTCGGCCTCAAATTTACGTGGTATTTTACTGCAATATTTTAATGTAATTATATCGTGAAAGGAGAACGCATTTTTAATTTCATTAAAATCCGAATACTAAATCCACTGTCAGTATTTTTATGAGTATACATTACATACTGTGTACGAGTTTGTTTAGTATTGCATTAAACTCAGATGAAATTTACCGTTTCAAGATCATTAAAACCACTTTTTGGTGGACACTCCCCAAAAGGTATTCCGATTTTGATGGCTAACGAACTTGACCGAGATATTTAAAGAAGGAACATTTTTACCACGACTTATAAAAAATTGGAGGAACATGCGACCAGTATAGAGCTCACACATACAACCCAGTGACTTAAATTCTTTGGAACTTCTAAATTCGTACCCCAAAGCTAGATCCGTTAATAAAGTTCTTAGTTCTCTAATTACAGTACAATTTCTTTGTTTTAGATCAAAGCCCTCTTTTCCAAACTTCTCTTCAATAAACTATTGACCCGTCCCAATTTGCAAGGAAGATGTAACTAGAGGATAGATGATCAAGACGCCAAGTGGTTGTCTTCCTGGAAGGAAGCTCCTGCCTGGACATGGAACATCAGGAAGACGATCCTTGGAGTGTCCTGGTGTTGATGATGATGATGATGATGTTGCAGTCCAGTGGGACACTTGGCAGAGCTACTGGTGATCATCGCTACCGTTACCCTACAAACCTCCTTGTCCGTGGACACTACTGACCAATCTGCGCGACAGGTGGATATATACCGTACCAGCTCACTTGAGCATTCCGGGCATATCGTTGGAGATTTCCTGGGCAATTTTCGATTAGAATCATTCCGAATCTTCTTCAACATTTGGTGTACTCAAAAGTGTTTGTCCATCATTCTTCCCCAAACGCTTACAAAGGGCAATCACACGTTTCAAAATGGTTAAGAACGTGCCGGTTAGGTGTGTTGTTTTTTAGAGTTCGCATCAGAGGTCTTTAGGAGTTTGTTGGCTTTTGAACAGGGTGTTCCAAAGGTAGTTTCTCTATAACTGATTGAACTGAACAAATAGGTCGGAAGTTAGTGATCTTTAGAGTAATGTTTTCAGTTTTAAAATATATCTTCTGTCATTATTTATTAAGTATCTAAATAAAAAGCACTTAACGGATTTTTCAGTTCAGTCCACATTTTTACATCTTGAACGAGAGGTCTAGCCTAGTCGATGTTAAAGAGCTTCATGGTTTTGTTTTCCCCTCTTTTTTCTTTGAAAAATGTTTTGTCCATTGGGTTAGTTAGAAGTCTCAGAACTTTAGGAGGTGTCGACTAACGCTTTGATGCAACGAAAAGTGCGAGGATTTTCTCTTCCAAAGAAAATGTCTGCCCATAAATCTTTTGTTGACTAGTGACCACTCCTTCGTTGAATTTTTCCACACCTCTCAATTACAGTGGTCGAGTACTTACACAATCTACAGACACGTGCATCCTGGACGCGTTGTCCATGACCGCTGTTATCTAAGTGTACAGGAAGAACTACGCAGAGGATGCAACACTGAAACGTAACTCTGGTCAGTGCGTTGATAACGCGAGTGTGCAGACAACACATCTTCTGCAGCACTCTGAGAGAGGAGGATGTGTGTGTTCTTCCACTATACTCTGTGGTTTTGCTAAAAGAAACCGATAAAATAGAATCTACAGACAACGCATCTTCTGCAGCACTCTAAGATGTGTGTCTTCTTCCACTATACTCTGTGGTGGAAGAATACACACACAATTTTAAGTGCTGCAGAAGTTGGCCCGACTGTTATCCAGATTGGGTCGTTAATTCTTTTGGGCAAGAGCCTAGTTTAAATGTGACAATATTGATGTGACGACCAATGGCATGAACCAACGGCTTAACGTGAATTCCACAGGGGAGTGGTTGTCATGAAAACTTATCACTGCGTCCCGGAATCGAACCCGGGCTGATTAGGTGCGAAGCACGCACTATACCACTGAGCTATGGCCACCCCCGTTAATTCTAGAGAAATGGCGTGGTTACTGGTATATTCCTGGACACTGGAGTTTATTTCAAGAATGAACATTTACTCGGTTGTGAGTTGTGGGTTGAAGGTGGTCTCTAGGAGAGGAGCAATTACTGACAAGAGCCCTGGCGCAGAGTGTCTCATTCATGTACCTCTCTGTCACTTGACATCTGACCTTCAGAGTTCCTTTCATCCCTTAAACGACGCAGGGGTGTACTGTCGATAGTACAAACTGTAGAACTGTATTATTTTTGTGAATTTACTTATTTTTTAGTTGTTAAAGTTATAATTTATTAACGTTTAAATACAAATTACCCCCAGGCCCCTTATGTTTTTTTAAATATGTTGGAGGTGGACATTGTTCCTTGTTTCTTGAAATGGATGGTCCAGCAGGCCAATGCATCAATGAAAATGGCTTGTGTGTGTAAAAGTCAACTGTTGAGCCCAGAATTGCGCAATTCCATCCTTATTTTTGAAGTTTTTTGAGGAGAACCCCGACACTCCTGAGTGGCATAAAATATAAATGCTAAAAATACATAAAATGCTGAAAATTTGACTTTTGACCCAACCATATGAAGATAAATTAATTATTTTAAATAAAGGTTGCATACAATTTCACCGCCAACCTTGCGTTTTCCTAAATTTTGCCATGATAGAGTATTCTACCCCGTCCGTGTTTGGGATATTCCATACCCCTAAATCCCTATATGCCCCCTCCCATAATCATAGAGGTCACGCCACGCCCATGTTTTCCATGAAATATCTTTTTGATAAGCCAAAAGGTAAAGGGTCATGCACATTTCACAATTGTATATTCGTACACAGTGCACGGATATGCCTACTAATTTAAAGAAGAGGAAAACCATACAATTTTGCAAAGCAACTTCTTACGGTCATCTGTATTTATTTGGGATTTGTGTAAATTTTAAATCGGTATGAAGTCACACACTCCAGTATCACTTAAAAAATGTTTTTTATTATCTGCGCAGAAGCATTTAAATTTAGATTTGTGAGAATACGAAAACACTTTTGGGGAAAAGGTCCAAACCCATGTGCCTGCGTCGGGAATCGAAACTTCTAACTAGGCACCTCTAAACATCTTCTTCTATACTCTCCCTAACGTTTCTTCTTCTTCTTCTGCATTGACTGGGACTCGTGGCGTGGTCTTGTAATCCAGCTTCATGGAGGTCAGGTTTTGAGGATGATATAGGTCTAAAGCGGCTCAGATAATCTCAGTGATCATCTGATGATACCCGCATCAACTCCCACCATCGTTTAGACATATCAGACCATCACCTGCGTGGTTCGGAAGTCACGTTAAGCCGTTGGTCCTTGTATTTCCATTGGTCATTGGGCTATTAGCTAATGACCCATTCTAAGGAAGAGTCTTGTAACAAGAATACACCTCAAAACTCATTACTACCACTCATCACACTCATCCTTCACCACATATTTGCCTTAAAATACCCTCATGAGAGTGGTAGCATCTCAAATAGTGATAGTGATTTAAATTTAGATGTGTGAGAATACGAAAACATCTTTTGTGGAAAAGGTCCAAACTCATGTGCCTGCGTCGGGAATCGAACCTTCTAATTAGGAACCTCTAAACATCTTCTTCTATACTCACCCTAACGTTTCTTCTTCTACGACACGATTGCAAAGCTAGTTTCAGCCAGCTATATAGACTTCACGTTGAGAAAGAAGAACAGCAAGGTGGAGCTAGGAGGCTTCTTTCCTTGAACAAGTTGTGTTGTATCGCAACACTAGTCAACTGTCAGCCTCCTCACTCCTCACCGGCTTGCCTTGGACTTCTCCGATGCATAATCCGAGACGTCGTGGAACAGCTGTTTAGAAAACCACAGAGTTTGAGTTTTTTTGCAGAAAAATAGGCTTAAAAAAGAACCTTTTGTCATTTGTGTCTGAAGCTGTTGCTTTAGACACAAGATGCGTTGACGAGTTGCACTTTTATTCCTAAGGAAAAAACGTTTGTTTTGATGATATTTTATCTGTTTTTCTCCTGAAGATCACAAAGTTCTACTATCTATATGTCTAACATCAGTAAAGGTCACACTTTTGACTTATTTTAACACATGTTCTTTTTGTAAATATCTAGGTTAAGTTTGTTAACAAGCAAAATCTGTTTTCTGGAAGTGCCCTTTTTGTGGGGGTTTAGTTAGGCGACATACGTGTTTATATTAAGTTTCAATTAAATAACTTTATGAATGCCGTTTTTATAGCATAACACTCAATTTTGTTGGGGTAAATTATCCCCGACCATGAAAATTCGCTAGGATTCACGGTTGCGCTTGTGGCTACGCAACAGATATGTTTTTCATATATATTACTCGTTTTGAGATATTTATTTTTGTTGTGGCCCTAATTGAAGAGTTTATATATTAAATACGAGTATATTGAGCTGGCATTATGATGAAAAGTAACTCGTTCCAAAAGTGACTTTTCCGGGCTTAGCTCAATTATTGACGTACTCGGCTTCGCCTACGAGTGAATTTAGTGTTCCCACGTTAATCACTGCCTTTGTGTACCCAAATTTAATTCAATTTTCTAAATTACAATCAAAATCTCCCACTATGGATTCAACAAATGAATATCAACACGCAAGAAAGAGTTGTGGGAGATTGTGAATGTTGTGTGTTTTGTCACTTTCCTCGGTTTTGCAGCGATTGCGGCGACATTAGAAAGGGCCCGAGGTCAATCTGTCAAAACTCAGTTCACTTTCGTCGTGGACGTGAAAGTGCCGGTGTTTAGGGACTTGAATTGTTGTGGGGTTTTGCACCCAGACCACTTTTACCCAAAGACGTGCACCAGTGCCTTTCATCGTTTTCGCTGAGACGATTTTGGTCACTTGGGAAATTTGAAAGTAAGATCAACTTCCAGTTTATCCAGCCGATTGGAGTTGATTAGTGTCTTTTATTTGGTGATTGTAGTTTCAGTAACTGGTTGAAATCTGGCTAAAATAGGCAAGAAGGGTAGAAAAAGTTGTACAGTGTGTTTGAAGATCTCGGGACGAATTGACATATTTTTAACCTTAAATGATGAAAATTTCAAATTTTCTTTATTATTATCATGAAAAATTACCTTCACTATATCACTATCACTATTTGAGATGCCGACCACTCTCCTGAGGGTATTTTAAGGCAAATATGTAGTGATAGTAAAGCTAGGTCATCTTCTGTTGAAGGGATTCCTCTCTTAGATATTTTTCATTAGGAATCTTCTTAGAGATTTAGGAATCTTTAAAAGTTGAAAGTTGGTCGGACACTTTGGACACCATTGAAGTACATTGATTTTAATTACAGACGCATAAAAGTAATATATTAATTGTTATATTTTCAAGGTTGAGTTGACATTACACTTTCAAAATTAATTTATAAGTACGAAGTAGTTGACTTAATATTATAATAATCCTTACTTTGTTGTCTTTTTTTCTTCATAACTTTGTTTTTCCACGTTATTGAAAGGCCAAAATGAATGTTGTTTGGTTGCGTTTGACTGGTCAGCTTGCGCTAATTATTTTAGGCTAGCTCATGTTCTAATATTGTTTGTCACGTTTTAGGTAACCTTTCACCTGAAGACGGGATCAGATTGCATACGATGGAAAATTTCCACAATAATATTTCAAGATCTGAAATACACTTTGATTAATATAATTATACAAATGCCAGTGACCATAATATAAGGTACACATTTTTGATTGTACGTTGTATTTTATTTATATCTTAATTTTTCAATACCTTATTGAATATTTTAATAATTTTGTCTTTTTGCTTTTAGGGAAACATTTGTTGACGGGAACAGTGTTAAGGTACAATAGGTTCCACTTGAACCAATGCAGGCTTACTTTAAAGGCCGTCACAACAATGTAAGACCGATCAAATTAATTAATTGATGATGAGACTGGAGTGGAAAGATTTAACTGACTGGGACTGGAATGGATGGAAACCTGTATACGTCTGAATGAGATCTAGATGTTAAGGTAAGAGTGGACAAATTATTTTAGTTGAAATAGGATAGTGACGATTTTATGCAATATAAGTTATTCCGCAATAAAAATTTATTTATTTATATTGCACGAGCATAACAGCTGTGCCATCCACTGAAAATATGCTCAATGACAGTTACCGGGTGAATATATTTTCTTTATATTGGGTTTTATCAACTTTTGAATAATGGATTAAATAAGTTAGCTGAATCATTTAGTTTCCAACATAACCAAACGAGACCTACGTTTCACAGAACTACTATGCACACCCGCCGGGCACAGCCAATTCCCGGTAATGGCGGGTCCGTCACTCGGCCAATATTGGCGAGCACGTCATCGTGGAATCCAGCGCGGCGCGGCGCAGCGGTTCCTGTAAATGGAGGTGCACAGAGCAGGGCTAGGTGAGCGTTACCTTGAGCGCTGCCCCCTCCACGCGCACACCTGGGCGCTACCACGCTACCACCACTCCGCAACAGTCATTGTCAGACCGCGACCGACCGACGAGCGACCGACCGCGTCACATTCCAGTGCGAGTTTTGTTCAGTGTGACCTCATCATGGTGTGATTAGTGTCTTGTGTGATCTTGTGGACTCTTCTGTGAGTTTTTGATAACTGGAGTTTGCTTAGTGGATTGTTGACTGTTGATCAGCATGGGTATGAAGGCTTCAGTGGATAACAAAATCGCAGCGGCGTTGCTGCTCGTGTGCTTCTTCAATAATGTGAGTACTATGGGAAGCATTTTCTAGTTTAGAGTTGAGTCATCAGCGAATGACAATTTCTGATGGATCAAAATTCTGTTCGTGAACGTTACTGAACAACCTTGGGTTTCTGTATTGAACTTTAGGGAGCAAGATGCATATTTTCTGTCAATTCACGACTATCAGTAGAGATATTGCAGAGTTCTCTGATCGTGTTTTGTCATCAGCAAATGAAAATTCCTGATATAGAAATATTTTGCGTGGACGACACTGAACACTCTATAGGGGGTTCTATGTTGAATTCAAAAGAGAATGATGCATTTCTGACGATTCACGTCTCTCAGTTGAGCAATCCAGAGTTTTCTGATCGTGTTTTATCATCAGCAAATGAAAATTCCTGATGATCAAACTATTTTGGGTGGACGTCACTAAATACTCTTGGGGATCCAGAATTGAATTCTATAGAGAAAGATGGATTTTGACTATTCACAATATTCAGTCGAGTAGATTTTTCTGATCGTGTTTTGTCATCAGCAATTGACAATTCCTGATGGTGAAAACACTTTGGGTAAACTTCACTGAACGCTCTGGACGTTTATGTGTTGAATTCCATAGAGTAAGATGCATTTTGACGATTCACGACTCTTCCAGAGTTTTTTTATCGTGTTTTATGAAAATTACTGATGATCATCATAGTTTGCGTGAACGTCAATGAAAACTCGTGGGGTTTCTGCGTCGAATTCCATAGAGAAAGATCCATTTTCTACAATTCGCAATACTCTCAGTAGTGTTATTGCAGAGTTTTCTAACCATGTTTTGTTGGCGTGGGCGTGAATGTGAGATGCTCTGTGCGGACCGACTGGACTAGAGCCGCTCTATTTCCAGCAGCCATGGTCTCGGTCTGTGCTCTGATGATTCATCAGAGAGTCGCTAGCCTGAATCATGCCAAGATCGTTAGAACTCCTCGTCTGTGAGGTTTAGACTTCAATGCGCTGATTCAATGAACGCTTGCGTGTTTATGTAGTCTTGGAGAAAATTGTGTACCAATTTGATTAAAGCCTTGGTGAATTTTCAATCAAGGTTTCAAGAGTTTACTAAAAGAATTAAATTTATTGCTGACCAATTGAGTTTTGAAGTAATAAGTCCAAATTCTTTAAACATAATTTGAAAAAAATCAGGAGTACCAACATAATTTGGAGAAAAGGAGTTTATACTCGCTGCAGGACTTCTTTGAGGAACCAGTTGAAGACATTTAGGGTTTATGTTATGTAAATAGTGTATATATGATCTTTGTTTTAAATTAACAACTTCAAAATAAATAAACCTGGAATCAATAAATTTGGATGAATGCCATTTTGCGTTTTATATTAATCCTCGCGTTGTTTTCTTGGGTCTTTTGGTTGTTTGTTGTTGATTTGTTCTTTTTTATGATTTTGTTTGTATTCCTATTCATCTTGTATGCCATGGATTAAATCTTTCTTTCTTTCCTCTTAATATTTACTTCGTTCAAACCTGCTAAATATAAGAAAGGCAATACTACTAAAATTACACTTTTAGAACTCTTACCGATCATATTACAACATGGTCGTTTTTGAAACACTCTAGCGATGGTTTTTGAACACTTTATACGTAGTTTTTGTATGTGAACGGCCGTGTCAAATTATATTCAATGTTGAACAAATTATAGAGGAACTAATGCGTTGATCATATACCATCTAATGTTAGGTGACACTTGTTATTGTGAATCTTAGGTACTTTAGGTTGTTGTTTGGTAAATAATTTCTTCTCCGAGGCATACCTAATGGGTTTGACGTCAACACTCTCGTTGGTAGCCAGAAATACACATGTATTGACGTGCTAAAGTGTCACTTTTACACCCAGGTAAAAGTATTGTTTTGATGATGTTTTTCCCTAGGGAGAAAAAGATCTTTTTAACTTGACCTCATGTCAAAAAGTGTCACTTTAGGACCAAGTAGTTTGACAAATAACTAGATTTTGTTTTCTGCGTAAAATAAAAACAAAGCTGTTTATTTTGTTACGCCATCATCTATCAAAATAAATATATTACATACAATAATTAAATAATTACATACAACTTTTTCCAACTATGACGAAATTACCATTCTAAAATCAAGGAAACGTACTATAAAAACTGAAATTGCTTTACTCACTCCATCATAAGGCCCAACATAACCGTCATGTCCAGTTGTACGTCATATAACAAACGTTACAAATACAGACTATAAAAGAACAGTTTGAAGCAGTAAACATACTTTGTATAGTGTTATCAGCTGTTTATTAGCGTTACAATGTCACAGTTTACTCTTTGTACAACCAGCAACATCAAGGTTTTATCGCTGCACAGCTGTTTTCTGCAATTGCAGTAGCGGTGATACCGCATCTGCCTTGCGGGACTAATAAATTACTTTACAATACTGGGATACTTTTGTTTGGAGCTTTTTAGATTTTGGCCATGGTTAACAATTTTTACGTGTATGTGTTCTGAATAAGGGAGAAAACTTAGATTAGATTAGAATGGAGATGGTTCTAGACCCTGCACGTCAACCTTGTGTGGCTTATTGTGCTTTTGAGTACGATATGCTAAGGGATACCTATGTCTTTAACAGCTAGCATTAGGATTTGCTCCACGATGCATGATCCAGACCATGCATCTGGCAACGATCCCTCAAAGATTCCTCTTCATTAGATCGAGAACATATTTTCAATTTATTTTGGAAATTTTATTGATCCGAGTCAAAAGGACATGCACATTTATCTTTCTAGCTAGCAAAGCTTAAAAATATATATTTCTCCACGTATATATTTTCTTAGCAATTTTCCTTTCTCATTTTCTTATTTGATCTAACTCATATCTTTCTATTGAGAAATAAGGTGCAAGCTGCACAATAATTAGATTTGATTGCTGAGTCGTACCTTGAGTTTGGGTACCTAGAGACAGATTTTTTATTGTAGTGTCCTCTTCTATTGATAACGTATTTCGTCATGTCGTTTCCATTCCTGGCTCTTGGATAACTTCTCCATGGTACTTGAATTGATCAACTTCTTCCATTTTACCGTATTTATGTGTTCTAGTAGTCATACATTTAGGGGCGAATTGGAGATTAGTCATGAGTTCTGTTTTCCCTAACGAAATTCCCCAACTTCTAAATTTAATTAAGAGTCCTTATTCTTCCCAAGTATCTATTGCCCATGAAAATTGCTGAAATTCTGTCTCCTACAGGATCTACTATGCTTTATTTAATCGACCTCATCATAATATGAGACAGACAAAACACAAATCACACATTTTGTCACAACTGTTTACAACACCTATCAGTTACTGAATTGTTAATGATGCACATGTGGTGTCAACTGCTTCCATAACAAGTTGCTAACAAATTCAGCTCACACTTCCGAGAATGTATGACAAGCCTTGAGTTGTTGTTATGATGTCAGGTGACTCATACACACTTCCGGAACTGCAGGGATTGGTGCCCATGCAATAATCACACTGTAGTCATTTCATGCAATAATCACTGTGAAATCATTTCATGCAATTTTGTTGTTGTTGTACTTATCTCGTGTTACCGTTTAAACGCCTTTGTATGTATCTTCAATTTCAATGAAAAAGAATGGTTTAGAAATAAAAACTGTCTGTGTGATTCGACTTTTTTTGAAGAGATACTAATTAAGGCATCGTCAATCCCTAGTGTTTTGATGAAACCGATTAAGAGGGCTAGCTTTTAAATACAAAACCAAATTAAATTTGTAAACATAAAGCTACGTATGTGTATGAGCCATTTTAGAACAGTTATTTTAGACACGCCATTTACTAGTTAATTTGGACAAGCCAAAACTGAGATCAAAATTGAGTTGTTAAAGGCAAACAAATACATCATGTATCTAAATCTAAAATAGAGCGTGGGTAAAATCCAGGAAGATAATTTTTTAATAAACCGACTAGTTTTGCAGCTACAAAGGTGTTAATGTTAAAACTATAAAACGCTTTATAGCAGGCAAAGGCAATGCAAGTAGAGTGAAGTTATTGAAGCGATACGTGAAAAAGGTTTTCACCGTTGATTTTCGTAATATTCCATCCAAAAGTTCACCTCAACAAGTATCAATTCGAAACAACACACTATGCACGTCCTGAAGAAGGCTATAAATCATAAATTCCTAAAATTTGTTCGTAATATACAATTTAAAAATTGCAAACGTATTCCATAAACATAATCGATGCGTAGCCCCAAAAAGACTACGATAAATTCGAGAAACATTCTTATAACGGAGTAAAAATTACCCCGGAAGTGTCCTTTTTTGAGTATGGTAAACTATTATTTACAAAAAACTTGTTTATGGGCAATATTTTTAAAAGATTCTCCGTGGTGAACCCCCGACCCCCCGTCATCCTAGGGGTATTCCCCACCGGTATGTACCCCTTATCTGAATACATCCTATGGGCGCCCGTGCATCACGTATAATTTTTCATCAATGCACCAAATTATTTTTCTCGTGTTGAAAAATCACTAATCACTGACCCTGTCCCTCGGCTGTGACAGATGGATGTGTTTCTGCCAGCGGAACAAATTAAAACTGGAACTGCTCTCGTTTCATTTCATCAAACAGAGATTACTGCACAAGCTCCCATCTATTCCTCTTTGCAGAGTCAACTTCATCAATATCAGATTACTCTATGTACGGGGTGACGGACTAACATAGAGGTAATACTTGTTAAATTTCAACTAAACAAACCTCTTAGGATTGGAAAAATTAAAGTTTGGTGCAAAAATGGTCCTTATTATTGTTGTGTAAAATTAAATTGTTTCATAACTGATTATTTTCAAAGTAACCCCAACAAACCATAAATGGCGCTTACGCACCAGTCGAGTATTGTTAATTTTATCGCACGGACTAGCTGGTTTTGAATTATGAATGAGAGGTGATGAGCTCCGCAGTCGCGCGCGATACCAATATGATAGCTCATATACCACCTGAATGAGAGGTCAAATACTTTTCAAGATACTCATAAAACTGGTTAAGTTTGGAAGAATCAGACTGAAATCTGGCCAAAATTTAATGAAATTAATCATGAACCATCCATAAATATATCTGGAAACTTTTAAAACATACGGATGACTCAACATAAAAATCTCACAGTGATGCGCGCAGTCTGAATTTTTTTGATCTCAAGTCCATATAATATCAGCAAATAATGCGTGTTAGAATTTAAGGATTACTATGTTATTTTTCTATTATGTACTGAAGATTTTATTTAAAATCTTAATCTAGTCCAGTTACAGCGGGGCTCTGCTCTTTACACTTATACAATTTTTAAACTAGTTTTGAACGCTTTAGGCGTTGTAGCACTTTTGATAGAATTTAGCAGCCGGTTGACAAGTTGAACTCCTGCCTGAGAAAGTGCCAACTGCCGTACCGTGTCTTTTAGTTCGGTAGTTTTCCCTGCCTATAGTTTCATAAAAGTGAATATTTCTTCCGATTTTGAATTAAAAGGAAGTCAGGTGTCAAGAGCCACGGTAATGCTGGCCAGCACGACTCTCTTGTTTAAAGTTTCGCGATCGTCCAGACGGTTTCGTATCAGCAAATAATATTTCTTTTTCCATCTGTTCTTTAAGATTTTGTATTTAAAATCTTAATTTACTCCGGCCACAGCGGGCTGGGTTTGTCTAATGACCGGAAAGCCTCCTGAAGAGGAGAGACACCGCTGAAATAGCGCGGTTTGTCCTCTCAATGATGCCGCAATGTATAATTGAAGCCCGGGGCTTGCCAGGATTGTAATAATAATTACCAAACCACAATATTGTATAACTGACCCAACCAGGCAAAATCCTCAAGTGTCTGAAACCTTTTAGAAGGAAATTTCTTGATTATTGTTACTATTCACATAGAAGTAGGACTAAGCGAAATACGTTAACGCTGTCTTGAAAAGTTTCCTTTTCTTTATGCTAAGAACTTTCGGAATTACCTAATTTCTTTCTCATCAGCCCAATGATATTCCTCCTGTAACTTCCCTCTGGCCAACTTTCCAATACAAATTTATACTTTAGATAGATTATAGATTATTTGTTTATAGATTATAGTTTAGTGTTGGTCAGGCCTAATTATTTTCCTAACAGTTCTCTGTTCTATTTTTTGCATTTCATTTAAATACGTCTTGGTACAATCTGGGAAACAGCCGGCCCTATAGCTACACCTCACCATCCAGCAAAACACTCATCGCACTAACCCTACTTCCCATTATACCCTTAAAATCTGCTCTAAGATTGGTTGCAGTCACTAGTAAAAGTATCAAGAGTAAAGTTCGATTTTTTATCATTATTGTTCCATTTCTATAAATTAACTTTGAAACTGTTTAATTTTCCGTTTTTTTTTAGTATGTAGTAAAATTCAGGATTGTTGAGCAATTTGGAAAAATTGCGTGTTCTTAACTTCCTCACGTGACCCTTGCGTCGGCGTCACCGCGGCATTGAGAGGACCCGGGCGACCTTTAACAAGAACGGCTGATTATCCCGTGTGCATCACGCGAGTAGTTCGGAAGTTACGTTAAACCTGCTGGCTGGAGTTGCCGTGTGTGCTTGCATGCAAGTAGAAGCACTGTGTAATTCATTGCCTCCAGGCTCTCATGATTATGATGATTTGCTCAACGCGTACATTGCTTTGCAGTCGACACCGCGGGCTCAACTGCAGGGCTGGTTTCTTAGACTGTAATCACGGGAAGCGCCGTGTTAAACTGTTTTGCGCTAGACCAACAGATGTGCAATCAGGAAAATTTTTACGATACTTTTCTTTGTGACACCGACCACTCCTAGAGGGTATTTCAAGGTGAATATGGAATGATGGTGAGTGTTTTGATGGATGATGGGGAACTAGGGCCGACTGTTCCCCAGATTGGGTCATTAGTTAATAGCCCAATGGAATGGACCAACGGCTTAGTATGACTTCCGAACCACGGGAGGTAGCCATCGTGAAAAATTTGTTACTGCAGCCGAAAATCGAATATATAAGGTAAAACCATGACTGATGAATTGCACATCAAATGAATTTGCCATTAAAAATTACGCTTTGGTTTAATTTATGTTTTATTATCTTTAACTTATAGCAAAAAAATTGGTTTACTGGAAGTGTCGATTTGGGGGAAGGGTGAGTTTCTCTCCAAAAAGGATGTAATCTCTTAAAACTTTATTTATTATTTAATTTTACCAAAGTTGAATATAAACATTTTGATGACTCGATGTCACTGTAACTAAAATGTGTACAAAATTGACAAAAATCTGATTAGCCAGACGAAGATGGCGGCTATAAACCGTTTTCGTCGCCATCGTGGTTTGGATGAACTGATTTTGTTAGATTTTGGTATACATGTTGGTTCCGTTTACGTTTATCTTTTTCTAAATTGTTATTAAAATCAAATCATAAATGCACTTTTCAAATTCTTTTTTTGGTATATGATCCTATAACGTTAATGAAAATTCACTGAGATTCACGGTGTGCGTATGGATGCGTTGATAATATTTTCCAGTTGAACTCGATATAATTCGATAAATGAGACCTAACAAGACACCACTGCCGATGAAACAAAAGTTGTATTATAATCAAAATGAGACCAAGAACACTTTAGCGAATCTATAGCCTTCCCGGGCGCAGTGATAACTCTTCACGATGGCCACTCCCGTGGTTCGAAAGTCACGTTAAAGCCGATGGTCCATTCCATTGGTCGTTGGGCTCCTAATTAATGACCCAATCTGGAGAACAGCCGGCCGTAGTTTGCAACAAGACTACATCTCACCATCAAAAAACACTCAACACACTCACCACCATTCCATATTCTCCTTAAAATACCCTAGAGTGGTCGGTGTCTCAAAGCAAAAGTATCAAAACAACTAACTCAACTACTCTATTTAGAATATCTATATTTGATCACGTGGATTTGTGAGGTAAGATATTTCATAAGGAAAGGTACCCAGATTGCATGATATGGCTAGCAAAATGCCCGGACTTGTGAGAAATTGATGTAGGGTAGGAAATCTATCTCCTCCTCTCCCAACCCTCTGCCCACGCAAACCAAACACAACCCCTTTCTGGCAAATGGGGTGTGAACAGATTATTTCTCATCATCACATGTGTCATTTTATACTATTTATACTTGGTCAGAATATTACATACTGTTTTCTATTTTGTATTTAACGGTTGTTCATTTGTTTATGCGTATATAG
This sequence comes from Matsumurasca onukii, assembly GCA_018831715.1. Lineage (NCBI taxonomy): Eukaryota > Metazoa > Arthropoda > Insecta > Hemiptera > Cicadellidae > Matsumurasca > Matsumurasca onukii. Next base: position 45,398,631 of record CM032063.1, on the reverse strand, counting down.
TGTCGTGAAAAATAAAAGTAAAGGTTGTATTTAGACGGGTAGGGTGTACAATTTTATTTATTTTATTTTTAAGGCTTGATCAGTTTTTATCATACAATTTATATTTTGGACTGGCATCGACCATGATTCCCTCTACACGTGCCACGGATTTTATAGGCTGTAAGGGAGTCAAGAGTACATTTTTATACTTTTGACATGTTAGCACAGAGGAAAGAGTCACTACAGAGGTCAATGGGGTAGGGAAAAGTTAATCCATCACCAAGCACGGTTGCCATATCGTGCAGAGTGCAGAGCGGGACGGGTGGGAGTAAATATGTAAAGTTTGTCTTATTTTCAATTTCAAATTTAAGTGGTTAGTCATAAATAAAAAATACTTTAGGATAAAACTACTGCAAATGTTTTATTTAATAATTAAAACATTTTCAGTGGTTTTCATCCAAAAATATTTTGCAAAGTTTGTCCTGTTTAACGAGGTTAGGACAAACAAGTCCTCTCTATCACTTAACCTCGACCCTTACCTAGCGTCACCGCAAAATCACTTAACCAATTGATAAATGCGACTGCGGGGATCGAACCAGCACCACCGGATGATGAGCTCCGGAGTCGGGCGCGATATCAACCCGCCACGGGTCCACTTAGGAGTGTGCAGTGTGCACTCTGCAGTGAGGCACACGATATTGCAACCGTGTTTGCTGATGGATTTGATGATTAAACCACTATATTCTTCACAATGAAGAATTTAACGTCTGTAAAGAGTTCTTTTGTCTGTGAATTTGCACAGTAGAGCAGACTAACGGTGTTGTACCTTTTAGAATTTCGTGTTCTTTTTCTACTTGTAATAACCAGCAGCGAAGACGTGTACCGGTAGCGTGCCTCTGCAAGGATAAGCGAGAATAGCGTGAGTAAAATGCTAAGTAGTTCACTATCCGCATGCTCCCGGACCGTTACCCTACCCAGGACACACGGGTGGTGGGAGCAGGACTCGGGGATCTGTACGGTGGAGAGTTTCGCACAGTCGAAATTAAGTGGCCAATTAAATCTGGACACGCTTAGTGGAAGAATGGACTGAAGTGTAATTACTAAGGTTATTTTCGGTGCTGTTACTGTTATACAATAATTGCGCGTTAATTAATTACAGGGTAAGAATAAGAAGAGATAATTGACGTTTAACCAGTCTTGTTTAAATAAGGTTAGAGTTTTCAAAGTGGAAATTAGACGCTTTTACGTCGTTAATAAAGATTTTACAGGACTATATGTAAAGGTTAATTTAACTTCGTTGACTATGGTGTTCCTCATGGCACAATTTTGAGCTTAGTTCTTTTTCTTATTTTTTTCTTCTATAAGTGACTCTAATCTTTGTTGGTGGTCCTGTAGGCTTAGTTATGGTACTTTTGTTATGACTTCTTTTCTGCAATCACCTAATAGTCTGTTGATGTGTTACTCAATGCTCAGTTCTGAATCCTGTATTTGTTATGTATTCTTCTTCTACAAGTGCCCCTGGCCTGTTCTTAGTGGCTCACGGTGTTCTTTGGGGCTCAGTTTCGAGTCCACTTTTTTGTCTTACGTATTTTTCTTCTGCAAGTGCATCTAGTTTGTTCTGGCGTTCCTCAAGACTCAGCTTTGTGTCCAGTCCTTTTTATTATGTTCTTTTCTTCTGCAAGTGCATCTAGTCTGTTTTGGTGTTCTTCAAGGCTCAGTTCTAAGTCCAATACTCTTTCTTACACATTCTTCTGTAAGTGCCGTTCCACTTGTATTACACTAATATACAAATACACTACATTCATACAATAATGTTTGCTTGGCACACGTTTACGGTTGAACTATTCAGTATATCTTGGTGATGAAATATAAGCCAGCATGATTTAATGAAGAAACTGTACACCGTGTACACCAGGGAAGCCGTATGTGAGAGCTCGGGTGGAAAACAAGCTGACCCAACCTCAACCTGTTATCAGCTGATCATCCCATCTCCAGGGTCGCCAACCTACAAAACCAATATCCGTGGTGGTTTTATCCATCGGAATAAATTTATGAACAGAAGGGTCTGAAAACCCAAAAGTAAAGCCTATTTTATTCTAGGTTTCGGTTGACAGCCGAGTGACCAATAGGATAGCAGACACCAAGTAGCTCAGTTTTAGCCAATCAGTGACTGAAGATGGTACTTCACAGCGAGACCGAAATATTTCAAGCAAATTATAATAATGTTTTGACGCAATGTCAACCGGAAGAACTAGATTATAGTAGTTGTAACACTGGCCGCGAAAGCCTAAGAGTCAAGATTACTTTTTACTTTTAAAAATATACCACTCTTCATGGTTCCTTGAAGTGGTAACATCAAGTGGAACCCCGAGGCTCTTGAGAAGTTGTATCTAGTGAACATGGACGTTCATTTCCTCCTGCCAACCTTGAAGAGAAGGCGTGGAGCCGGCAGGCACATAGCGCCGAGGAGTTGAAGGATTTGTACGACAGAAGAAGGCGTTGTCCTGACTACTGCCACTCATAAAACACGATCCATATGTAAGGAAAATCAATGCAAAACAGCTGATAATATGGTGAACTTTGAACCAGCTGATTTAAAAAAGTAAACAATTTTGAAAAGCCTCTATCTAGTAGCATGTGGTTGTTACACAAATAAAGTCATAAAGTACAATAATTATCTTTGATTAAATTCACCGTAATCATAAAATGGCAGATCTAGAAATGAGCTATCTCATAAAACCTTGTGAACTTTTGGGTTGGTAGAGGAAAATAAAAGAAAGGAAACACTAATTGGTACGTTGAATTTTCGTGAGGTGGTCATTGAACTTTTAGGAGACCCTTGGTGGGTTGGAATCGTGCACGATTCTAGAGTTCATCGCCGGTGGTTCAGGTTCGATCCCCGCAGTCATCACTAATAATTTGATTTGGTGGCAATGCTAGGTAAAGGTCGATTTTGGTCGAGCACTTTGTAGTCCTAGCTTCGCCAAGACAACACCAGTACCTTCAAACCCCTGGTGAGGTAGACGAAGAACATAATTATACACTTTGTAGGAAGCAACGGATGGACCCCTTTGGACCTCCTACCCAAAGATCTCGTATTTCCCACCCGTATTAACGACTAAATAAAATGCGACTGACGTAGACGGAAAATAAACCAAGCAAAGAAACAAAAGGCAGTTAAAGAAACTTCACCAGTGTTTGGTAGTTAAACAAGAAGTTCTCTAAAACAGCTAAAGGTCAACTTCTGGGAATCACGATGAAGTTTGATGAAGTCAGACTTTTAACTGGCTTCCACCGTCTTTTAACCGAAGAAACATTGTCTTGTATAAAGAAAACTGTATCTTTTAAAAATAAATTCGGACAAGAGAAGCATTAAACTATTTAATCATTTAACTATTCATGTTGTCATGATAGACACATTTATAACAGTTTTAGTCGTGAATTGATTATTATTTGGGTAAAAAAATCTATCCAAGCATAGGTGTAGAAAACAAAAAACCTCATACATGATCACCCTAAATCACTAACCAATCTATATGAATAATACGTTAACCCCGGACCCGTGGCGGATTGGTATAGCGCGCGACTCGGGAGCCCATCACTCCGTTGGCGCGAGTTCGATCACCGCAGATACCACTAACGATTTTTAAGTGATTTTACGGTAACGCTAGGTAAAGGTCGAGGTTGAGTGTTAAAAAGGATTCTGTAGTATTAATTTCGCTTTGTTAGACAAGACAAACTTTACTTTTTACCTACTATTAGCTGGATTTTGTAGCCTACATATCCTCTGTTTTGTCTTGCATCATGTTGTATATTATGTGTGTATGAAGACTGAAGGAATGTCCTATACTGCAATAAACTTTGGTTTACCCATTTTCAACCCTGAATCTGAGGGGTTGGCTTGTAAGGACGTCTAACCCTCCAAATCCCTGATCCCTCTCTGAATTCCGATTTCTCATCACTTCCATCGTTTTCCTGTGATATTTCAGATTTGATTTGTTGCTCGTCTATTGCGTTCCAATGTTTCGGCTATCTGTAGTAAGTTCATAATTTTGTCCATAGTATAATCACTTGTTGTAATCATAAGAGATTCTCTGAGGAATTAAGATATTAAATTGGTGTTATTGCCATCAAAATTCTTGCTCAGTTTTAATTAACAAAAAGCTCCCAATTGAAGAGTCCGCCTAGGCAGTGCGGCGACGCACAATTCAAGGGTATGCTTGGTTAAGATTAAGAATTTCTACTAATTTTAAAGCTAAGAAACTCCACGGGCATATTGTGTTGTTTCGAAGTTATGCGTTTGAAGTGTACAAAATGGAGTTGAAAAGCACTAAAACTTGGGTAACTTCAAAGTTTATTTGTGAAACTATTGAGCAATATATGAAAAATCGAACAAACACACGTGTTGGTAATATTCTCTAGTTTCTAAATATAGCATGGCTATAAATTTAAAATTATTTTGAAATATCTAAAACTGCTTTAACCTAGCGCTTTGTTTGATATAGTTAAGCTGCATTTGTTGATTAGCCAGTTGATTAGTTAAGTCCCGTTTTTAGCCAGTTGTTACGTGCGCGGTGTCGTGTGTTCCTTGTGCGAATGAATTTTAGGCTTTAAGACTACTGAGGTGGGCTCTTAAATTTTTACACTCCCCTAAATGCCCTTTTCCCTTCCTAAACCCCTATTTTTAATGTCTATCTACGTCGCTACCCAACTATCTTGCATCCTTCAACAACTAGGACCTGGTTTATGGATTTATATCAAAATGAAAATCTGAAAAGCACTCCATTTCCATTTGTTTATATCTGTGAAAGCCATGTGTCTGCAGAATCCTGCGCTCTGTCTTGTCAAGGACCTGGGTGACAGTGAAGCATTGCCATGGAGATGTACTGCGTTGTAGATGACATCTATACCATTCCACCTTATCTCCATCTCTCCATCTTCCATTTGGTCCAAGAGTGATGCTGGGGGTTGTGTCTAGTTTGAGTTAAGGATTAGAAATGGATTTGTGTAAAGTTGTTGAAGGGTTATTTTATGGTGGATCGAAAACATATTACCGATATCGTATGTCTTATGAGTAATTTAAGAAACAAACACAGAACGTCAAGTAAACGTTCGGAGAATTTTCCAAAATATTCGTAGAGTTTTGTATAAACTTTTATTCATCATTGCATAAGTACAAATGAACCTTTTTGAGATACCAACTAACTAATTATCTTTGATTTTATGACCCCCACAGACAGTAGAAACTCTCTGCCCACGTTTATAATTCCGTTGTAAAGATCTCTATTTTTAGCGGACCCGTGGTGGGTAAAAATCGTGCGCGACTGCTCATCACTCCGCTGACTTGGGTTCAATCCCCGTAGTCATCACTTTCATTTGTAAAGTGACTGTATGGTAACGCTAGGTGAAGGTCGAAGTCGTTGGGTGATAGAAAGGACTTTGTAGTCATAAGTTCTCCTCGTTAAAGAAGACAAACTTTACCTAAACCAATCACACTCCCATCTTTCCTGCTCCTCCTTCGCACGATATGGCAACCACACTGTGTGATGGACTTGACGATGCTTCTAAACATTTTCCTTATCCCATTGGATATCTACATGCTCTGTTCTCTCTGCCAGCACGAAAAATTTGATCCCCGAATGGTTGGTTGAATGGATGGATGACTCGTGACGAATGTTGCAACAGCTGACCGCCCCGACTCTGTGGTCTGGCAGTCACGTGGTCGGGAGGTTATCAATGGCTTGTTTGCTGCAGTGTTGCCACACCTCTCTACGCAGTGTTGCCAACTCTAACCCCAGATAAACTGTGTGAACACTATATTCAATGTGTGAACACTAGATTATCGAAAAGACATTGAAAATACTTTTAACGTATACATAATTTATTTGAATTTAAATTTCCCTGACAAGGCCTCATCTGATGGAAGGTCCAAACGTTCTCTCCTGACATTGTCTGCCTCAATAGAGTTCTGCAAACTATCAAAGGATGTGCCTTTGGGTAAATCATACAATTTCATTTTTACCTATCAAACACACTCTACCTGGATGACTCAGTATTCTCAATGTCACTGCTGTGAAGACAGTCTATTGTCTCTCCCATCACTTGACGCTCGGGTGACCATGGTTCGGGTCCGCGGACCAAGGTGAGATGCCGGACCGTGTCCGCGGACAATCACCTGAAATCACGTGACTTCTTGCGTGATGGAGGCGGATCCTGTAGTGTTTGTGTAGGTTGTCCGAGGTGCACGTTGAATGAAGATAATTCTGCGGAAGTTAAGACGAAGCAAAGATAATGTTATGGTAAGGTACATGGCTGAGGCAGGAATAACATAGTTGCGGCAGCCCAAGCACAGATAGCGCTGCTTTCTCTAACCGTATTTCTCCATCCTCCGCTCAACATGCTCGAGTTTGTCTGATGTCGATGACTTAAATGTGACCAAATCGTGCGATTTTCGAGGACGAAAAACTTGCTCGTGCGTCAGTAGCTCTATTTGAGACTCTTAAAGGAATTCCCTGGCAGCGCTATCAGTGCTTGGGCTGCCGCAACTATGTTGATTTTCCTACCTCAGCCATTTCCCATTTATGCGCTACCATAACATAATCTGTCGAAAAATACAAAGAGCTCATGACAACTTGTAAATATTCTAATCACAAATAAGTTCAAATGTATCATCAAAATTCAATACTAAAGGGACCAAACTTTAATGTAAAGCCATTCAGTCGAACAACGAAAAATTGAAAACAAACTGTATCAAAAAGAAGAACAAACAATAGTGTATTATTTAACATCTTTTGTTCGGGATAAAGAGAGCTAAAGCAACATAAAGCATTGGTCAATGAACAATTGAACATCATTGTTCATCGCATTGTTCAGGCCATTGCGCTCCAAACAATACATTGTTACACTTAGTGAGCAAATTACTCCATTTTCTTTTCAAATCAAACTCTTCTGCCTTTTTTAATTTAACATTTTATACAGTAAAAGTTTTAACTAAGTTGATGCTCGTTTATTTAGTAACGAATTGTTAAAGCTTGCAAGTGTTTTGTCTAACTGTTTTATGAGTTTAAGTAACAAAAACACAACACCACTAGAGGAAAAGTTTGAAAACCACAAACTTTCGAGCAAAGTTTGAATATGACTAGAGTTCAGATTTAATGAAACAAAAGCGCAAACTTGAGTTTAATTGTAACTCAAACTATAATTACAAGGGTGCTTCGTCCTTTCCGACAAGTTTTTTACTAAACCATTGTTGTTTGTATAGTTCTTAGTTGTTCAAATTGTCAAAAATGTACTTTTGGCCACAGTCTTTTGCCGTGTCGATGGAAAATAAACCAATTGAAATTAATTAATTAAAAATAAGACGCACCCATATTTGTTCGAGCAGATCTCCACGTTCTCCGCTTTCCGTTTTTGAAAATATAACCCTTAAAAATAAACTCAGCGCTACCGTGAAACCTAGCGAATTTTCTATAGCTGGGTATAAATTACTCATCAAGTGCCTTTTTTGGGAGGCATTCTTCTAAAACGGAGTTTTATGCAAAAACAAAACTGCATTGATGGCCCGAACTTGGTATAAATATTTATGACACCGTACCTAACTAGTGACTGGGACTCGTGGCGTGGTACTGTAGTTCAGCTTCATGGAGGTCAGGTTTTGAGGATGATATAGGTAAAGCGGCTCAGATAGTCTCAGTGATCATCTGATGATACCCGCATCAACTCCCACCATCGTTTAGACATATCACACCATCACCTTCGTGGTTCGGAAGTCACGTTAAGCCGTTGGTCCATGTATTTCCATTGGTCATTGGGCTATTAATTAATGACCCATTCTAAGGAAGAGTCGACCTTAGTGTGTAACAAGACTACACCCATAAATCATTACTACCACTCATCACACTCATCCTTCACCACATATTTGCCTTAAAATACCCTCTTGAGAGTGGTTGGCATCTCAAATAGTGATTTAGTAATTTAGTCATCGAAATCGGGTCATAAAGAAAGTTTTTATTGTATCCACTAATATTTGAATGCACGTCCCTCCCAAAAGGTCACACGATTTTCCTGGTTAACGAACTTCACTTAAAGATTTACAGAATAATACATATACATATGTTATGTCTCACGACGTTTCATTCTCTCCGGCTTCATCATTTCCTTTGGAAATTCGCAAAAAGTTAAGATTTTCTTTTCAATACCGCACTCAAGGTTGCCTCGCGTGAGTGGCGGAAGCAGCAAATCCTCGCTCACGTGGGCCCGGAACCGCTGAGTGAAGGATGAAGGTGGGACTGAGTAGGAGTGCCCACTCACACTCGGCCACGCCCTTGTCACTATGAGGTAACAATGCAATGCTGTAAGAGACGCGGGTATGTGTAAATATGTATGTTTGTGTCGCCCAGGTGACGACATTACCGTGTGGATTCTGTGGTGACGAAGAAACGAGCTGTGCGATTGAAAGGAATATTTGAAGAGGTGGTCTGAACAGCTCGGTAATTTAAGTGGATGGCTGCCAAATAGCCAGGTCTTCTGAGATTGCAGTATCAAAGACAATGCTACAGTATGTAGATAGCGCATAGATGCCGCATGGTTCGGGCAGGCAGCTCATGATAGTTGAGACAGCCCGCGCATAGAATGCGCTGCGAGCGCTGCCATCTCCCTCCTTCTCGGCTCTACATGCTCATGTTTGCCCCGAATGTGACCAAAGCGTGCGATTTTTGTGAACAGCCGAACTTTCACCTGCGTCAGTGTCTCTAGTTGAGACTCTAAACGGACTCTCTCGCAGCGCATAAATAAATAAATAGTTTATTGCGGAAACATATTAACATGTTATGCAATCGTCATTTTTTAGTCTAAAATTTTCCACGCATTCTGCCATCGAAGTCTCATTCAAACATACAATTTGTTCATTCACTCTCTCCCATTCATTCGAATTATTCCACTCTAGCTCTATTGTAAGTCGGTGATTTCCGCGGTCTCCCAGTTATGTGCCGTGAACTCGTCTATACTGTAAAACGCTTTTGTGACCAAGATTTGTTTTAGACGAGCTTTGAAAGCCTTCGGCATTTGGGCACTTTTGATCGAATTTGGCAACGAGTTGACCAATTGAACTCCTGCCTGAGAAGGCAAACGTTCATGAACTATCGTTCTGTGTCTCCCAGTTCGGTAGTTCTCCCTGCCTCTTGTTTCATAAGAGTGAATGTCACTTCCTCTTACGTGGTCACATTTTGATTTGAAAAGAAGACAAGTTTGGAGAATGTAGAGGCAAGGTATCCTGTATGTAATGTAGAGGCATCCTGTGCGTGGGCTGCCCCAACTATGTTTAGCCGTGCGGCATCCATGCGAAATAAACCTACTATAACATTGTCTTTGCTAGTACGCACTGCTTGATGTTATTCCCTCAAAAAATAAATTAAAAACAATTAACATGTTTAGTAGCGAACCTCCCTTAATTCAATTTTAATGCAGGTCCTTAATTTCTTCGTAAAAAAGTAAAATTAACTTGATTAACGAGGCAAAGTTAGGAATACAAAGTCCTCTCTACCATTCAACCTCGACCTTTACTATAGCTGTATAGTCACCATTTAATGTAAGCGGTGACTGCGGGAATCGAACCGGCGCCACCGAAGTGATGAGCTCCAGGGTCGCGCGCGATACCAATCCTAAACTATCCCCTTCTCGTGATCGTAAATTCTTAAAATTTATGGTAGCGCTTGTAGCAACTTATCGGCTGTTTTAATTTTTCCTAATTCCTTATTATTATATTTTGTTTTAATTGCAACAGGACAGAGAATGAAAGAACCAATCACCAACACTGCCACCAGTTAGCCTACATTGACTACACGACTACGCACGCTCCCCATTGTTATGCAATGCTCAGATTTACCGGCGGCGATTACAAAACGTTAGATGATGTTTACTGTTGAATTACACAGTCAAGTATTGATGCGAGGCAGTAAATCGTTACTGTATCGCAACCCTTTGTTACTGCATGAACCGGTTATGATACTGGTTGTATTTCATCAGCGTTGCGATCTCTCGCTTGTTTCATGCGCTTAGTTTGTTGAACGAGGCTGATTAATGAGTATTGCTGACGGGATAGTTTTTTTAACTATATGAAGAACCTTTCAAATATTTGGGGTGGATTTTGTTTTGTTAACTAACTTTAATTTTTCTTAATTCTTAAGCTTTCGCGGCCGGTGTCATCACTAATATAACAGTTGAAATACAAATACTGCTAAACGTTTCGACCTCGCTGTGGAGAGTCATCCTCAGTAGCTGGTTGACTGGCTGAGACTTCTGGAGTCTGGATGAGTTTTTGAAAGCTGGAGTCTCAGCCAGTCAACAAGCTACTGAGGATGACTCTCCACAGCGAGGTCGAAACGTTTAGCAGTATTTGTATTTCAACTGTGACGCGGTGCAAACCGGAAGCCTTCAAAATTAACTAAACTTCTAAAACTGGTTCTAAACTGGGATTAATAAATTCTACTCGTGATAACTATTAATTTGGTTATATAGTGTCTGCATAGTTGTTTTGGCTGTAAATTACGCCTACAGACAAGCAAATATATTTGTAACAAAAACATGACATAATTTATTAGTTTCCGGTTTAAGGCGTTCAACATCGGTAGTCACGAAAAGACCTCGTATGTCAGTATAACGTCACTCTGATCAATTTCTTTTTCATACAGACGCTACTATGTTTTGAACATTGTTACTAATATTGGTAAAACTTACTTCACAAATACAACTAAACCAAGCTTGTAGTTCATATTATCAGCAAACATAAGATTACGGAATTTTCCATCGTTAGTGAACAATAAAAACACGACGTAAAAAAGCTCCTCCTAACCCCGAACCCCAATTCAACCCCAATGTTAGCAATCAGCATGCTCTTGCTAGCACTCACACACCCCTTAGACCTCTCTTAACCATTTCACCCAATCTTGACCCACACCCAGCGCCGGACTACAAGCAAGTCCAGTCCAGTGCAGCCTGAAGAAGGCTAGAGCGCGTCCGAAAGGTCGGCCACCCGCAGAGCCCGCACCATTCATCATTACCCGACACTCTGTGTTCTCCAGATCTGCTTAGCCGCTCACAGTCGTATAAATCATCATCATCATCATCGCAGGATGTATGGAAGGAAAGGTTACATTGTGCGGCTTACTGTACTTAGTGTAGCGTGATTAATGTGGGAGAATACGTTGAGCTTGACCGGTGCATCGGGGCGGTGAGGAGTTTCAGTCCGATTATAGAGATTTAAACCTCAATAATACAGGTATTATTTTAGCTAATTTCCTTTGGAAAAATGACATATTCATGATGTCCAATAGTAAGACCCAGGTCTAGGCAATAAGTACCGATCTTGACCCCCAGAACATGTTTTAAACATTTTTCAACTCTTCAATATATGTGTATCATCTCTACAAGTCGCGTATTTTCTGTCTGATTTTCACAAAATACATTTCGGTACAAATGTTTCGTTTGTAAATATCTTGGTCAAGTGTAGTTACCAGCAACATCGGATCACCAAAACTCCTTTGGGGAGGGGAGAGGGAGCGTTTCACCAAAAAGTGGTTTTAACCGTCTAAAACAGTAAATTTCATCAAATGTTTTAATAGTTTGATGTATCATCATTATTCTTTGGTATTTTGTTGTTACAATTCAATATACAACAAATTATGAACACTCATTACTGGCAGCCAAAAAAGCAATTTTTCATTTAAAGTCCGATTTAAATGAAATTTTAAATGCGTTTAAAGAATGGAAACATGGTATTAAGCCAAGCTTTCAGTAAACGATCACGTAAGCCTGAGGCCGAAGTCCGAAGCGAGGCTGTGAGCGTAGTGAACTAGTTACACCTAGCGAATTAGAGTAACAAATTCAGCAGAGGAAATTCGCTTCACTCTTGCCAGCGCTTGGTTCGGCCTAGTTTTAATTTGTGTGTAAATTACACACCAAGTTTGAAACATGTGTGTAAGAAAGCATTTCCTTGGCGCGACGCTGAGTGCTCACGTGTGTTATTACACAACACTTTCCCCGCGTCCCGCCGCGCCTGTTCTTGCATAAGCGTGTTTTGTCGCAGAGTCATATTGACAGCCAGATTTACGTTTCTGTTTTACTGCACAGATTAGCTTGAAAAGTACTTTTGCTCTAAAAAACAGCTGTTTTTGACACATGCGATGACGCGCTGAAGTTGTAGTTTCATTCATTAGGAAATGAAGAATCAAAAATGGTAATTTAGCCAATGGAAGTTCGTCGATGACCTACAATTTGTAATTATTTTTGTCAAAGAAGAGTTTAAAAACATGATCATTCTAAAAGAGCATTCACACAAAATAATGTTGTAGCTCAATAAAACCCGACTACACAGCCATTACACTTCTTCGACACCGCTAATTGAAGTTCTTTTTCTCACGACTAGATCAGGCTCTCCAAAGATGATCTCCGCCCAAGAGCAAAGGTCAAGTATTTGTTGGAACAATTAACACCTGGAGCAGATAATTGCCTGGAAGATGTGACCGAAGTATCTAACAGAGATCAGAGTCTGCCAGACGTGTTGGAAGATGAACGATCGATCTGCAAGGCCGCGGCCTCAGTGAGATCGTGATCGCAGAGTCACTTCCATCTAAAATCATTACGGCAAGAATGTATCGAAGATCAGCTGATTGCAGAGCGCAGAGTACGTGCCGTCAATCAGCTGACAGACCACAGATCACACAGATCACTGATCAGCTGGCGCTGATACAGATGCTGAGGCAGCTGGACGTGTCTCCCCACGTGGAACGATAAACATCTTCCTCTTCCTGTCAAAACCCTGCTGCAATAGGTTTTAGACAATTGAAGTTTTACGGAAACTATGGGTTTTGTTGTACCTACAATTATATAAATTATTCTAAACGATCCTTTTACTTCAATTATCAACGCTAAATATGCTAAAAAGCTCTACTATCCAATCATTCTTCTCCCAAAATATCTTTTTGACATTCCACAAAGATAGAGAACTGTTCACTTAGATTGCACATGAGGAAATCTACTTTGTAGTGAATCAACGATAAAGACGAAGGTCAACATTGAAATCGAAGGATTCCTCTAAAGATTTGCATCCAAGGCAAACTAGTCTTCAAATACACTTGCAACCGGTTTAGAAATCCATCATTCATCACTCTTTTCTGTTTACGAAGGAAAATTCTATTCAGTTGTTGGTTGATAATGATACGTCTTCAGACTATTCTCATTGGACAGTTAACGAGTAAGATGTTCAATCTTCAATGGTTATTCGAGATCTCCAGTTCTCAGTATACTCATAATCCCCCAGACTAACTACAGAAACGTCCGGGAATGTCGGCAACTCTGATATCCATCGTCCGTGCGCAATTCAAGGAGTGCACAGGGCTTCCGATTCACAAGCTCCTGGGAGGTTCACTCTCGCCACTCCTGCGACATTCCTCCTCCGGTGCATTCACTCTCCGCAGACAGTAATGGCCGCAGATTCCGCAGATCCTGACATCAGCTGTCCGCTGAATGTTTTGGCGCAGATGTCCTCTGCTGATAGCCCGTTCCTGCGGGCGATTCTCCGCATTTTTCCCACGGCTAAACGAGCCGTTGGTGAGGAAATATTCGGATGTCTCTTTTTGGTGTGGTTTTTGTTGGGGGTTTAATGATGTTGCGTTTTTGTATAATGGGCTCTTGCGAAGTCTGAATGAACTCTCTTTGATTAAGGTTGTTACAGCAGATATAAGTGGTGTATGATGTAAATGTTCTTTTGCTCGTACAAAGGCATGAACGACGTTTCTGACTGAATCTTCTTCGTGAGTAGTTTTGTTGGCAACACGTTTCCAGCAACCAATAACAATGAGGCAAAATAAACGGGAATTTTCTACACATTCTCCATTACACCACGAGAATGAACAACAGTCAACTCCAAGACCACGCAGTTACGAAACTATAATCGGCTCTAACAGCTGCTTAGGACTAGGCAACACGCAGATTATCCTCTGTCAGTCAGGTGCTGGTTATCTGCGGACCCTACATGGTCTGCTATTGGTCAATACTCTGTGGGCCAGTTCCCGCCAAACCGCGAGGTCATGTTACAGCTGACGGTCTGTTGACAGCTGAGAGTCGAGCTTGAGTGGCTCTCAACCTCCCGAGGATGTGGCTCAAGGAGGAGGTGGAATTCTTCGCTTCAATAAACTCGCTCCTCAGTAACCTTTTCTTCTTTTACGAGCCATTTTGGTTTTATGGTCCTTAGTCCTTGACGCCGTTATACTTCGTGTTTTGTGTTTGTATGGGCACAGGTAAAGGGTGTCTGTGAAGTAACAGGGTTTCTGAGTTTCTGAACTCTTAGGCTTTCGCGGCCGGTGTCACAACGATAATCTAGTTCTTCCGGTGTTCGTTCATCTTCTTGTTAATTTAGTTCATCTTCAGTCCCTGATTGGCTGAATCTGAGATACTTGCTGTCTGCTATCCTATTGGTCACAGGGCTGCCAACCGTCCACTGGAGCAGGGATACCAACTGTTGATTATCTCATTGGTTGCGACATTATCAAAAAGACTTCTTCAGGACTGGTTGTCAGCTTCTTGAAAGTTTAATGCAGTCTTTAACAAAGAAGAGAAAATTCGTTGCTTCAGTCCCCTCACCAAAAAGTAGACCTTGTGACGCCCCTGGCTGGGTTTGGTCCCGATCTTCAGAAAAATTATTACCTACAAACATTTCCAGACTTTGCAAACTGCCGTCCATTTGCACTGCTCCAGTTCCTGAACCACTGGCACATCAGCTGATAGTGCCTAGTTTATTATGATAGCTTTCACGCTTTGTTGACACTATGATGGGCTGGATAATGACGAGGCCGAGCAGGAATGCGTGGGCCGGTTTGCACACAATGGCTGATGGACCGGCCACAAGTAACGGTGCGGAAATGACAGAACAGCTGACAGCATTCCGCGCCCAGGTGTGTACCTTGACAGCTGATCTGATCTAGGAGAGTTTAATCTGTGTGCTGAACCCAACCCGCAGATTATGGCTGGGAGGTTGTAAACACAGAGATTACAAAACTGTGAATCGTTGTATCTTCCCATGCTTCTATACGCTGATGACACGTTCGTTTTTTGTAGGACTTTCAGTTAACATTTAGGGTTGAATCTTAACTAATAACTTTAGTTATTTTTGGGATAACCTTTCAAAAATCTACTTGATGTTTGGAAATGTGGAGAGGTTTGATCAGCCTCATATTTATTGTTGTATAACAAATAAAAAAAGGAGTGACCTACGAAACTAACATCTATTCAAAGTTATACCTTCAGTACTAAACTGATCCTATACTTTCTCCTTGTCACAACGTCGAGTGCGTATTGTCATTGGTAAACAAAGCAGCGTCCTTGACACAGACTCCAGGACATGTTTGTTTAGTCTACAGCTATGATAACATACACAGGTTGTCGTTTTAGAATTCCTCTTTACTTCAAAAGCAAAGTGAATGCTTTCCTTGGAATAGAAACACACTCATGCATTCTCCATAAAGATTTGTGGTTGTTACGCTATACTGATAGTTGAGGTTGTTAAATGAACACTATTGTTCCTCCAGACGCCAATCTTCCATTCGGAAAATATTTTCTCGCAACCTCCAAAGTACGCATCGCAGACAACTTACGTCATCATTTCTTGAATACGTCACTTAAGAGTTACGAGAATTCCCGTAGTTTTCACGGAAAACAACAGAAACTCCAAATGCATAACCAAGGTCACGGACACTTTCCTACTGAATATTCATCCACATTTCGCGCAACACTTTCACAAACAGTCGCTAACAACACCAGCTTCCCACAACGAAAGTGCTTTGTGTCCACGGAGAATGGATCGATTCAGAATGACACAAAGGAGTGAATAACGCCATCACAGTGCGGAATGCGCGACTTTGTGTGGATTGTGCACTGCGCATGTGTTATGAACACGCATGCGCATTAGGGTGGCACTTTCTCTCGTCTGCGCGTGCTTTTGTATAGTGACGACGTTCGAGGGTTTGGTGTTGTGGGTTTGACGGTTGGCAGCGCTGTCTGGTTCCGGTCCACGCATGATTGACGACTGTCGCTTTTTCCGGATACCGTCTGCCGTCTGTAATCACAAGTTTGTTCGATTTTCACAAAATTCTGATCTCTAGGAACCAGAAAAGTCATTCCACAGTGAATGTGAACTTTAGAGGAAGGGGGCATTTCCCCCCAAAAATGGGGCTTTAAGATCCGATTTTTATGAAAATTGGCTACGTACATTGATGTTACACCCCAGCACGTGTATAGTTTTTTGCTGCTATCTTGATCTGGCTGATTGGATTTTTTAAAACTTTTGATTCACGTTTCGGGTGTGGTGACGGAATTTTTTATACCTAGTTTCGTTGGAATCGGGTCATATGTTTAGTTTATAGTTAGTATAAACCTAATTTGAAGAAGAAAAGGCGCCTTTAAAAGGGCACTTTCGGTATAAATTATCCCCTCGTTATGGGAAATTCGCTAGGATTCACGGTAGTGCTTGTGGCAGCGAGTCGACTATGTTTTTTCAATGACTTTGTGGCTTAGACAAACTAAGTTATTTAGTTAGGTGTTCGGCATAGACACATAGGACACATGCGTAGCATAGGCTTCGGCACTATGCTTTATGCAAAGGGTAGGTTGAACTCTGGGACTGACAACTACCTATTGCAAATGGATTTTGATTATATAGATATTGCTTAAGCAATATGGGTAGCTTCAGGTCGCTGACCAGGGACACAGAGTATTCTACAGCGTGTGAAGTTTGCCTCACAATTCATTAGGAACATACAGCGGAAACTGAGGCAAACTTCACGCTACTATTGATACGTAATAAAAAAGAAAACTGCTAGAATTACGTTTAATTGTGTCATCTACTAATTTATTTAATATATTATTTTTAACTTTATCATTTGTTTACAGGTGAGTACGAATTCCCATGCTTGAATTAAGTTTTCTTCGCTGGTAAGTATGTTTTGCTTTTTAATTACTGCAAATTAAAATAGATCGGAAGATCGCACACTAAACACGATGTCATACAACAAGACGTATGTAACTAATGACTCTACTCAACTTAATTATTCGGTTCAGGATTGTCCACAAACACAAACAACAAAATTCCCTTTGCTTGGCCTCGAAAACAAGATCTTTAAAAACAAATTAATTTTTTACTAGTTACTAAATTTACAAACGTATCAACGGTAAAAGTATCGTTAGCGTCTTAAAAGCAAAGAGGATTTGTTACTTGACAAAGTGAATTACGCAGCTTGCCAGCACAAGTTTATGGTGACAATGCGTCACCAAGTGAATGTGAAATGCACTGTAGGACGTGTCTATTCTTCGGGTCGGGAACAATACACATTGTCGAGAGAGGCTTCCATATCCCCGCACGTTGCGTCCTCTCTCAAGTCCTTTTATTTTATTTATCTTGTTGGGGTTTTATTTTTCCTTTTCGTGACGGCAAGTTTTATTTTTTAAGCTTGAAACTGAATGTAATTTTGTCGAATTCACGTCTTTTATTAAAGGGTTTCTAAGTATTTGGAGAAGAGCCACTGAACAATTATCATCGCCAAGAGATTACGGATGGAAAACTAAAGTCAACTTGATACCAAATTTTGATTTAAAAACTTGATAACATTTTGTTGTGCTTTTGGAGTATTACCTCGGCTACCTATGTCATAAAATCGTACAATATTCTCAAATATTTTACAACAAGAAATACCTACCGTCACTAGAAAACTGTTACAGCTCAAGTAGTTGATAGAAAAATTATTAAATTTCACATGAATATAAGTCCGTAGATGATTCAATAACAATACGAAACCTTATTTCGTTTTAAGAAATATTTGACAGTATATGCATCAAGACGTGCTTCCTACATATTTTTAAAATCAAAAGGCGCTAAGGGGGTATGTTTAAAAGTGTTTAGATCTCTAAGAACTTTAGGATTAGTTCTTATGACAGCTTTGTTTCCTAACCCCAACCAAGTTTGACAGAAGCAGTCAGTGGTATCATCGGTATAGAATACCTCACGAGGGTACCAGTATCGCCTAATGTCATTGCAATATGGAATAGAAAAAAAGAGGATAATAGATCCTTGGGGAACACCAAAATTTACGTCAACTGTATCTCGAAATCGCCTTGTCTTCTCATCCCCTGTTTACACTACTAAAGCACTCTACTCACAGCCACCCTGCCAACTTCCAGGAACCCCTGCCTACTCCCAGCCACCTCTCGTACTCATAAAAAGAATTGGTCCGATGATGGTTCCTTGGGGAACACCAAAATGTACGTCAACAGCATTCGAACCCCTTTGCCATATTGGATTTTTCATACCTTCTTCACCTCTGTTCACACTACTAAAGCACCGTACTCCCAAGAAACGTGCCTCCTCTAAGGCACCCTCCCTTCTCCCTTGCCTACTCCCAGCCACCTCGCCTACTCACGACGGACGGCTACTCAGGGATGCTGTAGACCTTGACCGGGTCGAGCTGGTGAAGCGTGTCTCCCGCCTCCACGTCCGTCAGTTGCTCTTTCCTCAGACTCTCGCAACTTCCACAACTCACTGCAACTGCTGATCTCCTGCCGGTCGCCAGTTGCCATGGAGTCCGGGGTGCGAGCAACATTCGTGTTCACCTCAGCTTAACTACCCGCTTGTCTTGGGTAAATTTCCAAGACAGCTGATTGAAGAACTTTGAGTTTGTTACAACTCATAATGTACGACTAGAGCATGACTATCAGACATATCAGACCATCACCTGCGTGGTTCGGAAGTCATGTTAAGCCGTTGGTCCTTGTATTTCCATTGGCCATTGGGCTATTAATTAATGACCCATTCTAAGGAAGAGTCGGCCTTAGTTTGTAACAAGACTACACCTCATAACTCATTATTACCACTCATCACACTCATCCCTCACCACATATTTGCCTTAAAATACCCTCATGAGAGTGGTCGGCATCTCAAATAGTGACTTTGAAGAGTCTCTATCTCTGGAAGGTTTTCCTACCAGCCAACTCGTCGATCGTCTGTTATATCCGAGGTGTGAAAGAGGGTATTTTGGAGTGATTCAAATACTTTCGATACAGCGGTCCGAAGACTTTTGGTAAGAAGCCATTTCTTGGGACGTTGTCACTATCGCCTTACCACAACCAAAGTAACTCCTTACCTAGCTCAAAATAAGTTATCAAATTTTATTCTTCTTTGACTACATTGAGGTTCCGTTAGAGTGACTACCAATATTCTAAAAGAAACATCGGCTGTGTTATGTTCCACATAATTCACAAACTATCTCCAGTGTTAAGTAGAACATTATCACCATTCACCGAAGCAGCATATTGTAATATTAATCATCCACCATTCAACTTAAGATTAAGGACATTTTTATGAGAAAGGGGTTGACAGGTCAAAGGTAATTAATTGAACTATCTCAGAATTTATCTTTAGTTCATCAGTGAATCGTCTATTCACTATCGTAAACTAGTTTTATGATTTTATAAAGTGTTAACTATACCGTTTCACTACAAGCGTCGAAGAGTTAATGACCCGTTTAGAACCAAGAGTTAATAAATTACCATCCACCTTTACGATGAAGGTGTATCTCAGGTCTTTACCCTGTTAGAGACTTTATTGCGCCAACATTATGACTTCCGCCTTGAAGTCTTCGATATTCCTACAATATTAACTGAGTCACAAACCATACGCTATCTAAAACTTAAATTGTTTATGAACTTGTCAACGTACAATCGTTCAGGAGGAAATGGCTCAATGAATACTCAAATTTCAAGAAGTACTATTACACAATTCCTCAAGTGGATTGGCGAAACCACAAGACAAGGAAAGAAACAAACAAACAGGTGAGCCTGGACCTGATGAGCTGATGAGGAATCTGACTTTCACTTGGCCATCAACTCCGGATAAGGCCAAGCCAGCTGTGACGTCACTGAGATCACTGATCAGCTGTGAGAGTTACGTCAACAATCAGCTGTCTGATGTTCCCGCCCATCTGTTTACACCGGTAAACCAGAGAGTATGACGAGGCAATTTGTTTTGGCTTGTTCTAAATATATACGTAATTTAGATGTAAATTTCAATGCGGTTGTTAAAACACGTCAAGTTTAGTCGCACTAAATGTAAATTTGAGGTGTTCAACGTTTCACGGTGGTGGAGGTATCAGCTACCTCTGACAGGTTAAAAACAAAAGCAAATTCTTACATAAGTTTCAACTTAAGGAAATTACCCTATTTTATCTAGAAGCCAAAATTTAACAAAGCCACATTTAGTTAAAAAGTAACAGTAACACGTGGACGAGCGTGGGCGGGTGTAGGGGGAGGCGGTTCCGTTACAGATACAGATCAGCTGTTGATATGTAAAACAGCTGATGCGATGTCAGCTGACACACAGCACAGCCCAGTTATCTGTGGAACACGACGCTGTAATCATGTCCTGGCTTGACCCAGGTCAGCCTGTGCGTGGGAGATACCATCGACCCTTCCGGCGGTGCTCCGGGGTTTTACAGCAGCAGACCACGCGCATTCATCTACAGTATTCCAGGAGATCTTCTTGGTTGTAATCTGATAAGCCTGTGAAGTTAAAGATGTCTAATATCTAGCCAAAAATGTCGTTCCTGTCGGATTTTTCGTGGTCAGCCGGATTCGAAACGCTGCTGTGTGTGCAGAAGACGAAGGATCCAAACTCACATTGATCGCTCCCCGTGGTTCAAAAGTCACTTTAAGTCGTTAGCACATTTTCATTGGTCATTAGGCTATTAATTAATAATGACCCAATCTGGGGAACAGTCGGCCCTAGTTTGTAACACGACTACACCTCATCATCCATTAAAACACTCATCACACTCACCATTCATCCCATATTCACCTTAAAATGCCCTTATGAGTGGTCGGTGTCTAAATTCAAGTACCGCGTATCAAGTTAACCTGACAGAAAGAAGAGAAGGTTCCGTTACAGAGAACAGAGTTTCCATGGGACAGGGAAAATATTTTAAACATTCTGAACAAAACATGTAATAAATTTTAATTTACTACGTTTAAATAATTGTCTAAACCATTTAAATTTTACTAGGTTTGAATAATTAATGGGCTAAACGTGTTATATGAGAAAAGCTTCAGGAAATGTATTCGACATAAAATGTTTAGTTTCTTACGAAACAGGAATCGACTGAATTAAATCTGATGAAAGAGCAGCCCTCAAAAGCGCTCGCTTCTAACGATGAACGATGAACACGTTAAATCGCTTTCATCGTTATTCACGTGACGATGAAATCCAATCGAGTCTCTAACAGAATTGTTACATTCATTCCGAGACCAATCGGAACCACCTTTCATTCAATCTGTTCTCCTTTAGGATTCAACGCTTTGTTCGTAATTTAGATTTGATTTGTTGATTGAGTTTAATTGCAAAATCTATTATAATTTAATGTGTAACGTTTTAAAATTCTCCAAATTTTTCAAAGAAGGTCTTATTTGGAATACGTAATTGGCTTCGAACATGTTGTTGCACTTAGCAAAAGATCTCACCAAGGAGGGCAGTTGCAAAGCACCTTGCAAAAGTTTCTTTCAAGAAATAAATTGCACCCGATTGTTTTGACATCTTATATCTAAATTGGTTTAAACGAATCTTTTGTTTGTGTTTATTACAAGAGTACATAATAAACATTTCAAAAGAAGTTCTTATATTTGCAATTTGAATTGGTCAGGCGTTTGCCCAAAATTACCCTTGAGTTGAATATTCTAATACCATCCTACATCACATAAACATATACAATTAATTATATTTTCGTAGAAGGCTCCACTAAGATCTTAATTATGAGCTCATATACTCGTCGTATATTAAAAAAGGAGCCCTAGCATCGTTCTTTGTGCGTGCGTGCGTGACTGAGGAACCAATGTTTACATATGCAGACGACATCAGCTGATCCAAGCTCGTTGATAACGAACAGAGAGAAAGTGCTGTGCTTTCTCCACAGAGACCACTAACCTGACGTTACGTCACGATGAGTTCACACACCTCTCATAACATACAGTATAACCTTGTCCTGTACGGGTGTTCGAACTGACCCCACTGCCGCGAGCGCTTTAGGATACGTCTTGGAAAAAATAAAATTTTGTTTGGGTTCGTTTCATATTATTTAGATCATTTGGGGCAGTTCAGGTAAAACCTCTATGTAGATTTTGTGAGCAGTCAGTATAAACTGCTAGGCACATCCTATTAGACTGTCCCTCTCTGGAGATCAGGCGAAAGGGTCTTATTAAGGGGTGTAACTGGGATGAAGTTGACTTGTAAAGGTAAACAAGTTTGTCTTTTTTAACGAGGCGGAGTAAGGACTACAAAGTCCTCTCTACCACTCAACCTCGACCTTTACCTAGCGTCACCGTATTAGTCACATTACAAATGTAAGTGGTGACTGCGGGGATCGAACCTGCGCCACCGGAAGTGATGAGCTCCGGAGTCGCGTGCGATACCAATCCGCCACGGATCCGCTAAACTTGTCTGAGCTTGGGGGAGTCATCTTGAGGCTTTGTGGTCTCACGGGGGTGGGTCTCCCAGGCTAAGATAACCGGGGAAGTACAATAAACCTTGGTTGACGTACAACTGCTCACATTGCTAGTCCTACTATAATCGAATCTAACCTTGGGTTCGTTTTAAACGTAAGAAATGTCATTTGCTAGAGATCTGTGTAATTTGTTTTAAATAGATATAGAACCGTAGTGTTGGAAGTTAAAGAGTACTTAAGAGAAGATATAAAACCAATTGAATTTTCCACGGCAACACTCTATACAGTTTTCAATGTATATAAGTAACTGCTCTTGGCAAATTTCTAAAAATGTACATTCGGAATTGTCCTAATATAAAACTGTCCATAACCACATTCAGTTGAATTGCTCTTGGCAGCACTACGTAGAAATATTCATGGCGACATGCCATTGAACAAATTTGATAACGAACAAAATAACTGCTTCAAAGCATGAACTGTGCTTCAATGGAGCAGGTTATAATTTAATTACGACCCTGCACTGTCTCCTACCCTTGCTCTACTTGATTTCCTGCTGAACACTAAGGGCAATAAGTGCCAATTAGTTCTAATCATGTCATAAGATTTACAACGATCGATTGACTGGGACTCGTGGCGTGGTCCTGTAATCCAGCTTCATGGAGGTCAGGTTTTGAGGATGATATAGGTCTAAAGCGGCTCAGATACTCTCAGTGATCATCTGATGATACCCGCATCAACTCCCACCATCGTTGAGACATATCAGACCATCACCTGCGTGGTTCGGAAGTCACGTTAAGCCGTTGGTCCTTGTATTTCCATTGGTCATTGGGCTATTAATTAATGACCCATTCTAAAGAAGAGTCGGCCTTAGTTTGTAACAAGACTACACCTCATAACTCATTACTACCACTCATCACACTCATCCTACACCACATATTTGCCTTAAAATACCCTCATGAGAGTGGTCGGCATCTCAAATAGTGACTAGTGATTTATATAGTGATTCAGTTCTGGAGGACGAAACTCAAATTCGATCTCCTAACTTAAACTATTTCATACATTTCCTTGCACATGTAAGATTTACATTTTGTGGGTTGAAGGTTTGACTATTGTATTTTGTTATACAAGTTGCACACTTTTGACCTACCTACACTGTTCAAGCCATCAAATTTTAATCATTACCCTTATTTAATTTGGCTTAAAAAGTTACTTTGACTTGAATCACATAAAATTAATGGCGAACAATACCAAGCGGATTCGTGGCGGTTTGGCATCGCGCGCGACTCTGAGCTCATCACTCCGGTGGCACCACTTACAATTTGTAAAGTGACTATACGGTGACGCTAGGTAAAGGTCGAGGTTGAATGGCAGAGTCGCCTTTGTAGTCCTAACTTCGCCTCGATAAATAAGACACACTTTTAATTTTACCTTTACCACAAGGAAGTCTTGACGTGAATGACGAAAACAAATGACGAAATTTCGCCCACCAGTGACAATGACGTACCGGTATTTGTTATAGTCGTGTTGTTGTTGTGTCAGTTAATCGCTGCGAGGTTGGCGGCACTGACATGACTCTGCGTCGTCTGCACGAATACACAATCAGCTGACTGATCCATCCATAGTTGCATAATCAGCTGTACAGTCTACCGAGCATTCAGACCACAGATTCAGATACAATCTGCAGATACTGTGGGAAACGCCAAGATCCTGTTGATAGGTTAGTTTCATGCTTACAGGTCGAGGAGGTTGATGATCGTATGGATGCGGGTTGAGGTATGAAAAAGCTTGTTAAGGTGGTGATCAAACTATAAATTACGCAGACGACTTATGCCTTCTATGGTATACACTGTCATGAAAGACAAATTAGAAGAGCTATTCGGAAAGTACAAAATATCGGACCAACAACAGATGTAGAAAAGACCATTGGGCAAAGAAGATTTGGGAGGGTAGTACATACTCTCAGAAGGCCAAACAACAGCGTCAGCAGACAAGTTAGACTGGAACCCGAAGGCTAGGAAGGCTTAGAAAGACGTGGAGATGAACAGTAGAGAAAGATATCAAGGAAGGAGGACTGACCTGGAGTGAGTTGAAGTGTCTCGCTCAGAACAGGGAACGTTAGTAAAGAAAAGGTGACGTTTTTCTTGTTTGAAAAGGCGTAGTTACTACACAGTCCTCTCAAACACTCAACCTTGACCTTTACCTAGCGTTACCATAACACTTAACGAATTGTTAGTGCAGGGATCGAACCCGTGCCACCGGAGTGATGAGCTCCAGAGTCGCGCAGGATTCCAACCCGCCATGGGTCCACTAAAGCTCAACATACGTTTAAAAACAAACAAATATGACATGTTACGGTCAGTTTATTTAGTTTGAAAATTATACAGTAATAGTTGTAAATAACCACGCATGTGTTTTGGAATTTTCTAAAGCAATGAATAGAATATAACGAGTAAACCAATTAAAACCAAAACAATTACCAAAACTAGTTAAGGACAACAAACGAGACGTCACTGACATGTATTGTATTTGGTTTCGGCAAACACAAACGAATTTAATCACGCCAAACTTTTGATTATAGGTTTTAATTTAACTCTGTCAATATCAAAAGATATTCTGTCTTGTTTGTACATTTATGACAGCTGTCCGGGCCCAAAGCTCAATCAGATCTGCACAGTTTTGTGTATAGTTCGTTTTTGGATGTTTCATACTCCAGAGTGTTTCGAAAGGTCGAGTGTCCGGGATGTAAATGTTGAAGATGTGTCTCCATAAAAGTGACGGCTTGAGCCTTTCCTACTTTATGATACCTGTCGCCGGTTTCACAGCTCCTGCGAGATTCCTTCAATATGAATTGTACACTTCATTTCAGGACAACATGTAAATTGAAAAGTAAAATAATATTTATTGTTTAAATAATGAAATTGTACAGCATCGCACAACTGAAATTCAAGCTAGAAACATAAAAATTCTTCATTAAGATCATTCTTTATGAGGAAATGTATCGAAATATCTTCGATACAGGAGGAAATATCGATGTGTAGGAAATATTTTTGATTCTGTAACAGTCTTGCTAAGTATTTTTATAATTTAATTTGGATTTGATACTATTTAACAATCTTAGACCTAAGATAATGTTATGTTAGGTATATTGGGCATAAATTCTACACGGCTGAAGCAGGAAAATCAACATAGTTGCGGCAGCCCGAGCACAGATAGCGCTGCCATCTCTTGCCGTCTTTCTCCCCTCGGCTCCACATGCTCGAGTTTGTCCTATGCCGATGACTTAAACGTGACAAAATTGTGCGATTTTCGAGAACGAACGAACCTGCGCGTGCGTCGGTGGCTCTATTTGATACTCTTAAAATAATTCGCTCGCAGCGCCATCTGTGCTTGGGCTGCCGAACAATGTTGATTTTCCTGCCTCAGCCCATGCGCAATCTACCAACTATAACATAATGTTTGGTAAGACCTATGAGTTCCCACGGCCAGCTGATAGCCACCCTGCACCCAGTGTTACCACTCGGACAAAGAAAGCCTAGGTGAGTAGGTCACGTGGTGCAACGTGCAGGTTACTCAACGCGCATGCGCACTGCGCAGGTAGCACGGCTCGCCCTACTCACTCATGATGACTGATGACTTGTATTCATCATCGGTCCATTGTTGCTGGCTATCCGGGAAACAGCTGTTTGTTGTGACAACCGAGTTACGCAGCGGAATCCCGCTGACATGAATTGTAGATACTCTGGAGACACCTCGTGGTTCGGAAGTCACGTTAAGCCGTTGGTCCATTTTATTGGTTGATGTCTCAATCTGGGGAGCAGTCAGCCCTATCTTGTAACAAGACTACATCTCATCATCCATCAAAATACTCATCACACTCAAAATCCATCCTATATTCACTTTAAAATATCCTCTAGGAGTGGTCGGTGCCTCTAGTAAAAGTATCAAGAAATAAATAATAATTTTAATACGTATATAATATAAGTTATACACATATTTGAAGTTCAATCTCAATCTTCTTTCAAAACTATTAATTTTCAACAATTCACGAGGTTGAGGAAGTGTTATTATCCACAGGCTGAGTTTTAAGAAAACACAAATCGTTTCTAAATGACTTCAGCTAATGTCTTAACGTTCTCGTAATGTTTTGCAGAAAGTATCCTTATTTCCTCACTTCAAAACACATAACTGTTTCAACGCACTTCCCATTTGAACAAATATTATTAGTTCTACCGGCCTTAAAAACACTGCACCTAAAATTTGCATACCTGACCGAAATCACTTCTTCACCTCCATTTCCTACTAAAGACGACAATCTGTCCTTAAGCTTTTACGCAACCACGAAATCCCCGATCTACAAATCCTCTTAGGCGGATAAAGCCGCAGTATTTTGTTACTTTCCATATTTATAACCACATATCTTGGCTGAGTCCGAAATCTACATAATATCTCGCAACGATCTCTGAGCGGTTTAAACATATGTCTGTGTGACGTTTGTGATTCATCGTACGCCACGCGATGGAAAATGAGATATTCAAGCCGTCAGCATGGTAAGACTCAGACCCGGGACCGTGATATGAGCATTCTGACCCCTAGAACACGTGTTGAGCATTTTTTCAAAACTTTACATAAATATGCATATATATGTGTATCATATCTAAAGGTCACATTTCTTGTCCGATTTTCACCAAATTTGGTACAAATGCTCTTTTGTAAATATCTTGTTCGTGTTCGGTAACCAGCAAAATTGGACTATCGGAACCTCCCTTTTAGGTTGAACTTTTCATAAAAAATTGGGTTGTAATGATCCAAAACAGTAAATTTCGTCAGATTTTGATGAAATTGGAAATAATTATGTATTTTGTTAATATACATCCCCCCAGTCAGTATATGTCTGGTTAGTACCTGCTCAGATTACTTTATACTGGGTAACATAAAAAAAGAGTTGTTCACAAAATTACTGGGCAGCTTTGTAGTTGTCCGGATATTGAACACGCTCCGTTCCCCACCAGGGGAGGTTGGATCAGATATCATTTCAAGGGGACGCGGCAGCAGGGTAGACCGCGACTTCACAGGAGAGGCTTGCCATAATCTTGGGGGGAAAGGTCCACCGAGTGTTGGCAAGGCTCTCCATGTCTTGGGAGTTAGAGTCCCCTAAGTGGTTGTCAACGGGCTTGCTTGTCGCGCCCTCGCATGATTGTCTTGTCAGCCGAACCCAGTTCAATTCCTCTTCTGAATCCAGACTTCCTTTCATTCCGGTGGTATTTCATAGCGCAATATGCCCAACAGACGTGGCAGACGTGCATAAGGGTAACCAGTCCCTAACCACTTGATCCCTTTAATCTAACATCTATCTACTATACATCAATATACACAAATGCTTAAAATCCGTCAAGTCCTTTCAAGATGACGATTGACACTGTAAACGAGTACATTTGATAGTCTGTACTTTTTAACTTTGAACCCTCCCATTTAAAAGTTGAATTCCAAACGTTCCCCTTCAAAATCTAGCCGCACGCAAACATATCATTGTTTACACCCGTACAGTCATCGGTCGAACTATATCCTTAGTTTAACGTACTAAATTACTATTTGAGATGCCGACCACTCTCATGAGGGTATTTTAAGGCAAATATGTGGTAATGGATGAGTGTGATGAGTGGTAGTAATGAGTTATGAGGTGTAGTCTTGTTACAAACTAAGGCCGACTCTTCCTTAGAATGGGTCATTAATTAATAACCCAATGACCAATGGAAATAAAAGGACCAACGGCTTACCGTGACTTCCGAACCACGCAGGTGATGGTCTGATATGTCTAAACGATGGTGAGAGTTGATGCGGGTATCATCAGATGATCACTGAGACTATCTGAGCCGCTTTAGACCTATATCATCCTCAAAACGCCTGTGTTGAAAGCGCAGCAAGCAACAAGTCTGTAGTATATCTCATTCAACTACACTAACCATTGCATGCCGACTTACAATGAAGCTCGTCCATCCGGCGTAAGAAACCAATAACGTGATTTCCATCTCTCTGTATCAACCGCCAGCTAACCGTACCATTTACAGTACTTTAATCATTCAGCAAAGATTCTGCAGCAAAGAGCGCCGAACTGTTACCGGAGACCGGTTCAAAGGAAAAACTGCAGCGATGCGCGCGGGCTGCAAAAACTGCAGATTCCGTCTTGTGTAGCCGGCCGCCGGCGAGACACGTTAGTCATCAGCTGTTCAACTTCCCGCACAGCTGATAAATAAATAGTTTTGATATTTTCTATACAGCTGTTTTTGACACTTGTAACGTCGTGATAAAGTTTATCCCAAGTGGGAATCTGGCGATAAACTTTTTTACCTGTGTAGATGACCTGATACTGGTGCACAGCAAAGAGGGATCAGGGGGTGGTCATAGCTTAGTGGTGTAGTGCGTGCTTCGCACCAAATTGGCCCTGGTTCGATTCCCGGCTGCAGTGTCAACTTTTCACGATGGCCACTCCCCGTGGTTCGGAAGGCATGTTAAGCCGTTGGTTCATTCCATTAGTCGTTAGGTTATCAATTAACGACCCAATCTGGGGAACTCTTGGAAACTCAGTGACTGAAGATGGTACTCCACAGCGAGGCCGAAATATCTCAAACTAATTATGAAGTTTGTACGTGGTGTGAACCGGAAGGACTAGATTATAGTTGTGACACCGACCGCGAAAGCCTAAGAGTTAAGTTTATCATGTCTAAAGCCAGGTAGGTTTTGGTTACTCAGTACGACATTTCCTTTCTATGGGTCAAGGGGAAGTCATAGCAATATTCGATTAGTCATTTTATGGGATCGACTGGAGGTTCACTAACGTAAATAATGTCTGTTTCAAATTAGCACAAGACATTTAGGTTTTGAGGTAACTATCTCTCTTGAGAGAATTGGCAGTAAAATAATAGTCTCGATTGGCACCCGGAAGAGAGAGAGAATTCTACTGGTTACCTTCGGTTGGAACTAGAAGACCTATGTAAAGCAGTTTAAAGACGACTGGTTTAGGTGGATAAGGATAAAATCCCAATACTTTCCTCCTGGTGGAAGGCCAAATCAGTCGCCCAAGCATGATGCCAGCAGACCCATTACTTCCTTACCTTGTTCCATATCCTTCCCACTTGTTGGCTAGCACAATAAACCTGAGACTGCGTTTGCCCAGCTGAACTTTTCCTTGCAGCTGATGGTCCATGTAACCAAGCCATCGGTCAAAACATAGCACTTTTCCCACAGATAACTAAATGTTTATTTGATGATATTTGACTGGGACTCGTGGCTTGGTCCTGTAATCCAGCTTCATGGAGGTCAGGTTTTGAGGATGATATAGGTCTTAAGCGGCTCAGATAGTCTCAGTGATCATCTGATGATACCCGCATCAACTCCCACCATCGTTTAGACATATCAGACCATCACCTGAGTGGTTCGGAAGTCACGTTAAGCCGTTGGTCCTTGTATTTCCATTGGTCATTGGGCTATTAATTAATGACCCATTCTAAGGAAGAGTCGGCCTTAGTTTGTAACAAGACTACACCTCATAACTCATTACTACCTCTCATCACACTCATCCTTCACCACATATTTGCCTTAAAATACCCTCATGAGAGTGGTCGGCATCTCAAATAGTGTTTTTGGTGATTTTCCTATGAAATTTATCCCTACACCTACTATAATCTGAATCTGTCAGCCGAAAACTGAATTGAATGCACGTTGATTTTGTTGGGTTTGCATTAAGATAGAGCTGTTTGAAATGTTATAGTTGTAACGTTGTACATGTACCGTTCCTGCAGGTTCAATCAGGTTTGGGAACAAGTTAGCTCAATTGCTTGCAATGAAGTGTTAAACGCGCGTGCATAATTTAGTGGTACGTTTATATATGGTCATAGATTGCTGGTATTTACTAGGCTCTCTTGACAGGGCAATTTCATGTAGGAAAGTACTAGAAAGCACCGCATGTTAAAATTAAATTGCAAATAAGGGGATTTACATTTTGATACGAGTTTTCAGACGGATTTTATTTGTGACTGTCACCTAATTTAAATTATAGAACATGAATATTTTCGTATTCGTTGATTTGAAGAGTATTTACTGAAGCTTGATGGATGCATTTCACCAATGAAAATAATGCTTCGAAAATAATAACCCGACAACGCATACATTAGGCCTATTATTTGAAAATTCAACATTTCAAAGTTGGCAACAATGCAACAAACCAGCTGTTGCAAACTGTCCTAGATAAGACCAATCAGCTGTCGTTATTTCTCGCGGGAGTTTCCGACCACACACAAACACGCCACAGATTATAATAAAACAGCTGAGAATAACTTTGCCCTCCCCCTCACCCCACCAGTAGTATAATAATCTTTTTATAACCGAGAACTTGAGCAGTGTTTGGACTCATTTAGCCAATGTGAAAGGGCAGTCTTGCTTTTTATCGCTAGTATGACCTCAATGTTGACGCTTTTTGTATGCCGCAGCGTTTATGGTGCGCATTTGACTTGTTTTTTATTTACTTGCTACTACTTTGTAGTGAGAGACTCGCTTCTGGCTTTTTAGTGTGTTGGTGGAAATTTGATCATTATTATAATATCCCTGTTTATTTCAAAGCAGTACACTGTATTAGAACTAAACGTGTATTCTGTTATTCAATAGGATTTCAGGGGCGCATGTGGTGTTTTAGCAACTAGAACTTCTATTGTACATCCCATAACGTCAACACCTTACATACGCCCAGTTTTAGTGATGTTCTAGTGATTATTTTGGATACCAAAACTGTTTTGTTTTAAATTTGCAAAAAAACTTTTCAACCATTATTTTGAACACCTTTTAAGCCATATCTTAAAATACTTCAATGTCGTCACGGGGATCACAAACACAATTCAACGCAACATCTGTTGTAGTTTTCTTCTTTTTTTAACGGTACCAAAGTTTTAAAACTAAAACATGGGAGGAAGAGTGCGTAATCCCTCCTCCCCATTTTTTATATTATCCCACTACTTTTACAACACTTATTATAGTATTCTCTTGTGTACTGATTGTGCTTTTTCTCCTTGCAGGTCGGGGGACAGACACTGGTGGAGCAGGACTTCGCCCCCGTGGTGACGGCTACGTGCAAAGCCGGCTACATGACCATCAAAGTAGCCACCAACCAGTCCTTTGTCGGTCAGTATTAGCCACTACTAGTACTTACTTAATACTTAACACTGTGTTAGAATGGGAAACGTTGTATAAGTGCTTAGAGTGTCAAATGTAGCTCAATATGTTGGCTAGTAATCTGGGGGAATATTTGATTTCATTAAGTGGTCACAATTTTCCGAGGGGGTCTCCTTAAGCCTGCGCAGTAGTGGGGGTGAAAAGTGACGATGCAGAGGGTGGCAGTCCAAAACACCGCCGATATTAATAGTGTTACTGTTAGTTTAAACCTTCTAAATTAAAGATATCGATATTCTTTAAATCAGATTGGAAACCGACTATCAAAATTCCACGAAATGATTGTAGAAAGTACACGAACAAAAACTATAAGAGTATACAAATTAGTTAAAGATTATATGGTCGGTTAAATGTTTTCTTTCTAAAATGGTCAATTAAGGACGTTAATTTGTATACTGTGCTTGAAAATGCCTTTGGAACTCATATGTTCTTTTCTATACTCTCGAGGAAACCTCGAACAAAGAAACTAGTTGGTAACTTTTAAAATAAATAAACTCGTATCTCCTGAAGTATCTCTTAAAGAAGGCTTTTAGAAGAAGGTCCACTCACGACTACATGATGGAAAAATATGTGAAGATTAGCGTTGTTTTCCTGGGTCTTTTAGTTGTTTATTTGTTGATGTGTTCTGTTTTATATGTTTCTGTTTGTATTCCTATGCATCTTGTATGCCATGGATTAAATCTTTCCTTCTTTCTTTCTGAAAATTTCAATTGACTGTGACGAAAATTAAATTTCAAACACGACGGCCAACCATTTTTATACGTATGAAACAGCTGTAATTTACCTTTTTATTACGCCACCACGAAAAAAACAAAATCAAAACAGAATTACCCCATTTACACAATTGTATCTCTATTCACACTCCAGAGTGAATGTCTGAAACGTGGTTTTGTTGGAATCACATCGAGAACAGAGACCTCCCATTGACAAACACACACAGGCCTCCAGGGAAATCATGTCATCGGGTTTCATCATTCATCCACTGTCTGTATACTTTCTGTTGTTTGTTGAATACCTACACAATACTGTGTGAAATGCTGTTGATTCTATTATTGTGTAATTCTCATTCGGTTTTTATTTATACCCTGTAAACGTGTGAAGAAAGAAGTTATTTTCGGTTTTCATAAACATGTTGTTTTTGTTTGTTTGAAGTTTGTTGTTGTCGATGGTAAAATTACTGTGGTAAAACATTATTAAGGACGATTTTCATCGTTTTTAGTGAACAAAAAGTACACGACGTTTCGGGATCTTGAATCTGACCCCGTCTTCAGGTGAAAAGTAACCTAAAACATAACTCAAACATTAGGAAAAGAGCTAGCCTAACAGTAATCAGCGCAAGCTGACCAGTAACCCACCACCAAATAACCTTAATTTGTTTGTCTTTAAACTTATTAGTTCTATAGCAGCTAGCCTAGAATACAATGTAACATGTACAAAGAACACTTAAAAAATCAAGAATGGCTACGGCCAGAAGCCCGTTGGCTGGCTCGGAGCAGTGGACGACCAATCACAGCCGTGAATCAGACTGACCAACTGTAACAGAAAGTACGAAAATCCCCTATTTATGCACAGCAAAAAAAAAATTACATCTATGTTCGTCCTCAATAATCTGTGTCCTGTGTCCTTGTTTATGATTCGCCGTGAACATAACCAATCACGTGATTGATAATAGTCGACGCAGTCTCGCACACTCGATTGTGACGCATTCGATACTCACATAGATTCGCATTATGCACGCATACATGACAGCCAGGTAACGTTGTCAAAGTGAACAGTGTTGTAACCGTGAGGTTTGTTTATGTTGTGAAATTGATTAAATAATGTTGATGAGATTGATGGTGTTTTGATACTAGTGACTAGCGCGGCCGTGTTCATAGTTAATTAATCGAAGGTTGATTTGTCGATTATCTCGGTTTCATTTGGTAGAGAGTTGTTTGCTTAATTTGTTGTGTATGGCTAATAAATATTGTGGATATGGCGGAGAAAATTTAAACCCAATCAATTTTAAGTTGTTGAGACATTATGACACGATTCAAACGATATACAAATAAGAATAAGAATGTCTTTATTTTTTGAATATTTGGTTTACAATTTTACAATATATGTTTGAAATTAAAACAGAAACAACAAAGTTTTCACTCTTTATCCTTAGGATGTAGAAGTAATAAAGATTACTAGCACTAGTAAATAAAACAAAACAAATGTTAGTCCTCTAAGTAAGAAAATGTAGTAATTAACACAAAAATAAACTGTCTTTGACCTTCTTAATGCGTAGACCTGTCAAGCTGAATCTGATACGTCTTTCCGAGCCCACTCCTCCGGACCAAGGCACCCAAGCGTTCCTGGGCTGGACGCCAACACAGACACTGCCCTTGTATAAACAAAGACAGCCGGCTTTTCGCCAGCCCCACTGATCGTTAATTACGAGTACTGTAGTTAATGTCCTCAGGGCAAACAAATATTACCTCGTTATCTTCATTTCATATACAATTTGTTCGGAAAATTGGTACCGTACTAGATATCAAGTAAATTTACTTAGAGACCATTAGTGACTATTTTCCACTGCATTCAGCCTAACACACAACTCAAAACTGTACTCATTTTTATATACGTATTCATACTGGCTTCCTATGTACGAGTATTGACTTTTATAGATATAGCTATTTTATAGGTTAAATGCAAAAATACAAAACAAGTACTTATAAATTGACATTTGCCGATAAAAAATACTTTATTGATTATTATGTAATAAAACTTGACCACTAATGTTAAAAATAATTCAGTAATGAAATTGGCAACAAATTAAATGATTGTATTAGTTTCTTCTCGAATTCCATTTATTTATTCTTAAATGTTGTAGCCTACTATGTTCTTTTATAATTTCTTGAGGAAAAATTTCCAAACATTTCGATTTCATCTCAGTAGTTAACGTTAAAACACTCTAGTTTGCGTTATACATACCATTTTGCCACATAAAAAATACAATTCATAGACTTGTTCCTCACTCATGCGTAGAACTGCACAAAAAGCCCATAACCCAGGAAAATTGAAAGTCTAGGAAATGCTCACTTATCAATTTTGCACAGATCAAGGTAGGCCTAAACACGTGGTGGAGTAAAGGAAGAAAACAATACCATAACTCTGCTGTGAATCGATTCAGTTTTTGCAGCGTTGAGTTTTCATCGCACAGCCTCCGTAGATTGAATAGGATTTGATACAGCCGGTTGATTTTTATTGTGAACATGTTGTGGTAAATGAGTAAAGGCGTTTTTAAGGAATTTTTTAGAAAATAGAGTTGTTTTTATCACCATAAAGAAACCCTATTGCTGTGTCGAGGCAAAATGTTTATTTGTGTGCAAAACAAATTTGTGTGTGAACAGTTTTACAGGTCGAAATTTTAGGATTTTTAGGAAACTGTACATTTATTCGCCTTGTATTAATCTCCTTTTACCAGCAAAGTCGGTTCGTTTGAAGTACCCGTGGTTCGGAAGTCACGTAAAGCCGTTGGTCCATTCCATTGGTCGTTAATTAATCTTTTTTAATATCATATTTAACTAGACATGGGCACTTCAGGCATCATCTACAGAAATCGGGATAGCATAATGGTAATACTCTACGTAGACTCTGTGAGCAGGCAGTAGAAACTGCTAGGCACATCCTATTAGAATGTCCCTCTCTGGAGATTAGGAGAAGATGTCTACTAGAGGGGCGTAATTGGGATGAAGTTCACTTGTCTGAGCTTGGTGGAGTCATCTTGAGGCTTTGTGGTCCCACAGGGGTGGGTCTCCCAGGCTAAGATAACCGGGACAGTACAATAAACCTTTGGTTGACGTCAACTGGTTCACTACCAACCCTACTTAATCTTATCTAATCTGGGGAACAGTCAGCCCTAGTTTGTAACAAGACTACACCTCATCATCCATAAAAAATACTCAACACACTCACCATCATTCCATATTCACCTTAAAATACGCTCTAGGAGGGGTCGGAGTCTCAAATCAAAAGTAAAAAGTACCCTTTCGAAGAGGGAAACTTTCCCCGAAAAATTCGCATCGTGTTATACAACAATATGTTATGCAACATGTGTACTTATTTGTGTTATGGTCAGATTTTGTTGATTGTTAGTTACAATATCATACTAGTGCTTTAAAATTTCATGAAAATTATAAATGGAATTTATAGAGAGCCTAAAAACCACCTGTTTGAGTAAATTATAAACTCCCTCCATCTTGTTAAGGAAACCCCTTGAAATCGAGGTAGTGCCGGGTATTTTTGTTATACTACCATAAGGATAACTTAAAAAAAACGATACTAACGTTTATGCTTCTCTGCGTAAATTCGGTCTGCGTTTTAATGAACGAAATGTTCCTCTGTTTACGACCATGAAATAATAAAATATATACATATCATGTTCTCTAATACCAATAAAAGAGTCATGAGGTTTATTTATGAGTAGATACCACCGATTTATGAGTATGAGGTGCACTCCCGGCTGCACGTGAGTGTTATGGGTGCGATGAACCGGAGTAGGCGAGACGTGTAGCCGTGGGTTACATAGAGGTAGGGGAAGTCGTTAGGAAAACCAAAATTGTACGTCCTCTATGTCTAGAGAATGCTACAATTGTAAGTAATGTCAATGCTGTTACATAGAGGTAACCGATCGGAGAAGTTGTTTTAACTTAGGAAACCGAAATTCTACGATTTTCTTGTGTTTTGTATTAAAATTCCTTTTTTGAGGTGCCACAAGGGAGTGGGGTTGTATTTAAAGAATTTGGAGTGGCCCTCCGATCCTGGCTTTTGGATGGGGAGTGAGTGACAGGAAGTACTCAAAACAAACCTTAGAATGTTAAAAATATTTCCTTTTTCAAAAGTTAAGTTGGGGGGGCATTTAAAACTCACCCTATAGCCTATACTATTTTAGTATTTATGAAGGTAGTTAAAAACCTTTTCTTTGTTACAACTCCTCAGTTAATCGGGTCAAACATCTCCTTAAAAATCCACACATTATGTCGAGTTCCCACACTTCCTCCCATTGGCTGAATCTCAAGGCTTGTTCTCCTATCCTCTACGCAATAGATGCGTCAGACAACTGTCCTAGTGTCACACAGTCGACCTTGTATTGATGAGCTGTCTATGGTAATGCTAATGGTAACTCTGGACATACTCGAGCCTAGCCTCGCTGCAAGGTCACGCGACACCCGGCGCGAGGCTATGTATTGTCACAGAGTACGTGTATGTTGTAGAAATGCCGCTTCGACCTTCTTGGCCCATTTTAGGTGGAAACCAGAGAGTATCATGTTTTGCTTTAGACCTAGTGAAGTCGCTAGTATAAATGGGAAGTATAAATTGTGTATAGCCGAAGAAAGTGGAGTTCCTCAAGGTGCTACCAAAGATTATGTTATAATTGTAGATTGCGCATAGATGCCACATGGTTGAGGCGGAAAAATCAACGTATTTTCGGCAGCCCGAACACAGATAGCGCTGCCATCTCTTTCCGTCTTTCTCCTCCCTCGTCTAGACATGCTCGGTATTGTCCGATATCAATTACTTAAATGTGACCGAATCGTGAGCGATTTTTGATGTACTAGGGGCCAGTATCAGCTATCATTCCAAGGTTCTTGGTCTGGGTGTTGACAGCATGATAATCTAGTTTGTTCAAAATAAATTCACTAATAATAACTAACAACGTAGAAACCACGCACACAAAACCGTCATACCCACGAGCTATTTAGCAACACACGCTGCATTGCAGTGAAAGTTTTCAAAATTACGAAACCAAGAAGCTCCCAGGACATTCTCAATGACATAAAACTATTTCTTCACAAAAAACCGCAGACGAGGAAGATCCATGAAGCAACGAAGATTAACTGGCAAACAAATGTTGAAACTTTGCTCACTGAGATCATAATGGAGGCAAAGAGCTGAGCTCATTACAGAAGAAATTAGCGCGGTCGCTGAGACTCTTGGGTAACTTGCCACAAGTCTGGTTTCTTCAGGAACAAAGGAGAAATTAGTTGTGATAATATCTCCTTATCAGTGGCTTATCAAACTGCTGCTGCTTTGAGAAAAACAATTAACACCATCTTTATGATTACGTTTTCTTTTACTTCGATGGAGTTATTTCTGAAAGGCTTTGTTACTTGATAGTTATTTACTTGATTTCTTGCTATCGTGTATTGTTTTTTATAGAGCAGTGTTGTGTTTAAAACATATCTACAGCGCTACTGTGAATCTTAGTGAACTTCCATGAATGGGGGATGTGTCCAAATTCATGGGTTTTGTGCTCTAAAACCTGCATTTACGGTCCGATTTCGATGAAATTTGGTATACACATTGACGTTACTCTAACCACATGTGTACTTTTATCAACAATATCCTACCAGCCAAACGAAAAAGGCGGGGAAAAATTATGTTACAACACTATCAAAAAGACCAATAGAATAGCAGACAGCAAGTATCTCAGTTTCAGCCATTTAGTGACTGAAAATGGTAGTCCACAGCGAGGCCGAAATATTTCAAGTAAATTATTATGATGTTTTGACACGGCAGGGACCGGACTAGATTATAGTTGTGACACCGGCCGCGAAAGCCCAAGAGTTAAGAATACAACTATTATACGTGAGTAAGCCCTAAAACAGTGCGGGCCACTCCCAAAGGCAATTTTTTCCATGAGAAGCCTCTTACCAACAGCTTGAAGACTATTCGTCCTTCAAAACTGATTTTTAGGTGATAAAAACTTCTCGGTGTTCACCAAAAGCACACGCACGCAATTTTGAGACAGTCCCAGACAGAATGTCGATGCTAGATCACCCACCCCGGTACAAAAACCTAATTGCAGCCGGATGAAAAGTTAAGGACAAGGTCGGTGATTATTGGGAAACATGGTTGCCAGGAAGAAAGTTAATAATAGCGGTTATTCGCAGAGAGCGGTGCTGCACGCTACCACGGTGCCACCGTCCCTTCAGGCACGCACGCTGCATATAGTGTGACCAGCCTAGCTGTGCGCACTGTATGTCAGAGATGATGAATCATAATAGGAACAGTCTCAGTACTCTTCAGTGGTGCTCTAAAGATCGTTGATTACGTTGGGAGTTCTTTAGACACGATTTTTATCTTTGCACAACAGGTTTTAAGATCATAGTTCGAAGAAGAGTTGCGTTGTCGCATGTGACTTAATTTCTTACGCAGCCGATTGCGAGAAGTAAACAACAAGTCATTTAGCTACCACCTGCATGGGTGTCATCAGATCGCAGAGAAAAGACTACATATAGGAAAAGTGGTAGGACTATTTGGTAGGAAAATGGTTACGAAATTGCAAATCCATCACCAAGTGTTGTTGTCATTTAGTGCGAAGTGTAGCGCGGTGAAAGCGCGATACGGCAACCATCCTCGGTGATGGATTTGGTGATTGAACTAGCGTTTTCTTTATAACGAAGAGTTGGACGTCTGTAGAGAGTTTCTTTTGTCTGTGATCAGTTGGACGGAAGCCAAACGCCACAAGGTTTTTATCCTAAATCATTATTATTATCTCGGGACCGAACGTTTATACCTCTACCTTATTGACCCATAAATAGTCAGTAGTAAAATATAATAATTATATTGCATCGCAAACGTCAATATTTTGACGAAAAGAAGTTACGATATCACTAATCACTAAATCACTATTTGAGATGCCGACCACTCTCATGAGGGTATTTTAAGGCAAATATGTGGTGAAGGATGAGTGGTAGTAATGAGTTATGAGGTGTAGTCTTGTTACAAACTAAGGCCGACTCTTCCTTAGAATGGGTCATTAATTAATAGCCCAAGGACCAACGGCTTAACGTGACTTCCAAACCACGCAGGTGATGGTCTGATATGTCTAAACGATGGTGGGATTTGATGCGGGTATCATCAGATGATCACTGAGACTATCTGAGCCGCTTTAGACCTATATCATCCTCAAAACCTGACCTCCATGAAGCTGGATTACAGGACCACGCCACGAGTCCCAGTCAAAATACGATAAAATGATATCATTCATGCATCGCCCATCCTTCGCCAATTTTTCCTCTTCAAATCATGGTCTCCCCTACATCGCCTCCTCTTCCTGAGCACTTCTGGGTTAAATTTACCCCCCTCCGAACCAGGACATTCGCTTTGATTCACGGCAGCGCTCGTCTAGATTTTACTTGTACGTTTCGTCCGACGGAGTGAAAGTCACGCGGCTCTATGTTCCATGTTGTCGGGTTCGCGGGTTTCCGCGACCGCGGAGGATTCTGGGTGGAAAGTGTCGGTGTCGGTCAGCGGGAACCGAGGCGAAAGTGTGAGTCTGTTGATAAATCAGAGCGTTTGCACGATAAACTGACAACAATAGCGTAACATAACGTGTGAACTTGGGGAGAGCGTGGTGGCTGAGTGGTACCGTCGCAGGCGCAGTTCGATTCCCGCGCAGATCGTCGGTTTGGACAGCTTTCCCTAAAGCATGCGTGGCGATGGACGAACATTTCAAGTTAAGTGACAAATTGAAATAACTTTTAGCCGCGTAGTATGCAACCTCAATTTAGTTACGGAATATGTTAACGGGAAGCTATTTGTACATTTTACATAAGAGGAGGCTTCAATGAAATACAATGAGGAAAATAGCAAATCTAAAGTCTAAAGGTTCTTGCAGAGTAGACTCTCTTTCTAGACCTGGGATATGCACTCTCCTTTGTCTGAACATATTTGATTTAACAAAATATAACAGCTTCCTTGTTATCAAAACAATGATGGCCAGATTGTATTGATTATCACGGGTTTTTGAGCAAATAAAAAAGGTTATTGGTCGGTGGTCACAGCTCCTCTGGGTTCAGTTGTCTAGGGTATTCCTGTGTGAGGGTCGTACCCTTTACGATGCTGCCCCTGGGGAGGTAGATCATGTTTTGGTTAAATTTCAGCCATAGAACCATTTACCGACATTTATGAATACCCTGAATTACCGTGAGCGGATCCGTGGAGGGTAAACGCCAGGACCCTCATTGGTGGGCGAGTTTTTTAGTATCGCACGCTATTCCAGAGCTCAGGTTCGATCCCCGCAGCGACCACTTAAAATTTGCAAAGTACTATACGGTGACGCTAAGTAAAAGTCGAGGTTGAGTGGTAGAGAGGACTTTGTAGTCTTAACGTCGCCTCGTTAAACAAGACAAACTTTACCTTTTACATTTAAATTACTACAAAATGAAAACCCCGTGTTGATTATCAACAGCTGTTAGATACCGAAGTAAACAGTAGGCGTGTTGTGGACATTATTGCAACATCAAGAAGACAATAAACCGGAGCCGATATGAACAAACAAGTTTTACGAGCAGAGTGTGTCAGTGTAAGACTTGAAGCGCTCTTCCAACTCGTAAACCGTCTCGACACTGCTTCCAGCAATGTTCAACATGTTTCTCAGATTCTTTTGGACAAAGTTGCAGGTGGAAAATGGCCAAATGATGATCCTAAAGTGGTGATAAAATCATTAATCATTATTTCCACTGACAAAAATAATAGTTTTAGGTGGCCAAAAGGTGGGAGAAAAGTAAACGAATCCCTCTTTTATTATACTCGGATTACTCCCTAACCTGGTGTTTCCAGCGGAATGTAATGGCACCTTGAAACATTTTATAACCTGAAGAGACGGAAAATGTTCCACACGAAATTCTCTGAGCAGTAGCAGCCTGATAAGGCAAAAACACTAGAGAGTAGCAAGGCTAGTGTTAAGAAACTTTAACAGCTGTAATAGTATATTTCATAACTAGGTCCTATAAACTGACAATTGTTGATGCGATGTCAAGTTTAAGGGTCCCCTCAGCTGCTCGGTAGAGCGTTGTTGCAGAGATTTGCGGGAAATAAAATGGTCACATCAGTTGAAAGAAAGCCCGTGGTTTAGACCGTTGTACGTGCGCGGTGTCATGTGTTTCTTGGATGGACGAATTCAGCCTTTCTCTGCGGTGACCACTGAGGCGGACCCTTAACTTCCAAAGCGCGGCCGAGCTGTTAGCACGTTTAAAGCACAATTAATTCCACTCAGATCTACCCTCCACAAATCTTTAGGTCATTTATATTTGTTGAACATGATGAAAAGCATTTGGTCTCGTACACCGAATCACCTTTACTGTTTCTTGATAGAATTACCTGCTTAGTTCTTAAATCGATCTTGCACCATTAAAGGTACTTGTAAAGATACTATTCCTGTTTAAAATTAAGTATTTTAATTCCTTACTCTGCCAAGAAATATGACTTAACAATTTTCCATCATCAACCTCTCTCTACCCGGAGGAGGCATGACCGCGTGTTCTGCGAAAGACACTCAGCCGTGGAGGTTACAATAGCGTCTAATCACCTGAGCAGTGCATTGTTCGCCGCTCTGTGCTCTCCAGCTGATATTTATATCACCTGACATAAATCAAATCAGCTGTTGATGGTTAATTACAGCTGGCCTTGGAGCAGACTCTGTGGGCTGAGCTGCCTTCTCTGTGGGCGGACCAGAATCAGCTGTTAAACAACTTGTCGGTGACTTAATCTTACGTCGGGCGATTTTTCTGTGTTGGGTAATGTCGTCTTGGCCGTTTTAGAGGATGTTGATTCCACTGTTTCGTCGAAGGTTTAGATTTATTTATTTTAAAATCATCATAACGAAGTTGTTGGACTTCTAAAATCATTCAAGCGTTGATTCTTAATGTTAGGGAATAGAAGACTCTAAAGGAATTGAAGATGTTAAAAAGTCTAAAAGATATTTTGAGAGCTGATGTAAGGAGGGATTAGGGAGCTTGACCTACCCAATCTTCTTGGAGTGAAGGTTATGGAACCTTCTAGAGGTCCTTATTACTAGGGTGTGCAAATTCTGCTCATTGTACAGCTACCGGAGAGAAATTATTAAAACTGGATGAGTAAGTTGGGATCTTTGGTCAATAGCCAAAATCTAAAAATGGCACTTGATGCACTCTGTCAAGCTTAGTATCGTTAAACTGTCCAGAAGAAATGCAACATCATCCCTTCTTCTCCATGCCTATTGGGTTCCCTAGTCAATCCAGGACCAAGAGTTCAAAATCCTTGAGTTTTATTCTAGCAGAGTCTGGCAGAGTATAGATTAATCAAGATAGGAAAAGTGATAAGTCACCAATTAAAGACCCAGTATTATTATCATATTCATGCCTAGTCCTATTACTGGGAACCAGAA
This sequence comes from Matsumurasca onukii, assembly GCA_018831715.1. Taxonomy (NCBI): domain Eukaryota; kingdom Metazoa; phylum Arthropoda; class Insecta; order Hemiptera; family Cicadellidae; genus Matsumurasca; species Matsumurasca onukii. The sequence continues at coordinate 45,355,725 of CM032063.1, read as the reverse complement.
GGTAAAATACTAGTTGGGGTCTTAACAACTAAGAGTACGTTGTTGTTGAAAGCTGAACTTTATTTAACTCTTATTCGTATGCAAATCCGTCGTTTCCAAGTCCATCTAATTAACTACTGTATTTAAACTTTCAAGTAAGATCTTAGGAAGACTCAATCCAACTTCCTTGAACTCCAATAACCTTCAGTCTTGTCGCCGTGTTTTCCCTAAGTCAATTGGTTCTGCAGATTTCTACTATTTGCAATTATCTCTGCTCTTTAAACGGCTGCACCTGGAAGGAAGTGGATTGGCAACACTAACAAAAGGAAGTGCGAATTACTTGTATCCTCGACATCTTAGAAATTGGATATCTATAGTAGTATCCAATCTCGACCAATATTTTTGTCAGTAATCATAGGAAATATTTCTAAATCTTCGTAGCTTATTGTAGGATATTGTTGTGCATTTCCTACGCCGGATAACTTTCCTTTCCTGAAATACCCCTCCAATTAAATTTCAAACCCAACTTAATTTATTATTTTTAAATCGACTTTAATTGATCTTGAAGCTTTTACGTTTGTACGAGTCCTGCACGTTTGCACAGAAAATCAGTCATAATTTCACTCTGTCAGCAAAGAGTTCTACATGGAATCCCTCTATGATAAACTGAAGTTCAAGGTTTAGATGCAACTTCATAACTAGTATTTAAACACACCGTTAACACTAAGCTACGTAAATTACGCCTCATGTAAATGTGCCCTCAATCCAAGCTGAGTCTAATACTGGTCGAACTGAGCGCTACGGTCATTAAGTCGTTAATAGTTAATACACCAGAGATAAATAGTCGACCTCGTCCTTGGATACTCTGTGGGACGCTACATAGAGGTATTAGCATTCATCTACATACCAGATGATTGTTCCTCTATGTTACTGGTTCTACTGGACTTGTTATTCCTCCTTGTAACTAAGATCAGCTGATTTACTGTTGTAAAATCACTGTGCGTCGTGATTATTCTGGTTTCTCCTGTTGGCCGAAGTGTTGAAATTTGTGATTTTCGGGTTTTGTTAAAAAAAGGTACAGGTCCATAAACACTCCGTATAAAAGGATAGAACATAGCACCCTTAAAATTAAAAATGAAAAAGGGGAAGTTAATTTTGTTTAACGAGGCGAAGTTAAGACTACAAAGTCCTCTCTACCACTCAACCTCGACCTTTACCTAGCGTTCCCGCTTAGTCACTTTACATATTGTTAGTGTTGACTGCGGGAATTGAACCCGCGATAGCGGAGTGATGAACTCCAGAGACGTGCACAATTTCAATCCGCCACGGGTCCACTTGTTAAAAGTTGAAAGTTTGGGAATTCTTGAAACTATAACTCATTGGATAAGGTAATCACCAAAATAACATGAATAACTTAAAATTTAACAGCGATAACACTACCCTAATATCAGTATTTGTAACCTCCTTCCCAAAATAGATGTAATGTTATCTAACATTCAAATTCACTTCCATAAATATCCTTACTTGCAAGATATTCCAAACGACTTCCGAATTTGGAATGTTGTTATTACAGACATTCCGTATGAAGCAATACAGTGCGAACATCTCAAGCACTTCTATAAGAATGTTTCATTGAGAATCTAATTAATATTCACGCCAGCGTAGCTGTAGAGACATTACAGCTGTTGCATTACAATATTAGCAAGAACAGCTGATGCCACAGAGTACTTGGTTTATTCCAACAGCTGTTTGTCAGCCCACATGAGTTATGGCTGAATCTGTGGTGTATAAAGATCTAGATACTCTGCGGTGAGGACGACATTCTTGTGTTTCTGCGATCTGATAACAGACGCGTCGTTGCGAAACAGGAAAACAAGGATGTCATGTAACAACAACTATTCTCGTAGTAGATGAGGTTGTTTAATTCAATCTGCTGGATTAAAATACAGTACCGGTGAAGTTGAAGTTGAGTTATTGAATTTATTTACAGTTTTATTAAAGCCATAGGTAGGTCATGGCTTCATCCGTTTTAATGGACTGTCCGCTGAAACCGATAAACAAATCAACTTAAACAAAGTAAAAAAGAAATATTAAGGGTTTGCTTATTTGCTCTATACGACCGCCTCTAAGGTATATACTAGGGGTGGCCAAAGCTCAGTGGTATAGTGCGTGCTTCGCACCAATCGGCCCGGGTTCAACTCCCGGCGCTGCAGTAACAACTTTTTGACGATGGCCACTCCCGTGGTTTGAAAATTATGTTAAGCCGTTAGTCCTTTTCATTGGTCGTTGGGTCATTAATGACCCAATCTGGGGAACAGTTGATTCTAGTTTGCAACATAACTACACTTCATCATCCATTAAAACACTCATCTCACCCCATCATCCCATATTCACCTTAAAATACCCTCTAGGAGTGGTCGGTGTCTCAAATCAAAGTACTATATGAAGTGTCAGTTAAGGTCAGGCCCTTGACAACTGCTGGAGTTTCGCATCCATCCGAAACGTTGGATGTAGTTTTTTTCTAGGAGTGGTCGAAAACAGGTTTTAGTTTTGAAAAGGTACCCTTTCAAACCGTGAAAAACCTTGAAATGAATTTGGTTTTCAGGGTTTACTTGACACCCTGATAGTTGATAAGATCTTGAAATTTCCAAGATATGCAGTATTTTTGTAATATTTTCCCAACTGTTTGAATTCGAAAGAGATTTGACTGGGACTCGTATAGCGTGGTCCTGTAATCCAGCTTCATGGAGGTCAGGTTTTGAGGATGATATAGGTCTAAAGCGGCTCAGATAGTCTCAGTGATCATCTGATGATACCCGCATCAACTCCCACCATCGTTTAGACATATCAGACCATCACCTGCATGGTTCTGAAGTCACGTTAAGCCGTTGGTCCTTGTATTTCCATTGGTCTTTGGGCTATTAATTAATGACCCATTCTAAGGAAGAGTCGGCCTTAGTTTGTAACAAGACTACACCTCGTAACTCATTACTACCACTCATCACACTCATCCTTCACCACATATTTGCCTTAAAATACCCTCACGAGAGTGGTCGGCATCTCAAATAGTGATTTAGTGATCCAACTCTCATTTAAACCCCAATCAACCTCAGCTTCTTGTAGACGAATCAACAGACCTGGGATGTAATTGATTGAGGAGAGGTCTTCTGTCGCGTTGTTTCTCAGGAAGTAAGGTCGGCAAGAGCAGACAAATGTGTTCTCAAGGGCTGCAAAGTCAGTTTCTCATTTGTTCGTCTCCGCACCTCAGTTAGAAACAGACGAGCGGTGATATTCCCACAACCCAGTGGACAACCGGTTTCTTTTTATTCCGTCCTTGGCGTTGTCAACTCATTTATATCTAGTGTTAAAAAAAGCATACTTCTTGCTAATGTTGGAATTATTCAGTTAAACTAACATTACCTTAGAAGCATTAGTGGCTGATTATTAAATATGTATATTTAGATTATTGTAGTTTTTTATTTAAGGGTTTAGTAGCAAAAATAAAATGTAATGATTAATACTTTGCTTTGAGATACCGGCCACTCTTAGAGGGTATTTCAATGTGGATGATGGTGAGTGTGATGAGTGTTTTGATGGATGATGAGATGTGGTTTTGTTACAAACTAGAGCCGACTGTTCCCCAGATTGGGTCATTAATTAATAGCTCAACGACCAATAGAATGGACCAACGCCTTAACGTGACTTTTGAACCACGGTTTATTTCTATGGGATATCGGTATTGAAGGTATTAAACATAAGTTACCGTAGATGAAAAATAATCTCAACTCGGTTATATGAATTTTTAAAAGACAATTTTGGGCAAACCTTCAACTAATTCAACTGAAAAAGAGCTAGAAATTGTTTCTGAAATCTTTATGTGTACTTTTGTGACAAGCCCAAACAAAAATTACATTAAATAGATAGTGTTGGTGAAGTTTAAAACTTTCATCTGAAAAGTCAATGTTTAGGAAGGATTGAAAGCTGATTTTTGAAAATTAAAATGAAGTTGTACAAACAAAAACACCCTTGGTAAAAAATAATGTTTATAGAGAATTTTCGTAAACTTTGATTTTTTAAACTGTATGTTATTTTGAACAGCGTTTTTGCATTAAAACCCGAAAAGCCAATAAAAGACGACAGTATAAAGTTGACGGAGGTTCTATAGTTTCTAGCCATTCACAAACATAATTTTCCCCGCCCGTAGACAAAACTGATCGGTCAGACTTCGTCGTCATACTCACACCAGTACTTGAACCCAGTTAAAACTCTCGCTTAGAAAAAAACTGTCCAGTTTCTTTATTTTCCTCTTTCTATCAGCTGATATTAATTACAGCTCAACTCTGGTTCCCACGAGAAACAGCGAGGAAATGTTTCTAATGAGTTGATTTAACTTGATTATTATCCTCATTAGTTTATTGCTTCACCTGTTGCCAACTTGGGAGAAGTTGTTTTGTAATTCAAGTTTCTTGCCGAGCCGTAAACTGAATAAAACAACCAGTTTCACACAATGTTTCTCTTGCGTTGCGAGATGTATAAAAGCGCCATTTGTAAATAGACATTCCTTTGACAATGTGGAAAACCTTGGGGAACACGCAAGCAACATGTTTTATACTAACGGTTGTCAATTTTATTTTACTGGCATAGAAAATTCTTTTTTTTATCTTTTGACTGTGTATTTGATTATGTATTTAACTGGGACTCGTGGCGTGGTCCTGTAATCCAGTTTCATGGAGGTCAGGTTTTGAGGATGATATAGGTCTAAAGCGGCTCAGATAGTCTCAGTGATCATCTGATGATACCCGTATCAACTCCACCATCGTTTAGACATATCAGACCATCACCTGCGTGGTTCGGAAGTCACGTTAAGCCGTTGGTCCTTGTATTTCCATTGGTCATTGGGCTATTAATTAATGACCCATTCTAAGGAAGAGTCGGCCTTAGTTTGTAACAAGACTACACCTCATAACTCATTACTACCACTCATCACACTCATCCTTCACCACATATTTGCCTTAAAATACCCTCACAAGAGTGGTCGGCATCTCAAATAGTGATTTAGTGATTTATGGACGGTTTTTTGACAGAATTAATTAAAACTTAAAACACCGTTTGCGGAACTTCCCCACGTTAAAATTCCTACCCCGTAAAAACTCGGGGTCTATCCTAACTTTTCAAACCTAATGTTTGGTGAGTGGCTGAGCCTGGAAACTACAAACAGCTGACGGGAGAGACCGGAAGTGCTCACGGTCAGCTGATGTAGCACCGGAAGTCGGGAAATCGCCGTGAAAAACAAAACCAATCATTCGTTATTTTCTTGCGCACCAGAACGAAGTAAGCAAAGTGAACAACACAGCCTACGCGTAGTCAAACGTGCTGTCGTGAGTCCTAGCGAATTTCCTGTAAGAAGGGATAGTTTACTCCGGAAGTACCTCTAAAGGGGGGCGTTTCCCTCAAAAAATTATTCGAATGTATGGTCCGACCTAAATAAAACTTAGTATTGACATTTTTATGCCACAGTACGTAAAAGCCCAACAAAATCTAATCAGCCAGACCAAGATGGCGTCAAAAAAGCTGTTTTTACTACTATCTACTAGAAAATGTCGGCTCCCTACTGACCTTTTTACCAGGACTGCCTCAAAGTTGATCTTGATCTTTTTCATTGTTTTTTTCTTCAAACTAACAACATTTGATAAAGTAGCGAAAGTTGGTGCAAGTAGCATTTCGATCGTGTTTCCACTATTACCCAATTCCAAGATATTGCTCAATGTGTTAGCAGTAAAATTATAAATGAATACAGCCGATAGAAACAAGCATCCAGTTCCGAGACCTCATAGTGAAATAAAGTATCACAATTATTAAAAAGCGTGTTACAAATTGAACCACTCGTTTGCTAGAATGAAACAAAAAGGAAGTGTGGTCATAAAAGTGATTTATGGCAAAGATGGTTTCACAAAATGTAGGAAAATACTCTCTTCCAGTTGGTTTCAGTAAAGGTCAACCCACAGAAGTGAGAAGACATGTTATTGATTTTGTTCACTCGGGGACTTGACCTCTATAAGTATCTAACTCTTTTCTGTCTCCCTCTCACAGTCTGCCTTTCGGCTATGTGAAGGGGTGGATGGGTACAGGGGAGGGTCAGGGGGTGAAGGTATAATACGGACATTTCATTCGAGTATAGACACAGATCTGATATTGGATTGAATGATAATTTAATTAAATTAGTTTTCCAACATAAAAAATAACAATTTCGAAATGATTTTTATCATCAAATTTCATCATTGTTATGCAAGTAAATAGTTGCAAAACAAATCATATGTACACATACAATGTAAACTTTTGCAGAGAAGAAAGAAGTAAAGAAGGCTACTCTATATTATACAAGTAAGGAGCCAAGGGACCACTGGACCTGCACTAATGATGTTAATGTTACCATTAAATCCTCGTTCTGTAACTTTACAGCTACCGGACTGTTTCCATGTTTCGTTTCTTTGGTCCAGTTTCATTGGACTGTTTCCACGTTTCGTTTCTTTTGTCCTGTTCCATTGGACTGTTTCAACGTTTCGTTTCTTTGGTCAGTTACCACCGGACTGTTTCAACGTTTCGTTTCTTTGGTCCTGTTCCATTGGACTGTTTCAACGTTTCGTTTCTTTGGTCCAGTTCCATTGGACTGTTTCAACGTTTCGTTTCTTTGGTCCAGTTCCATTGGACTGTTTCAACGTTTCGTTTCTTTGGTCCAGTTCGGCAGTTCTATTGGACTGTTTCATAATTAACGTGTAGTCAGTCTTCTTTATGAATAAAGATTCGTAAAGAATGTGGATTCCGAAAAACAAGTAACGCTAGACAAAGATCGATGTTAAGTGGTAAAGATGACTTTTAGTCCTAACTTCCTATACAACAAAACTTTACCTTTAGTGCAACCAATTATTCTTCGATATCCACACCCTTCAAGCCAACGACCTCAAGTCACAACTATAACAGTCCGCCTGAATGTTATTTGAATGCATGTATTACATATGAATGTCTGATTGAATGTATGTGTCACATTTGAATGTCAAGAGGATAATCCGGCGGATATTCTACATAACGAGCTCGCTTCCTGCAGCTGATTGAAGGTATAGCAGTTCCTCTTCGATATTTCTTATTCAGTTCGGTTCAAGGAATATTGTATTGTATGTTATGTCGCATTCGAGCAACTTATTGCTTAGGTTCACATGGCTCGTTAAATGTTTTCTGAAGAAAAGTAGTCTTTGCAACATTTATTTTCTTCGATATTATATATCTTTCGTATGTTCACGATTGCCTAGACGATGCACAAATTCACAAATTGGTAAATTCAAAGGGTAAAATTCAGCCCGAATTGCCAGGTTATTCGGACGAAACTCTTTTGAAAGTCTTCTGGTCTACTATAATCTAGTTCTTCGTATTGGTGGACAGCAGACAGCAAGTACTTTATCTCAGTTTCAGCCAATCAGTGACTGAAGATGGTACTCCACTCCGAGGCCGAAATATCTCAACATAATTATGAAGTTTGGACGCGGTGTGAACCGGAAGAACTAGATTATAGTTATGACACTAGCTGCGAAGCCTAAGAGTTAAGTCTTCTGGTCTATATTATTTTTTCGCGACACTTCTTTTTCATGACAAAAAATATTTTGCAAGTTACAAAAAAATATACTGTTCATCATAAATTCGCCCCAAAAGTTTCTCTTTGATTCTCACCCATTTAACTTCTTTGGCTGCGCCAAAAACTTCACTTTAGGGCCTTGTTATGCAAACATACTATTATTGCAACATCATGGTTAATTTCTAGTCGTATTGTAACTATAAAAAATAAACAACAGCAAAAGAAACAAACCACTCTCGGTTGGTGTCAGACAGCTCCAGAAGTTTGGATCGCAGCCACGTTCTGAAACTTTTTGCAACTCGGTGACACGGACCAAACCAATTACGTTTTGGCCTGTCTCAAACCTTCTCTTAAAAGAATGTCCAATTATTTCATAACCTGAAATCAAGGCTAGAATCGTCAGGTGTTTTGTGGTTCTAGGCGCAGACAGAGGCCCTAGACTGCCCGGCCTACTGATTGTCTAGCTTGTTTCCTAGGCGTCTCTCTGGTTGTGAAACAATACACAGGCGGTCTCTTTGATGCTACTTAATTTGCAGACTGTCAGAATTATAGTAATGTTCTTTTTTTAATTTGTATATAGGGGGTTTGGAAATGATCCTGCCATACTCTAGGCTAAACGCGTTGCGCTCGTGTCGAAAGTTAGTGGCCAAATGATTTGCCGACTAGCCACAATTTTGAATTTTTCACTAGATAAAGCTTTAAATTCAGAACGGATTAAAACCCGAAATGAAACATGGGAGAAATAATCAAGTTAAAAAAGATGAATGAGTAAAAATTATTGACTTCAAAATAAGGTTGATTAAGACTAAATCAGTCCAAGTCATTCGGAAGATATAACATATTTGGACAAAAAAACACAGAAACTTGTATATTTTGGACCGATGGGATATTTTTCACTTCTTTAAACCCAAGAAAATATCTCCAAAGTGTATTAAGAGGGTCATAAATACTTTGTACAAAAGACCCTAGCACAAACATAGCGTCCTTAAAAAGTAAAAGGTAAAAAGGGGAAGGTTTTCTTGTTTAACGAGGTGAAGTTAAGACTACAAAGTTCTCTCTACCACTCAACCTCGGCCTTTACCTAGTGTTATTTTCTAGTCACTTACGAATTGTAGTGGTGACTGCGGAGCTTGAACTCGCGCCAGCGGAGTGACGAGCTCCGGAGTCGCGCACTATTCCAACCTCGCTACCAGTCCACTCCACCAAAAATTAAAATAGTTTAATATATTTTACATATTTATGTGAATTTGTGTTGTAATAATCGTGTGTTTGTGTGTGCAGGAGCCCTCCATGCCCGGGACTACAGGACATCCTCCTGCATCTCGTACGGGAACGGCACTCACTTCACCACCTTGGTGATCAACATGCTGGCCAACCAAGGGTCGCCGGACTACTGCGGCGTCTTCGTCAACAACGTGAGTATTGTCTGGGGTACATAGGTCAACTATACGTTAAACCAAAGATAATGTTATGGTAAGTAGATTGGGCATAGATGCCACACGGTTGAGACAGCAAACTCAAAGTAGTTCGGCAGCCCATGCACATGATAGCGTTGCGAGCGCATCCGTCTCTCGCCGTCGTTCTCCCCTCGACTCCTCATCCTCGAGTTTGTCCGATGTCAATAATTTGATGTGACCAAATTGTGCGATTTTCGAGAACAAACTTGCGCGTGCGTTAATGGCTCTATTTGAGATCGACTCTTAAAAGAATTTCCTCGCAGAGCTGTCTTGGCTTGGGCTGGCCCAACTATGTTGATGTTCCTGCCTCAGCCATTCGGAACTATGCGCAATCTACTTACCATAACATTATCTTTTAGATTTGGAGCCTCGTTCGGGCTTTGCACCGAAACGGCCTGGGTTCAATTCCTGGCGCTGCAGTGGCTTGGCCACACCCCGTGGTCGGAAGTCACGTTGAAGTGTTTTTATTCTGATTTTTTTTATAAACGCTTAATTTCCTACTCAAGTACAGAGTTATTTTCCATTGTTTCTAAAGTCATCTAGTTTAGACAACACCAAGCCCCAGTAACGTTCTTCCTGGTCGTTTTGCTTATCATTATCGATGTCGTATATCTGCAGCTGATTTAGCCGCTGTAAATTACACTCGGAGATAATATGTTTGACCTCTGTCACAGATAAAGTTTCGGCCACCCTTATCGTTGATCAGCTGTTGATTATGTTCACGCCTCTTGGACCAGCTGATTAAAATTCAATTAAAATTCACAACTCGGAGAATGTTGCGAGTTTCCTTTCACTGATTCGCGCTTTGATAAAACTACATCCTTTGTGAGTTGAGGGACCTTCTCTCCTGCCGCTCTTCAAAGGAATACACGGCGCTTGGAATGATTAAGGACATATTAACGACTTCATCTTATAAATCTTTTAATTATACCTCATACAGGATTAAGCTTTGTGTTTTCACATTTCTTGATATTTTCACGAAAACCTTTATTGAAACAATTGCGAAGTCAGCAATGATGTCTAGGAAAATTCGATTTGGGAAAGAATGCGGGGCGGCAACGGTAGGCAGGAGTGCGTTCACACATTGACACTACTCTGTGGGATTCGTTACTCTGTGGGAACCGATCACTCGATCAGCTGTCCGGTCCGTTCCACCGTTCCTCCCGCTGCCGCCAATCAGCTGATTTCACACCGGGCGCCACAGCCTTCTGGACCGCATTGTGCTGCTTCACGTACTGTAACCAATGTCACTGTCAGGTGCGTTACTTTACACGACAACCGACTGTCCGTTTGCGGCTGTTTTGACGGAATCCAATCGGCAAGGGAACGGCTATTTTGCTTTTTTTCAATAAAGGAGAGTTATGTTTGAAATACCTCCTTTCTCTGGAAATGTGGAAAATACTGTGAAAACATCAATGTAGCTAAAAGCTCTCCGACTTGATCAACACATTTTTTCCGGAGGAGGCCACCCGATACATGAGTGATTCATTGTCCTCTGAAATGTGTGTGATGTAGATTAGATTGGAGAAAGGTTCAAAACCCTGCACGTCAACCTCTGTGTGACTTATTGTGCTCTCCGAGTATGAAATGTTAGGGGATACCTATGTTTTTAACAAGCCTCAGGATTTGCTCCCCAGTGCGTGATCCATCCTGGCAACAATCTTCCAAAGATTCTTCTTCTCTAAGGGTTCACACTCCAATATCAAATGTCTGGTAGTCTTCTCGTACTACCCACATTTCCTGCTGCTGGCGTAGCCTTGGTAAAGACACAGCTTAGCAAGATGGGTTTTGAACTAGCCATGTCCACTAAGGTACGCCATCGTGAGCCTGAGGCTGATCCTATTCTGACGTATCAAACAGCTAGAAAGAGATATTTAGGAACTTTTATAAGCTCCTTCAGGAGAGTTTGTTCTTCCAAGGACATCCGCCTGTCTCGGTGCTCTGTTAGGGTCCGTTTGTTAAGGGAGCTGTGGATAGCCCTCCAACTGACCCCACAGGCATCATTAATATCATACCAGTTGTATTAGTATTGATGCTTTTCAAAATAGATCATAAAGCTGACAGGTTTCCCAAGTTAGACATCCGAATCTGGTCGACAAACATCTTACACATCAAGTTAACTGTTGTTATCATTTTTGAATTACGTTTTTCGGAGAATGTGCGAGACTTGGTCCGACGGGTATCGGCTGGCCAGAGGGGTAATCCAACGTAATCTGATTGGCAACGCCTGCGGAACTGTATTGTGCCTCTTCGCGTTGCTATTGCTATCGCCACAGACTTCTTCCTTGGGTAATTGCTTGATTTGAGTGAGTTTTCTTCGCGGAGCTTCTGTTACTGTCACTTTTGTGCTGTTAGATTGCCTGTTGGTGCGAGGAAGATTGAGGTTTCGAAGCGCCTCTTTGGGTTTTCTTTGTGATCTTTTGTTGGTTCATATTTGCTCTATGTGATAACTTTTTCATGGATCACTCTCAAGACCTTTTTAGGCTTTGGCTTCGGGGTGTAGATGTTCGTAAATTTTTTGTCCTTTACTATTATTTTTGATGGATACCCGAACATTCCGTTAGTTTCGGTCTGCTTTCAACTACAATGGAGAACACTTTCGAGTTTCGGCACACCCTTACTCCATAAGGCAACAAAAGAAGGTAGGGGTGGTAATTCAGGACGACAAACAATGTTCTACCTAATTTAACCGCGAGAAATCTCACTTGGTGTTTAGAGTATAAGCGTATGAAAAACATTGGTGCCATGTTACGTACCAAACATTGTGTAAAAATTCTATCACAAATCTTCTTGGACGTTGATGTTTCTGACAAACAGAGAGGAATCCAAGAAACGGAAATCTGAACCGTGAAACTGTCATGGAAAATTGTGATTCCATGCCGTCAGTTGTGTTGTCATACCTGATGTCACTTGTACAATGAATGTAATAATTCTACATCCATCAATGTAAAAACATCATTGTTTACATGTCGACTTTAGTTAAGTTTTGTTGAAAGTGCTTAATTGATGAGCTTGTTTCAACATAATTGTCGCAAATTGAATGCGTTTCACCTCGTTAAATCAGCAAACCACTAATCCAGTGTTCCGGTCGGTCAACGCCGCGAGGACGTGTGTCAGTAACCATACAATGCGGCAAACAATGACAGGTTAGCCAACCGACAAGATGGCGGCCGTGTGCATTGTTGTCAGGCTTTGTCTTATGCACAACTGAGTCGGGTAATCAGTCCTGTCATCCCGTTACCTGCATTAGCATCACACAACACAACAGTGGAGCAGCGTCAGCTGACCGACAAATCACCGGTGTGCAGCAGTCAGCCAGTCACAGAGGCTGCGCTCACGTGGACCACATGAACAAGCGTATACAGGGTGGCTGAAAATCTAGTGTTAACATTCCTCTGTTGATAATGTCACACACTCGGTTTCCACGGGAATCGATGGTGGCTTGAATCTCATCTCGATACGGAAGACAATTCAGGAGGAGTTTCTGACGTAAGATGAAGTGAGCAAGTGCTGAACTAGGGTTCCACAGGGTTCCATAATCAATCCACTAATCTTTCTGATCTACGTAAACTATGTTGATCCTTGCGGGTTTATCAATATTGAGCGAACTCTTTTCTAGTACTCAGATGATACAACTCTCTACTTCGTCAAACCGACAGTTCAAATTGCTGGCATTCATCGAGATAAACCTGCTGGATTTCATCGTTCAACATTTCAACGACATCAATCTCAAAATAAACTAAACAAAACCAAAATATATCCAAATTTAGGTTGGCCACAGACCATTCCAGATAGTATTCCAAAAGTCACCTTGGACGATACTGTGATTGAAACATTCTAATCTATAAGACATTCCTTGGATACACATTGATCGAGGGCTGGCTTAGGAATTTCCCGTAGACTTCTTCTCCAACATAGCCTCAGAAATGTATGATCTGATGCAACGGTCTGAATACTGGCAATTCAGGTACTGATGATGGTACATCATGAAGTAGTAATCTACCCGTACCTTGTTCCACTGATCTGCTTTATATAACGGTTGCTAGAAACCAACTTTTTCCAGAATTTCCTTTCTCCAAAACAAAGCAGACACCTGTAAGATCCATGTGCCAGACTAACAGTTGTATGTTTGCCTTGCAGAAGACTGAGGAGAGGTCGCTGCCTATCGCCGTGAGGATCCACCGCACCCTGGAGCTCGCCGATGACAAGTTCTACGTCATCACCTGTGGCAAGGCCGGCTTCCGTAACGCCAGGTAACTATACACTCTATATAATACACTGCACTCAATACACGTATATAAATATTGGTTTTAACTTATTCACAAAGAATTGTTTTTGTGCTCCCTCCGGTGGGTCCTTCGGCCTCGGTCTTTCACCAAGTATTTTTCAATCCCTGTTCTTCCTTTTGGCCTCCGGCCTTGGCATTTCACCCAATTCTGTCAATTGCCAATGTTTTCCCTCGGCATTTCACTTGACGTTGTCAATCACGTATTCTTTTCCTGGAATTTTCCTTGGGGTTCCTTCCTATGTTGTCATTTGCCAGGTTCCCCTCGGCGTTCGTCCTGGGTCTTTCACCCTTTCTGATCCCCGGATCGTTCCTTTGGCCTTTGGCTCGTTATATCCCTATACTGTTAATCACTATTCTTCTTTTGCTCTTTAACCCTGATACGTCTCAAAATACTTTTCACCGCAGGTAATATCTTTCTGTGATCAATACACCTGACAATAACTACTGAGCAATAAATTACGAAAATTTACCCTAGTTAATTACCGAAATCCACACATTTGTGAATTGTTCATGACCGCTGGTAAAGCTGTGAGTTTCAATGAACAAAGGTCGGCTTGGGACAGGATAGTTGCCATCCTCGTACATTCAGCAAACTGTCAGAGTACAAAGAAGGCAGCACAACAGCTGAAATAAAACTCCTTCTGGCTTGCTTCCAAGTTTGTTTCAATGTGTACTGTCTTTTTATATACATATTAATTAAAGTAGTCCTTAGAAAAATAGCCTAAAAACAACTGAAATTGGGTTTTTATTTTAATTTTACGAGGTTTGGCTACCCCAGAAAAAGTAGCTCAAAACATACTCTCGTAATCCCTCGTTAGAACCACTCCTACAAAAACCACTCCTATTGTACCCTGTAATATAAACCCACATTTGTACGTTTCGGTTCATAAACGGCGTCAGAAACAGGGGACTACGAAACCATGTTTTGCCACTTGTTGATTGAGCGGAGCAAAGTAGGAATATCGCTACTACCATTTCTCCACTTGCATTTCTACCACTGGCTACTACATTTCTACCACTGGCAAGGTCGGCGGCATGCGCGACTCTTCAAAGAACTGAGCCAGACGAGACAACCCTACTAGAGCTGATGTTTTTGAAACAGAAGATAAACTTGGATGTTCACCTACCCCTCGTCCACCGGAGAGAAATAACCAATACTCCGCTATTTCAGTGGTAAACATGGGTTCTTGCGTGGTTAACTAGTCATCTCAATGTTTTGTTTTGTAAAAAGCGACAACAAAAGCCAGCTCGCTTATGAGCAACATTGTGAAGATATAATCCCTCATCACCTGACTGTTGTGTACGAGGGAGAGAGGGGAGAGGGGTAGGAGGGGGATGCTGATTTGATCAGTGGTCGTGTTTATTTTATCAAAGAAGCTCCTTCATTGTTTCTTCTGCGCCAGTCAACACGCGTTTCACGTTTTGCTAAAAACAATTTTATATACAGGGTGTAAACTTTTGTCTTGTTTAATGAGAAGAAGTTAGGACTACAAAGTCCTCTCTATTACTTAACCACAACCTAAACCTAGCGTTACCACGTAGTCGCTTAAAAAATGTAAGTGGTGACTGCGGGGATCGAACCCGCGCCGTCGCAGACGATTCCAATCCACCACAGGGTGTTTACGAATTAGTGTCAGGAAGTGGTTTTTATGGGATGAAACAATAACAAAGAGATTAATCGTGACAAGTGTTTTAACACGCTCTGTTTTACCTTTTTCGTCCGTAATAACACGGTGAACTCTCTTCCATCTTCCATGTTCATATAGGAGTGTTTTCCTAAATATAATGTTAAGGTAAAAAGATTGCGCATAGATGCCACATGGTTGAAGCAAAATTAACATAGTTCGGCAGCCCAAGGACAGATAGTGCTGCCATCTCTCACCATCTTTCTCTCTCCACGGCTCCACATGCTCGAATTTGTCCGATGTCGATGACTTAAATGTGTCCAATCGTGCGATTTTCGAGAACGAACGAACTTACTTGAGACTCTTAAAAGAATTCCCTCGCAGCGTTATCTGTGCTTGGGTTGCCGCAACTATTATGATTTTCCTGCCATTCTGCATTTATGCGCAATCTCCTTACCATAACATTATCTTTGCTGACATTGAGATGCAAAAAGTGAAATCTCGTGGCACAAGGCCAAGCTATGTTACAGGCGGCCACATACCGTACCTTGGTGTTTATTGGTCGTAACTGTCGTAACATACCTTTGCACGTAACCACAACCCTCTGACACATCGATACTCGCAAACATCGACAGTTTCCTTGAATGTATCGATTAGTAGTAACGTACTTTTGCACGTAACCAAATTTACAATAAACTCACACATTGACACTGGGAAACATCGATTGTTTAATTTTAACCATCGATTAGTACCGACGTATTTTTGCACCCAACCACAGTTTACTCACTCATCAACACTCGCAAATTTCGATTATTAGACATACACACTCACTGATATTTTGGTTGGATTTGTATAATTTAGGTCAAACAATACTTTGACAAATTTGAATCCAGCTTCATGGAGGTCAGGTTTTTGAGGATGATATAGGTCTAAAGCGGCTCAGATAGTCTCAGTGATCATCTGATGATACCCGCATCAACTCCCACCATTGTTTAGACATATCAGACCATCACCTGCGTGGTTCGGAAGTCACGTTAAGCCGTTGGTCCTTGTATTTCCATTGGTCATTGGGCTATTAATTAATGACCCATTCTAAGGAAGAGCCGGCCTTAGTTTGTAACAACACTACACCTTATAACTCATTACTACCACTCATCACACTCATCCTTCAACACATATTTGCCTTAAAATACCCTCATGAGAGTGGTCGGCATCTCAAATAGTGATTTAGTGAAGCAGAAGAGAATTACCTTTTCTTATTTAAGAGGGAGGAGCAACACCACTAGTTCTTTGTCTCATTTCAAAGTTGAAAGCAACAAGAAACAAAAGTGCTCTCCTCTCCCAACGTCCCTTTCATTCAATTCTGCGAGTGATTTTGTTAACCAAGACGAGCCTTGAACGTCTTTCAAAAGCTTCGTGTTTTCCTTTGGCATTTATAATTTTAAAAATCCAAGTGAATCTGGTGACAAAAATATCTGCAAGCCGTTTACATAACAAGAAACCCTTTCTATGTTTTAGTTTTACTTACAATGGTCGAGGTCGAGTGGTAGAGAGGACTTTGTAGTCCTAACTTCGCCTCGTTAAACAAGACAAACTTTACCTTTTTTTATTTGTATACTTGTTTTTCAACGTACAGGTATTTTCAGTACTCGTTACAGGTATTAAAACTAGTTGATAAAGTAATTATCTAAAATGTAACATTGGTTGAAAATGTACGAGTATCCTAATCCAAACAAAATAACCTAATCCTAACGGTATTAGTTTTTTTAATTCAAAATGCTTAATTAAGGCTTCTTAATTATTCTAGCACATAATTTAAAACAGACTTTGTCTACCTATTGGCCTAATAGAACAACACATAAAAATACTCCACGCTGTGTCTAGTTTTTTTCTACACGTGAATATGTATTTTCCTCTTGAACGCGTTCAGTAAAATGAAATGAATTGTACGAACGTCGTATGTATGAATGAACATACGTACATTCATCGTATGTATGAATGAACATACGTACATTCATTGTATGTATGAATGAACATACGTACATTCATTGTATGTATGAATGAACATACGTACATTCATTGTATGTATGAATGAACATACGTACATTCATTGTATGCATGAATGAACATACGTACATTCATTGTATGTATGAATGAACATACGTACATTCATTGTATGTATGAATGAACATACGTACATTCATCGTATGCATGAATGAACATACGTACATTCGTTGTATGTATGAATGAACATACGTACATTCATCGTATGTATGAATGAACATACGTACATTCATTGTATGTATGAATGAACATACGTACATTCATTGTATGTATGAATGAACATACGTACATTCATTGTATGTATGAATGAACATACGTACATTCATTGTATGCATGAATGAACATACGTACATTCATCGTATGCATGAATGAACATACGTACATTCATTGTATGCATGAATGAACATACGTACATTCATTGTATGCATGAATGAACATACGTACATTCATTGTATGCATGAATGAACATACGTACATTCATTGTATGCATGAATGAACATACGTACATTCATTGTATGCATGAATGAACATACGTACATTCATTGTATGCATGAATGAACATACGTACATTCATTGTATGTATGAATGAACATACGCACATTCGTTGTATGTATGAATGAGATCTCGATGTAAGTATGAGTGCCGAAATTGTAGCTTTCAAAATAATTGACGATTCCAATGCAATGTATGTTGTCTACGGAACAAAGCATTTATTTATTATTATTAAACGTTTTATCGAAACCAGTTTTTAAACTCTACCGTCACAATAAGTCAATGAACTCAACGACAACCGCCTACTATTTTGAGTAACTGGCGGATTCAAGACACGTCCAAACTTTACTTCACTCCCTCCTCCTCCTCCCACCGGTCTGTCACGTAAAGCTGATGCTCCCCCCACACCCCTTCACTAGGGTTGAAAATCTGTGTTGGCTCAGCACGTGGCCTATCGACGTGAAGACAATAAAACATAGGTAAACATTTGTTTATGAAATTCTTTTTTTTTACTTATTTTTTTAGGGTGCGACAACTTTGCTATAGTAAAGGGCATATAGTATTTCCATAGTAAGCTAATACAGCATTGCGATAGTAAGGACATTCGTAATGTCTCTAGCAGAGTCATGGCGTACAACATTTTATAGTAAGAGCGTTAAACATGGCCAAAGCAGAACATAGTTACAACTTGAAACCGGCAGTAGAATTTAACAAAGCTAAATTATTGGAACAAATTATTACTCGAAAATCGTTCGAGAAACCATCGAAATCATTAAAAATGATAATAGCTCCAACAAAGAAGACAGCATTAAACTTTCCAGAAGCTGGCAACCAGTCCTGAAGAAATCTTTTCGATAGTGTCACAGTTAATGATAACATTGACAGTTGGTATCCCTGTTCCAATGGACGGTTGGCCGCCATGTGTCCAATAGGATAGCAGACAGCAAGTAGCTCAGT
Source organism: Matsumurasca onukii (assembly GCA_018831715.1). Lineage (NCBI taxonomy): Eukaryota > Metazoa > Arthropoda > Insecta > Hemiptera > Cicadellidae > Matsumurasca > Matsumurasca onukii. Next base: position 45,337,239 of record CM032063.1, on the reverse strand, counting down.
TTCGGCCAATCAGTGACTCAAGATGGTACTCCACAGCGAGACCGAATATAATAAATATATTCAAGCAAATTATAATAATGTTTTGACGTGGTGTGAACCGGAAGAACTAGATTATAGTTCCAGTGTTATTGTTTATTTTCTGTATTGAAACCCGAGAAGTAGATAATTTTCCACTCGGGTGCCGGAACACGTTTGCTGCATTAACTGAACGAGATGAGGGATTATTGCTGCTATCAAGTTGGCAGCACTTGTCTATCAATCAGCTGGCACTTGCCGCTCGTCAGCTGGCCATTAATTGCTGCCAACTTAACCGCTACAACGTTTGCTTCGTTAACAATCCATACGTAACAAGCTACCAATTAATTTAGTAAACTAATGATTCAATGCAAAATATGCATTCTTTCTGTAATATTAATAATATTCAGGGTAATATTCTGTCGTAACTATAGAATAGAAATGACGATACTCGAAACCTGAGATGAATATTTCCAGCTCATCTATTTTTACGATGTCGGTTACGGTGGAGGAACTGGAGAGTTCTTGAGCTTTATCACTTTTCAATATGGAATAAAACTGTCCTTCTGCATGGTGCATTCATTCCTTTACGAGGGAAACATACGTTTTACACAGTACTACAGTACATGTAAAAACGCAAATTAATTTCAAAAAACTCCTTACGAGCGCATATATTGAATGTTGACCTTTCATTTGAGATTTTCACTCTTATAAAACTGAACGTGGCACAACGTTTCGAAAATGCGACCTTCTGCGTCACCACTCGCCCTCGCCCGTACTGAGAGTAAGCCTAAAGTAGTGTCTACTGTATACTATAACAAATGTACTGTTCTGTTGGCAGGAACGAGACGTCCCTGGTGTCTCTGAAGCTACTGGAGAGCGGCAAGAGAGTGCAAGAAGTGTACTACAGCAGACCCTACACGCTGAGGGCGGAGAACTCTAGGCCAGATGGTGAATATGTGTTTCAGTTATTGTAATTGTTTTACTATTTTGTAGATGTTGCTTTTAGAAATGAATTTTAATACTTTTAAATTTAGCGTTTTTTATAGTGAATTTCCGTTGGGTATAGAGTAAGGTATTTATTTCCAATGGATATACAAGGACCAACGGCTGCCTTCCGAACCACGGAGGTGATGGTCTAATATGTCTAAACGATGGTGGGAGTTGATGCGGGTATCATCAGATAATCACTGAGACTATCTGAGCCGCTTTAGACCTATATCATCCTCAAAACCTGACCTCCATGAAGCTGGATTACAGGACCACGCCACGAGTCCCAGTCAAACATTTTTTCAAAATTTGTCAGACAAAAATTAAACATGACCACAAGCGCTCTCGTGAATCCTAGTGAATTTCTTGTAACGGGGATGATTTACTCCGGAAGAAGCCTTTTTGAAAAGGGGCGTTTCCCCCAATAGTGGTAGTTTAAACCATAAACACTATTTTTATAATTCGATTTTGATTAAACTTAGTATACAGATTAATGATACTGTACTTAACATGTGTTTAAAAATTAACCAAATCCAATCGACTAGATCAAAATGACGGCTAGTTACAGCATAAAACCACATTTTTGGGAAGGTACACCCCCTCAAAAGGTGACATCCAGTAGATCGATTTTGCTGGTTAACGAACTTAAGGTTATTTGACTCAGGAGATGTTTAACAGTTTTGTTCTACAAAGTTTCGTTCTATTTGCTGACAGAAATAAATACCTCTATTTACTATTGTGACCCACTAATAACTTTTTAGCCGCCATCTTTGTCTGGCTAGTTGAGTTGTGTTTATCTTCTGTACACACTTTGGTGTAGATAAAACTATACATATAAAGGGTATTCCAAATCTTATTAAGATCAGATCTTAAATTCAGTGTTGAGAGCATAAAGTAACTATTTTTTTGGTGGTGGCCGGTTATTGGTAATTCGTCGGCTATGTTTTATTGAATTTTCATCCGTCACTGTGCTAAAGCAAGATGCCCTGTCCTGTTTAAATATTTTACTAGATCAACTGAAGAAGTTTCTGACGAAGTTCAGCTTCCCTCGTCAATGTCGTGGGAGTTGTTAGTTTCTCAGCTGGTTTTTCTGCGTCTGTTTTTGTGATTCGCGGAGAAAGTCTGCTGTGAATATCCTCGGCTCTTCCCGACGCTGTTTTGCTTACATTACTCTTCTGGGAGTAGAAATCTCGCGGGTTTTCCAGCTCAGTTAGCGACGAGAAATTATCGAAGTGTATTGGTTCAATAGTCGATGGGCTACTTAATATATTGTAACTTTCTAAGAGTTGAGTTTCGAAGAGTTCAGTATTTGCTTGTATATTCAAAATTCATTAGGTTTCATGCACACAACTTTGCAAATTTGTAAGAATTTTTGAGAAAAATTCAAAACCCAAGAGTTTTTCATTATTATATTTTATTTTGCTATAAGCTTACATAGTGCCTGTTGTGGAGTCAAATAAATTATTGACATTATTGCTCCAAAGTCATAAATGTATTGTATTTTTGTTATTTTATGCTGTATGTATTTATTAGGTCGACTTACTTTTTACTCTCGAACAGTATATTTTGTATATTTCCAATAAATAATAAAATATGGGCTAGACTCTGGGGTAAAAATAACAGAGTTTTAGGGAAACAGGAAACTTTTCACATTATTACCTTGCTTTTAATCACGGTTTCCACTGTAACTTTGTTGATTCTCAACTGATTTGTAAAATATTGGTGTCAGTAGATAGATAATAAGATTTGCTGCGAAACGCTACCCTTTTATCATTTATGGCAAACCTCACGGTGACGGGTTGGAATCGTGCGCGACTCCGGAGCTTATCACACCGATGGCGCGGGTTCGATCCCCGCAGTCACCACTTACATTTGTAAAGTGACTGTACGGTAACGCTAGGTAAAGATCGAGATTAAGTGCTAGAGACGAATTTGTAGTCCTAACTTTGCCTCAATAAACAAGAAACATTACTTTTAACTTTAACACAAAAATGCCCTAAAATACCATAAAACAGCCACAATTTTGAAATAAAACTTCCACTTAGACCACGCTGCTAATTTTTCCCATAAACAATCTTACTGAAATAAAAATTTATATTGAGTTTCAGCTAAATCCCATAAGTAATGTGAGTTATAATAAACAATTAGTGAAAAAACAAAATAGAAGCTAGCGACCGAAACAAGCATTTAAGGACCAACATTTACAGAATTTTGTCATTGTTTTACCATAAGAACCTACCACTGAAGTGTGTTAGCATATTTCAGAACCACCCTGTATATTAACGTACACACGGCAAAGCTGCGAAGTCAAGGGCACCGTGTGTACTATACAGGGTATAGGGCGCCGGCTTGTGAAGGCACTGTAGGCAAAACTGATACACGCGTGTACTGCGGGTATAGCCTAGCAACGCCGTGCCCCTTCCCACCACAGTGCACGCAACGTACAGTAGTAGTACACGCACCTGTCAAAAAGTGAAATTAGTTGTACTATTTTATGGTGGCGCTATAATTCCACTGTTATAGTATCAAAATTATGTTAATATTGAAATTCAGTTAGCATTTGTTTTTAAATAACTACTACTATCGGATTCAAAGAGCAATATACTTGAGTTTGAGCGAGTGCTGTACGCAACTCAGTGAACGTAAAATTATGGAAATCATATCAAAATTTTCTCCATTTAATTCTACGTAAGGACATTTAATTCAATTATTTTTAAAGAAAAAATTTCCAGGTGAAGGAGTCTAAAAAACATGTTGTTTCGGCGTATACGGACTAAGGGTGAACTTTAAAATTTCTACAGCCTTTAATTTTTGTTGTAGCGCAATGAAATTTTTATACAGTGTAGGTTATACAGTTATGTAACCAATTACTAAGTTTTGCAGTGTTAACTTTTTTTTAAATTGTACATTTTATGAACCAGTACAGTCTTGGAAACGAGTGGTCGTAGAATCCTGCGCCGTGGCGTATTATTTTTCTTTTAGTTGATGTTATGGTCTGTAGATGGGAACATGGTTCTCGAAAGGCCTCACCAACTATGAAAGCTTTCATTGGATCATTTGTGTTTCTTTCAAGTTTAAAATTATAATATCAATAAGGAGTTCTACTAGATGTAATCACTAGTATGTTTATCGTTTACCCCTTCTCTTGTACGTTGATACGTTGATTTGTACTCAACAGAAAACCTTTGACTAAAATACATTAACTAAATTTTATGTTTATTTAATTTCTGACAAAAAGTGTATAGAGGATGATATAGGTCTAAAGCGGCTCAGATAGTCTCAGTGATTATCTGATGATACCCGCATCAACTCCCACCATCGTTTAGACATATCAGACCATCACCTGTGGTTCGGAAGTCACGTTTAGCCGTTGGTCCTTGTATTTCCATTGGTCATTGGGCTATTAATTAATGACCCATTCTAAGGAAGAGTCGGCCTTAGTTTGTAACAAGACTACACCTCATAACTCATTACTACCACTCATCACACTCATCCTTCACCACATATTTGCCTTAAAATACCCTCAAGACAGTGGTCGGCATCTCAAATAGTGATTTAGTGATTTAACCAGTACTCCCATTTAACAATAATACAATTATAATAATTGATATTTAGTAATATGCATAATATTTTGTTACAAAACGGCCCATAAATACTATAAACTGGGATAAATAAATCTTTAAAAAAGGCCCATAAATGTTTGGTTCAGTTAAGCTATAGAACTAAAGTAACTCTTTTAGCTAAAGATAGAAAAAAAATCACTCTAGAAATTTCAAATAATAACTTGTACATTTTGTATAAACGTTGGAATACCACCTGGTTGCAAATTTTACATGATATGATTTGTTTTATTTTTATAATTTAAAATTGTAACATCATTTTCATGAAGGGGTTTCAAACTCAATAGACTGAACGTAAACCATAAATTTACACTGAACCAGATTTAATCCTTAAAAAGTGCGTTTTTAACCAGTTTGTTATATGACTAAATGAAAATGTTTCGGTTAAACACAAGAACAAGTAAGTGTAAGTTTAACAGACATAAAGTTAGACACTTTGATGTTCAGCGTTATCAGCAAAGAACATTACACGGCCATTCATTTTATCCAGGCAATTCCCCTTCATTGCCGCTTCCCCTTCCTTTCCCACTTCCAGCCAATTGGTGATTATTCCTCTAACTCATTATATTTTGATCTAAAACTTCAATTCAATTACAGCAGAAAAATAACAGAGGATAGATTTTTTCTATGGTATAAAGAAATCACATTGGTTTTTTAAAACACCCTTCTCTAAACTTAACGTTTGATGCATTTCACACATAATGGGGCATAAATTCAAAGTACTTTTGGGTTAGTATACTTGTAGGTCCAAATTTCTTACACTCTGAGGGGATGTGACTCCTACCTTTTGTAACACCCTGTATATTTGCATTAAGTTAAGTAGCGTGAATTCCTATTAATAACCTCAGTTTTGTTTTCAGGAACGTACGGAATTCGAGTGAAGTCATGTTTTGCCTTCAACAAAAGAAACCTCAGCGTCAACTTGGTAGACGACAGGGGGTGAGTGTAACTTTTATAACCCACGTTCTACTCTACACCATGTAAAGCAGGGTTTAAGTCAAAAATCAAATATCTTCACTAAGCTATAAATTTAAACTATAATATTGTTAATTCAATTACCTACCTCATGACTTCTCATTCTTTAGCTGACTACTTTACGCTCTGGCTATTATTAAGCTAGACAAGGTGTTTGCTTTTATTGGTTTGTAAAAGTTATTATAATAATAATCTTTATTGTCAATACAATAATTATTGTGTGACATTAAGCAACAACAACAAAAAACAGTAGCTAACAATAATTAAAAAATATATATATAAAAGAAGTAAAGTAAATTCACCATAAAAGCTGAACAAAAATGTTTGCTGACCACCAAATAATAGTATTAATTTAACATAAATAGATAAATAATAATTTTGGTGATGTATTATAGGTCCATAAATTCATCTACATTATAAAAAGCATGTTGGACCAAACCTGGCTTTAAAGGTGTTCATATTTTGTATACTTTTTAAATTATCTGGCAGTTTATTGTATAATTTAGCTCCAGTTTGACAGGGTAATTTTTGAAAAATATTTGCTCTGTGAATTTCAGTTCTATATTTATGACTATTTCTAGTTGTATAGTTGTAATACTTTGAACTAAAAGATCACTTTTACAAAATAATATTATTGTTTCATAAATATAAACACAAGGAAGTGTTAAAATTTGTAGTCCTTTGAAAGAGTTTCTACAAGCCTCCCCATGCCCTGATTTTTAAATTATTCAAACTGCTCTCTTTTGGAGGATAAATATTCTAAGTAATTTATAAGCAGAACAAGATCCCCAGAAAATAATGCCATAATCAATATATGGTTGGATTAGTCCATAGTAAGCCGTTCTCAGAGTACCTAGCCTACAGTGTTTGCAGAGGTTTCTGAGAAGAAAGGTTCCAGAGGAAATCCTTTTACTGATATGTTCAATATGGCTGTTCCATGAAAAATTACTATCTATATAAACACCTAGAAATTTAGTATAATTAACTTTGTCAAGTACATGATCATTGATCATAACTGACGGATTGCTACCAAAGTTTGATCTTCCCAAATTAAAATAAATATAATTGGATTTAGTATAATTTAATATTCCATACATCGACAAAGACATTTCTATACTTGGTAAACTTTCTGTTCTGCAGGAAGAGTGGAAGTCAAGTATCAATAAATGGAATCGGACCTTGGGACTGGTTCAGTGGTTTTTCCTTAATGGGAATTCTACAAGTATACTTGAACTTTCTTTTTACTAATCTATCTTTGAACCTTTTATAGAGACTTTAAACTTCATTTGTTTTCTCCTTGTTTTAAGGGTGGATATTGAAACACAGAAAGGTAGAGCGTCAAGCTAGTCAAGTCTATTCGTCATTGGGATAGACTGTAGGTTAAGTGACAAATCGGAAAGCCAGCAGTTGCAAAAGAGTTATGTCATAAGTATGAATAATTTAAAATGTAGGGTTCTCAGTACTTTCTTGGAAGGTAATTTTCAATTATTCTTATGTACAAGAAAATCGCTATAAAAAATGCGTTTGCAGCGTACTTTTAAAGCTTTGATAACCAAGCGTACCGTAGACATCAAGTAAGGAAATTCCAAAACATAAAGAAATATATTACATACAATTATTTTATGGACATCAAACCCTCTCAAAGACGCTCTAAGCCAATAATTCAAAGATGGTTCAAGGTTTTTTTTCTTGTAAAGTTAGACTAAATAAAAGTAAACTGTTTATGGCAAACGTACTTCACACCTACAAAACTCCTCTGATCGCCTTTTGTTCCTTCTCTCACAACATTGCTGCATGCAGGTGCCCGATCAACCGGCAAGTGATCTCTCAGTTCGTCTACAATGAGAAGCTCGGCTACGCAGACGCGACGATCTACTCCATGTTCCGGTTCCCGGACAGTCCGGAGGTGCATCTACAGTGTGACATCTCTGTCTGTAAAGGTGAGTCAATACTCGTCAATTCTTCCTGCGTCGGTAGAAACTTACCGTGATAAGGAAAATCGGAGCTAATTTTTATCGAACAAGCCAATGTATTAAGTTTAGTTGATACTTTGAATGTTTGTTGTCATGGCCTCCAACTCTAGGTTTTTGCTAGACCCAGGGAAGCACCTCGTGAATAAATTGTGCTAACAATGTTGACTTTTCCAGGAGCTTGCCCGGAGGTGAACTGTGATGACGAACTGTCGCCACTGGCTCAGGCCTTGCCCAAGGACATCTACAGCGAGACCCCTGACGAAGGAGTGATCATGGCCTCCACCACCGTGTTTGTGCTGGAGCCTGGCGAAGCACCCCGTGAGTCAAAATATATATACACATTTTTTGCACACTAATAAATATACGAAACAATTTTTTTTCTAGTGAGTTTAGATCTTAATTTTTTGTATCCTCTTAAAGTCAAGTGTATAATTAAAGTAAGGAATCGAACTAACATTTTTCTCAATACAGTTTAATAAAACAAAACCTTACCAAGTGAGGCAGAACCAAGAGCAGTGTTGACAGTGTGTGGGGTCAGCTGTGAGTCTCGATGTTGACACAGATAACAAAGCCAGACATTGAACCCACAGAGTAGAGGTGAGGAGGCAGAGAGGAACCAGTTTAGCCAACCGACACCTCCACGATCCACACCTTCGCGTCTCTCTCAATCCTCAGTCGAGCCTTAAACAGCAAGGACAACTTCTCACTCACTCACAGAAACGGAAAGTGATGCACTCGTCTTGTTCTCTGTTCGATGTACAGAAGAACCTTGAGTTTTTTTATGTAGTTTATTAGACCGTTGCATATCAGGATCTGTTTCAATAACAAAAATAACGACATGAGAGTTGCTAAAAATGCAACCTAGAGGGTTTTTAAACCTTATATTTCTGTGTGTTTTTTTTAATATTTGAGTTTTTACTATCTTAATGGGTTTAAGAAGAACATTGCTTGATTTGTGAATCTTTATGATAGTTTTTTCTGCTTAGTGTAAACTTATTTACTACAAAGTTTGAGCTGAAGAGTATGGTGCTTATAATTTCAACATTGTAACATAGTCAAGTATTATTTTTTGACACATAAAACCTTTGTCTGACTCTGACGCTGCTCTTTCAGTTTCAGCTTAAGGTGTAACAAAATGTTATTAATGCATGAAATTTTATTATTTTTATTATTTATAAACTCATTTAAAATATATCTGTGAAAGCTATCAGTTACATTGTAACGTTCATTCAAATATTTGAATTTTTTGTAGTTTTTTAGTAAATAAGTCAATTTTGGTGAATTTCAGTCACATAGCAAGTTTATTTTTAAATATTTCTCAACATTTCGGAAGGTAGGAGTTCTGATGAGTGCTGGGCCACTTGTTAGTCACGAAAAACTGCCCCCTACGACTCTGCCTTTCAATGCTCCTGAGGGAGTGAATTTGTCAGTTTTTATAGGGGTTGATAATCTTCTGAATTTTCTTAAGGCTGAACTTATTGGAAATATTTATAATTAACCCTCTAAATGTTTGATTTGTTTGCAGTGGTGAGCGGACTGTGCGACGACAACACCATCCGACCCTCGTGGCTGCTGTACCTGTGCATCGCGTTCGGCCTCATGTTCCTCATCATGCTCATCATCAACGTGTTCCTGTGCTCAGCCATGACGTCTGCGTGCGCACGCACCGAGGTCATAGAGAAGGAGCCGAGCATCATCGAGGACTACGACCCGTACCGCAGCTGGCATGGCTCCCAGTATGGATCCAGGTATAGGAGCACTTGTTGTAGGAGGGTGGTCTGGAAGTTGTGGATGTTTGTGCATCAAGTGTTGAAATGTTGGCTGCATTTCTTGGCCTGAGTTTCTTTGTGGTAGGAGTTTCTTCTTCTTCTTGCAGTGCCAAATTAAGAGCCAGCTAAAAGTAAAGTTAGCAGTTTTTCATTACATTAAAGTGCAGAACTTTATGTGCAAATAATGATTTATTTCTGATTAAATTGCAATATAGCACCCATTCCATAAGCTAAACCCGACTTTGCAAATAATGAACAAATCAATCAAGAAATAAAATTTTGAGAGGCAGAATTTCTTCACTTTGAATTCCTTCAACTACATTGTCTTAAATTAAATTTATTGATAATATCATTTGTTTGCAGGTATTCGTTGAACGGGAAGCCGGGATACGTGTCTGGCGGGTCAACGATGAACTCGACCCGGTCGATATCTACGAACAGCGACCACTACGCGATCGTACACTCCCGGCCCGGCAGCCGGTACAGTCCTGGGCAGAAGAACGGGCACCGGGGCCCCTCCTCCAACCTCGGCTCTCACTACTCTGGCAAGATGTAATCTGCGGCTCCTGGTAGAGACCACGGAGCCATGTGATATCCACGAGTGTACAAAGTGCTCATCATAGCTTACAAACTGACTTAGTGATATTTGAAAACGTTCTTAAGAGTGTACAGCACCTGTCGGCCATTTTGCGTTTTTGTTCCATGAGAACAATGTTAAAATTAGCATTCCCTTGAGACACGTCACGCCTACAATTTTTATCAGATCGCCTTGAAAAAGGTTTTATTTGAAAGATGATAATGTACTGTAGTGACTCTGCTGACCACTATTTTGAAAATTGTATTAGTTCACTAGTAAAACCAAGTAATTCACGCTCAAAATCTCTTCAATTTCTGGATTTATGTCACGATCTTAGAAATGAGCATTCGGCTCAGCAGAGTCATTAAAACATTTAATGCACTTTAAAACAAAGTTTGTTTCATAACACTCTAACAAAACTGTATGCGTGCAGTGTCTCAAGAAAACGCATATTTTACATTTTTCTTGTGGGATGAAATTCAAGGTCACGGCCACTATTGCGCAGCGTTCTTAAGAGTGTGCAGTACAGCTGTTCAACGTGAGGGTAGAATCTGACCAATCAATGGAGTCCAGGGTGTGAAAAGGTCATGTTTTCGATCAGCTAAAAACCCCGAACCTTGCGTCAACTTTGTAGATGTGCCTTTTAGGAGCTAAACGAATGTTTGCAATCCGAAAACGCTGCTCTCATGCGATGACTTTCTGTGTGTTTCATAATATTTACAAGATGTCAAAACAATTATCTAAGGTGGATCGAAGCTAATATTTTGGTATTCTACTTTTAAATGAGGTTTTCAAAGTTCTAAATACATTTTTCAAAGTGGATTTGTCTCGAAAATAAAATCTACCTTAAAGAAACTCACAGTAACACTACTTTATAACAGCAGCTTTTTTTGGCTGCAACCCTACATTGTCATTTTCCCTTCCCGTACTGTGCAACCTTAATCACATGAATCATGGTTGGTTCAAAGAACGTGTCTCAAACTCTCAAAGACAAAACTTTCTTCATCAAATTGGCAGGAAAAAATAGTTGAACATTGTGTTTTGTTCATAAATTAAATTTTAATACAATTGTAGTAACTGCTGGAATAGCGTAAGCCCTCAAATGTACTTTTTTATTACAATTTTTTTATATAAAACTCTGGCAGTTGTATGTCTTAATATTGTATATGTTAAAGTCCTGAGACTTTAAAACGTTTGATTTTCAACATAGTGCAATCCATACGATACCTGGGAATATATTTTTTAGATTAAGTAAGTGTAGATTTGTTTGTAATTAGCGAATAAATGTATAAAATGTTACCTGTTAATTGTCTTCCAGTAAGATGTACTCAGTCTCTTAGAATGTATATTATCTTAATCTTAGTCATAATATTTAGTTTTTCCTTTGTTTATGTACTCATCCGCAGACAAACGTGTAAATATAGAGTATAGATTAATAATAGTGTATGATGATAAATTCACAAGTAAGGTGCTCTTTCTTACTGTAAATTGATTTTAATGCAATTCAATATCTAATTTCTGCACTTGTTTGAACTAATAATAATTTTCAAATTATAAAATTTATTTTGTGTGCAAGAAAACAAATTAATGTTTTGAAACAGTATTTTATTAATAAGTAGTTATGGTATATCCAAATAAAACCTTGGTCTGAACTAATCATAAATGAAAAACAATTTTACTCAATTATTGAAAAGCATTAACAATTTTTTAAACTTATATATTAATTTATTACAATAGACTCCACCTAATCCAATTTATTGGGACATCCATGTGAAATAAAAATAATCATCCAATCTCTTAGATTAATGTTATTTCACCAACTTAATCTTTATTAAAACCAATAACTGTTCTATTCGCCTCTGTGTAATTTTGTAAATAACTATAACTAGCTGACATGTATTTCATCCGTTAAAATGCCATATTAAATGTCTATTAATAAATGTGTTACAAATTATGGTATTTTTGTTTTATTTCCTAACTACAGTGTTTCTATGTAAATATTTATCTAAAATATTAACCTCTATGTGTTTATCTAAAATATTAACCTCTATGTGGACTTTTTACTACTCATCAGCTGTCAAATTTCTTTTCATTTTTTGCACATGTTTTAACTTGTTTATTGTTTGTCAACATTCCTTTCTGTTCAATTCAAGTGTTACAATCTTACGTTCTTTACATTTTAATTTCACTTACCACTCGATAATACACAACAATATTTTGGCCACCAGATCAAAACAAGATAAGTTTTTAATAATGTTACAGTTTTTAGTTTATTATTTTCAATTTTAGCCTGCAATGCATTACAGATTTTTACATAGCCCTAAACAGATTTGCAAAATAGTCCCAGCGTACAAGTGTTACAAAGATGGATCCAGACCAATTCAAGATGTTGATGGCAGCCTTCAACCATTCACAGGAACAATATTGTCACGAATTGAAGCTCAGAATGGAAGTAAGTTTTAACCCTCTAATCATTTCCCCATTTGAGAATTTCAATCAAAACAAAGAAAAGTTCAACTGTTACATTGAAAGATTTAAGCAATATTGTTCTTTCAAAAATGTTGCTAATGATAAGAAATCTCAACTTTAGTTCACATCTATTGGTTCTGAACATTATAACAATATTTCAGCACTACTAGGCTCTGAAAAGAAAGTAAATGAATTATCTTACGATGATTTACTCGAGGTTTACAAACCTGATGTTAGGTTAGCTAGAAGCACATTAGTGTCCAAGCATTATTTTTTAAATGTACAGTACAATCTCATTAATCCAGCCCTATATTGGGATCAGAAGGGCTGGATTATTGGAAATGCCGGATTAGTAGAGGTTTACTAAAAAATACTCAATTTTTCAGAAATTATCTTTTTTACGTTGGAGGATGATTAATTACTCTTAAAGAAAGATTCAATTTCATTCTTTTCTTCCTGATGTCCATGAGTTTTGTATCAGTTGATGTTGAATTCCTTGGATAGAGTAGCTACCTTAACATTACTTTTTAATCTGTTTAAAATCACGTACTTTTTATCTGTTGGTCTTGGTTATCTATTATCGGTCAAAGTAACATGTTTACGTTTTAACAAAATCTCACGGCCTGCACTGAACGGAAGCACAGGTTAGCAATAAACAATGCATTTTTCTCTGGCTGTCTGCAGTGAACTGAAGTAATCAATACAGATGACGTACGTCATGTGCTTTACAGACAAGTAGATACTTGAAAACAGGAGCTACGTCATGGACGTGGCGAACGGCCGGATTATAGAGACTGTACTGTAGTACAACAAGAAAATCAAAATATTGCTGAGTTTGTTAAAAAACAAGGGCTTATGTGTACGAATGTGACTTTATGTCACATGCGCTTGCGCAAGGACATTTTTAATCACTGATACATTCAATTCATAAGGGGCTAAAAGATAGTTCATTAAGAGAACAGTTGCTAACTTCAGATACTCAAAGCTTCGATGAGTTACTTAAAAATCTACTGCGCTAGAAGTATCTCGCATCGACACTTAAGAACTGACTAACAAATTCAATTCATTTTCTTTATCGGGTAGTCCTGGAGGTGGAATGGAGGACGTATCACTCTCTGAGGTCGGTGAGGTTGAGGAGGTGCCTGCATCAGGTATCGAGGTGGATCATCTCTCATTGCGGCTGGAGTTTTAGGATGATGGGGTTCAGGCCTTCTGTATGATGGCAGAATAGGTGCTTATTAGATCCAGTGTTGCTGAGGAGCAAAGGTCACTTTTTTCTTTGCCACTAAGTTAGTGAAGACTTCATTTGATCGACATGCCTTTTAATCTTTCTCCCTGTGCCTAAAACAACTAGGTAGTGGAGACATCCAAGCACTTCTTGGATTGTTCATAACTGCCACACATCTTTGTTGTTCAGGTGAACTCAAACTCTTTCTCCTTTTCGAAATGAGCGACCTCTTCAAGAACTTTTCAGGTTTGTATTTTGTTTGTGAAAATTTGGTTTTATCGCATCAAGTCTGATTCGTATTTACCTATTTAGGTACAGCTCTGCAGGAGCTCTTCCATTAGCAAGGGGTGTTGCTCTGTATCGGAACCGAATGTTTCTCAGTTTCTCTTGTAGTGGAGCTGGGTTCTTGGCTGCTACTTTGAGGTGTCTCTTGATAGTTTGTACGTTTCTCTCAGCCAGCCATTAGTAGCTGCATAGACTAACGGAGAATTTCTCTAGTCTGTGGTTGTTGGATGACCTAGCGCAATTAGCTTTTGAAGAATTCCTCTATTTTTGGTGTATTTTACAATCTTACGTTCTTTACATTTTTATTTCACTTACCACTTGTTAACACACAACACTAACCCTGCAGGATAGCTGAGAACTTTTGTAAAATAATCATCCAAATATCAAGCGTTTCAATAAAATGCAAATGGTTCAAAAAGAATCGTTTCAATGTTTATACTTTTTTACTAAAAATATTCAGTGATAAAATTTTAGTTAGGTGTTAAATAGTTAATTGCTGAAATTCTAGGAACAACTTGATGATATGGTTGGGTCTAATATCGGTGGCACGAAGAGTGAGGAGTACCTGCACCCCGTGTAGCGTCCTAAATTCCTTCGTAGCGCAAGTTTAGTAGCGCTACTTTTGATGAGGTTATATTTGCCAATAGTTTGCACCCTGATTCTTGCTACTCTTCTCCATTACTTCAATTCTAGGGCTAACTCATGTTGAACTTGCCAGGTATTTTGACGGAAAGTTACAAAATCCTCTTGACTAATATTTGCATTTGCTTCTACAGCAAAGTCAGTCAAAAGTAAGTTCAGTTCACTACAGTCTCTAAGGAAGTATTTCGGTTTTTTGGCAATTGCATCCGTGAAAGTATTTTATGTTCAATATTTTATCAACAATAAAATATGCTCTTGAAACTTTGAAAATGTACAGTTTTTTTCAATACCAAGGAAAGGGATTAAAATGCAATAAATACCAAATGTTCTTCCTTCAGAAAAGCCAAAATGTATTGGTCGAAATACATGTTTTGATGTGAACGATTTCCATATAAATAATACAAAATATGTATCACCATATTACAAATAATGTACATTTCTAATGACATTTGTATACAAGTTAGTGAATCACATTAGTGCTCAATTTACAATTCTTCAAGCTAACTAAATAAATAAGTTATCTAAATACATAATATAATAAAAAAATAGTAACTTCTAATAATTTTAAATAAATAAACAGACTTAGGTACAGTACCCACAAAATTTAAAATCAATAAAACAACTTTTTTAAATAAAATAATCGAATATTTAGGTCTACACCCCAAGCAGTGAGATTTGGCTATGGAGAAGCACCAGAAAACCCCATTAAAAGGGCTTCTAAAATAGATATTCCACGAGAAAAAGTGTTGAGATATCAGGTTGGCTTTTAATATGGTTAGGCATTAGTCTTTGGACTTTTATCAGGTGGTTCTTAACGTCTTTAAAGTTTTAACAATGTGTTCTCAATTGCCAACTCTCTTTAGCATATCATGTGAAACCACTGAAATAGGCAAACAACCTCTTGAGTGAGCTATGGTGAAAAACATTAGAGCTTAGTAGGAGTCTAAATGGTAAAACACTACAGACAGCAGCTACTCCATGTACATACAGCAATCGATAACAAAGACATTTTAGGGCCTAGGAGAGGGTTAATAGGCCATTTAAACACAGTTCATCTCCAGCACTTCCTGAGTTCTGTTTAACATCAAGAAATTTTAAAGCATTATCATTGTTGAAAAACTAAAAATAAATAAAATGTAATATCACCTGTAGGATTGCAATATAACATATTCAAAACAGTATTTCACCTTTGGAACATTCTAGCGGAACTGGATGTTAGCATTTACCAGCGTCTTCTTTCAGAGTGACAGTTCTGTTGAACACCAGTCTGTCCGAACTTGAGTCAGGGTCTACGGAGAAAAATCCAATCCGTTCAAACTGGAACTTGTCGAAAGGTTTGGCGGACAGCAGAGATCGGTCAGCATAACCCTCCTCGACAGTGAGAGAACTGGTGTTTACATCCGAGAGAAATCCGTTGGGAACTTCAGAAGTATCTTCCGGATTCTTGTGCTTGAAAAGTCTCTCGTAAAGACGCACTTCCACCGACACTGGACCAGAAACCCACTGGATGAAAGCTTTCGGTTTGTTAGTGTTTGAAACTGGTTCAGCGCTGACTTTTATCTCGGAGATACTTCCGTCAGTCTTCTTAAGGATGTCTTTAACGGTTAACACGAGCCCAGCATGTTTCAAACCGACTGTCTGATTGGGAGCCAATCGGCGGAAACCTTTTTCAGGAGCTTCTTTGAAGTCTGAACCATCAATGAAAACAGTAGTGTCTAGTTTTACATCATGAGAACCTTTGGAGGGATCGTTGGGAAAATCTGGAACTGAAACTTTAGAAATCTCACATCCATTGACAATCGTTAACTTGAGGGGATTAAGTACAACCATGACTCTGGTAGCGGATTCGTTGAGTACGTCCCGCACAGAAGCTTCCAGCATCATAGGATCAACCACAGACTGAGCGCCAGTCACTCCCATCCGGGCGCAGAAACTGTTGATGGCTTCAGCGGGGAACCCTCGTCTTCTCAAAGCGGTCAGCGTGAACAGCCTAGGGTCGTCCCAGTCGTTGACGATTTTTTCTGTTATCAATTTTGCAATTTTCCTCTTTGACACAACCGTATAATTCATGTTGAGCCGGCCGTACTCCCACTGGACAGGACAGTAGATGTCGAGAGCATTGCAGAGCCAATAGTAAGATGATCTCCTGTTCTGAAACTCCTTGGTACACAGTGAGTGAGTGATGTGCTCGATAGAATCACACAGACAGTGAGTGTAGTCGTACGTCGGGTAGATGCACCACTTGTCCCCTGTTCTGTGGTGAGGGATGAACTTGATCCTGTAGGCGACAGGATCTTGCTTTCCTTCCTCCAATGTGACTTTCATTCTCAGAGTCGCTTTGCCTTCATCAATTTTTCCATTCTTCATATCCTGGAACAACTGGAGATTCTCTTCAACTGGACGGTCCCTCCAAGGAGAAGGGGGAGGGTTGAAGCCTTTGATGTCTTCAGCTTTTTGATGACAAACGTAAGCCAATCCTTTCTTGATTAAGACAATCGCCCACTCATACAGCTGATCAAAATAATCTGAAGAATGAGTAATTTTGAACGGCTTGTATCCTAGCCACTCCACCATGTCCTTAATACCGACAAAAAACTTTTCCTCTTCCTTTTCAGGGTTTGTATCGTCGTAGCGTAGGAAGCAAATCCCCTTGTTCACCGCAGCGTAGCCAAAGTTGATGTTGATAGCTTTGGCGTGGCCAATGTGCAGGATGCCGTTCGGTTCCGGTGGAAATCTTGTCCTCACCTGACCGCCAGTGAACTTCAGGTGATCTTCAAGGTGCTTCATAGTGTTTGGAGTGACGACGTAACCATCGGTTTTGTAATTTTCTCCTGGTTTGTGGAAATTTATTTTGGCTAAAACATCATTGATAGAAACTGTGTTTTCTTGTTCTACATGATTTTGTTCAGTAGTACTATTGTTTTTTGGTTTATCATCTTTAACAATTTTCACTTTTATCTGATTTTTGACCTTGCCTGCTTTAGTGGCGGGGGCCAAGTCCTCTTCAGTTTTCGGTCCTAACAGATCTAATATTTGCAAATCTACTTCACTCTTGACAGCCTTTCCGTCGGCCCACTTCAGTTTGGTGTTCACAGCTTGCATTATCGTTCCTGGATTGAACTTGTATCTTTTTTCCATGAGCTCTCCCTTAAATTGATTTATGGTTTCTTCGACTGCTGATTCAATCTGTTCTGGTTTGATATTTACACCGTATCCACATGATTCCTTCAGTTTAGCCACATCGACTGTGCCTACCGAGGAAGCCACTAGGTGTTCCAGGGCAGCATCTATTCTTTGCGTAGTGCTCAGATTCTTTGACATAATCCATTCCACTAGGAGTGGAAGGTGGGAGGTTACGGATGGTTTTACTTTAGAAGCCAAATGATAAAGCAAAATTCCATCATCTGGAGTAATTTTTCTAATTTTATTACCTTCATCAATACATTTCTTCAAGTTTGCTGCAACTGTGGTATTCTTCAAGGTTTCTTTCGCTTTTTGTTCTTTTAATCCAATTGAAACAAATATATTGATTAAATCTTCCTGCATATTGGCTTGGTCTTGTACACAACAGCAGATTCAAAGGGACTCTTCAGTTCAAACAACTGACATATCTGCAACAAGAGTAAAAAAATTAATCAAAAATTGCTCTGTTAAGTACACTAAAAATAACACACTACTTAAGCGGCTTGCTTTTTTGTAGTTTGGGAATGTTGCTGTCCTGTTTCTTATAATAATTAGTTTTAGCGATAAAACGTTACAATCGGAACCATTACCATATCAAGCTTTTATAACTCCTTATACTGTCAAAATAATCCTCTGTTAAAAACACCCCATCTCACAGACCGCCAAACTTTTGAAAAACAAGGCGTTACAGCCAAGTATTACTATGAAACATACTGATAAACATTTTGACAAGTAAGGGTGTAGTAGGAGGAAGGGACTGAGAAGGTACCTGTTTTTCAGTGCCACCACCACAGAAAAACAATTACTGATTATTGGTCTAACAGATTGATCTTTCCATTTGTATTAAAACAGCCTGCCTTTAGACAGTTCTAACTTAAGTGTAGGTCGAACTTAAAAGGCCAAACCAATTGGTTTCACAAATATAACACATGGATAAGCAGAAAAGCTATATTTGCAACTTAAGCTTGGGAATAGGTATAGTAAAAGGTTTGAAGGATAGACCTTAACGTAAAATTTGTTAGGGGTTACAAGGGAATATACATACATTTTGAAGTGATTCAAAAACTAAAGGAATTTAGGCTTCTGCTGCTGGTTATCCGAAATGTTTAATAAGTACAGCAGACATCACGCAACAGTACAAATCAAAAGTGATGACATAAAAGAAAGGTTCACGAATGATGAAATAAGATAAACATAACCTCTAATTTGTCGGTTGCACGGAAATTGTCAGCAGACGAGCGAAAAACAAAAATACAAAGCAGATGATGAGCAAACATATACCGCAGATTTTAAAAGTTTGCTGACATGTATAAAAGTAAGATTATCTGTGGTCAGAGTCTAGATTGGTAACACAGAAATTATCTATTTAATTTCCATTCCAACGGCAAAAACCATAATACATTGAATTTACTCGTAATGACTAATAACTATACTAAATTATACTAGTTATAGTAATTATACTAAATGATCTTTAAAATTACCCTAAAAGGGTTATTATTTTCAACTTCACTGAAAGTGGCAAAACTGTAGAGAAAATCCAGGGATTCCAGGCTAATCTGAGTGGAATGGTGGACAAGGAACTTTGTTAGGATTGGAATACAGTATTGGGAGTTCATAGGAACTGTGGAATTAATTTTTATAAACAAACACATCTGTCAAAATCATCTGGACTTGAATCGGACGTTATGGTTAAATGGTTTAGTACATAACTGGTGTATAGTGTTTTTGAAAATACTTCCCTCAGGGGACTGAAATAGTTTTAGACCAAGGGTATCTTCATCTCAATATAAGCCTATTTGTATATTTTATTATTATAAAATTAACTAGCCTTTAAGGATAGTCTAACTAAACCATGGCTAAACCCCAAACGTACACTATGAAGTGGAATAATTACCAAAATCATATAGGAGGAATATTTTTGAAGCTATTGGAAACAGAAAGCATGGTTGATCTGACCCTATGCGCTGACGGAGAAAAAATCCATTGCCATAGAATCATACTTTCAGCTTGTAGCCCGTACTTCCAGGTAGGCCTATGCTATGTAACATAATGCCTCTTAGTACCTTTTGGGTGGTTTATGAGTCATTTAACAAGCTTAATTTTGTTGTCTTAATTTTTATCTTCGTCAGTGATGCCTACAGTCTACTCCAAATAGCCAGTTGTTTGTCGGTGTGGTGGCTGAGTTGGTAGTGGCTGTAGATCGAATGTTCGCAGGTTCGAGCCCTGCCTCAGCCAATGGTTGGTTATTAATTTGTCATTTAGGTTACCACATAGGCTGCATAGACCCTTGGGGACTAGCAGATTAGCGTGAAAAAATACTCACCTACTGGATTTACGTTGAGGAGCTCTGCTCAACGTTTTTATTACATGTGAACACTAGTGTTCTCATCAAAGATAATGAATTTATTTCTTTTCCATATGTTGATTTATTTCATTGATGTAAACTAGGAACTATATCAGATCTGTGTCGCAGTTCTCTGCTTACCTTAGTAGTTTTCTTTTTAGTTATTTTGTTAACTATTACTCAGTGAAGGTACTTGTTGCCGATCAATGTCATAAACATCAGCCATGTTAGTGCCGTCTTGTGATGCCAAGTTTGGCCATTTTCTCCATAAGAACTGGTACATTAAAACAATCTAAGTGATGTATATGAAACATGTTTATAGGAGATTTTATCCGGTTTACCATCAAGCAATGCGGTTGTCATACTGTGTGGAATATCCGCCGAAGACGTGAAGTCTATCATAGAGTTCGTTTATAGAGGAGAACTGCACGTAAGTCCGGAACGATGTCCCTCAGTTCTTAAAGCAGCCGGAGCTCTGAAAATCTCTGGGTTGATGGAGGTAAGTTATGTTTAAAGGACTGTTATCTAGAGAAATGTTTTGTGATGATTTTGAAACTCTGTAAATGTCACCTCTCAAGCAAGTTAACCTGCTGCCAGCCTAAATTATTTGTCTAAGTACATGCCTGGTCAGCAGCATTGCTTTTTTAATATTAAAACATATTTTCATTATTCTGGTTCTCTGGCTTCAACACAGAGCATGAGTCAAAAATCTACTTTCAAAAATACACTTTTTTCTAAATTGCAAAGAGAATCACCGTACTTGCCAGAATGAACTTAAGTCCTATTTGTTTTTTAGGTTAGCAATTTGTTGCCAGCTCTTCAAATTGATAATTCCAAAGACGAAGATACCATTCAGGAGGTGGATATAAGCGATATAAGCGACATTGAAACTATGAGAGCGGAGATAAAACAAGAGATGTTGAGTGCGGAGGACGGCACCATCGTCGATGAAGGAAGACTGAAGTTTCTAGACCCTAATTATCTTAATAGCAACACTGTTACCAACTTCCAAGTCATAGCAGATGTAAGTATTTAAATGTTTTGTATGTAACTCAGTGACAATTTTTAAATTTTTTAATATATAAGTTAGGTCTTATTACTAATTAGCTTGGTAAGCTCAGTGCGTCTCTTTGATTTCTGTAATAATTTCTTCTAGTTAGCTAGGTTCACGTTATATCTACTTCTTCAAGGCCCATGATGGAAATTAAAAATATGCACATAGCAGAGAAACACAATTGCTTTTATAATTGTTTTCTTAAATATACTTACATTTGTCTCAGATCTTCCTGATAATCATACACCAATTCTTTCTGCC
The DNA here is from genome assembly GCA_018831715.1 of Matsumurasca onukii. NCBI lineage: Eukaryota > Metazoa > Arthropoda > Insecta > Hemiptera > Cicadellidae > Matsumurasca > Matsumurasca onukii. The sequence continues at coordinate 45,315,854 of CM032063.1, read as the reverse complement.
ATCATCTCAGTAGTAATGAAGTATTTCTGTTTTACGCAACATTTGTATGTATGTGCAGGATAGTGAAGACCAATCTGACTTCAGCTTACTCATAGAAACTCCAGCGGTAGAAAATAAAAAGAAGAAACGACGTGAATATTCTAAGAAAGATTACAGGTATGCGTAAAGATGCAATAAGTAATCTTTGCTCTATTGAAAATTTCTAGATTAATAACTTACAAACCTTTGTAAAGAAACTCATCAATGAACAAGGAACCATGTCAAATGAACAAATTTTTGATAATAAAGTCAGATAATCAATGGGCAAATAATGAAACTTTATTGGTGGTTTTGATAGTTTTAAATGAAATTTAAATGCTTCACCTATATAGTAATTAAGACGTAAATTGTTTACGTTTTGTCAACTATGTACATTTGTATAAACATGTGTATTGATGTTGACCTCTTAAATGTACGAGAGCTGTTAAGAAATTAACTTCTGTTGTTTATAGCTCGTAGGCAACTGTAGCCATATCAGTTGAATAGCCTGGACTCATTGTGAATTCAACCGTATGCTTAACATTTTGTTTTGCTGTTTTCATGGTCTAAAAGTGAGAAACAAAATGGTCTCTACTTGTAATATTCCGGGTAAAAAATAGCCCCGTTAACTTACGAAATATACTTTTAGCGTCCTTTTTTCTGCTAAAGGGGTTTTTAGAACCATTGATTAACCTAACACATTTGAATTTCATCTTTAACTTTGAAAAGTAATCACCTTTTTTGTGAACTTAAGCCGGTTTAAGAGTGAATTGAGACCGCTTCTTGTTATAGACACTGGCGACTGAATGTCATGCAATAGCGTAAAAAACCTTGTATCTCAGTTTAGTATAATAGCTCCGATCTTCATCGTGAATATGCCAAATTATAGGTGAACGAATGCTCTTTAATATGAATATAATACGTGTTTACAAATAGTATGCGTTTTAGAACTTTTGAGCGGAATTTGATTTTAAGACAGCTCTTATAGATCGCAACTTCATGTTCTAATTCATTATTTGCACTTCTCCGCAAGTTAATCTGTGGTGCTGTTGACAGTGAGGAGGCAATATCAGCAGCTATCGAAGACCTGATGCAAGGACGCAGTCTGCTGGAGACTGCCAACACGTACAGCATCCCGCGGTCCACACTGTACGCCCGTGCACGCAGTTTTGGCATCTCCCCCACCATCTCGCGCCAGGACTACTCCGAGGAGAAACTCTCCGCTGCGGTGGAATCAGTCAAAGGTCAGACCAGCATGGATACTCAGTATTTTAACATTCTGACAACTGATTTTGCTTTGGAAATCTTCAGTTTAACTATTCAAATCATTAGGCAAAACTCTAAAATATAATTTGTACCAAAGATTAAAAAATGCACAAAAAAGTAACATTTGTTTATAAATAAGCACAATCAAGAGCAGCTGGTTTTTACTGATAAAGTAGTTTTCTGGACAACTAGTGAACATGTGGATTTTCATTTGACAACTTTTCAACTTTTGACAGTGAATGTAATGACGATGTTTCTGACTTCAATTAGACATTTAAAAATAGGTCATAAATTCTTTAGGCAAAGGCTTAGGTGGTGAGCCCTTATGTATGAAAGGTTTCATGGTAGCACGTTATATTAAAATTACTTTCTTTTATTTTTAGTGGTGCTACCATAAAAACATTTCATATACAATGCATGTTTTATGAATAAGTTCGTCTTCAAACACATTTTTGCATAGACTTGTCTCAACGCTTTGAGTTAGGCTAAAAAGGAAGTCCACAGATAAAAGGTAAAGTTTGTCTTGTTTACTGAGGCCAAGTTAGGACTACAAAGTCCTCCGTACTACTCAACCTCAACCTTTACCGTAAAGTCTATTAACAAATTGTTGGGGTGACTCTAGGGACTGAACCGACGCCACCGGAGTGATGAGACGATACCTACCCGTTACCCACTGAAACCTAGGAACCCCTAAAAATAGTTTCTTATGGGTAAAAAGCCACTTTATACAGAAAGGTTTTGTTTTGGAACTGTGTCAGGTGGTGCAAGCCTGCAAGCAGCGTCGGTGATGTACGGGATCCCCAAGACAGTGTTGTGGCGCAGAGTGCAGAAGGATATCGGTTACTACGCCTTGAGTCGCAGGGCTAAGCTACGCCAGCGCTACCTGCCTCACGCCAAGGAAGCTGCTGTCCGCGCACTCGAGAACGGAGAGAAGTTCAATAAAGTAGCACTGCAATATAAGGTGAGATAACGCAGCAGTGTGTCTAGCGTAGGGTCAAAACACACCTGTGTCCTTCGCCTATGATCAAACAGGTGGATTGACTGAATCTATTTACACTCTGTGTCTAACTTAATTGTCTTGTCTGTCTTAATTTTTAATATACACATTATTCACATGGGTTCATGAGGAGCGATTAGAGGCTTGTCATTCAGCTCGCTGAGGGATTAAAGCTTGAGTCTTGCCTTAAAAACTTAGTTGTTCAAGTTCCAAAATTCCTCTGGTAGTGATTTGAAGACTTTCAAGGTGGAATGCGGGTAACTTATTAGTGCTGAGTCTGCATTGAAGCAAATCCAGATCTTTGGCACAGCGGGTAGGGTGGTTGTGCTGGGTCCCTCTCTTTTAAAATCCTCCGATGTTATCTTTTGTTACATTTTCAATAAGAGATTGCAATAGAGGGCGTGTAAGAAGTTCACGCATGAGTAAAATAAACAAAAAAGGCAGAAAACTGTTATTTTTAAACAATTGGGCAGGCTTCAAAGTGTTCAAACATAATGACCGATTGGAAACACCGACTGAAACATAAAGTCGTGTGTTCCAGATTCCGAAGGCTACTCTGTTCCGAGAGAAGAGTCGACTGGTGGAGGCCGGCAAGTTGCCTCTGTCCTGCTTGAACAAGCGTGTGCCGAACAAGGACAACTTCAAGCAGCTGAGACTGAGACAAGCGGTGGCCGCTTGCAAGGAGGGACGGATGTCTCAAGCGGCAGCCTCCTCCACCTTCAAGGTCAGCGTCCGAGGGGTTTTACAAATTGACAACTTAAAGGGGTGAAAAAAACTTCTGTTTTGTCAATTTCTGAAGAGTTTTCATGTTTTCTGTGGCAAAGAGTACTCGCTGAGCAAGACAGAAGACTACTTTAAAAATATTAATAACGGGATAACTTGTGATCAAAGCAAGAAACATCGTTAACTTCTATGGTTATTGGAAATGTGTTTGATATTTCTTGCTTGCTTCATTAATAGCTCTTTAAACATTTGACAAACTTGACTGTTTTTCTTCAGTGAATTCTTGGTGAAAATTAGATGGTATCAATAAATTGGACATGTTTAAAACTTTACACAAAAAATAAGCTATATCTTGATAAATTAAAAATAGTGAACAGTTTAATCAAGTTTTACGTATTTTGTGACATTGAACAGTCGATTAATCAAAAAGGAATAGAAAGGAGAGCAGGCTCACCTGGATAAAGTAACAGTTGTTATCTCTTTTTGTCTTGGCAATGGCCCTAGTAGGGCTGAAAATGTGACAGTCTGTGTTCTTTTATGTGTTTCTACTTTATCCAGGTGAGCCTGCTCTCCTTTCTATTCCTTTTTGATAGCATATTCTGGCCTAGTGCCTTATTTCCTAAATCTAGTTGATTAATCAAGTTAAACCATGGATAAAGCAATATACCAAATAAAAGCAATTTTTAAGGATTTGCTTTAAAAAACTGCTCAGTGACTTATTATATAAGGAATAACTGCACATAACAATTATTGCAACTTTCAATTCCAAAAAAATATTTTAGCTAAAACTCAAAAATTGTTGAAATTTTCTTTAAATTTGACTTGATGATCAAACTTGATGACCTCCGAAGTTTGTCTCTTCCACTGATTCCTGTTTATATCCTCTCACTAATTAACTGAAACGATCCTCGTGCGGCGGGGTAAATGTTGAAGGGTGGGTTATGTCCAGGTGTCCAAGACGACGATCTGGCGCAGGCTGCAGCAGAGTGAGGCGGGGGGAGGGAAGCGGGTGAAGCTCCTCGAACCCAAGAGTGAACCGGAGGACGAGAACCTACTGGACTTCCAGGAGGTAAGCACGGGGAATCTTCCATTTGCTGTAGTAAACAACAGAAAAAGAATTATTCACTTTTGTCCCTGTCATTGGAAGTGTTGTTATCCTCACGTTGTAAAATTTACTTCTGAAAAGTAATTTTGCCACTCTTAACACTTCTTTTTGAAATGGTAACTAGCTACCATTATTGTGTGTAAAAAGTACTTAGAACATCGGAAGTTCTACCCATTTACTCTTGGATAAGACCAGGTTTTAGATTATGATTTGCCAGCCAAAAGTATCTACAGTACGGTCTCTATAATCCGGCCGTTCACCACTCCGACACGTCCAGTAATCCGGCGCTGTGACAGCGTCATTTAGCCACCTGTTTTCAAGTCTCTACTTGTTCTGTAAAGTGTGCGCTGTTTATTGCTAATCGGTGTTTCGGTTCAGTACAGGCGAGATGACTTAAAAACATAAACATGGTACTTTGACATGGATAAAAAGTATGTGATTTTAAATCAGATTTGGTGAGAACCCTGTTCCAGTCCCGCGTTAGTGGTCCTTGTTTTCCATAATATTAATTAACATTCGGAGATGAGTTGGCATATATTGAACAGACTTTGGCAAATAAATCATTTTATATTTAAATGTAAACTGTCCTTGGGCACAGACATCCCTAATAAAAACAGTCCGAAGAAGATAAGATCTCAAATAGTGATTTGATTAGTGATAAAAGTATGTGATTTTAAAAGATTAGAAAGTGGTGATAGTTAACTGATTTCCTCCCCATGATTTCATCATAAGAGTATTGACTTTAAAACAATCAATGAGTACATCAAGTGAATGTGAGTGTGTGGAAGTAAATTTCATCCTTGTGTTTTTGTTTGTCATCACACCTTAAGTCGTTGTTTGAAAAGATTTAAATTATTTTGTTTCCTGTTAATAAATATGCAAATTGAGTATGATATTTAATTGGAAAACCGGTTTATTTTTTTGTAATAAACTTTATAATTTTTTCTCCGGTGTTCCGGACTAATCGAGGGTTAGGATAGTTGAGACGGATTTTAAACATTTGGTGATAAGTTAACTGCTAATCCGCCCGATAAGGAAGAATAAGAATGATTCCTATATAGGACTTAAAAAGATTATTCTGGCAAATTGAATAAACCAATAGTGAGATCCTACTGTACTAGTGTTTGTTTGTCAAATAATATAATTAGTTCAAGTCATCTTTCTTTTTAAAATTAGAGTTTGGTTCAAGAGCTTAATAAAACCTAAGCATTTTTAACGCGCTAAGATCAACCCAGAAAATAATCAACTGTCGGAAAATAAAGTTGTATCAGCTACATGAACTAACTCTTGTCTCCATTTTTTTAAACCCTTAACAAAAATAAGTAATCTCACATAATTCTCAGGAGTTTAAAATATCGCTTACTCATGTAGTTTTGCCTCCTGCTATTAGAAACTTGTCTTGGTTACTTGAATAAAGTTTAAATGATGGGTGTGGACAGGTGGTGAGTGAGATCCCGGTGACTTACGGAGATGTGAGGGAGTATCCTTCGCTGATCATCTTGACCCCGAACAGCTGCGGGGAGTTGACCTACCAGACCGCAGAGGACTTGGTAGTCGACACTGTCTTAAATAAGTTGTCATCGTCTTGCTTCACACGGCCAGTAGACAACGTTACTGTACTAATAAGATGATCGCGATGCTGTACAATATTCAGTGATGAGTCAGCTTCGGAGGACGGTTCGTACTGATAAGAGTGCACCGGTCATGTTAGTATTTTAAGTTCGTACGTGCCCGACTATTCAGTGATATTTGTGGTAACTTAATTTCGCAGCTTGCATTTACTTCTATTTATCAACTGCATTTCATTATACAATCATGGATAACTGTGGTATTTGTGTTAAATCCGTATCTTCTAAACTGAAGCTGGTGTGTTGTGACTGTAGTCGTCAGTTTCATGCGGCATGTTGCAAAATGAGCAGAGCTGATGTGGATTGTGTTACGGATGGCTTGCCGTGGCGATGCAAGCGTGTGGAGAGTCTAGAAGACGGAGTATGAGATTTGAAGCTAATGTGGATGAAGGCAAGTACGTTAGATGATATAATGAAAAAGATAACTGAGATAGCAGAGACTCAGAAAATCCAAGAAGCTAATTTTAACAAGAGCTATGAAGAACTTGGAGAGAAATTAGATGTAAATACAAAGGCTGTAACTGAAAATAATAGTTCTATAGAAAAATGTTTGAAACTTATTGATGAACTGACCTGCGATAACAGACAACTTCAAAAAAAGGTCAATGAACTGGAACAAAGAATAGAAGAAATGGAACAATATTCTAGGCTCAATGCAGTAGAAATACATGGAATCCCTGAGGAGAAGAATGAAGATGTTGTAAGCCTAGTCAGAGAGGTGGGAAAAGCTTTAGATATGCAGATCACTGACACCATGATCGACGCCTGTCATCGACTAGGAAGAAGCAGAGCTGCCACCAACAATGCGCCACCAGGAATCATAGTGAAGTTCGTCAGGCGTATAGACAAAACTTCTCCAGAGCGGCGGGTCAAGTAACTTCGACCAGACACATGAACCTGCGCCTGGACCAACCAATCTACATCAACGAGTCCTTATCACCTGCAAGAAGACGGCTCCATGCTGAGGCGAGGCAACTGAAGAAGGAGAAGAACTACCGTTTCCTGTGGGTCCGAGGAGGGAAGATCTTCCTGCGACGAGAAGAAGGGGCTGCGGTTATCCAGGTGACCTGTCAAGCTGATCTTAAAAAACTATAGACTGTAAGAAACAATTAAGGCTAACAGCTAATAATCCTAATACAACCAAAGCAATACACTTTCACTGTCTTGTGCGTGCTATTACCCACCCAATTTTATTTGTGCTACCGTATATTAAATAGGCTAAATAAAGATACAAAAAGTACATCAAATACTTTAAATATGTGCTTTTCTATTAAATTATTAAATATATTTTATGGATAAAGAAATCCAAATAATTCATCAAAATATTAGAAGTCTCAGAGCAAACTTTGATTTGTTTCTATTAGTACTAGAAACTAATAAAATTAAGCCGGATGTAATTATTTTATCTGAGATTTGGATAGATGACTCTGAAATCAACCTATATAAAATACCGGGTTTTAATTCGTTTTATAAAGCCAATAAGGAGCAAAGGTGTGGTGGAATAGCAGTTTTTATTGAGTCTTCCATAAGCGAAGTAAACGATTTTCAGCTCTTAAGTGAAACAGCAGATTCACTTTTCTTATCCTTTGAAGTATATGAACAAAAGTTCCACATATTAGCATTATACAGATTACACTTATACTCTAGTAATTTGTTTATAACTGAATTTAGTACAATTTTAAATAATAAAGTTTTTAAAAATGCAAAAAACCTTTTCTGGATTGGGGATTTAAATATTAATATTCTTGATGTGCATAGCTCTAATTCCACGATTGATGAATATAAAGCTTTGATGGCTATCAATGGGTTGGAATGTATTTTAAATGAACCGACTAGAATTACAGATCATTCTGAAACCTGCATCGATCATGTGTTTGCTAGAGTTGCGAGTAAGAGTTGTGTGACAGTTAACGTGAATGTAAGGCATTTAGGTATAACTGACCATAGTCTTTGTCAGGTCTCAGTTGGTGTTGTGGGAGGGAGGTCCGGGGGAGACGTTGGTTGCCCTCCTCCCCGGCCTCGCTACCGCACAGACTGTGCACTGTTCCAGCAGCTGATTGATAAGGCTGACTGGTCAGCTGTTTATTGTAGCAATAACGCATCCCTTGCTTTTGATGAGTTTTTTAAAATATTTGTAAGCATAGTGGAAATGAGTAGGGTCAAGGTTTTAGAAAAGAATAGCAAGTATAAAAAAATAAAACCCTGGATCAATGATTTTATTTGCATTAAAATTAAAAAAACAATTTATTTAAAATAGTTAAAAAACACCAGAAAATATAACTTTAAAAACTATTACAATAAATATAGAAATAAATTACAACAAGATATAGCAGTTTTGAAAAGTGACTATTATAAGAGGCAGTTTGAGCAGTGCAAAGGGAACTCAAAGAATGTATGGAATTTGATAAATAATTTAACTGGTCAAGCTAAGAAAGAGTGTGATAAAATAAAATTAGATATAAATGGTGTTACTATTTCTGATCAAAACATGGTAGCCAATGAATTCAATAGCTTTTTCCGTGGAATTGTGAATAGCCTAAACTTAAATAGTAAAATGGACCAGGTTTTGCATTCACAGTATAAGGACAGATTTCCAATTCATTTTGAACGTAGTTCAATGTTTCTTAACCCAGTTTCACCTCAAGAGTTAAGTACTGTAATTAGTGGTTTGAAAAATAACACTGCTCCAGGAATTGACGGAATTAGCACGTTTCTAGTTAAAACAGTTTCTTTGAAAATAGTTGATGTTTTTGGTACATAATTAACTTAGGTTTTGAAAATGGTGTTTTCCCCTCAAAACTTAAGGATGCAGTCGTGATACCAATACATAAAAATGGACCAAATAACTCCTGCAATAATTATAGGCCTATTTCTTTACTGTCTTGCTTCTCAAAAATATTTGAAAAATTATGAAAAATAGGCTTCTTACATTTTACACAGTATCAATTTTTTAGTGCTAAGCAATTTGGTTTCAGGTCTGGAATCAATACTGAGAATGCTTTAATCAACTTCATGACTAGTGTTTATAATGGATTAAATGAAAGAAAATGTGTAGCGGGTTTGTTTCTCGACATCAAAAAAGCGTTTGATACCGTGAACCATGATATTTTATTGAGCAAATTATATAAGTGTGGTGTTAGGGGAAATGCATATAAGTGGTTTAACAGTTATCTAATAGGTAGAAGGCAGTGTGTAAAAGTAGGCTCAGTTCTTAGTGAAATGGGGGACCTGAAAAGTGGGGTACCCCAAGGATCAGTTTTGGGAGCAATTTTATTCATTATCTACATCAACGATCTTTGTAATGCTAGGCTAAGGGGGGTTTTAACATCCTTTGCTGATGATACCGCACTAAGCTATGTAAAGTCTAGTTGGAATGGAGTACAATCAGATATGACTGATGACCTTAGAGCCCTGCAGTGGTGGTTTACCACAAATCATATGCTTTTGAGTGCGGAAAAAACTAAATTTATTTTGTTTGGTCTAAAGGGTTGTTTTAATGCATTTGATAAAGTACACATGTTCTGATTGTCTTGATGTACAAGGTGCTTGTGTAAACAACTCATGTACATTTATCGGCAGAGCAAACGAAATTAAATATTTGGGAGTTTTTCTGGATCGGGAAGTAACTTGGAAGTTTCATTTGAACAAACTAAAAGCTAAGCTCAATAGTATCTTAAGATACTTTTACTTTTAAAACCTTTAAGTAGCGATGAGGTAATGCGCATGTTGTACTTTGCTCTTGTGCAGAGTCGTTTGGAATATGGAATAGTACTATGGGGAAGCGCTTTCAATGTGCATTTCAAACCAGTTTTCCTAAAGCAAAACATGTAGTGAGATTAATTTCAGGTAAAGGTCGTTTTGAACATACACAGCCTTTATTCAAATTTCTAAAAATTTTACCTCTCAAATATTTGTATGTTTACAAAGTACTTAAATATTTTTACTCGAGAAGTGGAAACATTCCCCAAAACGATAATTCTTATCGCTCTAAATTAAGAAACCGAGATATTTTAGCAGTTCCGAAACCCAACAACACATTCTTTACCAAAACTTATAACTTTGTAGCACCTAGAATGTATAATTTTTTACCTGAATTCATAAAACAAGCAAAGAATGTAAATATTTTTCAGTTAAGACTAAAAAATGGCTGTTTACATTAGAAGATGTAAATATTTTGCTCGAAATTCAACCTTAGTTGTAAGCTATAATGTGATCTTTGTGTATATAGTGTTCCTGTTATTGTTTTTAAGTATTTTTTGTTAAATAATTACTTTTAGTTACCATGTTATTAGATTAAATTTACTGCAAGGCAAGTATTATGAAGCCGAATATGTTAATTTTTATTTGTTTTCTGAACGCTGAATGTATAAGGTATTATTTGTTTGTAGGAACCTCTAAACAGGCTAGCCTTAGAGGCCCTAAATTTTCTTGATTAGTTTTAATTTACTTTAACAATATAATATTATGTTTGATCATTCTTAAGATTTATCTTTAGGATATCTATGTGCAAAATAGTTAAATAAAAATAAGAAGTAATGTTTTGTTGTTAGTTATTGGTTTTGTGTAGGCTGAATGTATCATTTGTGGTTATATTAGGGATCAATTATCTATTAAGTTTATTTTTTATTGTTTCCTGTGCTCACTTCTCCGGTCCTTGGTTATTCATGATCAGTACGGGCTGGCGAAAAGCCGGCTATCTTTGTTTATACAAGGGCAGTGTCTGTGTTGGCGTCCAGCCCAGGAACGCTTGGGTACCTTGGTCAGTGGGCTCGGAGAGATATATCAGATTCAGCTTGACAGGTCAAAGACAGTTTAATTTGTGTTTATTTTATTACTTAGAGGACTAACATTTTGTTTTGTTTTATTGGCTTATTAAGTTAGTGGCTATTACTTCTACATCCTAAGGATAAAGTGTGGAAAATTTGTTGATTATTTTTAATTACAAACATATATTGTGAAATTGTAAACGAAAAAATTCAAGAAAATAAAGACATTCTTATTCTTCTTATTCTTATTCTAATACTAATACACTTTATTTACTTATACATAGAGTACGAGTATGCAGCTCATTTAAAAATTACGTAAAATGGTTTCATTGTCTTCTTTCTTCAAGTCAGGGACCAGCTGCGGAACTCTTAGGTAGAGAGTAGAATGATCTCTCACCCCAAGCTGTTGGAAGAGTGATGTCTGGGTCTTCTTAAGGTTTTTCAGCAACATCTTCAATTCATGTGGCAGGCAGTTGTGGAAGCCACTCCACTGTGGAAGGTTTTCCCAAAAGACTAAGGTGATGTGTAGTAGACAGTTATGTCTGTGCCTCGTATTATACTGGCAATAGCCTCCGTTAACTGGTTGGGGCTTGATAGTGTAGAAAATTGTTTACCAGTGAAAGCACTGTTGGTACCCTGAGTACCTTAAAGGCATTTGGCAAGTATCTTGAACTTAAACCTATTAAGGTCCTTTTAAATCCTTTTGTATATGTATTTCTTTGTAGCAGTGTGGCACTGGTCCCCCTAGACTACTAATCCATATTCCAAGTGTGGTTAAAAAGACAAAAAGGGAGCAGTAGCAAAGCTATTGCACAGTTGAGTTATCGCTGTAATTGTTAGGGCTGTTTAGAAAATAAATTCTGTTGTGTAGCAGTAACAAACAAATCAATGAGTGTAAATTATATGTAATTAAAAGCTTGACTCATTGTAAATTGAGCAGTATGCTGAACATTTTGTTTTGTCATTTTATGATATTTAAATGTTGAAACAAAATGCAAAATATTTTGTCATCAATTTTGCAAAGGGTTTTTAAATCCCTTGGTTAGACAAACATATTGGAATTTTGCCTTTAACCTCAAGGTTGCACATAACCCAGTGATTTTTCGAACTGAAGCAGGTTAAAGCGTGAATTGTGTCAGTTTTTATCATGGACACTGGCGGAGAATACTATGCAATATCTTAGAAAACCTTGTGCCTTGGTATGATAAGTCCTCTGAATTTTATAGCAAATATGTCAAAGTATAAGTGAAATAATTCTCTTTAATATGAATATAATGAAACAATTTTAGAATATATGTGTATTTTACTGGTTTTTAACGGAACTTAATTTCAGAATAGCCCTCATATCTAAAGTTCCCACAATTAAAATCGAGGAGAGGTTTTAGCCTCAGGTTTGGAAGGAAGGTATAAGTTGCTTCATGTGGCCCGTCTTGGTGTTGCAGATGCCAGACAGCGTGGAGAATGTAGGAGAAGTGATTGAAATACAAGAGGCATCCTCCATGGAAGAACACATCTTCACCCAGGTGGAGATCTCGTGAGAGTAGAGTTTGACATAGTGTCCCTACGTTTCAAGTTCTTAGATTCTTTTATAAAAACACTAAGGTACAGAAATGTATCAGATCCTTTACCAGCGTTGAAACCAACTAAGCTTTTTAACCTCATTTGCTCACAAAACAATGTTTGGAGTTAAGTTGTCTAAATGTTTGTTAGTTTGTGTTCGAATGAATGAGTCTATCCCAGTTTTGATTCCAGAACTATTTTATTCAAACTTTGTTTTCTACTCAGGTCCGAGTTCACTATAGAAGGTACCAGACGTTTTGTTTTAGATTAGGAGCCATTTTCAGGTTTTTCAAATGTCCCAAACGCTTAAACGCGCTGTAATTTATATAAAATTATAGGGACTAATGTGTATAAACTACCGTAGATAAAAATTCATATACAATATGGTTAAAGCTCAGCCATTTCCAGGTAGTCTCTTAAATGTGCCATATCTTCTAAAACTTTGATTTCAACCAGATTTTGGGGTTATGATAATAACAAAAGACAAAGTTTGAAGAATGACGTTCATATCAAGGCGCTGAGGTCAAAGTTTGAATGCAAATCAACCGAATAACCCACTACAGGAAAATTGATTAACTTGTGATTCTGTAGGCTAAGATAAAGTGTTGAGTAAAATCAACCAGTTGGTCACAAAAGATGCTGAGTGACCAGTTGGTCGTGATGTACGTCCACTCACCTAGTCTATGTCAGTACATCAATATTATTGCTTACTAAAACTAAATCTTGAAGTATTCATGAAGTTGGTTATTAGTCAGTGAGGATCTCGAGAATGTGCACTCTTTACAAGGGGAACTCATTCATTTTCTCAGAAAGCTGGTAGATGAGTTGATTTAAAGATTAATTTTTCTCTATCTGTATTATGTATTACAATATAGTTCTAGTCAATTTGTAAATAATTTATGTGCAAAGGAAATAAAGTCATTATAGTTGTATTTGTTCATATTGATTTCTTAACCACTTGCTAAAGCGGTGAAACTTCCATCTGTGTTAAGAATTTTCTAGCAGCCGCTCAGCAATTCTGAGCAATCAGCTGAATTCATAGGGAAATCTGTGATTAGCCTTAAAATTACAACAGCTATGGCTGCCTCAACTCTGATCATTTAGACTTCTAGAAAATGCGGTTGGTAATAAATTTGACAACTAAACTTATATAACTCTTCTCTATTTTTTTTCGCTGTAGATGTTCTGTTCTCTGTAGCAGGAGTTTACAAAAGTAAGAAGTGTGGAATAAACCTGGTGTGTGCATTCTGCTCATAAACTAAAAAGGTGTGTATTTTTATTTTTTAACAATTTATGACGGTCTTAAAAACTTATTATTAACTCGTTTAATCTTCCATCAGTCACATGTGATTTTAAAATGTAAGGGGATGCACCTGAAGGTTACTTCCGGGTGGGCTACATTACTGAGATTGGCATAAACATCATTGTTCTTACAATATGACATTTGTAAACAATTTTTATTGAAATTAAGTGCAATAGGTGAAGTGAAACAATAGGGCTATAGCGCAAGAAAATTGAATATTCCTACACCGGGATTAACTACAGGTTACACTGTAAAGGGAGCAGGCAAATCACAGAACTTAACTTCAGGCAATACTAACCAGGGCCGCCAAATCTCTGGGCCGGGGCCGGACTTTAATGACGGATTTGATGTGAACAAAAATTCTGGAAAGTATTCATTAATGAAAAACTGTGTTTGAGAGAATTTAACTCAATTTATACATGTTTTAACTTAAAGCTGAAAGCCATCAAACAAAAATAGTTTCAATTTACTTTGGATTAGGTTTCTAGAGGTCTTGAGTATATACTATGATTGGCATTTTCTTTCAAGTTGGTAAAATAATAATACAACCAGGTTTGTAGGTATATTGCAAGAAAGAACTGATGATTCAAATAACTTTGGGTATTTCTGAGAACAATTTACCTAACTTTGATTACGGTAATCAATGACTCAAAATACCGATTGACAGCAAGTAAAATATTTGTTTAAATTAGGAAGTTTTCTTTTGCTTCAACACGTAGATAACTATCTCCAAGTTTTTTCCATGGAGGATCAAGACTGAAATTTGGAAAGACAACTAAACTACGTTCATATGTGTAACAATTTAAATTCGATTTACAGGCGTCTCGAAAGAGTAGCGATTTTTCCTGTAATTGACATGTAATTGCCATCACTATATTGTAACGCTTACAAATTGTTTATTCGTTACTCCCAAGTCTGACTTAAACGTTATATAAATATCATATAATAGCTGTAGTTACTATATCTTCATTTTTTTAATGTCTATAACGGCATTTTTATTAGAGACTTAACAAGGTTTGTGGGTATCACAAAACGCTTTTAGGAAAGCTAAACCCTTCATTGTCATATATATAAATATAAGATTGTATAACTATTGTAAATTGGTGTAAACCGTGAATAAATAAATATAATATTTTGATACAAAAATGCGCATTCTATACAATAATATCTTACAAGGTTAACAAAAGGTAAACAAAATATCGTGCTATCGACCTATCGTTTGAAAAAGAACCAGTTGTGAGGGTAGTTCTAAGTGATTTCAGGGTAAATTAACTAAAGTTTGGTGATATCAATGCTGTTAGCAGCTGTCAGCGATTACAACTGTCATATTCCTAGTTAATAGTTGTAAGCATTGTTTATGTTTCACTAACGAGTATGTTGGCACAGAGCCGATCATGAATAGGCCTAAACAAGTTTGTACAATATTTGGATATTAATTGAACTAATCAGTGCCATTTCAGTTAAAACTAAATCTAAGCAGTGAAAAAATATAATTGAAAACAATATATTAAGTCAATGCCCTTCAATTGATATTTGGTTAATGCCAGGATAAAGATAGGCACCTACGTAGCCTAGGCCTTAAAGAGGTCCTCCCCTATACTTTAGTAGATAATATTTAATCCATGAATTTCGATTGTAACAACATGGAACTCACGAAATGGACTATATTTAGTTTGTTGGATCCAAGTTTTATGACCAGACTGAAAACTGTTTGTGTATTTGGTAAGAATTACATTTCGTAGTTATAAATTATTGAAAGGCATATAAATACATAAATGGATCTTTAATTCGTCGTAACATAATTTTAATTAACTATGGATAAGTATATAATACCAGTTCTTTATCTACTTATCGCTTAAATCAGCCGGGTTCGATTCACGGCATTGATAACTTTTCACGATGACCACACCCGTGGTTGGAAGTTAACGACGTTGTTGGTCCATTCCATTGGTGCGTTGGGCTATTAATTAATGACTCAATCTGGGGGCGGTTGGCCTAGTTTTTAACAAGACTACATCCATCAAAACTCAACACATTCACCCTTCACACCATATTCACCTTAAAATACCCTCTGGAGTGATCGGTGTCTCAAATCAAAGTGTCAGTTAGTCTATCATTTAATGTCAATCACTCTATGACAGAATTTCAAACTCACTCACACGGTTTGATTTTTTTTTAAATACTCCAATGTCTTCTTAGTTCTAGTAGAAGACTACACATACATTTCCTTAGTAACTTATGATCTTTTATGCCACTTCATATTAAATTTCCTGTTGAAGTTCCTTACTCTACTGTTAAGGTCAAAACATTAATAATTAATTTGTGGATGATTTTAGGAAACCTTGGTAATGAAGCTCTTCTCATTACTAGGGATGATGAAGTAATATGTCGGACCAAATATTGCTGGATGTTTAGGCCTCGGCAATCTGCAGTACATTAGCGCCTAAAAAGTTGTAGATCTGTCGGGAAAAAGGTCCTAGGTGAGTCTTTTAAAATTATTTCTATGAAAGCAAGTTTACATTGTGTAAAATACAAGTTATAGCGTATTTCTTAAATACTAGCCTTAAACTCATTGTTAAGCGGATGCTTTAATTACTACATTAGGTTCCATGTTTTACTTGTAGCTGAATCTGTATCCCAGAGACAAGTAAGTGCGTGTTCACATTTCAGGTATCAGTTATGGCAGTGGCCCTCATGTGGATTCGTTCACAGAGTCGGAGAGGTTTACACTTGGGGTCTAGCGGGTATTGTGAACTTCGGTAATGGAACTACGAGTCAGGTTCTGACCCCAAGCCTCATCAATACTAACCTGCTGGGTAAAGTCATCATCGAGATCTCGTGTGGCAGTCACCACTCCCTTGCCTTGTCCGCTGACGGAGAGGTTAGTAAGACTAGTAGATGAGAGCAAATGCTAAAACGGCTGGAGTAACGAATATCATCTAAAGCTTCCGGTGCAGGCCGTGTCAATAGGCTATTTACAGTGCCAAACGTTTCATTCATTTTACAATCGAGCATCCTCAATGGACTTGCTGAGACTGATTCAGATGAATTTAGCTCTTACTTAAGACTAGTAGTTTAAGCGGAAAGATTTTTTGGATGGAAGTGCATTTAACATTGTCTGTGTTTGTGATTGCCATAGTTGCTGATTTAATTTTGGAAGGTTTCAGGTTTGATTCCTGATGAATGTTTTTTATTAAATAAAATAAACACACTTGTAGGTTGTCTTGTGGGTAGGCTACTTATGTTTATACAATCAATTAATACAAATTATAACACATTTTGCACATATAACCTTATTGGTATTGAGGAGATGATTCCAACAAGAGTTTTGCATTGTATTCCGTTTGAAAACTACTACGAATAAACACATTTCATCCAGTAAAGTTGAAGAATGAGGAGTAGAATGAACAGAACACATGAGCTCTAAAGGATTTCCACCCGGACATGACTTGATGGTGATACTTGACTGTGCAGGTGTATGCCTGGGGGTGGAACAACTGTGGACAAGTGGGCTCTGGACTGTCAAACAACCAGAGTGTGCGGCGAGTGCTCTCTTCCATCGGTGGCAAGAAAGCCATCAGCATCGGCGTCTTGGACAGGCGTCCTCCGTTGCGGTCATCGACAGCGGAGGGTGAGCTGCTTCTCACTGGGTCCGCCCAATGCAAGGCTGTAATAAATCAAAGTTGAGCCAAGGAACTATCTACGTGTGTGTAGAATGCTTTTCTTGAAATTTTACCTACCAAGCCCAAATTCTGTAGTTGAAAACATGGATAATTGGATTTTCTTTTAAGTCAATTTGTAGAAAGGGTATAATACTTGTCAAAATTTAGGCTTTATACAAGGGTGAAATATCTATTCTAAATTTTAAAAATATCAAGTTTGATCGTTTTAAAATTATTTTTAAAGGTGTAAAATGTGATAACGTAAACCCTTGCCAGGGTTCAGTTTGACAGTTGGACCACATCACTTGAAAGAAGGGCCATGTTTAGTCATTTGTTGCAAAGTGGTATTTATTGTGCAGACAAATTTAGGCTTTCTCCGAGGTGTCTACTGAGGCTGACCCTTATTATGTCAGAAATGTCAAAAACTACCACTTTCACAATCCAATGAGCAAATCAAGTTGATTACCTATATCTCACGTTACAGTACATCAAGGTGTAGGCAGGATCCATCTCTGTGTACTTTCAATCTTGGAGGAAGTTCTGGGCTGTAAAGCGGAAACACAGGCAAAATCTTGATTTAACCCTCTAAAATTAAGTAGTTTCCAAGTCAGAGGAATACATCTTGTTACGCCTCATATTTCAGTTAATTATTGACATTAATTGAAACCGTGGATCACTGTGTACTATTAATATAATTGACAACGGTTTGGCAGGTGTTTGCTTGGGGCTACAACGGCAGTGGGCAGTTGGGAATCGGGAACACAATCAATCAACAAAGCCCCACCAAGGTGACCGGTCTGGCCAACATCATCATTGTCAAGGTTTGTAACCTCAACCTCGCTTTACAACTTTCCGAGAAGTTTTATTGCCCAGCATCTGCTCATCAACAGTTTAAAGTACCGACACGTTGTATTGCATGTCGGCAGGTGGTGGTACGCCGCGCACACGCTAGCGTTAGCAGACGACGGAACACTGTACGCCTGGGGAGCCAACACACACGGTCAGCTTGCTACTGGCAACAAGTCTAACTCCTGCACACCATTCCCCATCGCAGCCGATATCGGCAGGTAAACCAACGAATAGTAACTGCTTAACTTATAAGTTATAAAATATTGTCTTCAGGGATTACGTAAATTCTTTTTTGTCTGCTCTGTGTGCTGTTAATAATATGTAGAGGGGAAGGTGAGACCTGAGTTATGTTTGGTTTGTTTTTTCAAGCTCACATCAGTCATATTGAAACTTGTACTGATGTGTTGCAGGATAGTGGAGATAGCGGCGACTCACTACGGACACATCTCCGCAGCTCTCACTCAGAGTGCTAACGTGTACATGTGGGGACAATGCCGAGGTTGGTTACATCTAAACAGTGTCGGGTCGTAGCACGATCAATTGTTTAATCTAGGAAGTAGCAGCACTGTTTACATGACAGTAAGTTTTACTGTCAGAACATTACAATCGGGGCGATTATCCAGCGTGAGTCGGGCTGGTTTCTTTCTGCTATTTATGTTGCTGAAATAGTCAAATATAGAACGTAAGGCTTCAAGTGATACAAAACAAGCTGCGCCGGGGTGCCCAATATTGCATCCCAAGGACAACGTGGAAGTCGGCAAAACCCCATGGAGTTTCTACTTCCCTTAGGTTTTAATATGTGCTCTAAAATTAGCTCAAAAGCTAGTTTGACAGTAGCTGTATGGTTACTCAAAAAATCAGTAACAGTTTTAGCAAGTTTCTCCAGAAAAGAAACTTAGCTGCAGTACAAGTACTTTTATGACAAATTAAAAAATCACAACAGTTTACATTTATTTTTTCGGTTTGTCATGTCCAGGGAGTTACGTTTATTTGCACCACAGGACTGACTGTATGTGAGCCGTCACTGACGCCGTTCACGTCTCTGCACGAAGTGTTTGCCTGCTGCGCCAACCCGAGCGTGATGTGGCAGCCGGTAGCCGTACGCTGCGAACAAGGCACCTCCATCACCGAGTGTCTCAAGAACGCCTTCGATGACGAGAAGAGCAGCGACCTCACTATAACTGTCGAGGACAAGCCCATCTACGTGCACAAGGCCATACTCAAGATCCGGTGCGAACACTTCGCCAACATGTTCCAGGACCACTGGGACGCCAACAACCAGAAGTGAGTTTGAGGCATGTAGAGTTGGGTTTATTTACTTACGGGATGGCCAGAAAGGGAGCTTGATAAAACACACATTTTGCTAGGGAAATTTTGACAGTCTGTGTTTCTACTTTATCCAGGTAAACCTGCTCTCCTTTCTATATCCTTTGATAGCATATTTCCTTTTTGACCTACTACCCTATTTCCTAAATCTAACACATTTCCCTTAGTCATATCCGCCACTTTTGGCAACACCACAGACAAAGTTATGTCAATATTGTTTCTAGGGCAGATTTACGCCTCGTTTCAATTCTTGATCTTCCAGAACCGATTGATCCCAAGATTATTTTCAAGAACTGCTTTACAACCACAATGTGTTAAGTGTACGGTTTTGAGAGTTTTTACTTCCTTGGTACAATCTGAGACCGCTTTATTCTCCGGACCTCCGAGGACCGTTTAACAATTGTGGTACAATTAGAGAACCATTTTACTCCTGCCAAATGTTCTGAGGACCTTTTCACACACCAGAAACACTCTGATGGGAATTTAACTCACGTGACGATTTCAAAGTCGGTTTTACTCCCGCATATTTCCCGGCATCTCCTGGGGATTTCCCAAAATGTCTTTAAGTCACACTCATTTCTAAGGGCTCAGTGCACAGTATCCCCAATAAACAATAGTGCACTTGAAAGGATGTTTTTGCTTTAGTACCAAACTTAACTTTTAAAGGGTAAAGGAAGTATTAGTTTAGCATGTTTATATCAATTATCATTGAGGTAAACTTGTAGAACAAGGCATACAAGCTGGAAAAACCTAGGGCATGACATATCCGCAGTGAATGTATAAAACCATTGAAAGTAGCACAAGAAGTAGTTTACTGACTTTTCGTGCAAAGTGTTTTTAGCTATTGACTTCTTCAAATGTAGTTGTCGTTAAGCTAATCTACTTTTCTAGAGGAATACTTGTTGTAGGAAGTAGTTTTTACTACATTGTCTACATACAAATAGAATGTCTTACAATATACGTTGTTTACTAAGTCGTTGTGTTTAAGGATTATCGACATGAACCAGTACTGTACCCTGTGTACCGAGAGTGCCTGCAGTACCTGTACACGGACCAGCTGGAACTGCCTCCCGAGACAGCTCTTAGTGAGTCCACATTAGCTCTCTTGTATCAGGGATCCAGGCTTGCAACACTAGTTGACGAGGTTCTCTACAAGAACACGCTTTCTGTGCGCTCTGCTCGGAATGTTTTGACAAAATAAAAGAAACTTAGCAGATACTTGATCGCGAGAAGAGACAAAGAGGTTCCACAGAATTCTCGCTACTTTTTGGATGCCACTTCTCCTCTCCAGTAATTATCTTTTATTTTATAGTGTCCACTTGACCTTGAAAATAAAATTAATGGGTTTTTCTGGATGCTCATAACCTACAGAACTAGTTTTAAAAGAAACTGTGGTAATTTTAAACAGTTATAGTTTCACCTGCTATCTACCTGCCATTCTAAACTAATCCAGCGCCTATATATTCTCTCTGAGCTAAACTCGGAGTCACTATTTTAGTTTCAGTCGCCATTGTGTCGAATTAGCCAAACACGCAAAAATAAAATTGATGCAATCTAAAATCATAACTCATATAGAGGACCTGTACTTCCTACATGTTCTTAATGTTGATCATCCTTGCGTTAGTTGTATTTCTTTTCCCATAGTTCCTCAGTGTACTTCCAAGTAGATTGGCGGGAGTAACTATGACTTGCTAGGAAGCTATACACATTTCCCCAGGTTTAATGGCTGTTACAGAATTGTTGGATCTGGCCAACTCCTACTGTGAGTTTCACCTGAAGCAGCGATGCGAGCAGATCATCACCCAAGGCATCACGGTGGAGAATGCAGCCATGTTGTATGCAACTGCTATCTCCTACCAAGCCAAGGTACAGGGGTCAGACAACCTGGGAGTAACATGTAAAATGCAAAGCATACCTAGAGTTAAGTTTTTTTTTAAACTTGAGTACTGTTGTCAGAAAATGTAGTTATGATTGTCAAAAAAATTTGAATAATGTCGCAGCAGTGGAAGAATAAATATTGCTCCAGTACTAGTCAAAGCTAAAACCTTCACTGTCTTGTTACAAAAATATATCGCTGACTTTTCACCCATTTTATGAGAAAATCTGAGATATATTATAAAAAGTATAAATATCAGTTTATAAAAAAACTGATCTCCACAGGAACTTTTGATCGTGAACACTATTGAGTTTTCCTCCAATTTTTGGCTGAGAACCTCTGAAATTGCGCCCAAATTTAGAACCACCAAGAATAAAAATAGAGGATCTTCAATAAAATCTAAATTCACCTTGAAACCGGTTGGTTGCAGGAGTTAGAAGAGTTCTGCTTCAAGTTCTCGCTGAACCACATGTCTGCCGTGGTGTTGTCGAGCGGCTACGCGGAACTCGAGGACTCCATCGCCAAGAGTTTCGTGTGCAAGGCAGCCAAGGCGGGCGCTTTCAAGTCCTAGACCTGTCAGTCGTAGGGGTGGACAAGTTCTCATTCGCAAAATTGCGCTTAACTAGTCTCTAAATAATTATTCACCTAGTACTTTTTATCCTTTAAACTAAAGCCAAAACTGTTTCCCAACATAATCCAAGCTTCAAAAAAGAACTATTATTAATATTTACTTTAGAATATTAGAAGAAGAGCTCAAAGATTTTCCTGTAAAGTGATCAAAATTCTACTTTAATTACCAACAATGTTAATGTTGCAAGCATTTATAGTACTTATAACCAACTAAATTAATTGAACAATAACTAGAGTTATTAAAACTCCTATAATCGTGCACGCTTCTATCAAAAGCAAAGCATTAAATAATTGTTTGGTATTACAATGTGTGATTCATTTTCAATATTTTTCAGAAAACAAAGGGGAGATTATTTTACAGTGTCCAGTTGGGCTGTTCTGTTCCAGCCCTGTCTGTCCATCCCTACTTCAAATGACAAAGAGTCAATTGTACAACACTTCATTCCTAAAGAAGACATGTAATGTCCGTCTGTGATATGCTCATTATTTCAAACTAAAATGTTAAGAAATTATGGCTGTTTTATATTTTTATAGCATTTTTATTTTGCATTTGAGTTGTATCATGCTTTTATGCATTTTATCATTCAGTTTTATAATTTTTACCAGGTATATTATGATTACTTCTTATATTTATGATTACTATCTTGTTACAAAAGGTGTTGTTATCAGTGAATAAAGAACGTTGTTTTATTAATTGAGTTTGGTTCATGTCCCGTGTTACTCTCACACGAATAGTTAACAGGGTTACAAAATAAGCAAACGCTAAAAAATTAAAACATTTTAATTTGCAGTTTCCAAGGCCATGAAGTTAATTGTGTATACATTTTCATAAATTAATCATCTTCTTCAAACGTTGTATGTTTCCGTTTTTTTGAGGCAGCAGGGTTTTGTTGATTAGGATCCCACAAACCATTACGGACAAATCTTCCAGCAGCCGCTTTGTCTAGCTTAGGCATTGATTTTCTATCGTGAATTTGCTTCGACTTATCCATGTACTTTTTTATTCTGTCCAACTCTGACTTGACATGACTGCTCGGGTTTTCTCCTTGAGTTCTCAAGTACATCCAGTAGAGAGAGGATAGTGAATAGGATAGAAATAAATCATGCTTTACCTTTTCTTCAATGCTCTGCTTGTTTGAAATTTCACTCTGGCAACACTCGTTAATAATATTTCCCAGATTTTGAATTCGAGCTTCAAATTCTTGCACAGTTTTTCTGAACTCAATATCATCACACAAGTCACTTTTTTTAGAACTCTTTGATTCACCCATTTTTGTTTGAAAGACTTTGTTGGTACCAAACAGTAGGCCTATGTGTCACAAGTTTATCTTGAGACAAGAGGCTAATTTGTAAAATTTAGATCCTTTGGTACGCAACAAAAATAATAATGTCAAAATAGAATGACTACATGTTACCACTGTTCTTCCACTAATACCAAACTTAAGTATTCAATATTTTCTTGCCTACAAGTTATAGGTTATACTCGTTGCTCAAGCTCTCTGTTTATTGTTTAACGATTAGCACTTTTTTTAGGAACGGGCTGCCAAGTTTACCACTACCAAAACAATTCCAATTCTTTTATTTTTTTCTTGAAATAATTTGCTATGTACAGCTTATTATTTTAATGATAGAACCATTGACTTTAAATATACATTTAAAATCAATGGATAGAACAAATTATTTTTGACGAAGTCTATCTAGCTATGCGTCATCGATGGATATTTGGTATAAAGCTATAGCTGAAAATGGATAATTTACTCTATCCGGCAACATGAACCGCTAGTTTATCTCGTATAAATTATTAAAGCTATAAGACGCCGTATGTAAAATATACGAACAGACCAAATACAGTTGAAGGAATGTTTGAAAGCCGAAGTCATTGTCTTATAAATTTAAAATTATGGAAGTCCAGTAGTTTTATACCACCGCATCTAGTCTCTGGTGTCAGTTAATGCGTAATCTGTGGAGTGCTTACAGAAAAACAATATACAAAAATGGCGGACAATTCATCATTGCTTGCCGAGTGAAGTTATTTCTGTGAGCCGGTCATTCCGTAATACAATGTTTGTAATTTATCCTGTTGAACATAAAGGATTTTTCAGTCATATATTATTGACTCCTTTTGGAGAAAAACTAGTTACCAAGGTGGTGATAAGCCTAGGCAGATTATGGCAATCGGCGAAAACCTGAAGTTGTTCTAGACCTAGGTCGGCTTTCAGGCCTTGCATCGTACCTACCCTGTTGAGCTGTTAATTTCACTTAAATTAAGGTAATTTATTTATTCTCCTTACTTACTTGATACTTGTTATTTTTGTCGATGCCCAGCTAATGCCAGATAGACTGCGTCAATCTATATAAATAAAATAAGACTTTTGTCTGAACGTTGCAAATAATCCAACTGTTTATGGTTATTTGGTGTTCATATACTTTGCATAGACCAAAACTGGAGTCAAAAAAATTCCTATCTGTCCGTCTCTAACGTTTTTAAGGCATCTTGGACCACTTATAACTCAGAATTGACTGAAGCTATGAGGTGAAACTTTGTTTAAGGGTTAAGCCCATTACGCAGTGTGTCTTTAGCTATATTTTATACCCATACAACATCTACAAAATAAATGGCGAGGGACCAAAGTGAAATTTTTAGGCATTTTGGACCGCTTTTAAGAAAAATTGGCGGAAATTATGGCAATGAAACTTTGTTTGAGGGTTAAGCTAATTGCTCAGTGTGTCTTTAGCTACATTTTATAATCATCCTCAAAAAAATGGGCGGAACGGTGAGAGTAACTATGACTCTCACAAGGTAGCTAACACTTATCTATATAAATAAAATAAGACTTTTGTCTGTACATTACAAAGAATCCATCGGTTTTGGTTAGTTGGTGTTTTTATATTTTGGATAGACCGAAAATGGTGTCAAAAAAATCCTGTCTGTCTTTTTAAGGCATAATGGGTTGCTTATAGCTCAAAATTGGACGAATATATGGCGGTGAAGAAAATCTATTTTCTTCAAATATACACACAGCTATGTTAATAAAGCCCTGAGGCGAAGCGCGGGTAATCTAGTTTAAAATAAAACTCCTATTGAAGCCCGTAGAATATTGTATCATAAACTTCCTGACAACATTAAAAGTTGCTCAGCGACAAAATTAAAACCACATCTTAAAGAACTACCTTGCTCAAAATTCATTTTATAGTATTGCAGAGTTTATGAATATTTTAAACTAAAAATCAGAAATCATTCAATTAGAGTTCAAAGTCTCACTTGTGGTATAAAAAATATGGTATTATTCCAATATAGTGACTTGTCTTCCAACTAACAAAAACTGATTTAGCACAATGAGGAGAGAACCCCTATGCAAACAAAAATTGTTTAAAGGTGCGGAACATATTTAATAATTTTTTTAAAGTTGGGATTATTCTACTAATATTTTATTTTATTGTCCAAAAACCATTTATATTGTAATTATTTGACATTAAACCTAATCTTATTGTTATACAAACAGATTTGACTGGATATAATCAGCTGGCTGAATATCAAGAACCCAAGTTTAAGCAAATTATGGTCTTTTTAAATCTTAGGCAGCATGAATGTTATCACTAAGATCTAAGGCTCGGTTTTACCACCTTGCCACAGTTATAATAAAATTACTGCTAGACGCTTCGACCTCAGCTGTGGGAGAAAGTCATCCTCGTAGTTTGTTGACTGGCTGACCCACACTGATTATAATATCCAGTCAAATCTGTTTGTATAACAATAAGATTAGGTTTAATGTCAATAATTACAATATAAATGGTTTTCGACAATAAAATAAACTATTAGTAGAATAATCCCAACTCAGCCAGTCAACAAGCTACTGAGGATGACTCTCCACATGTAGGTCGTAAATGTCTAGCAGTAATTTTATTTTTAACCAGACGCTGTAAACCGAAAGCCTTAGATCTTAGTGGTTATGGTCTTGTTTTCCATAATCTTGAGCATGAATGTTAACTAGAAATAATTTGCCATGAAACATTGTTTTTAACAAACCCCTTGAACAGTAAATGTATATTGTATCTGCAGTAGAACCTATAGGCCATCTGTACAGTCAACTTAGCCCAGGCTAGCTAGTTTCGACCCCGAATTTGAAAAAGTAGACTAACACTCTTTTGTTAAGTGAACAAGTACTTAGCCTAGGGTATTATGATTTTTCTGAGGGCAGTCTCGTTTTCCATTTCTATGCTCAGTTTATCTGTACACAAAAGATAGAATAGTTGAGGGGAGTTGAAACCATTATTTTTGTTCAATTGAGTGTTGCTTCAGACTATTGCCACTATGACCTAACTGAGCATTCCACAGATCAAATCTGTTTCCATTTCTACACTGTCTTTCTTTTGTACAAAATTGTCTAACTGAAGGGATAACCTTTGTTTTGTTCAGTTAAGTGATGCTTGTTTCAGACCAATGCGGTAAATGCAGAGCAGGAGCTGCTAAAGATTCTAACCTCAACCGCAAGAGGGACTATGGTGAGTGTTTGAATTCATTATTCATTTAGTAACTCTTTTATTACTTTAAAAGGAAATTAATGAGATAAAACAACAGTATTCAGAACCAAAGAGTATTAATTAATACCCAAATTTTTTATGGGTTAGAAAATTGGGCCAGGCTTCTAAGTGTTAATAGCAGTTTTTATACATTGTGACCATGGAAACCCAATTTTAATTTTAAAGAACGTAGACACTTTAGAAATGTGATTACTGGAGATGAATCTTAGGTTTGCGGTAACGATCCTGAGACCAAAGAGCAGTGTATGGAGTAGATAAAGGTGGACGGACATAAAAAAGCCAGAATGTCAAATCCAAAATCAAGGCCATGGTGATGTTTTTCTTACTGGACTTAGCTGCTAAAGAGTTAATTCTGTCTATTACTGTAGACTTACTGTTGACTACTATGTGTAATGAAATGCCTGCGGAGAGAGTTTGCAGAAAGAGGCCTGATTTGTGGCAAAACCAGTCATGGGTGCTTCATCATGATAATGCATCCTTTCATCGGCCTCATTGTCCAACAGGTTATAGCCAAAATGTCCACCACATCCTTGAGTACCCATATTTTTTTATTCCTTAAAATCAAAGAAAAATTGAAGGTACACCATTTTTAGAGTCTAGAAGAAGAAGAAACAACGGAAAGACTAGCAGAGGTAACAAACGTCAATTCTGTGAGAGCATCAAAGGTTGGAAAGTTCGAATAGAGACATGCATAAAAGCTCAGGGAGTACCTTGAAGGGTGCAAAGTGTAATTTTATATTAGCTTTTCAACAAATTATTATTTTATTTTCCAAGTTGCCAAACTTTATTGACATATACATCCTATAACGTGTCTACAAATGGTAAGTGTTTTAGAATTTTTAACGGAACTTAATTTAAAACTACTCATGTATTAAAATTTTGAATTTGTGCATTGAAAAGTTGTAAAGTCAAACCTTGAAAATAACATTCTCACAAAATACAAGTTTAAAGTCAGAAATCAATCCAGAACACTTGCAATTCCCCAACTTTGAAAAAATGAATCTGATTGAACTTCCAACTAGAGGAACTAAAGTCCTGAATTTAACAACTTGAATGAGACAAGTCATGCAAGATCATGCACAGACGCCTGTTACTTCTGGACGAAGTCTTGGATTCTAGTCGGGTGGATAAACTGTTCCTGCACTGAGTGTTAGGTAAAATAATCTCAAACAGTAGCTTGCTTAGTCTAAAACAACCAGAAAAAATGTTCTGGTTACTTGCTCGCTAGTAAAAGTGAACTGGTAATTTCAACCTACAGTGCTTTGATCTCTTTGTGCTAGCCTACAACCTCTGCTTGTTCTTGTTTGCCACAGGACGTTTGTATCACATGACTGACACCTATGTTTTATTTTGACTATTGAAGCACCAAAATAAGCGGAAGGAATCAGCTGGATAATGTATGATTGTAATGTTACTTTGTGGTTGCAGGAGAGCTAAATCCACCAACCTAACAGTGTTGACGGAGAGAGTCCACCTCCCTGTCGATCCAGTTGACACAGTCTCTCCTGTCCAGCCACTCCAGCAGTTCCAGTAGCGACTGGAGGAAGCCATGGTCCCGTGTCATAGTATGTCTAGTAGGTGAGTACACCGCATTATTACTTACTAGCTCCTACTAAGTGTCTTTGAGGAAGGCACCAGCAGATTAAATCCTTAGATCAAATTAGTTCACTCTAACTGTGAATAAGTCGTGAATTTAGCCTTTAAAACAGTGAAAAGCTGACTTACAAGAGTCATAGTTACTCTCACCAGTGGAATTTGCAAGAAAATTGCAAAAAACTAAAATGATTTAAGATTTTTAGCACCAGCCATGTATTATGAAGCTAAATCAACACTCTTGAGATGATGAGAACTTGAGATAATAAGGGATGCTATATAAGTATAAAATAAAAATTGCACCATCCGGCTCAACTATTTCTGCCCCTCAAATAAGTACTTAAATCTGAATGTTTATCCCAAACATGTGACTGT
This sequence comes from Matsumurasca onukii, assembly GCA_018831715.1. Lineage (NCBI taxonomy): Eukaryota > Metazoa > Arthropoda > Insecta > Hemiptera > Cicadellidae > Matsumurasca > Matsumurasca onukii. The sequence continues at coordinate 45,287,635 of CM032063.1, read as the reverse complement.
CAAATAGTGACTTTAAATCAACAAGTTGGAAATATTACAAACAGAATTTAAATACCGTGTCAAATATAGATCTTACTTGTATAAATGTTAATAGCTATTAATCAATTTTGAAGACGGACTGATGAACTGGATTGTTGTTTGGAAAGTAAGAGGTTAATATTACACACCGCCCAACTATTTCTGCCCTCAAATAAGTAATATTCTGTTTGTAATATTTCCAACTTGCTGATTTAAAGTCACTATTTGACTGTCACATGTTTCGATAAACATTCAGATTTAAGTACTTATTTGAGGGCAGAAATAGTTGGCCATGGTGTAGTGGTTTAGCATAACCACCGCAAGCCGGACCCGGTTAAACCTGCCCGTCAAAATTTTTTTGTTCAAATTTATTTAGTAATAAATTATCTATTTAGCATTTATACAAATTAAGATCTATAAATAAATACACCTAAAAAAAACACTTGGTATTTACTTAATAAAAAAAAAATATATTTTATCAAGGGTGTTTTTTGTTTATCTGGTTGATTGTAGATTATATATTTTGTGGAAGTAATCTGTATAAAATAAATTCATCGTATTTTGTACAAATCAATTCTTGTGTACACAATTTTATGTTATAACACTAGAAACGCATTGGGACTAAAAAAATGCACTCTAAATTCTTGCACTCTAAGCCACGCAATGGCAGGGTGAGCCCAGCCGCATATCCTCGTAACTCCTATGGTAATAAGGAAATTACTTCACTCATGCCAGCGCTTAACCTTAGCTGCGACGCCTGGTTGAAATTCACAGATTTACGTTAGAGCTTATTGGTGTAATGTACATAAGGAGACACAATATGTGGATAAGGAGATCTGATGGGAAATGGATACAAAATACATGCTGATCCAGCTTTCATATTTTAATAAATATTTAAAGTGCAGATAGGCAGATGAAAATTAGCATTTTTCCCACTTTGAAGGTGGGAAGGTATTTTCTAAGTTTGAATTAATATCTGTTATGTATAACAGTTGGCCATTATGGGCTGATAAGCATGTTACAATTCCCTTAATAATTACTTGGTATTGAGGTATTATGTCACTCTTGTTGGCAAATCTACCAGGTACCTCATATTGTGACTTTAAGCATATTGTTGAGTATTTGATGAGGTGAATCTTCTACTAATACATTCCATTTTATGTGTGTTTATCCCGCTGCAAAAATAGTGTAGTTGATGTGTACTGAGTTGTGTTGTGTTGCAGATACCCCCACCACCACACTTACCGGCTGTGATAGTATCAACCCGACAGAGGCTGTTCGCCTTCACATCACCTCGCCCACTCTTGACACTTAACGGCTGTGATAGTACCAACCCGACAGAGGCTGGTAAGTTGACAGAGGTGCCCACCCTCAAGACGACTCGCCCACGCAGAATACACAGTTTTCATAGCCAATTTTACCTCTGTAATATTTCAATGGTTTTATTGAAAATCTGTAAAGTCAGCAACAAGAAATGTGATAGGTTTATATAGTCTGGGTAAGTTTTAGTGGGGTATCTATGGTGAATTTTTATGGTTTATTTGGTCTGTTTTTGAAAGTTAGCTAAAGGAAATGAACATTTAAAACATAGGCTATCTCAAATTCTTGACAAGTCGAATCTGTTTATCGGTTACAACTGAAAGTAGTGTTCAAATTTGTCCGATTTTCATGAAATTGAGTACAAATGTTCTGTTTGTAAATATCTTAGTCGAAGTTTGTTAACCAGCAAATCGATTACCGAACCCCTTTTGGGAGGGACTTTTCACCAAAAAGTGGTTTTAATGATCTAAAACAGTAACTTTCATCCGATTTTGATGCATTTGAATAAATATGTATTATATTGTTCTACATCGATAGACTAAAAATTATAAAATCTATCAAGCCGCTTCAAAATGGCCAAAGAGTAAAGGGTCATCACGCGGACAACTTTTTTTTTTAAACCAGACATATGACACATTATTTTGGTCCGGCTCGTCGCCCTGAACATAAATCTTCAAACCGTTTTAAAATATCTTGTTTCGTTCGGAAGTTATTCCCAAAAAATCTGAAAAACTCGTTGCGCCGCTAATTTTTGCTAAAAGGTTTTTTTGGAAAATCAGACATGTGATACCTTTTTTAACACAGCCTTGTCAACCCAAAAACAGATCTGCAAAGGTTTTTTCTTAATCTTGTTTCGTTTTGAAAATTTTCAAAAAAAACCGTCTTACTGAAAAAAAAAATGTATTGTAACCAAAAGGGTTTTTTATTTTAGGAAAGGCCTTGTCTTGCTGAACCCAAATCTGATTTTTAAAATTTTTATCTTGTTTCGTTCGGAAGATATTCACAAAAACGGAGCCAAAATCGCCCGACCATGGGCTTAACCTTTGTTTTTTCGATAAGTTTAAAAACTTTGCCTCAAATCTGACATATGATACATTTTAACACTGCTCGTCACGCTGATTACTTAATCTGCACCCTTGTACCTTATCTTTTTTCGCTCAAAAGTTATTCACAATAAACGCCAACAAGGGGTGAAATTTTTTTCACAAACCAAACATATGATACATTTTTGAACCGCCTATCGCGCTGAACACTCAATTTTTAAAATTTTTATCTTGTTTCGTTCGGAAGTTATTGACGATAAACCGTCAACGCTTTAGTCCATGCCCAGAGCAGGGGTCCTACTTGGGGCCCTATTTTTCTCTGTATTCAGTTTCAAGCACGGTGGCCAAAAAAAGATTAAAAATGAGTTTGTAGTACCAGGGTCGCAGAAATTGCTAGGAGACCTTCAAGATGCATTTTTTTGGACCCCCAAACAATCACTAAGTTTCTTGTTGTACTCAGAACAGACTGTTGTGTCTCATGCCACCTTCTGAGGTCCTAGTGGATTTATGAAATATTTTGTTCCAAGCACAGTGGCCAAAACAAGATAAAAAATGAAGTTTTGGTACTAGGGTCGCAGAAATCGCCAGGAGACCTTCGAGTTGGAATTCTTTTTGCAAGTTCAAAAAGAATCACCAAGTTGCTTGTTGAACTAGAACTAACTGTGAGTCTCCTGCCAACTTCTGAGGCCCTGATAGCAGGAAAACCTTCTGTGTAACAGGATGAGCAACTTACCTGGGGAAAAACCTTTGGGGTTATTTTAAATAATATTTTGCATTTGTTTTAATCTTGGGGGGAAGGAAAGGATAGTCATACACATTTCAGGTGTAATAAATAGCTTTATTGATTTAACAACAGAAAACTTAAAACATAGAAGCATTATGCAATAAGAGATAAGTTACAGCTTTAACTGCTCGTGAAACATTCCTCTGAAGTCCCTTTCCGCTCCACCTTTTCCAGTTGTATGAGAAAGCGTAAAGTTAGTTAAGTTTGTACCGTTTTTAGTCTTTGTACAGTAGCAAAGGTAAAGTTTGTCTCGTTTGAGGTGAAGTTAGGACTACAAAGTCCTCTCCACCACTCAACCTCGACCTTTACCTAGCATTACCGTATGGTCACTTTACAAGGAAGTGGTGACTGCGGTGATCGAACACGCGCCACCATAGTGATGAGCTCTGCACGATTCTAACCCACCACGAATCCGCTAGTAAACTAAAGAATAAGAAATAAAAGGCCAGCAATACCTCTAATTGATGTTCATCTCAAATAAAATTGATTATTCCCAGCTACATTTGACGTCTTCTCAATTAAAATTGATATAATTATGCTCTTGTACAACTAGAAAAGGTGTAGTCGGGTGTTTCAAAGTAAAGCCACATTAGGCAGTTTTCTCACCACTGGCAAAAAGGCCACATTGGCCAATATTTGGGCGGTTGTGATTGGTCGTGCTGGCCGCGTACCTATGTACCAGTGAGACATGTTTTACAAGCCTTTGAGTTATCTCAATTATTGAAAACACATTACTGTCAGAAAAAACATAATGCTTTATTGCTCTAAACACAAACTAACTTTGTATTACTAGTGAGGAAAATCCCAACAATGAATCTGACAAACTGAACATACAATTCAAGGTACATAAAAACAACCTTAACATATTTAGAAGCAAAAGTCACTTTAGGAAACTAATTTAATTAGGACATGTAATTCTCAGCACAACAGCTTCTGTACAAAATAACTAAGCATTACAAACCGCTTCAATGTAAGCAGTGATGTGGAGAAACCTCTGCTCACACTGAAGCTAGTCGAATTCTGGGCGCGGCTCGTGAGTCACAAGGAGTCCGTGATCCAGCTCTACACACACAAACACAACCATTACAAACAGAGAAAAAAATTAAGTTCAAAAACATAGATTCTACAGGAAGTCTTAATTTCTTTGATCGTCTTATTTATTTTCAAAACACATTTGAAAATAAATGACATCTCAATTGGTGTAGAGAAACAGTGGTTTGGTTCAGCCAGACAACACCCCTCATCGATTAGAACTGGCATCTAAATTACCTCAGAACATTGGGCCTAAATTTTAATAAATTGCCACTGCATATAAAAAATGAAAATTCAAACCAAAATTTAAATCATTGTTAACCAAATTCTTCTAGGACTAGCTTGTTACTCTGTAGCTGAGTTTTTTAAACCAGTGTTAAAATATTAAATCATACTATGTAGATAGCTATACAATTTGAATTGTTTTACTAGTAGTTTAAGTTTTTGTAAAGATCTAGATTATTTTATTGACTTTTTGTAATGCAATGTAAATTGTCTTCTACAATAAAAGAATTTTGAATTTTGTCTGACATTTTACCTCCTTGTATTTACCCACAGAAACGTAGCTTAACATACTTTAAACATTAATGCCGCCATTGAGTCTTTTTTTATGAGCTGTGTTAACTGAGCAGGGTTAACCTCGTGAGTGTCATCGCCATAAAGATGAGTATTAAGTAGCCGCTGAGGACATCAGGACCAGAGCTGCTATGGCTCATCTTTCACTTCAACACAACCACAATAAACACTATGACCAGAGGCCATCTTCAGTGTACAACTAGTGACTATGAGCAACAGACCACAAACATCCGAAAGTTTATCGCTTGTATATAGCGATCGCTTTCATTGTATCCCGTTACTAACTAATTGAAAAGGTACATATCTGAAAGTGCATAACAATCCTAAAGGCATGAAAATTCTTGAAATTTTACTTTTATTCATAGAAAAAGAATGTCAATAGTGGCAGAATTTGGTGAAGTGTTTGAGTTAGAAATCAGATTAACTCTGTTGTCAATGGTATGTATCAAACTGTATTGTGTGTTAACAATTCAGGGAATTATACAAAAGCCTGGTTGACTAAAACTAAATTTGTGAGGAACTCTACAAGAAAAATCTTAAATTTAAATGAAAATGGTGCAGCACTGCATATTCTATTATACACTAAACACTCAGAGGGTGAAGAATGTAACAATGGTTAGTAATTCTTTTTTATAAAAAAAGCAACTCAGTTAACAAATACAATAATTTTACCCAGGGTGAAATATATCTTACAAAAGGACAGTCAAGTGTGCACTACATTAAATTTTATGGATATCAAATGACATTGATTACAGTAATATGTAAATTCTGAGTTTCTCTTATGGTAATTCAAAGTTTAAAATAGAAAACGAACATCAACTAAACTAACTTTTAGTGGAAATTTAATTTTCACTAAAAGGATAAGCAATGTTATACCTGGAGAATGTCCACGGCCTACCCTTGCACCCTGGTATTGTGTGTAGGATGTCACAATCACACCAGCTCTTCCTGCTCCTCCTCATCCACCGGGCTGAAATACAAAATTTTTAATATAATTTCTGCAATTCGCGTATATCTCAAGATTTGTTGGGAATATTTTTTTAATTGCCAGTATATAGTCCCAGATAAAGGTCAGTTTAATTGAGCACATTGTGAGGGAAGCTGGGTGTCTTGCAAACCTTTTGATTCCAAGTAAAGGACATCGAGCAATCCTAAGTAATTGGGACCAAATTGTTTGATTTTCAAACAAAAGGCAAAATAAAGACCAGTTACTTTAATTTTGTTGTTGGCACTTATTAAATAAGCACTGGCTAACTGCAACATACATGACCTAGTAGAAATTTTAAATTAATTTTGAATTGTAGGCAAACATGTTTCCTTTCAATTTTGACGTTGCCATTGGGAGAACTCTACACCACACGCTGATAACAAAATGAATTCATAAAACGACCAAACTTTAATTTTACCCAGTTTAAGAAACAACTCCGCCACAGTTTGCTGGCAGGTACATACCTAGTGTTTAAACATAAAAGGGAGGAAGCATTCAATCTTTATGAGCTTGTTAACGAGAGTTCTCCGGGAGGTCGCTGCCACAATACAAGTGCCAGTCACCCGCTACCGGACATCACACACCTGAGAGACTGTTATGGTCAGTCACCACTACACACAACCACAAAGCACATGTATGACCAGAGTACAACTTATTGTTACATATGGGAGTGCTCCAGCCACAAACACACTTTATATTTTAATCTAGCCGCAGTAAATATTGTCTTGTCTATCCCAGTGATATTTAAATCTATTTGAAAAAACATATTTTTTTGCATATTCTTCCCGAAAGGTAAGTTCAGATTTTACTGGATAATTGATCGCTAGATAAAGAATGTTCAGGGAAAAGTAAATTTCAAATTTTGAAGTTCAACTAAATAGCAACTTTTAGAATATTGTTTTGTCTGTTAACAAGGTCCTGCCAACAATTATAAAGTCTGGTTGACTAATACAAATTTGTGGGGAACTTACAAAACTTGATTTTAGTAAGTAGTGAACATGCTGAGAATTACTTATTTATTAATTTCTAAACACTCAGAGGCTGATTGAAAATAACAAATTTGTGGGTAATTCTTATGCTAAAAATGCAAAAAAGTTCAAATAAACATGGGTGACAGACAATTATTCACATAAGGATTTTCATTTTGCATTTTTACTTAAAAATTTATTTCTCCAAATGCATTGATTACAGTATAAACTTCTGAGTTTATGTTATAAGGTAATTTAAGAAAAAAAGATTATTTCATAAACCCACAGAACAAATGTGGTTATTTAAATTTTTCAAATTGAAATACCATGAAATGGGATAATACAAAAAATTCTTGCAAAAAAAGTTGTATTTTATACCCTTACAAAAGATATTGTAACTCATCTTTCAAATTTTATATTCTAAAGTTCATTTTTTTTACGTCCTCCTACATTTACCAGTTGTAAAACAAAAATTAATTTTAATAATTTAAACAGTCAGCCATTTTGTTTCTGTAGACTGGTTTGAAGACATAATTATTTTTTTTCAAATTGCCCTAGGACATAAACAATTAGTTACCAAGTTTGAAGTAACGTCAAACCGTTCTGAAATATAAATTTTAAGTAAAATAATAAAATGTATGGGTTACTAGACTACTGAAGAATTTTAGGACCCATGTTTATAGGGACTCTTTTCATTGTTTTGCATAAGAACCCAAGTGAAATTTGTCAACTATTTTTAAATCAACTATATAGTATGAAAGTTAATAGAATGTTTTATCAAGTTAATATATTAACCCAGCTAACCATTAAAGTCAGTTTGGTTCATAATCTTGTAGGGGCTGGGTTCGCAAAATCTTTGTTCCTAAGTGTAAATATTTGAATTTTGAGAAAGTTTAATTAATTTTAAAACAGTCTTGCATAGCACCAAATTTGATTAATAAATTTACTCTAATATAAACACAATGGCCACAGAACTGTCACTATTCAAACTGTAGTATAACTTGGTTTGATATCTAAGCTAGACACACAGGACAGTAAGCTAGTGAATATTCTTGATTATACTCAACTCTCGCATGATACGGGCTAAAGTCGGTTAAGGCTTCCCAGATAATGTTACCACGGATAACCCGCGAAATGTCTAAAAAACAGTGCTGAATACAAGAAGTATTTATTTATAAAATGCATTTTTAATTATATTTAAGCAACAGAAATGTAACTACTTAAGTCTAAGCTGCTATAATCTAAGACGCATCCATAAATTCCCCTAAATATACAGTAAAACTCTACACCTCTTGAGAAGACGCACTCGCTTTTTATAATGTAACAGCTAGAGGACTATGATTTGCAGGCTTTTAACCCCACCTTGGCAACCAGTGACGTACTACTGCCAGTTGCAGCTGTCAAGAGTAAAAGGCAACGTGAATGTAACACCATGCCTCCTTTTTTTCATCACAAATCTGTTCAGCGATTTCACCTCCCACAGCACAAAAAATGTTAAAACAAGGTTCACATGGACAGAAGAAGACAGGTACAGATAAACTACCGCTGGGTCTGGCTAAGGACTATTTTTGTAGTCAGTTAGTTCATAGCTTTTGCTACTGGTGACTTGTCCCATATTTCCGCCGCTGTTTGCTTTGGAATAGATGCGTGATGCCTGTGAACGCAGCGTAAACCGGAAGAACTAAACTAAAACAGTAATTATAACCAAGGGTACTCACCTTTCACATTGAAGCCTAGCTTGTTCATCCCGATCAATGCAGAGTCAGATGTTATTTCTTTTGCAACTCGCAGTGAATCAGTAACCGAGGCTGAGGGATGTTGGCTCCGGTTCCTGCACATTCAGCAAGATTATTTAATAACTCGACTAAAAGCTAGAGAAAATCAGTGAAGATAATAATCCAATGGGAAAGTGTGATTTTATCCACTACAAAACTCAAATTACAGCTGCCTACTCCTTCCAGTTTTACAATATATATTATGTTAGATTTCTAAATTGAGAACATAAATTCTCAAAATTTTAAATAGTCCATTATTAAAAAGTAGCATTGTAATTAATTTATTATTTTGAATTATTTTTTATAGCTTACTAAATTTGACTGACTGTAACCCCACTCAACCTATACAATCATTCAGGCATTTCTAAGGAGAAAGGGGCTTTTGTCAAGATCCTCCCCACCACCTTGATAAAGACTCCAAAAACAGCCTTATGGGATAACGATGTATACAGTACTGTTTATTTTATAGAGGTTTTGGAACTCTATTACTATTAATAATATTTTGTAAACAATAACAAAAAATAAATTAAAGAATATAAAACTTCAAACCGAGTTCTCAAAACGGTGGGAGTAACTATGACTAGCAAGGTAGCCAACACAGAAAAGCATCAATCTGGTTTACTCTAATGAGTGCAAGAGAAGAAACCAGCACTGGTGGTCTGTTGAAATTGCAGAGCTGAGAAGAAACTGCCTGAGAGCTCGAGACCTAATTACCAGGGAGAATCGACAAACCAGGAGCGCATCAGAGGAGTCCAAGGAGGAGTTGGCTCCTCGGCTCAGAAGGCAGCTGAAAAGGGAAATTTCAAGATCCAAACAATACAAATGGAAGGAACTGTGCAGTGCAGATGAAACGCCTTGGGGACGTTTCTACAAAATAGTAACAAGTAA